>CM076579.1:615541738-616141738 GCA_034641835.2 Pinus albicaulis
ATAATGGTGATATCAAATACCATGTTTATATTTAGTTTTTGAAGGAAATATATTACCACCACCAAATTTTTGTCGATGGCTACAAATTCTTGGCAACATGAAGTTAGAAATACAAGGATAATTCTTTGGATGTGGGTTTCTTATTAATTGAAGTGATACATTGTGATTTATTCTTGTTTTTAATCATGTGTTGTATGGTTGTTCTTGTTCTTTCTGAAAAAAAAAAAGAATATACATGAAGTAACTATTGCAAGTGTTAATTCTTTTATTTTATGTATTAACAAAAGTAGGATGGTGATTGTGTCAGATTGCACACCCATCAAGGTGGGGCAGAGATTTTGTTGGTGCATGAATGACACAAGGAGTTAAGAAATACCCAAATAAAAGCCAAAAATATGGCATATGGAAATTAGCCTACATATCCAACTAAGAGCATGAGGAAATGATGCAACAATAGTTCTTAAAATTTTGATTAGACAATGCATTGAGAACAATGCATAAAATAAGGGGGAAGGGAATGTAACACCCTTGTCGTACCCATAGAATGTAAATAACATGTATTAGGATGGTGAGCCAAGGACCTTTGATGAGGGTTGTGGTTCCCATGTGAATGTGTTTATAAGTATAGTGGGGATTTTGTGCCCGTAGGCACATATTTAATGCTTTTAGACTAGAAGGCTTGACGATGTAATTATGTTACACATATTAATAAAAACAATTTGGTTCCAAAACCAAAAAGACGTTAAGGAGAATTGGGGGGTTGAGGCTCCATGGATGGGTGAGTCTAAGGGGATTATATGATTTAATTATCATAAAAATTTACCATGCATATAAAATAAGTCCATTAATGGCTAAGGTAAAAAAAAATGCCAAGTGGAAAAACGAGGGCATGCACATAAAATGAATATGCTAGTATTTTGAAAAGAGAAAATGATCGATTCTTATGTGGGGAGGAGTACATATGACTCCTATAAAATATTCTAGGAACACAACCATGGAAGCAGGTTACTGTTGTGAAAATGGAGGCCTGGAAGGCCTGCGAGGGTAGTGGAACTCGTGGAATCCATAATATTTCTGGTTGGAGGCTATCAAGGCTTGGTACCTTAGTTATGTGACACTTGGAAGGGTACTTAGAAGGTCTATGAGGGTAATGAAACTATTTTAAGCCATAGGATTTCTAGTTGGAGGCTATTGGTAATGATACCTTGGTTATGTGATGTCTGGAAAGGTACTTGGAAGGCTTATGAGGGTAGTGGAACTCTTGGAAGCCATAGGAATGTTGGTTGGAGGCCATCAAGCTTGATACCTTGGCTATGTGATACCTGGAAGGGTACCTAGAAGGCTTATAGGGTAATGGAAATTTTAGAAGCCAAATGACTATTGGATGGAGGTTGCAAGGTTTGGTACCTAGGTCAGTATTTGTTGGTATTGGGTATGTACCATGGTTGTGGGTAAGTTGATGCTGATGCCCCATGGATTCAAAGCACCAACTTGGGGTTGAACCATTGTAGAAGGAAATGAAAAATGTGGCCTATGGCTGGGTGGAACATTGAAGACTTACAACCAATTGAACCATTTAAAAGATAAGAAATTGTCTTTTATATTGTATTATATTTCCAGTACAATGTTTATATTTACATATATTTATGTTGTGAAATGTATCTACATGTTAACATGAGAGTAATTATGTTATATTTGTATGTTCTTGTGTTGTACATATGATATTTCATTTAGATATGCATTTCATTATGATGAAAAATCCTAGAATAAGAAGAAGAAAATGGATTTTCCAATTCATAAGGTGCCAAGGGTTTCTGGCATGAATTTGGGCCTCATGAGAGGCAAAAATGTGGTGGAAGTGGCCAGGTTATCTTACACTCTTACTCTTGTTAGATTCTCCAAGTGATTCAAATTGTATAAGGAATGAAATGAAAGTAAGGAAATGAAATGAAACACACACATATAAAAATATAACAAAGAGCACAATACTATATTGAAATCCAAACTTCTATTGATAAGTAAATTAAGAGAATATTGTAGCTACAACTAGCTACAATGGTGGTTAACTTTCTATTAAGAGAGAGAGATGGTGGCCACATGAAATCACACAAAGATATCACAATAGGTTGAAATAATGAATTTTTAACATTAAAAAATAACCATATGGGTCCAAAATTTTAACCTT
Source organism: Pinus albicaulis (assembly GCA_034641835.2). NCBI lineage: Eukaryota > Viridiplantae > Streptophyta > Pinopsida > Pinales > Pinaceae > Pinus > Pinus albicaulis. The sequence continues at coordinate 615,543,924 of CM076579.1, forward strand.
ATAATATGCACACCATGTCGAAAATGCAGCAAGAAAATCCTAATTTATTTTTTCCTTTGATTAAAGTAGGAGAAAATCGAAATTCCACATCAGCAGACAAATTGAATGAGTTAAATGAGTTATTATCACTCAGTTAGCTTAGTTAATTAGAGTTGGGGGATGAAATTGAGTTGTGTACAATGATTCATAAATTTTAAGATCCTAGGTTGAGTTAATTTAAATTGTAACAATTTAATTGGGTTAAATTGTGTTAATGTCAGTTAAACTAGTTCCAACTGTTGGAGGAACTAGTGGGAGGTCTAAAAACGGGGTGCATATTTATACTTTAACTAGTTAACTGAATAATCAACATAAATTAACTCATGCATGCATGAAATTTGAGTTACTCAATTGAGATTGGAGTTCAATGGAAGTGTACTATCAATTGTAGATTTTTCCAAGTTGTATAGGTCATGCATGCAGTCAAAGGAAGGCCTAAATGGATTCCATAATTATCAATGAGTAATTTCCATAATTAATAGGGGCTATTTCCTAATCAAACAATGCAAGGAAATGAGAGATTGGAAGGCTTGAAAATTGGCTAAGTGGTAGCCAAAGTCAGTCAGTCAGGCATAGATAGAAGATGCAGGTTTAGGTTGACCTCAAGGTTGAGCAGAGCATATTGTATTCATCCATATTCTTTGATTAATGCAATATAGATAGTAAGGGGTTTTGAGCTATTTCTTCCCCCTAGATATATATCTATGTACGTGTGTTGAATATTGATGCATGTTAATGATTTGTATTCTCGATTGTGAATTTACTTCCGCATATTTGTAGAGTAGATTTGAGTCTTATGTTTTAGTAAATTGCATGAGAAGTTTTGAATCTACATTAAAGTTCTACATTGTATCAGAGCTAGATTCAGAATAGAGAAGAGAATTCGAATTTGTCATTACAGGAAGTCCGAATTTGAATATCAGTGTTGCAGGTTTTCTCTGAGACTGAGAATATGGATTTCAATGGAATTAGGCTTGAGTATGCTTTGGAAGGAACCAAAATTGTGGGGCATGGAAGATCCACATGGAGGAAGTATTGGATGACAATGGGATGCTAAAATACATCAATACAGATGTAGAAAAACCCCCAACATATAATTCCCATGATCTTTCTCAGTGGAAGAAGGATGTGGCTAAAGAGAGGAGAATCATATTGGAGGGAGTTAGAGATTATATTATCTCGAATCTCCATGGGAAAGAGACTTTGTTCGCAATATGAAAAACACTGACATATTTGTTTGAGAACAATCATGACCGCCAGAAGCTGGAACACAAGGAAAAGCTTCAAAGTATTAAGATGCAAAGTAATGAAACAATTTCGCAGTACCTGAGAAAGTTTACACAATGTTGTGATGAACTTAGCGGGGTCAGTGTTACTATCCCTAAAGAATATTTGGAAGCTCTAGCTCTTTTGGGCCTTCACAAGAGCTGGCACAATTATCAATATTCGATAAATTCTTGAGAGAAACTACCATGTTGGGAGAGGTTATGGTATGATCTAGTGTAGGAAGAAATAAGGCAGAGCAATAGAGATGGGACCTCATACAAGGTTTATGATGAGGAGAATTGTGCCTTGGCTGGAAAGGAAAATAAAGGGAAAGGGAAGAAATCCCAATCCAAAGGATATTCCACTCAGGGGGGTAAGAAAAATGACTTTTCCAAAATCAAGTGCTTTCACTGTCATGAATTCAGCACTATGCCATGAAATTCCCACATAAGAAAATACAAAAGAATACCTCAGGAGGAGCGGTAGGGGAAGCTATAGATTCACAATTCAAGCTTTATTTTGTGCTCATTTCCTGCATGGAAAGCAAAATTATGGGAAGTGTTTGGTATCTCCACATCAGTGCCTCATTCCATATGATGGGGAAAAAATATTTCTTTAGTGACTTGGAGGAGAAAAACCTCCATATGCACATCAATATGGGAGATGATGGGAGGTATAGCACAACCGATATTGGCACAGTTACTTTTTAGAGGGAGTCTCACTCCGCTCTCAGGCTTTAGGATGTGATGTTTTTTCCAGGTCTAAATAAAAATTTGGTTTCTATTACGGCATTGGAATATCGTGGCTATGATGTGATATTAATAAAAGGAAAGGAATTCCTGAGACACATCTCCATGGGAAAAGTGAACCAGATCAGGGTTTGGGTGAAGAACCTTTACAGGTTGGATGTGGAAGACTATGTTTCTTTGAGAACAAAAGGTGGAGAAGGTATAAAGTTGAGATGCTAGTGAATTATGGAATATAATACTTGACCATTTTAAACATGGAGCTTTGAAGAAAATTCAACAGATCACCCCAACCTAATGGAGCACTAGAGCAGCAAAATACATGCAAAGGGTGTACCTTGGGGAAGTACACAAAATCCACCTTCAATGATCGAGATATCAGGGTGCATGAAATCCTTGAAAGGATCCATGCTTATGTCTGTAGACATTTCTCAATAGTCTCCATGGCCAAGCACAAGTATTATGTTATATTTGTAGATGATTTATCACGTAATTGCTGGATTTTATTTGTGCAAAAGAAAGACTAAACATTCTCCAATTTTTTTGAATTTAAAGCACTTGTTGAGAAAGAAATTGGTATTAAAGTGAAGGCTCTCAAGAGCGATAACAGTGGTTAATATGTGTCAAATGAGTTTAAAAATTTATGTGCAAAGGAAGGCATTCGATAGGAGTTGAAAACACCCCATAACCCACAACAAAATGGGATGGTTGAGAAGAAGAACATAAGTATTGTGGGAGTTGCATGGGAAATTTTTCACGATCAGGGCCTACCTATGCACTTGTGGGCCGAAGCATGCAACACAATAGTATATGTGTAGAACATGGGTCCTCATCGGATTCTCGGGATGAGTACACCAAAAGAAGATTTTTTAGGGAAGAAACCAGATGTATTACACTTCACGATCTTTGGATTGTCAATATATTTCCATGTTTCCAAGGAACCAAGGAAAAATATAGAGCCAACTATAGAGTTGGGAATATTTTTGGGGTACACTCATACAACTCACAACTATCAGATGTACCTTCCATCTTTTAGGATGAAACTTGTTTGTACATATGTGAAGTTCAATGAAGAGAAGAAAAATGAAGTGTTCCCTTGAGAGGGAGCTTCAATTGCATGTATATTAGGAGTTTTTTACTCCAAAGGAAGAATATCAATAATATGTGGAGCAAACAAAAGAAGATCAACAAAGAGTGGAGACAACCGCTCTAGAAGAGACATCGAGGGAAGGAAGCAGACAAACTGAGGAAGCTGAAATATTATTGCAGGTTGCTAGAGAGAATGTGGGAGCACCCACATCACAGTGTGAGTAGAGGAGGTCACCATATTAGTACATTGGCTACATGGCTTTGATGAGTGAGCTAGTAGAGACAGAACCAACCTAATTTGAGGAGGAAACATAGAAGCCAGTATGGGTTGATGATATGGTAGAGGAATATCATTCCATTGTCAGAAAAAATGTTTGGGAAGTGGTCCCAAGACCAACATATAAGTCAGTGGTGGGTTCGAGATGGATTTAAAAGGTAAATCATGCTGCATACAGAAGAAACAACAAGCACAAGGCCAGATTTGTTGCCAAGGGGTACTCTCAAGTAGAAGGGATTGACTATGAGGAGACCTTTTCTCTTGTAGCAAGGTACTCTTCCATCAAATCAATCCTGGCTCTCGCTACACAGATGGGGTGGAAGAAAACATTCCTCAATTGAGTGATTGAGGAAGAGGTGTACATTGAACATCTTGAAGTATCTAAGACCTTTGAAAAAGAATCACATGTGTTTCGACTCAAGCGAGCATTGTACGGGCTGAAGAAATAACCCTGTGCTTGGTACACCAGGATCAATAGCTACCTCACCGGGTTGGGCTTCACCAATATTGAAGTAGATGAAAACCTTTACCACATTGTGGTAGAAGGTAAATTGTTGATTATAGTATTATAAGTTGATGAATTGATTTTGATCGATGTTGAAAAAATTATTAGGTCTTGCAAGAAGGATCTTATAAGAGAGTTCGAAATGAAGGACATGGGGTTGATGCACTATTTCCTTGGTTTGGAAGTATGACAGAGAGAATGGGAACTGTTTGTGTCTTAAGGAAAGTATGCCAACAAGATACTTCAAAATTTTCGCATGGACAGATGCAAACACATGGAGACTTCTATAGCGACCACTTGAAGGAAATAGGATGCCACTTCAATTGAGGAAGTGGATGATAATGTGTATAGGAAGTTGGGGGTTTCACTCATGTATCTAGTGAACACAAAACCAAACATATGTTATACGGTAAATTAGTTGAGCCAAGCCATGGTTCGAATAACCAAATTATTTTGGAGGGCTTCTAAACATGTACTATGGTACCTCTGAGGAACCATTCAGTTTGGAATTTGGTACAAATAGATAGTGGGAGTGAAGATGCAAGGCTTCACAGATGCAGATTGGGTGGGAAGTTTGTTAGATTGGAAGAGAATTTCAGGAGGAATTTTTAGTGTTGGGTCAGTAGCAGTTTCTTGCTACAACAGGAAGAAAAGATCAGTTGCACTCAACTCAACAGAAGCAAAGTACATGACTGTGAGTCAATCATCTTCTGAAGCTATCTAGATGAGAAATATTCTTGTTGGGTTATTTGGTCAGATGATGGATCCTACCATGATTTACTATGATAATCAGGGTTTTATCAAAATCTACCAGAATCCATTTTTTCCTGATCGATCCAAGCACATTGATATCTAGTATCACCATCTACGAGATTGTGTGCAAAGGCAGATATGTTGTTGTAGTACATTCTGGTAGAGAAACATGAGGCAGATATTTTCAAAAAGGATTTTTCAAGAGGAAAATTCAATTTCCATAGAAGTAAGATTTGGATATCTGATAATCCTTTTCTGGTTGAGGGGGAGTGTTGAAAATGCAATAAGAAATTCCTAATTTAATTTTTCCTTTAGTCGAAATTCCAAATCAAGAGACAACTTGAATGAGTTAACTAAGTTATTATCACTCAATTAGCTTAGTTAATTCGAGTTGGGGTATGAACTTGAGTTGTGTACAATGATTCCTAAATTTTAGGAGCCTAGGTTGAGTTAATTTCAATTGTAACAATTTAATTCAGTTAAATTGAGTGAAGGTAAGTTAAACTAGTTCCAATTGTTGAAGGAACTAGTGGGAGGTCTAGCAGTGGGGTGCATCTTCAATGTTTAACCAATTAACTGATAAATCAACCTAAATTAACTCATGCATGAATGAAATTCAAGTTACCCAGTTGAGATTGGAGTTCAAGGGATATCTACTATCAGTTTTAGAATTTTATAAGTTGTACAGGTCATGCATGCAGTCAAAGGAAGGCCTAAAGGAATTGTGCAATTATCAATGAGTAATTTCCCTAATTACTAGGGGATAATTCCTCATCAAACAACATAAGGAGATAAGATCTTGGAAATCTTGAAAATTGGCCAAGTGTTGGCCAAAGTCAGTTAGTCAGGCTGAGGATAGAAGATACAAGTGCAGATTAAGCTCAAGGTTGAGTAAAGCATATTGTATTCATCTATATTCTTTGATTAATGCAATACAGATAGAAATGGGTTTTGAGCAATTTCTTTCCCCATAGATATATCTTTGTGTAGGTATGTTGAATCTTGATGCACATTAATGATTTGTGTTCTCGATCGTGAATTTAATTCCGCAAATTGGTAGAGTAGATTTGAGTCTTATGTTTTAGTACATTACATGAGCAATTTTGAATCTACATTAAAATTCTACACACCAAAATATTTGTGGGCCACGAGGTAGTTAGTTACTACATCAACTTCCCAAGTGATGAGCCCCAGTATTTCAACAAGAATGCTGCAACTCCCAAGGCTACCTACTTAAATTATCAACCTAGGGTTCATACAAACATAAGAGGTGTCGAAAATATATGTGAATCATGCAATGTGTCCTTATTTATTTGATATGATGCAATGAAGTGAATGCCATGAAATACAAGGCTAAAATAATTGCAAAAATGGAAATGTTCCTCTAATTGAAAAAATCAAATCTAATTACTTTTGTAGAGAGGAAATCCTAGTTACTTTTACAGAAAGAAAAGGATATTCTACTTTTCATGAATTTAAATGTTAATCCTATTTGTAGAAATGTAAACATTAACCTATGGTACATCAAAAGGGAGCATAGTCTATGCAATATAAATAGCAATGTTGGAAATATAAACTATAGCTTAAGATGTATGAAACAAAATGAAATCATTCTTCAATCACTACATTCAAGATATATTTTGTTAATAGAGTTCACAAGGTGTTTCATAAAGTAATCATGAAAATTATCATTATTCTCTTCAAGTCGTTAATTTGTCCACTAATCCAAACTAGAGAGGTGAATTCAATGGAGAAGAAGCAAGGCTACAGGAGGCCCTGTTTTGCTAAAGGAGAGAGATAAATTGCTGAATTCCCAAGTAAATAAAATGAAAATGAGAAGGGATTATTTATTTATTTATTAATTAGGGTGTCCTAGGACTGTGTTCCAAGTGGAATCACTCCAAAATACCCATGTTAACATGTGCTAAAAAATAGCATAAAATTACTACTCTAAAACCAGAAATTCAAGAACTAGTGAGATAGCTAATATACCAAATGCCTAACCTAATCAAGTGAAAATTATATGGGGTGAATTTTTTTATTAACTTGAATGTTTTTATGACCAAATAAAAGTGTAATAAACTCAAATTAAGCTCATTAACATGTTCTAAAAAATAGCAAAAATTACTACTAATTTGGTACAAGGGACTTCCAGAAATTTTAGATTTGTGAACTAGTAAACCAATCCAAGTAGCTCAATGGTGAATATGAATTTCCAAAGCTATTATAAGGACAAATCATGCTTGTGAATATATAAATAACATGCAAAAAAATTCACTTCAATAATTTAACGAATACGGCCTACAACAAAATAAGCATGAATAGTCAATGCAGAAATAAGAGATGCAAGTGAAAAAAACATTCAAAGGAAACAAAGAAATTGTACAAGAGGGCCCTAAGGCTCTTTGGATGGCCAAACCCAAGGAAAATGAGAGTCGTATGAAGGAAACCAAACTTTAGAAGATAAAAATGGCACCAAACTTCATTATTTGAATCAATTCAAGTACATCCCTACAAGAAATGAACGTGGAGCTGCTAAATAAATTTTTTTATCCATATGAAGACTAAGAAATGGAATTGTATTTGGTTAGATGAAATGGAGCTCCCGTCTAGCAACTCGCTCCGGTGATGGGACAGCTTCGGTCAGCGCACCACCTCCTGCCGACATCCCAGTTCCGTCTTGGCTTGTGGGCCTCGCTCTGAGTTAATTCCCCTCCGCTCCACGTTTAAAATTTAAATTAGACCTGAAATGTTTTTCACCCGTTCAACTCCTATAGAGTAATAGTGTACGTCTCATTCAACTCAAGCCCAAGACTTACACTCAAAGAATTTTTTTGTCCCACTATTTTCTATCATTTGATCAAATTACATCATTCTGATCATTCTCATTTACATTTTGTTATCATGGCTATGAACGAGGAAGTTGGGGCTAGTATCACAACCAATCTCACAAGTAGCACCATTATTGAACTAGTCAAATACTTGAAGATTGCAGCCGAGTCGGAGAAGAACCTCCAGTTTCTGATTATTGATCTCACCACTATGAAGGAATTGTTACCAAAAGGTTCTCCCACTGCTCCTTAGACATAGTTTGGAAAATGTGAAAAATGACCTTAAAGAGGTCAAAGACCTCATTGATTGCGCCAAACGAGAGCGACAACGGTGTATGAGTTGCTACCTCCCATTCGACCCAAAGCTCCCCACACAGATAAAACAATGGAAGAAAAATAGATTTAATCATCTCTTCCAACAACGTGGTTCTGCTCTTTTAAGAGTTGCCCACATTGCACAGATTTTGGACAACACACAACCTCAAGCGGAGGTACTTCTTCATCCTCTACTGGACTTGGTAGACGATTTGGGTTCACATCAGAGCTATCATAGCCCATAGGGGTTGCAGGATTTGGTAGAGGAGTCTTGGCCTTTCATGACCAATTAGGTGAAGTGGGGAACAAGGGCTTCTCCTACTGCCTTGTCAGCCATAGATTCGATGACAATCTCCATGTTTCCATCCCTCTTCTATTTGGAAAATCTGCAATCCCCAAACACGGTAAGATCCACTACACACCACTGATGAATAATTTCAAGTATCCTTATTTCTACTACTTGGATATTGAAGGAATCAACATAGGGGGCCAGAAACTAGAACTCCCACCCAGTCTAACTAAATTTGACAAGGAAGGAATGGTGGACTGATTATTGATTCTGGCACCACCTTCACCATGCTTATAACATCTCTACACAGAAAGGTCTTAGACAAGCTCAAGTCCATAGTTCAGTACACTAGGTTTGTTGAGTATGAAACTACCTCTGGCTGGACCTATGCTATGAGCTACCCCCTGCAAAAGGGTATTCTCTTGTGTTTCCAACCTTACATTGCACTTCAAGAACAATGCTACAATCACACTTCCTGCAGAGAATTATATGTTTATGATGTTTGATCCTAGTGATGCTAGTGAGGTAATTTTAGTGATATTCCCTCATTTTTTTGGATTGCACTCAAGTCCCTTGTGTTTGATTGAAGGTGTATTCCCAAGTGGCCTATGAAATAATGGAGAAGAAATCAACAAATTTCAAGAAGAGCATATTTGCAATGAGAAACTTGCTTCCTAGGATGGTTTTGAGGTCTCTGTACATAATATTTTGAGCCTTCATTGCAGCCATGTTTCCTTTCTTTAGAGACATTAATGCACTAGTATGGGCCACTGGTTTCATACCTTTGGAATTCATCCTTCCCATGTTACTATATAGCATGAGTTTCAATCCACCTCGTAATTATGCCACTTACTAGATCAACAATGCCATTATGGTGGTATTCACAGGTGTTGGAATTATGGGTACCATATCCTCAGTCCGGTAGATAGCCATCGATGCAAAATGTTTCAAGATTTTCAGCAGTAATGCATTTGACTGATGACATAGAGTTAATAGAACTTTCGAATTCCTTAATGTAACACTGCAACATGAAAATTGAATTTCAATCGCTTTGTGAAAATAAAACAATTACAAAGCTAATAGAACTTTGGATTCCCTACTGTAACACTGCAACATGAAATTGAATTTGAATCGAAAATAAACCAAATAGTTTTCTTGTTCATTATTGGTTAGATTAATTACCGAACCTTGGGAAAAAATTATCACTTTGACCGCCACACAAGCAGCAACTGTGAAGCATTAAATGATTTTCATGCTTGGATGTAGGTCATTGGATGTATAGTTTATTGTAGATTTTTTTGGGTTCATTATAATTATCAAAATTTTGGGTAAAAATTATTAGTTTGATGCTCCATCTCATTGGAGAGCATTAGGTTGCACAGGTTTTGCATACTAATGTATGTAAACTGTTAATTTGGATTTAACTTGATTCAAAATTACCTTGAATCCAATAAATCACATCCAATTATGCATAAAATTTAAGACTATGTAGCAAATGTCTGTGGTCATATGAATTTTCTATAATTTGATCTTTTTCTGGGTTTATTTTCTAGTTAATTTTCCGTAATATTTGGCAGGTTTTACAAGTATGAGTTATGAAATATGCATAATCAAAGTTCTTCATTGGAATCAGAAGTTTGAGATATTAAATTTGCATAATTGGAGTACAAAAGAGATATTTTCAAGAAATTAAATGACATTTCAAAAACTCATTTTGAATAACAAAATACCTGGCAAAAAATAATTCAAAAGACAAAAGAGTCAAACTAAACCAATATCTTCAATTACCCCTGAATTGCAAACATATGAGAAAAGCTTTATCTAACAAAGAAATTTTTAAGCTCTTTTCTAGACAATTTTTTTAATAAATTTAATTACAAGGACATGCTATTAAATAATTTTTTCATCCAAAAGATTTTCAAGTTCTCTCAGTCAACAAGTCATTCTTTTAGCTAGTTTGTATCTATCCTTGTCATTACTTACATTCCCTTTGCTATCTATGTATCAAGGCTACACACATAATTATTTAATCCAGAATCCTCTCAGTTCTTAGTTCTAAGAACAAAACAGAATAGAGCAGAGGAACACCTGGAGTTTTTCGAGCAGAACGGAGGAATGCATATAAATTTTTTTGTTGGAATATTGTAAACCTACGGGGAAAAAAAATTTAATATTTCAACTTCTTTACAGGCATTGGGCACACATGATTCATTATGTCGGCTGATTAACCATTCAATATTTGATTTTATTGTTATTTCAGGGAAGAATTTGGGCATGTTTTTGAAATGGATGATTGTGGGATATCCTTAGCAGAATTGAATATAGATTCTCTTGATCTGGTAGGTCAAGCAAATGATATTCTGAACTTCTGTTATTCTGGTGTATGGACAAATCTATGATACAGTTACTGTGCCCATTTTTTTCATTAGATGTTTTTATGGTTACATATGGTGTTTCTAAGGATGCATCCTAAGGATTTCTCATGTCTATATGTTGAGAATAATCCTCTAGAGAGGAATCATATTATATGTAATCATCGAAGAACATTAATGTGTTGCTCAGTTATTATGAAATTCAACATGTTCCATGTAAGATTAATATAATTCAGTTACAAGATCATAAGGTAATGTATATGTATGAATTTTTATTTTTTTATATGATTAATATGATGGTAGTTGTTAATATTTTAGAGTAGCAAAATTCTACAGGTAATTCCTTTTATAATTCCTTTTCTAAGGATGATATCCGAGATAAATATTATAATTTTTAGAATATAAGTTGAGGTTAACAACTTTTCAATGAATCATGCATAATTTTAACAATTTTTTAACAAATTATATGTAACTTATCAACAATAATTTCAAGAAAATAAATATGTTACAGAAAGAGATTTGAATTTAAGGTAACAATATTCCTCACAACTATTCAAGCCACATCTAATTTCAATGGATCTACTTCAAAAAACTTTAACACTCTTATAACAAGATATGAAACACACACACACACACACACACACACACACACGCACACACATCTATATATATATATATATATATATATATATATATATATATATATATATATATAATTTTTTTTTTCTTTTGAAATCATATATTTTTGGAAAATTTCACAAGTATTGTTATAAGTTCGGGTTAACAACTCTTCAATAAATCGTATATAATTATAACAACTCCTTATCAACAATAGTTCCATTAAAAGAAATATCGCACAAAGAGAGATTTGAACTTAGGTGAAAAGTATAACAATATTCTTCAATAAATCATATATAATTATAACAACTCCTTATCAACGGTAGTTCCATTAAAAGAAATATATCACAAAGAGAGATTTGAACTTTGATATTCTTGAGATCAAGCCAGCTGTCATCTCAATTTTAAGAACAGAACAGAGGAGAGGAGCACCTAGATTTTTTCGAGCAGAACAAAGGAATGCATATACATTTTTTCCTGTAGGCGGTGGAAAATGATTTTCCAGCGCCTACATATGGGAACAAATTTATATGCATTCCTTTGTTCATAAATTTTAGCAAAATGAAATAAAAAATTGGTTTTGTGGCCTTCCTTTATCGACCTGGGCACTCAACCATATGTAGCCTATGCAATATTCATGGAAAATTTCAATTATCTAATTATGCTTGGTGTAGCCTTTTCTAAAATCTCACTTCAGGAAATCATTATGCCATTGACCTGTGCATGCCAATTCTGGGTGTGAAATTTCACATCCCTTAAGAGATATAAGAGTTTTTGTTGATGCTACTAGATTACATTTTTTTCCACATTTATTCCATATCAAGATTCTACTACAAAAGTGCAAAATATATAACACACCCATTCCAAGAACCTCTAATATTTTATCATATAAAAATAACTTTTAAAATAAACCAATTAATTTTTTACCCTCTTAAATAATTAACAAAACAAAATCAATTTTAATAAATAACATCCTCATAAACAATAAAATTTCCAATATTCAAATCACTTTCAAAATAAAAACTCTTAAAAAATTCTCAAAATCAACATCCAAAAATTTGGAATTCCTTGAAAAGTAACAATTAAACATCGCGATTCACCACACTCAAGTGAAATTTCCAAACAAAATCATGTGATGTGCATTGGCTTTGAGAACACTAAAGTCATAACTTCCTTCACTTTTTTTTCTATTTTAAACAGAAGACATGACAGAATTTATGACATCTATCTCATGTCAACTTACCATTTGCAGGGCACCACAACATAAGTTCTTGCCTTTGAGCTAAGCTAAATTAAATATGAAATAATTTATATTTCTATGCTTATAGAGATAAATTTACAAAAGACAATTTGTATGGAAGAGTCTATGTTGATCATAACATTCATTAATATTTTTATAATATGAATATGATAAGGAAAGTTAATCCATGTGAAATTTTTCACAGAGAATTTTTCATGCAACATGGATGGAAAGAACCATAAACAAAATTAAACTAGAAGAACCATACACAAAACTAAATTAGATTAGATACGTGAAAAGCTAATTTTCAAAATACAATTTTGTAAATTTTTTTGAGTGAAAAACGGTTGAGGGTAATTAAGTTGAAGAAAATAGTAATTTTTATATTCCAGTGAAGAAAACATTAAAAAGGTATTTTGTGCCTTAATGTAGTCGTAACTCAGAGAACTTGCTACCAAAATTCATTGGTGAAGATATGAGAAGGAGATATGTATGCGCGGAATACAACTCAATTGAAAGTAATATTGGATCTAATTTACAGGGGGGATAATTATATTCTCTGTTTAATTTCCTTTTAACATACACCTATGACAAAGTTGTGTCGTGAACATACTCCCACAGGAACAACAAGTTGCTTCTTCTTGAGTGGTAGAGGTCCACTTATCATCAAATATAATGCAATGTTTGTCCAAATACTGATTTGTTATAGATGCCAGGATCCACCACCTGCAATTCTCCGAAATGAATTTCCATAACTGTCCCAAGATTCATCAATCAAATGGCATGCTCCCACCACTGGAAACAATCATTATGCAGAGACCCAGGATAAGTGATGGAAGATGATTGATGGTAAAGCTGTACAGAATGAATCGTACAAGCATTCATCTGGTTCACCTCTTAGCTACAACTCTTCCCCAAGATAGCACTACAATTTTCTTCTCTGAATGGAAGCTCTGGATGGAGGAGCCATTACCAATGTTCGATTTTGACAAAGGTTTATCTGAAGTTAGAGAGTTTCCTCTGCAAGTAGTCACGACTCACAACATCCCATTAACCATAGGGAATTGCAGACCAATTAGACCAGTCAACCACATCTCCAGATTTACAACCTGTGGCCAGTCCCTCACTCTCTTCGTAGGAGAAGGCCTTGGGAAATGATTAATTGGTCTCTTAAAAAAGAGAATTGTATTAATATGTGTATTAATTTTTGATCTACATTGATGTAAAAATTATGCCAGGAGTGCTGAAAAACAAGGAGATAGAAAATACCAAAAATGGCATTGATTTTGATATTACTTTTAAGCTTGGATATTTAAAATTTCTTGCAGTTATGTTGCTCAGAGAAGATACAAAACCTAATTTTTCCATGTTCAACAAAAATGAAGGTGTGTCAAGAAAAGGAGGAGAATTTATATTTAAAGGCAAAGCTCCTATGTCTCAAGAATAACAGGCAGAAGACAATATAAAGAAGGTTTTCAATGACATTGAAGATTGAAGACAAAAAAATGTTAGGACCATCCCTTCAACAAAATCCCAAGAAGGAAGAGAAAAGGTGTAACAGTTTTTATCAAAAAATCTCAGTGAAAAAATTAAGAACAATGAGATGAAGATTGAAATTTTGGAAAAGTGGGAGAAAAAGGCCTTTCTAAACCTAACTAAAGCACAAGAAATATTAAATAAAAATAGGTTTGGATCACTGTAGAGTTTGATGAAAATAATCTCTGCTATTGTGACATTGGTGCAGAATAGATTTTTATAATCTTGTTGACTTCATGTAATTATATCTATTTTAATAAAATAGTCCATTTTCAAGTTCAATTAAATGAATTTTCATTTATTTTTAATTTTATTTACTGGAGTTACAATCCTAGCATCTTAATTTAATGTAAATGCCCCTCAACAAAAATGAAGTGAACAAAATTCCCTCTCAGAGACACTGCTAGATGATTTCAAAACATATTTTGAATAATAATCACCAATTTATGGAAACCCAGAATCCAAATATTGGTAACATAATTTCATAATCCTTACTATGTACAAATTGTGCATGCCACACATGTACAAATTTCATAATCCGTATTTATGGCCAGCGGAAAACCTTTACACTTTGAGGCAAATTCCCTAGAAATAGTCTCTAGATTCTTGTATGGGACAACCTCATTTGTAAAATCTCTTCTCCTAAAGAGATCCCACCCTTCCTCTATGGACAGGGGTTGCATCATCATGAAGTAATCACTTGATGCCATTATTTTAACCACATCTCTCTTACGACTATAGATTAAGACTTTTCTCCTGTTCTGGTGGCCAAAAATGGACCCCAACCTGATCTAGATTTATTTTACTGCACAGGTCGTCCAATATAAGAATAAACGTCTTCTCTTCAAGGCAAGCATACAATTTCATATTGCGCATTTGAATTCTAGAATTTTTCTCAAACTTTAAATTCAGTGAATCGGTAATGGAATATTGGAGACTTTAAATGTTATAATTGTGAGTGACTGTAAAAAAAATCACTAGATCGAAGTCACCACTCACCTTCTGCTAGTGCTGGTTGTAAATGAGTTGGAGTAGTGACATCTTGACAATGCCTCCCATCCCATAAAATCCAATCACCAGAGTCCGGGGATATCCGTTAAGCCATGTGAGAAATTGAATCCAAGCAGCTTACATGCCATACCCCACCAATTCCGGTAGAGGATGAATAAGTACTTCCGCTTGAGGCTGTGCATAGTCCAAAATCTGTGCATTGTCGAAAACTCTTGAAAGAGTAGAACCAAGATGTTGGAAGAGCTGATTAAATATATTTTTCTTCCATTATTTTATCTGTGTGGGGAGCTTTGGGTTGCAAGGGAGGTAGCAACCCATACACCGTTTCTGCTCTCGTTTGGCGCAATCAATGAGGTCTTTGACCTCTTGAAGGCCATTTTTCACATTTTCCAAACTATGTCTGAGGAGCAGTGGGAGAGCCTTTTGATGATCTTCAAATTCGTTGCGAATATCACGTAACAATTCCTCCATATTCCTCCATAGTGGTGAGATCAATAATCAGAAATTGGAGGTTCTTCTCTGACTCAGTTGCAATCTTCAAGTATTTGACTAGTTCAATAATGGCGCTGCTTGTGAGAATGGCTGCGATTCCAGCCCCAACTTCCTGAATCATAGCCATGATAAAAAAATGTAAATAAGAATGATCATAATGCAGTAATTTGATCAAATGACATAAAATGGTGGGATAAGAAAAGTCTCTGAGCAGAAGTTTGGGCTTGGTTGAATTAGATGCACACTATTACTCTATAGGAGTTGAACGGGTGCAAAAAATTCCAGGTATAATTTAAATTTTAAACGCAGAGTGGAGGCGAGGTAGAGAAGAGGGGAATTAGCTTGGAGCGGGGCCCACCAGCTGAAATGGAACCGGGATGCCAGCTGGAGACGCGACACTGGCCAGAGTTGTCTCATCACCAGAAGGAGTAGCCAGACGGGAGGTCTATTTCATCTAACCAAAGACAACTCCCTAAGAAATACATTCCCCTGGAGGAAAATTCGAATTGGTACTTACAAAAATATATGGAGAAGCATCCTCCATGAAAGGAGGAAGCTTTCCCCTCCAAAATCCCTCAAAAAGTGGATCTGTTTCCCAACACTGGGAATATTCATTAAATCATAGAGAACACATTCCTATATTTTCTTAATAAGTGGAGCTACAGAATCTATTAAATAATTTCATAATTTAATTTTCATTTATCATCCTATCTTGGTCCACCCTGTAGTAGGGAGACAGTACCTATAATATCTCATTTAGAATTTACTCAATATTATCTCAATATTATGAAAAAATAAATAATATTAGGCACATAATATGTAATTATCTCTAAACCTTCTTAAGAACATATTAAAGCTAAAAACAATTATTAAGTATAGAAGGAGAGATTTAATATAACCTTTATGTGCCTAGGAAAGGTTATGTGGGCCTTAATTTGTGTCTAATTTGTAGGCCCATCATATCCCCCTACTGAAACTGTTACTCATCCTCTGAGAAACCTATTCATCTTTTTTCCCTATTGTTCTTCATGCAATTCCCTTCCTAATCTCATTATTCTTTGGGGAAAATGGCAGATGATTTGGATGGTTGCTTGCATTGGATGGCCTTCAGGGACAAACTTGCCATGTGGGAAAGTTGTGCCTCATTATCCTGTTTTTACTCTCTACGCTTATTTTTTTCTAATTGTAGTTTCTCCTTCATGACTAATTCCTTTAGCCTCAAGTCATCCAATTCCTTACCCATTTGTTGCAATTTTTCCTCCATGAGGCCCACATCTTCTATCTTCTTGGATTTTGTGATACACATCCATCTATGAGTTCTGCCTCTTTCCATTTCCAACTCAAAGAAGAGTGGTATTGAAAATTTGGTGGGTATAATTATCCCATCCTCAATGAATTTGTAGAAGTATGCAAGGTCAAGTCGTGGATCAGGCTCTTGGAGTTCTTGGAGGTATTCTTATCGCCCTTTTGATGTGTCTACCACTTCATGTAGCATTTCCTATTTCTCCTATAACAGTCCCTGTTGCTTCTGCAATAGTTCTTTTTCTTCTTGTAGAACACAACCTGAATCATGTACAATCTAAGATTTTCATGCCAAGAGGTGGTGGATCCACCTTTTGTTTTTTTTCTTATTATTTTTATTTTTATTTTTCAAATGTTTCTCTTTTTTCATTGCATGCAAAATAAAATCAAAGTGATTTTTGTTAACTGAGTTGAACCTCACTTACCCCTTCACGCTCCTTGTCCATCATCATGAATCAATTATTACAACCGTCTTTCTCAAGTCCTCTTCACTTTTTTCTTGTTACTCTCCCACATGTGCAGATCTCTTGGTGGAAAAATGAAGCTAACTGCTAGATAAGGTTGAGGCTTTTCTAGTACTAAGTTTCGCTATAAAAAATATTTTCCTTCACACAATTACAATATTTTTCAATCTAAAATAAGTTCATAGGAAAGTTTTAAAGGATTGCATACCTGAGCCTTACCCTGGGTGTGTTTTTGGAGGAGATATTGATGTTGTTGAATTGAATGTTGAAGCTGCCTTTGGTGGTTCTGAAGCTAATGTGTTGATCATGTGGTGCTTGCATGGAGTTTTAGACATGGATGAAGTTGTTCTTGAGCATATTTTGAGATATATTTTCCTTTTCATGATGCTTGAGGAATAATGGTTTATTTTCTGCCTCCTTAATGTGTTATATTCCCATGCTTGTTGCCCTGTGCATTGGCTTTGTTTTGGAAATATTTTTTTTGACATATACTTGAATGATAGAGGCTTGTCAACACAGGTTTTGTTGATGGTAGATCAAGTGATGTTGTTGGAGATGAAAACTGATCTTGTAACAATCTGTATAGGACCCTATAATTGTCCAAAACTGGTGTTGGAGTCCTCCGATGCATATATTTCTTGATCTGGTGCCTTGAATATGGTCCTGCAAACTGCTACAGGACTGTGTGTCTTCCTGTAGTATTCACATAAGCCCTTCTAGGACCAAAATTTTCTCGAAGTGTTGATTGTTAAAATATTGATAATTCATAAGGGAGTTGTTTATGAGTGTGAGAGAGTCCTATGGTGATGAAAAGAGGTGGAAAAAGGGATGAGGGACAAGGATTTTGATGGAAAGAGATGGGAATGAAGGTGGAAAAAGTGTCAAATGGTGTTATGTATGGATGATAAGGTTATTTTGGATCTATCCCACTGGAGTTTTTTGAGCATCTTTCCATCATCCTTATGCACCTCCATATAAAATATATTGACTAATGGATGCACGAATCTCGATAAAAATGAAAAACAATTGTAGCTGATGGAGGCCAATTTCTCAAAAAGAATGAACTGTAATTCACTGAAATTTCTTGAGCATGTTAAAATCATCCTTACACATATCTCCATGAAACATATCAGAAAAAATATTTATATTTTTTGAGATATGGTAAAAACAATTTATTCTCGTGTATTTTGGCAGTCCTGTTGCAAAACAGAACCTTCCTATAACACTTTAAGACAACAAGGAAAATGAATGGGAAATAATTGTGAATGATGGGTGGATGTTAGAAATGGATGAGAGTCATTGATTGACATGGATTCCATCCTGCTGGAGCATCTGATCAAAGGAGGAGAAAACTTAAGTTTGACTTTCTTTGACTAGGTTTTTTATCAATTGTTTTTCTTTTGGTGCTAACTTGTTCTTATTTCTTTCAAAGTTTGGAGAGTACCTGCATTCACCAGAGAGAGATGCACAAAGATTTTTATTTTTTTTTTCAAAATTTTCACTCTTCTTAGGCCGAATAGTTGTCTCAATGAGGTTTTCAACTAGTAGGTCTACCTAGGCACCTCAAAGGAGGTTTTCACCTAGTATATTTTCCTTTTATTTTCTTTCCAACCCTCTGAATTCATGAAGGAGGTTTTCAACCAGTGAGCCAACCTTAGGTGCCTCAAAATAGGTTTCCACCTAAGATGTTATTTTCTTCCTCTCATTTTTATTTTCCATATTTTTATTTCTTTTTTCTATCCTACTCTACTTGAAAAAATCAAAGTTATTTCAAGTATAGGAATGCTTCCAATAGAACCATCTGCACACCAAGATGGAAGATAAACTCATGTGTAGGCTCAAAATATATGCTTTGACATGTACCTACATGTGAGAGACCAATTGTGCACATCAAGATGACAGATAAATTGATGTGTAGGCTTGAAATACATTCTTTGATATGTACCTAAATGTGAGATACCAAATGCTTTAACTGAGATGTGATCAGGAATTGTTGAAGAAGAGTGTGTTGCTGCAACTTAATGATTTCTAGAACCATATTTCAATATAGTTGTGATGCCCCTGGTCCACTTGCACATTTGGATATATTTTTGTGTCCTCTTCTAACATGACATTCAAATATTCTTCTTTTTGGTGATTAGTCTTTCGAACACATAAATAATTTGATGATAAGCATAAAATAAATTTGTCATTCTCAGGCTCCAATGGATGCTCTTTAATAAATGTGGTCCATGATTCCTTGGTATTCTCTAGATATTCTTCTTATGGATGTTGTTCTTCAATGGAATTTAGAGAATATCTTTGTTATAATATACTTCCTAATATAAGGTGAATATCATTCACATTAAGAGGAGTTGTTTGGAAGAATTGTACCTCAACATTGTAAGTGGGTTGAGTTACTTCGTTGTTTGGGTTCAGAAATGGTGGTATAAGTAGTTGAGTGGGAGTGGATATCTGAGATGGATGTGGTTGGGGTTGTGGATGTGGTGGAGGTATATGGTAGGGATATCATGGAGTTATACATGGAGGATATTGAGGATATTGTGGATTTTTCCCATAAGGTTCTTTCCAACCTTGTTCCCAAGATTGGTTTTGGAGTTGAGATGACTAGGGTTGCCAAGGAAAGAGTGTGTTCCAATTACTTTGAGATGGTTTCACATATCCTTGAAAGTGTGAATTAGGCTCTTGCATCATACCAGGTTGACTAGGTTTCCATGGTATTCTTGGAGCTACATAACAAAGTTGCGTTGGTGATTGAATTGTTCCATTGTATTCTTGGTAAAATTCTTAAAACCTTGGTATTGATGGGAAATATTTTGTAGCATGTGATTCTGCATGAATAACACATAAATCAACATCTTATTTTTTCTCATATTTCATTCTTAACATTTCTACTTGTTCACTTAGATTGCTAAGAATTTATGTTTTAAAGTTATCAGGCAAATTTCCAGGTTAAACTTGACTTCCCAATCTTGATGTTGATTTAATTAATCTTGCACTTCCTATTGATATGCACTTGCATGTTTCACAAATTTCTTCAAATGACAATTTGTATACATCACCTCTACTCATGAGATCAAGGAGATCAATCCACTCATCTCTAATTATTCTAAGTAAGAGGTTTTTTAGTGTGTCAAATCCTAAATGATGTAATTTTTACCTCTTAACATTATTCATGAATATATCTATTAGATCCTTAAGGCTCTCATCTTCTTTTTGAGTCATTCTAAATATTTCTTCTCTAAGATCATGATATTTATATTTTTCTAGAAATATATATTTTCATATAATTCCATGATATTATTGAATTATTTCCTAAACTCATGAACCATTTAGTAGCTCTATCCTTTAATACTTTTGGAAACAATCTCAATTTTTGAGTGGTTAGTAAGTAAGCATAAGATCTACAAAGGATTTAAAATTCAAAGATAAATGTTTCTGGGTCCTCTAACCTCATGCTAGGGAAGTTGGGAAGGAAAGATGGAGGGATTCTCTTCATATGAATACTAAAAGCAGTATCTTGAATGGGAAATCCTAGAGGATCTTCCTCATTGTCATAATATCCATCCATTTCTTCTACCTTCTCTGCCACCTCTTATTATTCTACCTGCAAAAGTGGATGGTGATGTGGTTCTTACCGCACCACGTGATCAAATAGGGAGGGGTAGTGTTGGAGAGGTTTTTTTTTTTTTTGAATATGAATGCTAATGCAATGAAATTTTTCTGCTTTTTAATGAAAAACGCCTAATGCAATTTTTTTTTTTGTAGAAATTAAAAGAAATGAATCAACTAGGGAATAAAATAATGCATACCTTGACACCTCCCCGACAACGACACCAAAAAGTGATGAGCCCCGGTATTGAAAAAAGAATGTTGCAACTCCCAAGGATACCATCTTAAATTATCAACCCGAGGTTCATACAAACTTAAGAGGTGTCGACACTATATGTGAAACATGCAATGTGTCCTTTTTTCTTTGATATGATGCAATGAAGTGAATGCCATGAAATCCAAGCCTAAACTAATTGAAGAAATGGAAATGTTACTCTATTTGTAAAAAGGAAACCTAATTACTTTTGTAGAGAGGAAATACTATATAATTTTGCAGAAAGGAAATGATATTCTACTTTGCATGAATGTTTATGTTAATCCTATTTTTAGAAATGTAAATTCTAACCTATGGTACATCAAAAGGGAGCCTAGTCTATGCAATAGAAATAACAATGTTGGAAATGTAAACCATAGCTTAATACGTATGAAACAAAATGAAATCGTTTTTCAATCATTGCATTCAAGATATATTTTTTCAATATAGTTCACAAGGTGCTTCATAAAGTAATCATGAAAATCATCATTATGCTCTTCAAGTCATGAATATGTTCACTAATCCAAACTGCAGAGGTAAATTTCAATGGATAAGAGGCAAGGCTTAAGAGGTATTTTGGTCTTACTCAATCATGGATTCAGAGCCTAGGGGTTATGATTCAAGCCTAGGAGAAAAAACCCAAGATTTTGGAGCAAATATGGTCAACATTACACGTGCTACATGAGGTGCTATAGGAGGCCTTGTTTTACTACAAGAGCGAGATTACTTTCCGAATTCCAAAGTAAATCAAATGAAAATGAGATGGGATTTTTTTTTTTTTGAATATGAATGCTAATGCAATGAAATTTTTCTGTTTTTTAATGAAAAACGCCTAATGCAATTTTTTTTTTGTAGAAATTAAAAGAAATGAATCAACTAGGGAATAAAATAATGCATACCTTGACACCTCCCCGACAACGACACCAAAAAGTGATGAGCCCCGGTATTGAAAAAAGAATGTTGCAACTCCCAAGGATACCATCTTAAATTATCAACCCGAGGTTCATACAAACTTAAGAGGTGTCGACACTATATGTGAAACATGCAATGTGTCCTTTTTTCTTTGATATGATGCAATGAAGTGAATGCCATGAAATCCAAGCCTAAACTAATTGAAGAAATGGAAATGTTACTCTATTTGTAAAAAGGAAACCTAATTACTTTTGTAGAGAGGAAATACTATATAATTTTGCAGAAAGGAAATGATATTCTACTTTGCATGAATGTTTATGTTAATCCTATTTTTAGAAATGTAAATTCTAACCTATGGTACATCAAAAGGGAGCCTAGTCTATGCAATAGAAATAACAATGTTGGAAATGTAAACCATAGCTTAATACGTATGAAACAAAATGAAATCGTTTTTCAATCATTGCATTCAAGATATATTTTTTCAATATAGTTCACAAGGTGCTTCATAAAGTAATCATGAAAATCATCATTATGCTCTTCAAGTCATGAATATGTTCACTAATCCAAACTGCAGAGGTAAATTTCAATGGATAAGAGGCAAGGCTTAAGAGGTATTTTGGTCTTACTCAATCATGGATTCAGAGCCTAGGGGTTATGATTCAAGCCTAGGAGAAAAAACCCAAGATTTTGGAGCAAATATGGTCAACATTACACGTGCTACATGAGGTGCTATAGGAGGCCTTGTTTTACTACAAGAGCGAGATTACTTTCCGAATTCCAAAGTAAATCAAATGAAAATGAGATGGGATTTTTTTTTTTTTATTAAGTATGATTTTCGAGGACTCTGTTCCAAGTGGAATCACTCCAAAATACCCATGTTACCAGGTGCTTAAAAATAACAGAATATTACTACTCTAAAAAAAAAAATTCAAGAACTAGTTAACTAGTTAATCTACCAAATTCATACCCTAATATAGTGAAAATTATATGGGGTAAATTTTGTTATTAACTTGAATGTTTTTATGACCAAATACAAGTGGAATAAACTCAAATTAAGCTCATTAACACATTCTAAAAAATAGCAGAAAATTACTACTATTTTGTTACAAGGGACTTTCAAAAATTCTAGATGTGTGAACTAGTAAACCAATCCAGGTAGCTCAATGATGAAGATGAATTTCCAAAGATGTTATAAGGATTAATCATGCTTGTGACTCTTTAAATAACCTTTAAAAAAAACTCACTTTGATCATTTAAAAATCATTGAGAAATTTAGGGCTGAGGTAATTGGTCTTCGCGAAGTTCCCTTAGCAATGTGGATCTAAATAATATTTTGTTCCACTTTAATGCCTGCACTCAATATGATGCATGTAATGGAAAATTACCTTAGTCTTGAACTTAACCCAGATGAATAAAATCTAGAACTAGAAGAAAAATCTTGAGTGAGAACACCTCTACTTTCTCAAAATAAGAGAGTCAATGTTTCAACCTGTTGTAAATATCATAATAACTCAAAAAAGGATTAATTCAGGTCACAATGGAGCACATAAAATGAATAATAAAGGATCAAAACCTGAGTACATAAAATAGATCAATAGTATGAACAAATTAAAAAGACTCTGATTAGTTGTTCATGTGCAAGAATTCATATAATGAGACTAGGCCTATCGCCATCAATGACCTTAGCTTAGAGTAACTCAAGTTATAGATATGGGTTATCACAACCAATAACCATGGAGATACCATTTTTAAAAGGAACCAATCATCACCCAAATCACAGATTTGAAACAGTCAATAATTAAACCCATAAATATACTTAAATAAAGATCATTAGTGAAAAGGAATGTGTGAGAACAGTCACCTAGATCAATGAATAGCTAACAAAATAGAACCATATCTAATAGAAATAAGTTAAAAGAAAAACCCTAGTGAAATAACATAATAGATCCAAAACCTCTGCAACCACTCAAAAGGAAATGATCGTGCATTTCAATGTCAAAATAATGATTCAAGTTCCAACTTGTATATTCACAAAGTTGTTGCAAACTTAGAATAAAAATCCTCAGTATGAAAGTATTATGATAACAAAGGATCGATAAATAAATCCACACTATGTTTAAAATCAAACTTACAGTAATTCTTCAACCACAACACACACGCATAAATCTATAAATGTTCTAAAATGGGTTGTGGAGCTGGGATGGTGGGGCCTAGCTATACCTGTTGGAAGTATGATGTAATATTTTTTCCTTGATGGCAACCTACTCGATGAGTTGAGTTTTGCTAAGCAGCTTATTTTTTGAAGATGTAAAATTGATGTATCTACGGGTCAGTTTAGATGTGACAGAGAAAGGAATTCTAATCTATGACAGAGGAATTATTAAGGTAAAATTTCAAGATGTATATGCAGGTTTGATGAAGGGAACTCACATATACCCACAGGTTTGATGAAGGGAACCCGAGTATACATCCACAAGTAGTGTATACTTTGGTGAAGAAAAGTCACGTATACACGCGGGTACAAAGAAGCAAAGTAGCGTATGTATTTACACACTCAGTTTATGATACCAAGGGTCTTTACCATGGCATTAGCCCACAAGATTGAGTGTAGTAACGACTATTTGATCCCGTCCAAGAATACCACCGACATTAGTGTGGTTTTTGGCTCATGGTATTGGATAAGGCTCAAACTATATAAGGAGGAGAAGTTCATGATGCACATGTGTGCATATGAATGAGAATTGAATGAATACTTTAGTCTGAAGTATATCTGAATGGATTGGGCTATATTTAATTTATAGATATGATATTTTGATGCAGTCATGAATACAATAATGGATCAGGATCTCTAGACTTGAAATTACTATGTATTTGCATGATCTGTTTATGAGTTGTTTAGATATATGGTCTGGCACATAATTGTTGAAGTAAATGATATGATCTAAGCAAGTTTTATGCTTAGAAGTGTTACGCAGTCCTATAATATTTACAGATCTATACGCTGGTTCATCACAGTGAAAGTGTGTATACCCACAGGTTCGTTTCAGAAAAAGCATGTAAGGAAGTTAGGGTTTTTCTGAAGATTGTTGAAGAAAAAGTCTGATCATTTCTGCTATGTGTCTGTTGTCTATCAATTAAGTCTTCATGTAGATCTATATTTTTTAAATATTTTTTACATTGCTAGTTGATTATGTATAAATATGATCAGTGACTGGGTGATTGAATATGATGGATGTTGCTGACTGAATAAGGGTTCTGTAAATCTGACAAAGTATGCCTGAATGTATCTGATCTGTTATGAGTCTGATCAAATTCCCAATTTCATTATATGAAGATCTATACGCAAGTTTATCCATAGGAAAGCACGTATACACACATGTTGCAGTAAGTAAAGTAGCATATACATTTGGTTTTATGAATGATCAGGGTTGAATTTGATTGTGCGTGTTAATTTATAAGTCTGTGTTTATTGTTGTGATTTGGTTACAGTGATCTCACTATTCTGTTTGAATATTGATTTATGGCTATTAGTTTTAATCTACAAATTGTGTTGTGTTGAACCTGTTGGATATAGTGTGAAAATTTATGAAACATGGTTTGCAGTTGTTTTGAGGGTAGAAGCCTTGAATGTGGAACTCAAAGCTTCCTGCCAGTAGAAGCTGGTGATCAGTTGAGGGGGTTCAATCTCCCTTCCAGTAGTGGTTGGTAAACAAGATTAGGGTGTTGGAGCTCCCTTCCAATAGCAGCTGGAAAACGAGAGAAGGTTGCTGCCTTCTACAGGTGGGTGCCTACGTACTGATATGAGTTTGCATCTGTACAACTTTGTAAGAAGTTTTATATATCATAAAAATTGAAGACATGGACGACAACAACAATGGTTTTCTCCTGAATTGGGTTTCACCTTAAATCCTGGTGTTCATGTGTGTTGCTTATGTGTGATGATTTATTTTGTTCTTACTGCACATGTTTACTTCTTACTAAATATATGATGAATAAATGATGCATTGGGCTAAGTAAAGTTTCATAAGATTTATCTGTCTAATAAGGTCACTGGAAAACTCAAATTTATTTTAATAAATCCACGTGCATACGCAAGTTGAATTAATTAGTCGCATATAGAAATCAAGAAAAAATATTGTGAGTTTCTAAATACTGATTCATCTCCCCTCTCAGTATTTTTCCCAACAATTAGAATCATATCAAGTCCTTCTGAAGAAGCTTAATCGCTAGAAGGAAGATCACCCAAGATGAGAAATCAAGATGGAACAACATCTATCAGACCACCACTCTTTAACAGAAATAATTTAATCTTATGGAAGACAAGAACGAGATCACATCTTTGAAGTCTCTTGGAGAAGATATTTGGGAAATTGTTGAAGGCAGTTACAAATATCTAGCTGTAGTTCCCACAGATCCAGCAACAAGGAAGAACTATGAAACTAATGTA
This sequence comes from Pinus albicaulis, assembly GCA_034641835.2. Taxonomy (NCBI): domain Eukaryota; kingdom Viridiplantae; phylum Streptophyta; class Pinopsida; order Pinales; family Pinaceae; genus Pinus; species Pinus albicaulis. The sequence continues at coordinate 615,570,293 of CM076579.1, forward strand.
AAAGTTGTCAATGCATTATTGGGAAGCATGACCGAATCAGAATATGTCAAGGTTATGTAGTTAAATACAACAAAGGAGATATGGGACAAAACCATTCTAAGCTATGAAGGTGATGCCAAGGAAAAAAGTGCTAAAATCCAATCTCTTAGACTTCAATATGAAAATATCATAATGCATAATGATGAAAGTATTGCTAGTTTATTTTTGCATCTAGATGAGATCGTAAATATTATGATAAATTTGGGCAAATACATAAGAGAAAAAAAATTAGTAGAGAAAATATTAAGATCTCTAACTCCTATATTCGATTCAAAAGTGTCTGTTATTGAAGAGAAGCAAGATCTATAGACTCTTACTATTTTTTCAACTTCATAGGATCCTGACTGATTTTGAAATGAGAAAAGGAGGTTTTTTTGAAGTCAAAGAAGATGTGTTTAGAGCTACTGAAAAGGGAAAGGAAAAGGAAGAAAAAAAAGAAATAGGGTATGTATAAGAAAAAGATGAGGTAAATTTCATAAAGAAAATTCAACTTGGTACTGGAAGGTTCAAAGGTAAGCTTCCTTTCAAATGTTTATCTTGTGGAACAGTGGGTCATTATGTTGCTAAATGTTCCCATAAAGATAATCATGATAAGGGAGGGGATTTAGCAAAAGGTAATAGGAGATGATTTTTCAATATAAAAAGTTACTATACTCTTGAAGATAGTGATGGCTTGTCAAATAGTGAAGAAGGAGAATCTGATCAAGATATTTAACTGATCATGGCATTTGAAAAAGACACTAGTGAGGCAAAAGATAATTTTATGGATGGTTTAGAAGAAAATAATTTTCTTGAAGAAATCATTCAACTCAAAATATGCTTGGAAGATAACAAAATAGCCATAGATACTCTAAGGATTCAACTCATATAATAGGATAAGCACAATGAGAAATTAGAATGTGAAATAACAAGTCCAAGAAAGGAAGTTGAGAAAGTAAAAAATCTAAATCTTATATTTGCAAAAGGATCTGAAACCTTAGATGAAATTATCAAGGTTCAACGCTCTCCTCTTGTGAAGACAGGTCTTGGATATATTGGTGAATCTTCTCAGTCAGAAAAATCCTTAGCTACAAGCTATATAAATGCAGCAAAATCCAGCCATCAAAGCTTCGTCACTCAGCAAAAGAACAAAGACAATGTCTAGGTAAAGCATGATCATTCAAATTCAAGGATGAACAATAATAGAAATATCGGTGAAAAGGTAAACAACACTAGAAGGTTCTATGATTGCAGAAATTTCCTCTTTAATGGACAATGTTTCTCATGTCATAATTTCGGTCACAAAGCTGCTCAATGTGTTGCATACAAAACCATCATGACCAGAGAAGCAATAAAGCAAAGAAATGAGACAGGAATAAAGAAGAATACTTATACAAAATTTTCTCCTCTTCAAGACGAAATTGAATTTTCATTTTGCAATAACTTTGGACATGAGGAATTTGAATGAAGGAGAAAACTTCAGCCAAAAGAACAAATATCCACAAGTTCCAAGGTATGGAGAATGAAGAACTTACAGTTTGAAAGTTGTGGCATAGATTTATTTGTAGAAGGAGAAGAAAATCAATGGCACATTGATAGCAGATGTTGAAAACACATGATAGGTGGTAAATATAAAATAATTTCATACAATGCATTAGAGAAGGAAAAAAATGTTACTTTTGGAAATTACTCTCCTACTATCATTAAGGGCAAAGGATCTGTTTTTCTAAAAGAAAAGGTTAAATCTAACAATGTTATGTATGTTGATGGATTAAAGAATAAATTGTTGAATGTTAGTAAAATGTGTGATCAAGGAAATGAATTTGTCTTCCAATCAAAAGAATGTGTGGTTTGTGAAATTGACACAGGAGATCATAATAAAAGGAACAATAACACCAAGCAATCTGTATATATTTAAAGGTAGCCAAGAGAAATTTTATCTAAGTAAATCTACAGAAAACTGGTTATGGCACAAAAGATTGGGACATCTGAGATTTTCTCAAATAAGAAAATCAAGCAGGCTTAAAGCTGTTTGTGATCTACCCAACATCACTTTAACCGAAGTACCATATGAAAATCATGCCAATTCAGTAAGAAAGCCAGGGTTCAATTTAATGCCAAAGAAGGATAAGAAAGTAAGCCTCTTGAACTTATACATATTGATTTGTGTGGACCTGTAAGGAAAAATTCACCTCATGGAGAACAATACTATATCTTATTCGTTGATGACTTTTATATAATGTGTTGGATCGGTTTATTGAAACATAAAGATGAATAATTTGAAAAAATTTAAGGTCTTCAAAGCTCTAGTTGAAAATTAATTAGATATAAAAATCAAATGTCTTAGATCTGACCGAGGAGAAGAATACATATAAGATGAATTCTTTGATTTCTGTGAAAAATATGGTATAAAAAGACAGTTTTCTATAGTTGTAACTCCACAATAAAATAGTGTGGTAGAAATAATGAATAGAACAGTTTGGAAAATGGCTTGTGCTATGCTTGATGAATCTGGGACACCTGAAACCTTTTGGGGTGAAGCTACTCATACTACAGTAAATATTCTCAACAAGGCTCATGATCGTGTAAACAATGATAAAACTCCTTATGAACTAGGGTATGGTAATACTCCCACTGTGAAGCACTTTAAAGTTTTTGGAAGCAAATGTTATATAAAAAATAATGAGGAAAAACTTGGTAAGTTTGAACCTAGAGAAGATGAAGGAATATTTCTTGGTTACTCTTCTAGAAGTAAAGAATACTAATGCTACAATAAGAGATTTTGGAAGATTTTTGAATGTATTGATGTTGTGATTGATGATTCTCTCACAGCTCCCAAAAGGGAAATAAAAACAAATGAGGATGATGATGATTATTGTTTTCCCTCATCAAATAACAATGATATAGAAGGAGAACCTAATGAAGCAGCAGAAGAAGATACATCAGAAAGAGAAAAGGCTCCATCTAAGTATGTTCAAAAGAATAATCCAGAATGTCAAATTTTGGGAGAAAAGGAATCAGGGGTACAAACAAGAAGAACTCTTGTAGCTTCTCCCAGTTATCTAGAATTTTTATCCACCATTGAACCACAAAATGTAAATCAAGCTAGTAAAGATGAATGTGGGATTCAGGCCATGAATGAAGAACTTGATCAAATTGAAAAGAATAATACTTGGGAATTGGTTCCAAGACCTCATGATAAAAATTCTATTGGAACAAAGTGGAGATTCAAAAACAAGTTAAATGAAAATGGAGATGTAATTAGAAAAAAAGGTAGACTTGTTTGTAAATGGTATGCTCAACAAGAAGGTATAGACTTTGAAGAAAAATTTTCACCAGTAGCCAGACTTGAAGCCATAAGAATGTTTCTTGCATTTTCAAGTCTTCAACAATTCAAGGTTTATCAAATGGATGTAAAATCTGCTTTCCTTAATGGTGATCTAGAAGAAGAAGTTTATATAGAACAAACAGAAGGATTATTTTTGGGAAATGATAAAAAACTTTTTTGCAAACTTAAAAAGGCCCTATATGGTCTAAAAAAATCCCCACGAGCATGGTACTATCGTCTTGACAAATTTCTTCAAAAGGGTTTGCATACAGTAACTTATACACAAAAATTCAGGATGATAAACTGTTAATTGTTTTTCTTTATGTTGATGACATCATTTTTGGGAGTAATGAAGAATCCATGAGTTATAAATTTTCTTCTATTATGCAACAGGAATTTGAAATGTCTTTACCTGGGGAACTAAAATATTTTCTCGGCTTACAACTGAAACAAGCAAAAGATGACATCTTTTGCTCACAAGCAAAATATCTCAAGCAGATCTTGAAGAATTATGGGATGGAAGTCTGCAAACTTGTAAGAACTCCTATGTTGACCGGGTTATCCTCAGTTCTCATGATAATTCTCCCATGGTATACCAACCAAAGTATAGATCTATGATTGGAAGTCTGCTTTATCTAACAGGGACTAGACTGGATATCATGCATGAAGTTGGGATTGTTGGACGATTCCAAGCCAATCCAAAGGAGTCACATCTTCAGGCTGTAAAAATAATATTCAAATATCTACAAGGAACTCAAGGTTTTGGTTTATGGTGTCCCAAGAATGCTAATCTTACTCTTCATGCTTACACAGATGGAGACTAGGCTGGAAATCTTGATGATCGAAAAAGAACTAGTAGTGGTACATTGTATATGGGGCCCCGATTAGTATCCTAGTTCAACAAGAAACAAAGTTGCATTGTATTGTCTACAGAAGAAGCAGAATATGGGGTTATTGCATAATGTTGCACATAAATTCTTTGGATGATGTCGACATTACAAGATATTCAAATTAAATGTTCTCCTCCCATCTCCATCCTATGTGATAATACAAGTGCCATCAATATCTCGAAAAACCCTGTTATGCATTCCAAAACCAAGAACATTCCTATCAAATATCACTTTTTACGAGAACAAGTGCTTGATAAAAAGGTTAAACTAGAGTATTTTCCCTCCAAACAACAATTTACTGACATATTTACTAAACCTCTCCCCAGGGAAGCATTTGAATATCTCAGACTGAAGCTGGGAGTTTTCTCTATGTCTCTGATCTGATCTGTTTGATTTCAGAAGATTAAATTTGGCACACATCTTTCATGAAGCATAGTCACATATATACATGATTTTCTCTCTATGCAGTCACGTATGGATCCTTCTATCATAAAATATGTGGGTCAGCCTTTAGAATAGTCTTCGCCATGTTGCTAACATATATGGTTTGGCTCTATTGCCTAGGTGTTGATGGGTACAATCTGCGGTTCTAGTTTTCATCTTACATTTATTTTCTTTGATATTTATCTGCTTGATGAAGATGCTTCGATGAATTGGTTGTTTAAAATGTTCAGGATGCATAGGTTTAGGGGGAGCATTAGCCTTGTTGAGAATAATGTATTGTTGGCATTATGTTGGTTGCATAATTATAATATCTCTCTTGAGTTCCATTGGTCTTAAAATTAATATATTAAATTTTATGTAAGGATCATGTTGAGACCAATGATGTATATATTTTCATATTCAGTCATGTATGGGCCTTTTCAAAAATGTAAACCCACTTGGTTGGGTATTTGAGTCAAATATGTAACCCCACTTGGTTGGGTAATTGATGTATGTATGAGTCCTTGATGATAGAAACGATTATAGAGTATTGCCAATTTGTTTTGAATCTTCAGCATGTGTTCAGGGGGAGTATGGTCTATATAGTGAAACATAGATCTCGACATTCTTGTATTGGTTAGCCCTTTGCCCTTGATGTCAAAGGGGGAGATTAACTTGGTGTTTGAATAATGCTTATGATTGATGTGTATATCTACAAGTTGTGGTGATCAAACACCAACATGCTTTCCATCAAGTCCAAAGGGGGAGATTGTTGGCATTATGATGTAATATGTTGTCCTTGATGGCAACCTACTCGATGAATTCCCTTTTGTTAAGAGACCTATTTATTGAAGATGTAAAATTGATGTATCTATAGGTCAGTTCAGATTGATACAGAAAGGAATTCCAGTCTGTGACAGAGGAAGGATTAAGATAAAATTTCAAGATGTATACATAGGTTTGATGAAGGGAACCCACGTATATCTGTAGGTTTTATGAAGGGAACCCAAGTATACATCTAGAACTAGTGTATACGCAGGTTTGATGAAGAAAAATTGTGTATACATGTGGGTACAAAGAAGAAAAGTAGTGTATGTATTTACACACTCAGTTTATGATACCAAGGGTCCTTACCATGGTATTAGCCCACAATATTGAGCACAATAATGACTATTTGATCCCGTCTAAGAATACCACTGGCACTAGTCTAGTTTTTGGCTCATGGTATTGGATAAGGCTCAAAATATATATGGAGGATAAGATCATAGTGCAAGTGTGTGCACATGAATGTGAATTGAATGAATACTTTAGTCTTAAGTATATCTGCATGGATTGGGATATATTCAATAGATAGAACTGATATTTTGATGCACTCATGTATACAATAATGGATCAGGATCTCTAGACCTCAAATGACTATGTATTTTCATTATCTATTTATGAGTTGTTTAGATCTATGGTCTGGTGCATAATTTTTGAAGTAAATGATATGATATGCGCAATTTTTCTTCTTAGAAGTGTTATGCTATCCTGTAATATTTACAGATATATATGTTGTTTCATCATGGTGAAAGCATGTATACCCACGGGTTCATTTTAGAAAAAGCGTGTATTGAAGTTAGGGTTTTTGTGAAGATTGTTGAAGAAAATGTCTGATCATTTATGCTACGAATCTGCTATATGTAAATTAAGTCTTCATGTAGATATGTATTTTTTAAATATTATTTATGCTACTAGTTGATTATGTATAAATATGATCTGTGACTGGGTGATTGACTATGATGGATGATGCTGACTGAATAAGGGTTCCGCAAATCTGAAAAATTATTCCTGAATGTCTCTGATATGTTCTAAGTCTGACCAGATTCCTAATTTCAGTATATGAAGATCTATACACAAGTTCATCCACAGGAAAGCACGTATACATGCAGGTTGCAGTAAGTAAAGTAGCGTATATATTTGGTTTTATGAATGATCAGGGTTGAAGTTGATTATGTGTGTTAATTCAGAAGTCTAGGTTTATTGTTGTGATATGGTTATAGTCATCTCACTATTCCATTTGAAGATTGGTTTATGGCTATTATTTTTGATCTAAAAATTGTGTTGTGTTGAAGCTGTTGTATCCAATGTGAAAAATTATGAAACGTGGTCTGTAGTGGTTCTGAGGGCAGAAGCCTTCATTGTGGAAGTTGAAGCTTCCTGCCAGTAGAAGCTGGTGATTAGTTTAGGGGGTTGAATCTCCCTTCCTGTAGTGGCTGGTAAACGAGATCAGCGGGTTGGAGCTCTCTTCTAGTAGCAGCTGGAAAACGAGAGAAGGTTGCAGCCTTTTGCAGGTGGGTGCTTGCGTACTTACATGAGTCTGAATCAGTACAACATTGTAAGAATTTTTCTCTCCCAACTTGGGTTCCACCTTAAATCCTGGTGTTCATGTGTGTTGCTTATGTGTGATGATTTATTATGTTATTACTACACATGTTTACTGCTTACTAAATATCTGATGAATAAATGATGCACTGGCCTAAGTAAAGTTTCAGAAGATTTATCTGTCTATTAAGCTCAATGGAATACACAAGTTTCTTTTAAGAAATTCATGTGCATATGCAAGTTTAATTAGTTAAAGTCGTGTATAGAAATCAAGAAACAATATTGTGAGTTTCTAAATACTGATTCACCCCCCCTCTTAGTATTTTTCCCAACAATACCAACTCACACAGCTAAATTAAAGAGATAACTTACATAAACGAAGAATCAATCAGTCATAAATATATAACTCACAGATTAAGTAAAATACTGGCACAAAAGTTATATTAATTCAAACAATATTTGCACCATGAGTTTATTCATTTGAGGAGCGAGAATTTCCAGCAGTATCTCCTTATGCTTAGTAGTTTGGACCAAAGTTGAATTATACACTTTATACATATTATGAATACCAAAGAGGCACTATTGGTCGAATCATATTAAAAATAGTTGGCTCTGAGATCTAGGTTTTGTATACATGAAACTAAATCACCTAGACGTAGACAATAGAAAATTGGACTTGTGTGTAAAATTCAACCATTAGAATATTCATCCTTGCTTCCTCAAACTGTTACCATTGATGGAGGGAATCAAGCGGTCCTACCAAATCTCGTCGAACAACCTGAATACTAGCTCATAATATAAAAAGTTGACCGCAATCCATAGTACAGGGAGCCTCTTAGATATGTGTACTGCATAAATTATGGTTAGTGGTTTATATAGATCACAAAATTTTATAAAAGCACAAAAATTGAATCATTCTGACATTAAACATAAATACTCCTACCTAGCATTGTAAAATAGTATGTTTTCAATACTTCTTTTCAAAACCACATCAGAATGAAAGGTAAGTACCATATGTTTAGACCAAAATTGAGTAAAATAGAGGTGGGTAAGGGAGAAAATTAACCTATACAAAAAAAAAACTTGAAGCTCCTTCCATTTTCCTTACTCTTTTAGTCTTATCCTTCCAGGTTCTCAGTTATTCTTCCATATGTTTGTTCTTCTCTTTGCAAGTGTTCAACTCATCCTCAAACGATTTATTCTTTTCCTTCAGTTCTTCTATTTCCACATTCAATCTAGCCACAACATTTTTCAAAGTTGAATTCTGAGTTTGAATGTATTGGTTCAAGTCTTTGGTTTCCATCAATTCATTCTGAAAAATGAAATTATCTTTGCATCTTTATTTTTTTCAACCAAGGTTTTGAGAGGAACTTGATCTTTTGAATCTTCAATTGGCACATTCTCATGATCCCAACCTAGTTCATTTGGGGCTCCTACAATAGTTCTTTCAAGCTCAACATCCACTCGCAGCTCCTTAGCATCAATTTTCATTTTATTTCCTTCCTTATTAGCACTCACCTAAACCTTAGTGTAGGCATCTACTTCCATAGGAGATTCCATAGGAATTTCACCATATTGATTCAACACCTAAGGGATGTGACTTACCACCTTTGTTTCACACATATGTTTGTGATTATATTTCAGTTCTGTCAAAGGAATTTTTTTAGTTGGAACATATTAATTTTCTACAGCTGAAGGGGGAAGCTTTGATCATGCCCTTTCTCTAGTCATTCTTTTGGTGCCAACCATGGACAAAAAATATGGTTCAACCCTTACATTCCTAGGCCCATCCAAGGGTTTATTTTTTATTCTCTTAGCAGCATGTTTACACACCTGTATAGAAAAACCTCATGGAGATTATTCTACTAAATTGACATGTTGTCTTAAGCCACCAGTCTTGAATTGTACTAAAAATTGGTCCCACTCAAACGCTCATTGGATTAATTCCCAAAAAATCAATATCTTGATCAGTCCAACATGATATAATGACTTCTCCCTTTATTAACATAACTCCTTCTAACTCCATTTGAAATTCTTATTAAACTTCTTAGAAGAAAATAATGGAAGTTAAATGTCTGACCTCATTCAAAATGTAGCAAGAGTCAGATATGATGAAAGAGTACAATTGATAACTAACCTTCATAGGTCAGGAACTTATGTGAGATAAGAAACATGCTTCTCCACTTGTCCATTAAAAATTTCACATGAATCGATTGTCCCCAATGAATCATGTGATTAGGATTAGTCATGAACCTACTCCATGCATTCACATCAAATTATCCATTCTTGAACCAATTCTCCCCCTCACAGGAAAGATCAATAACCTCAACCATAAATTTCTTAGAAAAATTAAATAATAAAGACCCAATTTTTTCCCTTTTACCATCAAAATTTTCAGCAAATACCTGTGTACCTTTCAAACCTTACCCATCGAACTTCTTGAGAAATGATAACCATCCCGCTGCCTTCAGTATTTGGAAACAACTTTTATATTTGTACAACTTCTTAACTTCACTAACCGACCCTGGTTCAAATCCTACTGGCACCATACCTTCCACCATATACTCCTACTTTCAAATTGTGCTATGCTACTTCTCTCCCTAGCATTATGTTTCAGTTCCTTCAATGATGCTCCCGTCAACCCGTTTCAGTACCAAAAACACAATCACCCCTACAAGCTTGCGTGAAAAGATATGTTTAATTTCCTCTCTTCATAACCACTCACTTTCAATTCACCAATTTATTCCACATCCAACACCCATTGAACAGTTTGGAAACGATGACAATCATGCGAGCATCTAGTCATAATGGGATCAAGATCATGGAATTTTTTATTTTTTTAATTGAGGGTGATTACAAAGTGACTGGTCCAATCGAGATAATCATAACATAAATATTCACATCATAATCGATGGAAATAATGCTATCATTGGTACTTTGATCATGAGGTGGATATAATGCATAGGAAAAACTTTCAGCTGATTCAATTACGATGTATGATGGTGACAATGAGGATACCAAACTCGTGCTTCCCCATCATGACTATGGCTTATCAAATTAGGGATTGCAAACATTAAAGTTAAATATAAAGTATAGAGTAGGTTAAATATATACTAGTTTTAATTTCCAATTTAATGTGTTATCCAACTTTGTTACATAAATAACTACTATGAATACATAATGATATACTAAGTAACCTACCCCTATTCAAAAGTAAAAAAAAAATTATGGCACAGACCAAGCAGGATCATAAATCACATAAAGAAACTAACGGTATTAGTTAACAAAGTGAAGGGTGAAAATTGTTGCATGTGGCCACTACTTGCACTACATAATCTTCCTGCAGTGTCTAAGAAACCAATAAAAGGCAGATGTTGAAGCCATTCAAATGATTCAAGGTTTTTGCTTTCAAAATATATCTTGTTAATTTAGCTCTGGTAATGACTATTTACTACCAAGTGTTGCCCAAGATGTTGATTGTACATGTGGAGTGTTTAGAAAAAGAAGATCCTATTAATTTTCAAATTAGGGGGAAACAAAGAAGAGGGAATAGGAAAAATTTTCATAATGGGAGGATATCAATTTTAGGGAATAAAAAGAAGGGCATAAGTAGCAGAAATTTTCTCAAAAGGGGGAAAAGTAGAATAGGGATAGGGGGAATAAAGAATATGAGGTGTATAAATAGGGAATATAGAGGGGAAGGTAGAAACAGGAACAAGGGTTAATTTATTAGGGAATACCGGGAAAGAATGAAGTGGGAAACAGAGTGAAGAAGAGTTTTGATATTTCAAAAATATCATTCCTCAGCTTGTTTTGATGTTGTGGACCATGGGTAGAAAATGAAATATTGTAGAAACTATTCATGCCAACCACATAAAGATTTGACAAGTTGTCTGCCATGAACTTTGGTAAGCGAAAGCTCCTGCTAGTTGACCTATGCTACCATTGGAAATAACTTCAGAGACCTGCTTCTTCTCAAGGATAGAAAAATAATTTATATCAATTCATTCATTGTTCTCATTTTATTAAATAAAACGAGATTCTACTTGCTAGTGACCTAGTTTTCGGGAAGCCTCGTACAAAACTGCGCCAACAAGCCAATTTTCACAGTCACGCATCATTATTATTTTTATTTTTATGATTTTTTTTTATAATTGAAAGAGATAAAATCAATAAGTAATCATAGTAGGATAGTGATATACTCTACATACTAGTTTCAAATATGACTATTGTTAAACTTGCTACATAAAATCTTCCTTGGTGTTGGGCTAAATATATAACCTGAGTCTATGTGTGTTCACCAGGAAGATAACACCCTGCTCATCAATGGTGTTTCTCTCAACTTCCCCATTCTCAAAAAATATAATAACCTTGTAAGGTCCCAACCAACACATTTGGAGATTTCCTTCAAAATTATTTAACTTTGAGTCATAGAGGAGCACCCAGTTTCCTGGCTGGAACTCCTTTTCCTGATCAACTTATAATTCCATTTACTGCGCTGCAATTGAATTAAAATAGTTTGTTGTATAATGGTTGTTCTCATTCCATACAAATCACTTAACTATAGTAGGCGTTGTTGCTGTACCTCCAAGAGATATAATCCCAACTAGACCGTGGTCCTAAAAGTTTTAATCTGAAATTCAATTGGTAGCAATACATGTTTCCCGTACACAAGCTCATAAGGTGTGTGTCATGTATTGTTTCTCCAAGTAGTTATGTATGCCTACAATGCTTCCGATAGATTTCTTTCCCAATCATTTTTATCGATATTTACTGCTTTTGTGAGGATGGACTCAATCACTTTATTTGTGGACTCTACCTAGACATTTTCTTGTAGGTGATACGATGTAGATTTCCTGTGTGGAATCCTGTATTGATCTACAATTCCTTTCACCGAATTAGAAATAAATTGTGGTCCATTGTCAATAAAAATTTATCGATGGACACCAAATATAGTAAAAATTTTAATAAATAATAAATTAGCAACAACTCCTTTATTGGAAGAAGGAATAACCATAGATTCTACCCATTTTGTCACAAAATTTGTACAAACCAAGATATGTATTTTGTTTAAAGATTTTGGGGCTATAGGTACAAAATATTCAATGGCCCATTTTTCAAAGGGCTCTAACATGACCTACTAGCACAAAGGAATCTCTTCAGCTTGATTGAGTTATCCCATCCGTTGACAACTATTGCAATTCCTAACATATTTTTTGGAATCCTTCAAAAAGGAAGGCCAAAAGTAGCAAGGACGAAGGAATTTATATGCTATTATTTTTTCTATGAAATGGCCTCCACAAGGCTCATCATGGGAAACTTTTAAAATGTCAAACACATATTCCTCTCTTACAAATCAATAGATAATAATATCAAGTCTTTTGTAAAAGAGCTCTCTTGGGATCCAAGAGTACGAAGCACTATTCTTAATGATCCTATGCCATGCCCTAGAAGGTAGGTGTGGTGGTTTTTTTCATGATAAGATATTTTTCTATATCATCAAAGCAAGGGGAGTTTGTTGAAACAAAAAAAGGTGTTCATCGAGAAATGAATCATCTATGGGAATTTCTTGACCATGATTATTCAATCTAGAAATATAATCAAACACCACATTTCACTTTCTTGGTCTATAAATTATAGTCACATTGAATTCCTATAGTAAAAGAAACCACCTACTTTTCCTAACACTAGTTAAATGTTTGTTCATCAAATATTTTATGTCAGAGTGATTTGTGTGTATAAATAATTTGTATCCCATAATATAGTGTCTAAACTTATTGATAGCGAAAACCACAACTAGAAACTCTTTCTCTGACACTGTATAATTAAGCTCAACATGTGATAAGTGTTTACTAATGAATTATATGGCATAATATTTTTTATTTTCCTCTTGTCCCAATGTTTCACCAATGGAAATATTTGAGGCATCTGAGGATATATGGAATGGAAGGGACCAATTAGGTCCCTTAGGACTGATGCCTTTACTAACATCTCCTTCAAATTCTAAAAATATTGTGTGCAAGCTTAGGTCCAAGAGAAATCACTATCCTTGGCCAATAATAAAAAAAGAGGGGCATATGCCCTAGAAAACATTTCAATGAGTCTTTGGTAGTAACGCACATGACCCATGAACCCTCTCACTTCCCTTTGTGTTTTTGGTACAAACAGTTTTATGATAACATCTATCTTAGTTGTATCTAGTTAGATACCCTTATGAGAAATAATATGGCCAAGTAACACACTTTCTTTGCACATCAATCTACATTTTTTGTCTCTCAAAGCAAGGTGGGCCTCTTGGCATCTAACTAGCGCTTTCTCTAAATTTTGGAGAGCTTCCTGAAAAAAATTACCAAATACCAAAAAATTATCCATATAGACCTCCACACACTTGAGGTTAAAAAAATAGCCAAGGCTTCCCTTTGAAAAGTAGCAGGAGAATTAAAAATTTTGAAGGGAAGCACTCAATAAGTGAATGTTCCCAAGGACAAGTAAAGGTATTCTTGCCTTGATCCTCGGGTGCGATTTGTATCTGGTTGTAACCACTGAAGCCATACAAAAATGAGAAGTAATTTTTACCCGCAATGGTATCTAGTACCTAATCGATGAAAAGAAGGGGAAAGTAGTCCTTAAGAGTGCCTTTATTTTATTCTCTATGATCACTGAAAATTCATCATCTCATATCTTTTTTCGAGACTACTACCAATGAAGAGATCCACTGGTTATCATATATAGGATAGATAAAACTAGCATCTAAGAGTTTATTATGTCATTCTTTAACAACATCTTGAATTCCAGGGTTCATTCGCTTTTGGGGTTGACAGACAGGTCAGGAACCCTCCTGTATATAAATATGATGGGTACAAATTTCAGGAGTGATGCCTCTTATTTCCTCGTAAATCCATGCAAAGGCATAAATATGGTATCACAAAAATATCACAATCTACTCTTGCTAGGATGGGTCTAGGTCTATGCTAATGTATAAATATTTTCTTGGAATTACCTCAACAAGAGTAGTGTCTGGATCGTGAATCTCTATGGTGGCTTCCAAACTCTGTAATGGTGATGATGAGGATTGTGGATCACAATTTTCTTGGAAACTTGGGTTAAAATTTTGATGAAGCAGTCCAAAGTCTTGCATAGTGTCTAGGTTACCGAAAAAATCCGAGATCACACTCTCCTTAGTATACTCGATATATTGATGAATCATGGAAATATAATGAGTCTCATCATCACTACAATCATAATCCAACCACAAGGTGTCATGAAGTTGCTGGATAAATATGGAAGGTGGGTATAGGGTGACCTTATTCCTAGCATCCCCATGGGAAATATACATGTCACAGGAGTGAAAACCTATATAGGCATAAGTTGTAGCAAGCCATGGTAATCCAAAAATCAAAGGGTGTCCCCCAATAGGTTTGTTTGGTTATAAAACAATAAAATATGTGGGGTAATCCCAACAGTCAATTGAGACAATATAATCATCTAACACACCCTCCAGCTTGATTTTAGATCTCTTAGAAATTTCAAGCATGGTGGGGGTTGGATGGATGTGAGTCAACTGAATTTGCTCCATATTTTTCATAGTCATAACATTAATAACTGCTCCGAGGTCTATCAATACATTGGGAATGAGGATGTCACCTATATGAATAGAAACAACTGGGTCTATTGATCAATACATTTTTCAACTTGAGAACATCCTATCATCAACTCATCCTCTCTTCCAACAAACTGGATAGTATAGGGTTCAAATCTCTTCCTTCCAAGATTATATCAAAAGCTACTCTTTCTAGGATGGGTCTAGGTCTATGCTAATGTATAAATATTTTCCTATACTTACCTCAACAAGAGCGCGTCTACTGCACTTTCCACAGTCATGAAATCCAGACTATTGATGATGATGAGCCATCATGTCTTCAACTGGACTAGCACTTCATGAAAACAAAATCTTGTATATGTTCAGGTTACCAAGAAATCCCTACATTCACACTTTCATAATTATTACATTTTCTATAACTACAAAATATAATTAGTCTCAAATGTTGACGATTATCGTTAATCTGAACTACAAGAAAATGCAAAGCTTTGATAGATACAAAGGTAGGGAATAATGGCTCCAGCATCCTTGTAGGAAATATACATGTCACCGGAGTGACAACCTATATAGGCATTAGTTATATCAAGCTTTTGTCATCCCAAAATCAAAGGGTGTCCCCCAATAGGATTCTTTGGTTATAAAACTGTAAAATATACAGGGTACTCCCAAGAGTCAATTGATACAATCAAATCATCTAAAACACCCTCCATCTTGATTTTAGATCTATTATAAAGTTCAAGAATGGTGGGGGTTTGATGGATGTCATTCAGCTGAAGCTTCTCCATAGCTTGCATAGTCATAACATTAATAACTGCTCCAAGTTATATCAATACATTGGGAATGAGTATGTCTCCTATCTGAATAGAAATGACTAGGTTTCTAGGATAAATATATTTTTCAACTTGAGAACATCCTATCATCAACTCATCCACTCTTCCAACAAACTGGATAGTGCGAGGTTCAACTCTCTTCCTTGCAAGATTTTTAAGACAAAGTTCCCAAACTATTTTAGTGTATATATGAATCTCTTTTATAGCCTGTAGTAGAGGAACATTTATACAAAGGTTTCTCAACTCGGAAGCCAAATCAAACTCAAGGGTGGGGTCAAATTTCTCCAAAACCAACCTTTTTGGAAAGGTAGGTGAGTTTGAAGAAGAGGGTAAGGACTCTGAGTGTATGGGAACAGGATATGAGGCAACATCATTGTTTGAAATATCAGGAGTTTCTTCCTCATTTTTTTCCTCACTGATTATTGCAGGTTTTTTATGTTTTTGTTTTTGTTTTTCTTAATGTATCACCTTTCCCAGTCTCAGATAGAGGTTATTAATGCCAACTGATATGGTCTGATAATTTGGGAAAGGGGTGATCCAATATAATGAATCATGTGTATTTATTTATTATTTGGGTTGGGAACATGTTGTGTTGGCAATTGAGGTAGCCATAATGGTGGTGGAAATGGAAATGGTGGCGGCATAGGCTATGTATATTTAGGTAGATCATCTTTTAGTGTGAGTTGTGCCATAGGATAAGGTGCATACAATTTAGGATATGTATGGGTTTGCATGGGATAAGGAAAATGAGAGTGTGGTGGTCCTCTCCATCCATGTTGCCAAGGAGGAGGAGACTGCCCAAACTAAGAATGATACCCATGCTACCAAGGTTAAGGATAATTCATATTTAAAATAAAATATTGTGGTGCATTGTAATTTGGATAATATGGTGCAAGTTCATCAATCGTATATGTACTTACCTATGGCCATGATTTTCATGCTCCCATAGCATGCAATGGCTCAGGTACTGAATTATCATCTTCAAAATTTTCCTTTAACCTAGGTATAGATGGGAATTCCTTGGTAGGGTGTTTACCTGCACATATCACACAACTATTAACAACCTTGACATCTGTAGGACATTCACATAAAATATGCTTCTTTCTAAATTTTGGACAATAAATGGAACATGACTTTTGTTATTCTGCTAGTTTTTTCTAGAATTATAGAGAATATATTTACTTACTAACAATATTCATAATTTCAATTTTCATATTATCCATTTTATTTTCCAAACCAATGATCATAGAATTTGTAGATCCAAATATTATGTTTCTAAGACTTATTCTAATTCCCTTACCATATCTAATTTGATTTCGTTAAAACTTCCTGCACAAGTCACAAATTTGGTCAAAAGGAAGTTGAGCAATGTCTCTAGGCCCTAACATATTCAATTTATTTCTAGAATAATCCAAATTTCCTCATAAAAATAAGGTTACGATAGTGCTCACATCAAACTTGTGTTTATACCTCTTAAGGATATACAAAAATCTCTCCAAATAATCCTCCAAATTTCCATCATCATTTTGTGTGATAGTAAACATTTCATCCTGCATTTGTCGTGAATTACAATATTCATGATATTTATTCAGAAAATTTCTCTTCATTTGATCCCAAGAAGTGATATTTCCCCCCCCCAGCCCCATAAACTAGCAGAAATCTTAGTTTTTAAGGGTTGCAGGGAATCTTTTTAACTTTTGGGCATCTATTGAATAGTCATAGCTCCTACAAAGTATGTCAAATTTGAAAAGAAAAGATTTGGATATTCATGTACCTTAGCATGGAAATGTGGAAGAAATGAATGTAGATTATTCTTCATTTGAACAACTGCATCATGGTCTACAATTGGAAATACAAAGGTGGGCTTTTCTTCTAGTGGTTTATTCTCACCAATCCCTTCACCATGAAAATCCCTATGATCTGTCATCTTTGTTCCTCCAAAAAAATTTCTCCATGTGAACTGTGAAGGTTGACTATGTTTTAGGTTTAATTTTTCAGTTTCAATAGTCTCCTCCTTCCTTACTAGTGGCTGTGATACCCCTGATCTACTATCTACATAATCCAGGTGTAAAGTACTAGCCTGGCTGGTTTGTGAGATTTTTTGGAGTTCTTTCTTGCAATAGAAGGCCCGCCACGAGAAAAAAATTATGATTTATCAATGTTTCCTCTTCATTATTGGGATTCGCCCCCCTACCCCTCCTAGTCATTCATTTAAAATAAAAATAGAATCATAAAAAACAAGGACTGTTAAAAAACTTTCTGGAAAATTAATTCAATCCAAATTCAATGTGCAGTTGACCAAAAAACACACTAACAAAACTCATAAAATTAATTAAACCTCCTATTAAAAAACAAAAAGAGACAAAACTCCTAAAAAAAACACCACATAAATTTACCTCTAGTGCTAGAAACAAATGCTGAAAATATTACCAGAATCTCCTAGGCGCCTCCCTAGAAACGACACTAAAATGTTGGTTGGATTGTGGTTTGTATTTAAATAAACATTTATTTTGTCAATATGAGATCATCAAATTTTATGAGAAGTACTATTTGTACCACATATACTTTATATACCCTATTTATTCTCAATATGTTAAATCAAAACATGAATAGCTTTCTCACCCCGTGAACTTAAAAGAAGATTTCTACTTGAAATTTTACTCCTTTAATAACTCTTTTCTACAAAAAGAGGGAAGATTATTAAAGAAATCAAATAAACTACCATTGAAATTCAATTTAGACAAAAATCTCAAAGCCACAACCTCACCATTCAAACAAAATAAATTAACTACAACCCACTCACACATCTAACTCTGTGTTTCAATTCATCACATGCATTGATTACAAGTTTTCCTACAAATACATCTCATCAATATTCAAACCATGAATAAAACTTTGTCTGCAGATGCCTATGTATGGGAATCCCAATAAATATAAATTAACACCACCGTTTCAAGTTCTTATTAAACACCAATCAATTGTGCTTCTAGCACACTTTCATAAAATAACTCACACTTACAACAATATTCTCACAAATCTTAGCAAATAAATGCAAGACACAATATCAAATGCAAAGTCCACAATCTTGTTCCCTTAGAAACATAGTTATAAATAATACTTTTTTCCACTTTCATGTATGCACTCAGTATGATTCGTGTACTGGAAAATGACCGTAATCTTGAACTTAACCCAAATCAATAAAATCGACAATTGGAAGAACAAATATTGAGCGAGAACAACTTTATTCGCTCAAACAAAGAGACAATAATTTTTTCAACCTATCGTATGTATCATAATCACTAAAAATAGGGTAAATGTCAGAATGGAGCATAGAAAATGAATAATAAAGGGTTAAGAGCTGAGTACATAAAATAGAACAATAGTATGAACAAATCACAGAGACTCTGAGTAGTTGTTCATTTGAAAAAATTCATATAATGAGACTAGGCCTATCACCACCAATGACCTTACCTCAGAGTAACTCAAGTTATAGATAATGAGTTATCAAAACCAATAACCATGAAGCTACTATATGTAAAAGGAACAAATCATTACCCAAATCACAACTATGAAACGGTCAATAATAAAACCCAGAAAGATACTCAAATCAAGATCATTAGTGAAAACAAATGTACGAGAACAATCACCTAGATCGATGAATAGATAAAAAATGGAACTAGGTCTAATAGATTTAAGTTGAAATAAAAACCCTGTAGAAATTTATTAATACTGATAGTATTACAGGATTCTCCTGATCTAACAAATCAATCTTATGTTAAATACAAAATCCTTCCGCTTAATTCTTTGCAGAAATTAAATTGCCAATTGAAAAACACATGAATAAAATCAATCGCATATAAACACAGTTGTTTAATGGGAAAGATTAAAGCTAAAAAATCCAACTATCATCTATTATGTATATCAATGGGATAATGTAACAATATCATACAAATCTTATTACATCAAGCTCTCAGTACAATCAACAATAATTACACACTATCATGCAGAAATTTGCATATCTATGCACCAATTTCTTGCCTCCTGATAGCCTACCTCCACTGCACAATCCTTGCTGAAGAAGACCCTTGAATGAATTTGAATTGGCCTTGCCTTGACTGCGCAATCCTCATTGGAATCTCCAATGTGTGTCAGATGCATTGAATGCATCACTATAGTCACAACAGATAGTCCATCTCACCCTTTCACCTATCTCTCCACTGGGTCTCCACTGGAATTGACATGCAAGTAGTTAACTGTTGTATTTGTTCAGTTTCAAGCGAGTTATTTAGTTGTGAATTAATTAACTAATTAATTCACTAAACACTCACTAGTGTATCTTTCAATTAGAACTAGATACAACTAGCACAACTGAATTTAACTCACTTAACTGAGTTAAACTAAATAAAAACTCCCATAACTACTGTTCCAACTCTGTCACAAATTTTCCACTTTAGTTCTGTTGGCTCCCTATAATTTATGAGAGTGGAAAGAATAAATTCTGTAGGGGCCACATCAGAACCACTTTGGAATCCTAGGATCTAGCCTTCCTGGATTCAAAGAGGGATCTCTCTATTAGTGTCTTTGAATGATATATATTTATGATTAATTATGATATTAGGCTAGTTATGAAGCTCAAAGGAACTTGTTTGTTTGATTGGTTGGTTGAGATGGATGTAAGAAAAGGAAAAGGTCACTAGAAGGGTGAAGGTGAGAGCAGGTTGAAAAATGTTTCAGCTGATAGGATAGGTCAAAAGCAGTGTCAATCCATTGGGCTATGGATTCACAACAGGATTTAATTGTACAACAGTTTTACAAGGATTTCCAGAGGGAAAGTCATCTATATCTAAGGATCTCTTTAGATTTATTTGTGGCATGAAACATCAAAGTGTTGTGAAAGAATAAAATTTAACAACCAATTAAGCATCTATCAACTTCAATAAACAAAGAAAGCCTTTCAAAGTAACTGTTTGAAGTAAGCCAAAGGACAGGGCATACCATAGACTTCTTTGGACAAACTTTTACTAAAGCACAATTTTCAGACAATAATCTAGTAATCTAAAAGACTACTTTTAGAAAGGAGAAAACATATAAGAAAACGAAGGGCAGCTTAAGATCAGGTAAGAACTTTGAATCTATCCTTATTTTAGCATACTCTAAAGGGAAACTTTCAAAACAACTGTTAGAGACATGACCAGAGGAGAGGGCTAACCATGGACTTCCCTGGTTTAGACTCTACTTAGCATGCAATGGAAATATCATTCAAGAACAATGTCTCAAGTTTTACACAGCAAGACATGGGCTAACCAACATTCCTTGACTGGTTATACTCTATTGAATCATTCCCAAATTAACTATTAGAAGAAAACATAGAGATAAAGATTTCAGACAGAAATAGGGTACTTTGCAGTAAATCTTACTCTAAATTTTCTATCCTTTATAAGAGAAAATGGACAACATGAAAAACATAAGAAAAAACAAATACATTGAGGAACGACATCACCATTAACATAGACCAAGATCCCAAGAATCATCTTGTATTATTGATTTTGAAACCAGTTACATACTTCAAGTCCAACAAGTCTTTACAACTCTAACTTCTCTTCTCAGCCTAGTATTCTTCAATTACATCACAGCACTTCAGAAGCTTCAACAACTATTTACACGATAATAATTCATCTAACAACCAACCAACCCTTTACAATGTGCTCCTAATGGAGTATTTATAGATGAATGAGGAGGTGGAGTGTAAGAAAAGGTTCTAATGTGTTCATTTAAGACAGAGTAAATGTTTCTTGACCTTAGGGAATTTACATAACCCAAGATAAAGAATATTTAATGTTTTAGCTCTATTAAATAAATGTTTTATCAAATTCTGAGCTACTTAGTCACTTTTGTTCATTTTTAGGCATATTTGGTAGACTAGCAATAACTCCTAAGCTATCTTTGTAAAATATCTCTGACTGTGCATTCAATTTGTATGCTTTTGAGGAAAATAAACTTGTAGGTGGAATTTTTGGTCCTTGGAGGGAGTAATTTCAACATTGATGTGTCATTCGAAGCATTCTTTTGGGTGATATGTCTTGATTTGTCACTTTGAACATTGATTATCCTTTGGTTATGCTTTAAGGCCTTCTTAATCATATTTTTGTCTCTGTATTTTCTGCTGATTTCTTAACTTTGATTTGATTTTTCCTTTAACTGTGCTTTATCTTTAATCTTCATATTTATGCTTTTTAACCTTCATTCTTCATCTCTGGTCTTCGTTGCTTTTTGTGTACAGGTGGATTTGGCGCATTGGAGGGTTTTGTTTAATCAACGCTCATGATACGCTGATCAAACCTTTGAATTCGAACCTTGTGAACTTGTTTTCTTCATGATTTTTCCTCGAGGATCGTCGTCCTAGGCTTTTCTTGCCACTACTCTGGCTTGTGAGAGGGCTGGCTTATTTGCCCACAATTAAACCTGCAACTCAACATAAAATATTAATAAATCTTGTGTTTTTTGGATAAAACTGCGATCAGAGGTTCGGGGAGTGGTTTATGGAGCGATGGAAGAGGAAGGGGTTAGTGCAGGGAAGAGGTTCCATAGGCGGAGCAGACGGAATCAGGGTTTGAATTTGAATCGGGCGCAAAAAAAAAGGAAAAGGCGGTTTTGCGAAACCAGAAGTGGTTTTCACGCAGGATCCAAGGGGTAAATGGTTTTAGTCATTTTGGACACAATATGGTTGATTGGATGACACCTGTCCAGGCCAATACCACCTGTTTCGTGTTGATTTTTCGTGTTAAATTTTTTGGGAGAAATGAGCGTGAAGTCGATCGCTGGCCATTAGATCTAAGAGCTCGAGATCTACGGTGGAGAATGGAGCGCGATGGGGGTAAAATGCTCGATGGAAGGGGATGGTGGGGAACAGGTGGCGCGCAGCGGTTGGTCGGTGGGAGGAAAGTGGAAGGTGGGACTAATACCGAATGTCAGCAACTTTTTCACGTTGCGAAAAGGTTGATTGGGCAGAGTTAGCGGGAGCCATTAGATCGGTCAAGATCTACGGTGGAGATCTATGGAAGGGGAAATGTATGTCAAGTGGGTAGATTATGAGGTGAAGGGGGCTTAGGTAAAGGCAAAGATTGGTCATGTGGGGGGGGGGAAAGGGGACAAGGACTAAGGAAAAAAGAGGCCAGCGGTATAATGAATGGTCGGGGATAAGGTTCTATGGAGGAAGAATGGGAACAGGGGCTTTTAAGAAAAAAGGGGTTTTAAGCTTTAGCCAATGGTCGCGGGTGTGGTTTTATGAATAAAAGGGGCGGAGGTTTTAAGTCCTCAAGGGCTTAAGGCCTTATTTTATATAAAAGAGTGGAATAAGGCCTAAAGTGGGGTTTTTAGACTTTTTAAAGGTTCCGATAGGATAAAAAGGGTAGTTTAAACCATATAAAAGGGATTTTTATGGGAAAATGAGGATAAATGAGGGGAAAAAGGGGATTTTTAGGGGAATAAGATGAATATTTAGGATAAGTAGAAATGAGTGAAAAATGGGTCAAATGAGTTTTATAAAATGAACTGATGGAGAAGGGCTTAAAAAGAGTTCCTTTGGTATCTTGGTAGGATAACTTAGAAAGGATTTGATGAAGACTTCAGAGGAGTGTTTCTTTGGAGATAATAAATAGAGTGAGGTTTCAAGAACTCACAAGATTTTCACAAAAAAAAATTTCTTGAAAGTTGAAATACTTATTTAGCCATCATTAGGTATAAAAGAATCTATAGATGGCTAACAAGTTCTAACTGAGTCCTCCATATATGAGTCACCAACCACCCTAGGAATTGTGTAATTCCTTCAGCCCACTGATTTGTCGAATTTGTTCACCGAAATAAAGTACTCCAAGAGAATAAGTTGATATTTATTGTCAGATTATTATTAAGGGCTAATAATAATCTACATGCATCTATTTTTATATTGACGATCTATAAATAGACTTCGCCCAATATTCTAAAAATATAATTTCATATATTTTTTCACATTTGATCAACCATCTACAAATAGCATCCTGCAAATTATAGAATATGCTCACCATGTCTAAAACTAGACATACACCTAAAAATAGCCTGCGGGCCCCACTTAGTGAAGGTGCTTAATTTTCACTAAGGTCATCATCTTGTTGAATCTCAACACTCCCTCTCAACAAGATAGGGATTATCCTTCACTCCAATCCTGCCTCTATGGTATTCAAATTTTCTCCAGCTGAGCGTCTTCGTTAGAATATCTGCATCCTGATCTTCTGTAGGAATGTACTGAAGTAACATGATTTTCAGTTGCACACAATCTCTGATGTGATGATACCGGATATCTATATTCTTAGACCTATCATGAAACACATGATTAATCGAGAGTTTAATGTAACTCTGATTATCACAATGTATCACTGTAGGATCTAAATGAGAACCGAATAAACTGACCACGATCTTCTTCATCCAGATAGTCTCACATGTAGCTTGACTTGCTACCATGTATTTTGCTTCCGCTGAACTGAGTGCCATGGATCTTTTTTACCTACTGTACCAAGAAAATGTTGTGGATATGATACTAAAAACCCCTACTGATGTGCTCTCTCTGTCCGTTGGGCTGCCTTCCCAATCTGCATCTGTGAAGCCATGCAACTTCACCTCATCCTTATGTCTGTACCATAAGCCACACTCAGATGTGCCCCTCATATACCTCAGGACATTCTTGCCTGCCTTCTAAAAGAGCTTGGTAGGCTTAACCATCGCATGAATAATCTGGTTCATCACATAGCATATGTTCGGTCTTGTATTAACTAAATACATGAGAGAACCCACCAACTATCGATAAACAGTGGCATCCACTACCTCTGCTGATGTAGCATCCTCTTTCCTCCAATTTCCTAGAAGTGGAGTATCCATGGGCTTGCAGTCCTCCTTGTGAAACTTACCAAGTATCTCCTGAGCATACTTTCCTTGAGACACAAACAGTTCACCTTCTTGCTGCCATATTTCGAATCCAGGGAAATAATGAAGGAGGCCCAAATCCTTCATCTCAAACTCTTTTGCAAGATCTTCCTTGCATGAGTGTATCAACTGTTCATCACTCGTTAGTATTAAATCATCAACATAAAGAGAAATGATTAAAATCTTACCCTCCACCACAATTTGGTATATGTTTTCATCTGCCTCACTCTTGGTGAAGCTATGTCTAGTGAAATAGTTGTCGATCGGAGTGTACCAAGCACGTGGTGCTTGCTTCAGCCCATACAACACTCTTTTGAGTCTGCACACATGCGACTCGCTGCTAAAGATCTCAAATCCTTCATGCTGCTCAATGTACACCTCTTCCTCAATGATCCCATTAAGGAACACAGTCTTCACATCCATCTGATGAAGGTGCCAACCCATCTGCGCTGAGAGAGCAAGGATGGTCCTTATAGAAGAATACTGTGCGACAAGTGCAAAGGTTTATTCATAATCAATCCCCTCGATCTGCGAGAAGCCTCGGGAAAAAAATCTTGCCTTATACTTCTTGACGCTCCCATCAACATCTTGCTTTACCTTGTAGATCCATCTTGAACCTACCAATGATTTACCCACCAGCCTTGGAAAAATATCCCAAGCACTGTTTCTGACAATGGAGTCATACTCCACCATGGAATCTACCCATGTGGGCTCCTCTGCTACTTCTTCAAAATAATATGGCTCTGTCACGATACACTTGCTCATAAGAGCCATGTATCCAGTAAATCGGTCAGGTGACTGTCTCTGTCTGCACTGTGATGTAGGGACTCCTACATTCTGTGACGCATCAAGCTTCCGTCTCTCAACTTCTGTAGTACGCTTTCTGCCTATTCTAATTTTTGGTTCTACATCAGTGGACTCCTCCACTCCATGAATCTCCTCCTATGGCTAATCCACATATAGAGGCTCATCTTTGGGAACAAGAAGTTCATCCTCTGCATGCAAGTGTAGCTCCCTCTCAAGCGACAACTTCATGGCCTTCTACTCATTGAATTTTATATCCCGTCGCACCACAGTCAATTGATTGTTTGGAAAATACACACGATAATTATGTGGTGTTTCTGTGTACCCCACAAATATCCAAACTTCTGTAGTCGGCTCGATCTTCTTCCTGATGTCCTTTTTCACATGAATTTAAATAGATGAGCCAAAAATCTTCAAATGAGAAATATCAAGCTTCTTGCTAGTAAAAGCTTCTTCGGGTGTACTCATGCCAAGTACTCTATGAGGACAACGGTTTTGCACATAAACCACAGTGTTGCATGCTTCTACCCACAAGTGCATCGGTAGGCCCTGGTTATGCAACATAGCTCATGAAACACCCACGATCGTTCTGTTCTTCCTCTCTATGATCCCATTTTGCTATGGGTTATGAGGCTATATGAGTTCTCTTCGAATTCCTTCTTTTCTACAAAATTATTTGAATTCGTTCGAGATATATTCACCACCATTTTTGCTCCGCAGAGCCTTCACTTGCTTCCCCGACTCCTTCTCCACTAATGCTTTAAAATCATAGAACTTTGAGAATGTTTCACTCTTCTTCTACATGAATAATATCCAACATATACGAGAATATTCATCAACAAAAATAACATAACATCTGTGTTTTTTTGTTGAAGCAACCGAGAAAGGTCCACATATGTCTGTGTGAATTCTCTCTAGGATCACCAAAGCACGGTTCTCCTTCTCATGAAAGGTGGTCTTCACAAACTTACCCATAGTACATCCCTTGCACTGTTCTGACTGTGCAAGAGTACCCTTGGGAAGTCTAGTAGAAATCTGGTGCAAAATATTCAAGGCGCCATGGTGAAGATGGCCTAATCTCTTGTACCATAATTCGCCCTCATCCCGACTCACCACTTCTTCTGCTTTGCCCATCATTGCATCTAAACCATCTACCTCCAGCTTGTAGAGATTCTTAACTCAAATACCTATCCT
This sequence comes from Pinus albicaulis, assembly GCA_034641835.2. Classification (NCBI taxonomy): domain Eukaryota; kingdom Viridiplantae; phylum Streptophyta; class Pinopsida; order Pinales; family Pinaceae; genus Pinus; species Pinus albicaulis. The sequence continues at coordinate 615,596,699 of CM076579.1, forward strand.
CTTGGTTTGACCCATTGTTTTATGTCGCATGAAAGCTTTTCTCTCGCTGAAAACAACATCATAACCTCTGTCCTCCAACATAGCGACTGAGACCAAGTTCTTCTTCAGACCTGTAACATGCATAACATATTTCAACAGAAATGGTTTACCCAAATCCCTCTCAAAGGTAATGGTTCCAATTCTGGTCGCACTGTATCTACCATCATCGCCCATCTCTATATGCATTTGGAGATCCTTCTCCTCTAGATCACTAAACAACTCCTTGTCTCCCGTCATATGGAAGGAAGCACCACTATCAAGATACCACACCGATCCCATTGCGCATGAAACAAAACATGCGATCAAAGAGAAATCAAGTTCAAATTGCGAGGCTAAGGCCTCACCTGCTACAGCTCCAGTAGCCTTCTTGTTCTTATTTTTCTTTGGGTAATTAGTGGCTAGATGCCATGTTCGTGACAGTCTTTTAGATTACATAAGAAAAAAAAATTACATTGAGGAACGACATCACCATTAACATAGACCAGGATCCCATGAATCATCTTGTATTATTGATGTTGAAACCAGTTACATACATCAAGTCCAACAGGTCTTTACAGATCTAACTTCTCTTCTCAGCCTAGTATTTTAAATTACATCACAGCACTTCAGAAGCTTCAGCAACTATTTACACTTGATAATAATTCATCTAACAACCAACCAACCGTTTACAATGTGCTCCTCATGGAGTATTTATAGATGAATGAGGAGGTGGAGTGTAAGAAAAGGTTATAATGTGTTCATTTAAGACCGAGTAAATGTTTCTCGACCTTAGGGAATTTACATATCCCAAGATAAAGAATATTTAATGTTTTAGCTCTGTTAAATAAATGTTTTATCAACTTCTGAGCTACTTAGTCACTTTTGTTGACTTTTAGGCATATTTGGTAGACTGGCAATAACTGTTGAGCTGTCTTTGTAAAATATCTCTGACTGTGCAATCAATTTGTATGCTTTTGAGGAAAATAAACTTTAAGTGGCATTTTTGGTCCTTGGAGGGAGTAATTGCTCCACTGATGTGTCATTCGAAGCATGCTTTTGGGTGATCTGTCTTGATTTGTCACTTTGAAAATTTATTATCCTTTGGTTATGCTTTAAGGCCTTCTTAATCATCTTTTTGTCTCGTATTTTTTTCTGATTGTTTATCTTTGATTCAATTTTTCCTTTAACTGTGCTTTATATTTAATCTTCATAGGTTGAGTCTTTAACCTTCGGATTTATGCTTTTTAACCTTCATTCTTCATCTCTGGTCTTCGTTGCTTTTTGTGTACAGGTGGCTTTGGCGCGTTGGAGGGTTTTGTTTAGTCAACGATCATGATACGCTGATCAAACCTTTGAATTCGAACCCTGTGAACTTGTTTTCTTCATGTTTTTTCCCTAAGGATCATCATCCTGGGCTTTTCTTGCCACTTCTTTGGCTTGTGAGAGGGTTGGCTTATTTTCCCACCATTAAACTTGCAACTCAACATAAAATATTAATAAATCCTGCATTTTTTGGATTAAACTGCGATCAAAGGTTCCATAGGCAGAGCAGGCAGAATCAGGGTTTGAATTTGAATCGGGCGCAAGAAAAAGGAAAAGGCAGGTTTGCGAAACCATAAGTGGTTTTCGTGCAGGATCCAAGTGGTAAATGGTTTTAGTCATTTTGGACGCAATATGGTTGATTAGATGACACCTGTCCAGGAAAATATCGCCTGTTTCGCATTGACTTTGCATGTTAAAATTTTTGGGAGAAATGAGCACAAATATGATCGCTGGCCGTCAGATTTGAGAGCTCGAGAACTACGGTGGAGAATGGAGCACGATGGGGGTAAACTGCTCAGTGGAAGGGGATGGTGGGGAATAGGTGGCACGCAACGATTGCTCGGCAGAGGAAAGTGGAAGGTGGGACCAGTGGTAGATGTCAACAACTTTGTCGTGTTGCGAAAAGGTTGATCGGGCAGAGTTAGAGGGAGCCATTAGATCATTCAAGATCTACGGTGGAGATCTATGGAAGGGGAAATGTAAGTCAAGTGGGTATATTATGAGGTGAAGGGGGCTTAGGTAAAGGCGGAGAATGGTCATGTGGGGGGAGTAAGGGGATAGGGACTAAGGAAAAAATAGGCCAAGGGTATAACGAATGGTCAGGGATAAGATTCTGTGGAGGAAGAATGGGACCAGGGGCTTTTAAGAAAAAAGGGTTTTAAGCTTTAGCCAATGGTCGTGGGTGTGATTTTATGAATAAAAGGGGTGGAGGTCTTAATTCCTCAAGGGCTTAAGGCCTTATTTTATATAAAAGAGTGGAATAAGGCCTAAAGTGGGGTTTTTAGACTTTTTAAAGGTTCCGATAGGATAAAAAGGGTAGCTTAAACCATATAAAAGGGATTTTTTAATGGTTTAAAGGGTTTTTATGGGAAAATGAGGATAAATGAGGGGAAAAAGGGGATTTTTAGGGGAATAAGATTGATGTTTAGGATAAGTAGAAATGAGTGAAAAATGGGTGGAATGAGATTTATAAAATGAACTGATGGAGAAGGTCTTGAAAATAGTTCCTTTGGTATCTTGGCAGGATAACTTAGAAAGGATTTGATGAAGACTTCAATGGAGTGTTTCTTTGGAGATAATAAACATAGTGAGGTTTCAAGAACTCACAAGATTTTCACAAAATTTTGTTTCTTGAAAGCTGAAAGACTTATTTAGTCATCATTAGGTATAACTGAATTTATATATGGCTAACAATGGCTCCACTTGGGGAGGGTAGCTTCTTGGAGGTGTCAAGAACCTCAGAGACAAATCTCTGGAAAGTAGACCAGTGCCCTGTCTTTTATTGCATTTGACAACCTCCTTTCCTTGATGATCATGCTGCTTAAAAAGATGATCTGCAATATCATAATCAGATAATTTTCTCCGAAACTTCTACCTACACATCCTACTTTTTTCTAACATTTTTTCTTCATTGGGTGCACTTGGACTTGCAAACCCTTGTAACATCAATTTATTATTTTGTTTTGAAAGAAGAAAACTAATATATTTCTACCCTTGTTTCTTCCATGAGTTCAGATTAGACAGTTGAACTCAAAAATTCTCTACCTAATCTACTATCTATCAAGATTAAACTTTTTTGACAGATCTGCATTCTCTATATTCTAAAATAGAAATTTAAAATACAGTCAAATCAGGATTAAACTGTCTGATTTGTTGTGATGGCTATGGCATCAAATACAAACTGCACATAGACCTTTATTTTTCAGAAAATTAAAACAAAACTGTGAAGGCTTAAGATCTGAAAATAATGAATATCCTTCTTTTCTTCTTGGCTCAAATTTTGATCTGTTTAGAGCCATATTCTTCTTTCTTTTGATTCTTTGGTTCAGATTTTGGGCATGTTTGAACCATTTTCTCTTCTATCCTAATCTATTCTACTAATGAGCCAAGATTAAATAGTTTGGAAGATCTCCTTCACTAACCTATCAACAATAAATTGAAGTTTATCTAGTCATGATTAGGCTGTATGACCAAATAACAATGTTCCTTTAAAGTAGTGGCATTTAAGCTTGCACACTTTCAGATTTTCTTTCTTTTTTGGTATGGGGTTGTACCTTTCTTCTTTTAATCTGCTCTCTTTTCTCTTTTTCTATTGTTTTTGTATTTTTCTTTTCCTCTTAAACAAAATGTTATTTACAACGAATCAAAGTTTTGAACATAAAATTAACAAAAGTAATGCTTCAGCATCCTTCCATTGACAGAACCTCCAAAAAGTTCAGCTCCATCCATTTTTTGAAGAAAGAATGCATTATTACCAATAGCAGAATGAATAAGATAAGGGCTTTTCCATAAATTATCAAACTTTCCATGTTTTCCCTTATCTTCTCTCCTTGAATCCCACTTCAAAACCTTGTCACAAATGTTAAAGTCACTTGCCTTTGTCCTTTTATCAAACAACTTCTTGATGTTTTCTTGTAAATGCCATGCTCTGTTGTAGACTTCCTCTCTGGTTTGCTATAAATGTAGAGTCTGATTTATTCTTCTTGTCATATCATTATCTTCAGACTACACTTCCTAGATCAACTTCATGACTGGCACTCCGAGACTGGTTGGAAATATTGCATCTACTCCATAAAATAGTTGATAAGGAGACATCCCAATTGACTTTTTGACAGTCAATCTGTCTGCCCATAAAGCATGTACTAGTTTACTGTGCCATGATTTCTTGTTTTCTTCCAACAACTTCTTGATTATATTTACCAAACTTTTGTTGGATGATTCTGCCAACCCATTACCTTGAGGGTAATAAGCTGTGGAATGACCCAATGTAATTTGATATTTGTGACAGAAATCAACCATGTTTTTGGATCCAAATGCAACAACATTGTCTGTGATAATTTTCCTAGGACAGCCAAATCTAGACAGGATATGATTTTCAAGGACTGAAATGATAACTAAGTCTGTGGCATTTCTAGAGGGGATGGATTCTATCCATTTGGTAAAGTAATCAGTGGTTGTGAAGATCCATTTATGTTGTGCAGATGAGGTAGGATGGATTTCCCCAATGAAGTCTAAACCCCATTGTTGGAAAGGAGATTCAACAATGATTAGATGCAAGGGTAAGGGAAGCAGTTTTCTTTTGCCTTCAAAGATTTGACATTTATGACGGGAAATGACCATTTTGTGGATATCTTGAAAGAGGGTGGGCCAATAATAACCAGCTCTAAGGATTTTTTTCACTGTATTATTTCAGTAGAGGTGGCCTCCACAGTCTCCTTCATGGAACTCATGCTTGATCTTATCTGCATCATTCTCAGGCAAACATTTAAGAAATAATCCACTAGCATTTTTCCAGTATAAAAATTTATCTAAAATGCAATAATTAATAGCCTTTAACTTTAAAAACCTTGTCTTTGTTTTAGACAAACCAGGAGGGACATCTAGATTAAGCAGCACATACGAAATATCAGCATACCAAGATGAATTCAGAAAATGATCTTTAATAAGTAGAGTTTCTAGCTCCTCCTATTCATCTAATGCATTAAACATGTTTATATCAAGGGCTTGAAAGTTGGATTCAACCATAAGTTTTTCTAGCCCTTGGCCTTTGATGAGCTTAGTGGGATTGATTTCTAAATCATATTCCAATATTACAGCAATCCACTTTCCTCTTTTTCCTTCACGATCTTGGGTCAAGATGTCTTTTACCACTAAATGAGGCACAAATGCTATAATGTGTGGGTGTAAAATGTAAACTCTGAAATATTTTAAGGCTTTGACCAAGGAAAAATCTTTTTCTTACATTATATTGTACTTCAAAGGTGCATCTCTTAATGCCTTGCTGAAAAATGCAATAGGTTGCTCTTGTCCCTTTATGTTTTTCTGTAATAGGACATCAGCTACTATGTGTTCTGATGCAAATAAAAATATGAAGAAATCCTTTGTGAAATCAAAACTGATAAGAACTGGTGTTTTGGTAAGTGCTTGTTTTACCAGCTCAAATGGTTTCTTTTCTTTTAAGGTCCACTTAACTCCTTCCTCTCTTTTAAGCATATTTTTCATGTTTCTAAGGAGTTCAACTAGGTTGGGTATGAAACTTCTCAAGAAATTAATCTTTCCAATGAAATATTGAAGTTCCTTGATGTTTCTAGGATGATTGATTTGCAATATACCTTCAATCCTCTTCGGGTCTATCTTTATTCCCTCTTCAGATATGGTGTGTCCAAGAAGTTTACCTTCTTGAAGACCAAACAATGTTTTGTTGGGATTTAAGGATAAAACATATTTTCTGCACTTCTCAAAGACCTTTCTTAGGTGTATTAGGTGTTCTTCATCTGTTTTGGAATATATTGTTATGTCATCTAAGTAAATCACAATGAAGTAGCCTATTTATTCTGAGAAAACAATATCCATGGCTCTCTGGAATGTGGAACCAACATTCATTAAACCAAAAGGCATTTTTAGATACATGAAAGTGCCCCAAGGAGTAGTAAAGGCTGTTTTAAGTTGATCATCAAGGTGTGCCAATACTTGGTTGTATCCTGAGAAGCCATCTAGCAAAAAAATTCTTCTTGAACCTACTACCCTTTGTAAAATATGATCCATTTTGGGCAAGGGATAGTTATCCTTTAATGAGGCTTTGTTTAAGTTTCTAAAATCAATACAAAGCCTTATTTCTCATGTTTTCTTCCTAACTGATACAAGATTAGATACCCATTTTGAGTATCTCACAGGGACTATAATTCCATCATCATACATTTTTCTAATTTCTTTCTCAACTAGAGGTAATTGAACAGGGTTGATTCTGCTCAATTTTTGTCTATAAGGCTTCTGGTTTTCTTTGCGGGGTATCTTATGCTGAATTATCTCTGTATCATATGATTTCAAATATTCATAAATCCATGCAAACTATTGAGATTCAACAAGATGATGAGCTTAGTGAAAATATTCGCCTTCACTAAGTGGGCCCGCAAGCTATTTTTGATGCAAAGTCTATTTTTAGACATGTCGATCATATTCTATGAGTTGCATGATGCTATTTGTGGATGGTTGGTCAAGTTGGAAAAATAGATGGACTTCTATTTTTAGACATATTGGGCGGAGTCTATTTTTAGACTGCCAGTCTAAAAATAGATATGTCGAATATTATTAGCTCTTGATAATATTTGGACTCTAAACATTATCTTGTTCTCTTGGAGCACTTCAGTTAAGTGCAGAGATGTGGCACAGGAGATGATAGAAGGAATTACACTATTCCTGAGGGTTTAATGGAGCTATTGCATGGAGGACTCAGTTAGAACTCATGTGACAGAGTTTGGTGGAGTTGTAGAAGTAGTTGGTGGAGTTGTGTTCAGTTTAACTTAGTTAGACACAGTTGAGCTAGTTATATCTAGTCTAACTGATTGATACACTAGTGAGAGTGGTGTGAATTAATTAATAATTAATTCACTAAATATTAACTCATTAATCAACTGAAGAATACATCAGTTAACTACAGTGCATGGATAGTTTCAGTGGAGACCAGTGGAGAGATAGGTGAAAGGGCAAGATGACTATCAGTTGTGACTATAGTGATGCATTGATTGCACCCAACACTCAGTAGAGATGCCAATGAGGATTGCGCAGTGCAAGCCAGGTGGATTTGAGTTCATTCAGAGCCATTCTTCAGCAGGGATTGCTCAGTAGAGGCAGGCTAGTAGGTGGCAGAGATCGGTGCATGGATTTGCTAAATCGGGCCTGATTAGTGTGTAGTGATTGTATTGTACTGGGAGCTTGATATGATCAGCTTTGTATGAGGTTTTTTACATGATATCTATGACATATATTATATACATATAGTTGGGGTTTTTAGCTTCAGGCTTTCCCGTAAAATCACTGTGTTAATGTGTGTGAATTTTTATGGTTTCATGTGTGCTTTGCAATTGATTTAATTTCTGCATGTGATGATCAATAGTGGAATAGATTCTGTATTGTGCATGAAGTTAAAATAGTGTGCGATCAGGAGAATATTGGATATATAATGCATTAGTTATATAATTTCTACAAGGTATCAGAGCGATATTGATCATTGGAGCAATTGCAATTATTGAAGCGGTTGAGTTTTGTGCTGGTGGAATTCAAATTTACTGCAGTGTTTTCTTGGTGTCGAAGTTGAGATGTCTTTCAACGGATTGCAATTGGAGTATGTCCTTGAGGGAAGCTAGAATTATATTACATGGAAGGACATGATGGAGGCGGTGCTGGAGGATAATGGGTTGAAGGAGTTCATAGATGTAGAAATTCCAAAACCTGCTTCTAGCGATGCAGCCACACTTAACGCATGGCAAAACAAGACAGTAAAATGTCGAAGAATTCTGTTGGAAGGTGTGAAGGATCACATAATGTCCAGCCTTCATGGTAAATATTCTCCATTCTTGATGTGGAAAGCTTTGACAGACTTGTTTCAAAGAAAAAGCGACCAGAGGAAGTTGGCACTTAAAGACAAGCTCAGGAAAATAAAAATGGAGAAGGGCGAAAGTATACCCAAGTACCTCACAAAGTTTTTCTAGTGTAGGGATGAGCTGGGAAGTGTGGGGGTTACTGTAGATGAAGAGGACTTGGTGAGCTTGGCTCTCCTTGGGCTTCCGAAGAGTTGTCATTCCTACGAGGACTTTGTCAATGGTTGGGAGAAACTGCCGAGATGGGAGTGACTTTGGTCGGATCTTGTGCAGGATGAGATAAGGCGGAGTACCAGGGATGGATCTTCATCGAAGAATGAAGATGAAGAAAATTGCGCTTTGGCTTCCAAAGCAAGGAAAGGGAAGGGAAAGAAAAATCCTTCTCAATCCGGTGCGAAAGGCAAGAAGCAGGTCATGTCCAAGGTGAAGTGTTGTAGGTTTTAACCCTGAATAGAAATGATCTACACACGAATCTTATAACAGAAATTAAACAATAGCGAGAGCTTAAAACATAAAATAGATAAACACTGAGATTTTCCCCTGGATCCCAAATCGAGATGACTAGCTTTATTTTTCATTATATTCCTTTTAGTGTTACAACACATATATATACATGCCGAAGCATACATAAACCCCAATCCATTAACCCTAGATTAGAACATAACCGTAGTTCCCTTGAAGGGAACTACAAAATACCAGGGGTCGAAAACCATCGTACCCCAAAACCATGTGCAAAATCATGCACAAAACATGGGTGGGTCTGCCTATGAGTGGGTTTGCACACCAAAAAAAATTTCGTCGGGGCGCTACCCCGGACCCCAACAGTGGGGGCTGCCTCCCCCCTTGTGACCCCCCTGTTGTGCCCGATGCAACGTATAGTGCGTGGGGCTAGTCATGGAAATAATACAACACATACCCAACATTATCGCACTTGTTGTTTTCTTTCCACATGGGGCCACAGGAGCGCTTAGTCATTGGGCCAATTCTTCAACACCCATTGTTTCTCTACACCAAGAGAACTTCTGAGTGCTCACAGACTTCGTCAATGCATCTGCAACATTCTTCAAAGTGTCCACCTTTACCAGCAACACCCTTTTAGCCTCAACCATATCTCTAGCAAGGTGATATTGAACATCAATGTGCTTTTTCTTTGAATGGCAAGCAAGGTTCTTAGCCAAGAAAATTTCACTCTGGCTATCACAGTCTATCCTTATAGCTTGTTGTACCAACCCCATACTTGAACACAATATCTGCAACCAAACTGCTTCCTTGCTTGCATGAGTGGCTGCTATGTATTCTACCTCTGTAGTTGAAAGAGCCACTACAGACTGTCTTTTACTCATCCAACTGACTGCGCCTCCAAATAGGTTAAACACATACCCACTTTTAGATCTTCTTTAGTCCAGATCTCCAGCCCAGTTTGCATCAACAAAACCACGAATGTCCAACATTCTTTCCAATCCTGGTCTTCCCTGGTAGCACAAGCTATAATCACTAGTGCCACGTAAATATCTAAAAACCCGCTTCACTACTGTCCAGTGCTCCTTTCCTAGGTTTGACATAAACCTGCTCAATACTCCCACTGAATGTGCAATGTCTGGTCTAGTACAGACCATTGCATACATCAGGCTAACCACTGCACTTGCATATGGAACACGAGACATATACTGCTCTTCTTCCTCTGTCTTGGGACACTGTTCAGCAGACAACTTTACACCTACAGGAATAGGAACATTTACTGGTTTACTATCCTGCATATTGAACCTCTGTAATATAGTTTCGACATACTTCCTCTGGTTTAACTAGAGCGTCCTCTCTGCCCGATCTCTCTTAATTTCCATGCCCAAAATATAGTTTGGAGCACCAAGATCCTTCATGTCGAATTTGAAGAACAGTTGGGTCTTCAAATCTTGGATAATTTCTTTGTCATTTCCAATCAACAACATATCATCCACATACAAGACCAAATAAATAACATGGTCACCAATTAATTTAAAATAAACACAGTGATCCTCCTTGCTTCTAGTGAAGTCAAGTCCCCGTATATAGGTATCAAATTTCTGATACCACATCCTTGGTGACTATTTTAACCCATACAGAGACTTCTTCAACCTGCATACTAGTTCTTTCTTACCCTTCACCATAAAGCCTTCAGGTTGCTTCATGTAGACCTCCTCTTCTAGTTCCCCGTGAAGAAATGTTGTCTTCACATCTATCTGTTCTATCTCAAAATCAAATGTAGCAGCAACAGATAAAAGTAATCTAATAGAAGTAACCTTGGAAACAGGAGAAAAAATATCACCAAAAACAATTCTCGGCACTTGGGAATAACCTTTTGCTACCAACCAAGCTTTGTATTTCTCCACCTTGCCTTCTACATTCATCTTCTTTTTAAACACCCATTTGCTCCCGATGGGCTTTCTTCCAGTCGGCAACTCCACCAGATCCCATGCCTCATTTTTGTGCAAGGATGCCATTTCATCAACCATGGCCTCCTTCCAGAGTTTTCCATCCTCTGAATCTACTGCCTCCCTGACAGTTCTGGGATCATCATCAGTTATAGTTAAGGAAAAATTTGAACAAAAAGCAGATGGATTATACCTTTCTGGTTGCCTTCTTTCCCAAACTGATCTTCTCAAAGCTGGAGTTTGTGGCTCTTCCTCTTCTGAATCTTCTTCTGCTATAGAGTCTGATTCATCCTCCTTTAGCTCAAAATATATCTTCTCAAGTTCCTTTGGTAGGACTTCATGTGTAACAACATATTTCACCTCTCTAAACACCACATCTCGGCTATACACAACCTTCCTTGTTTCTGGGTTCCAAAGCTTGTAACCCTTTAAACCATCCTTATACCCAATAAAGATGCACCTTTCAGATTTATTATCCAACTTGGTCCTTTTCTTCTTTGGAACATGTACATATGCATCACATCCAAATACCCTTAGATGTGAAAGAGAGGGTTTCTTACCAGTCCATACCTCATGTGGGGTCTTATCCTCCAACGCCGATGAAGGTGATCTGTTAACTAAGTAACATGCAGTCTCCACTGCCTCTGCCCAGAATTCTTGTCCTAACCCGGTACCACTGAGCATGCTTCTTGCCTTTTCCATCAGTGTTCTATTCATTCTTTCTGCAACTCCATTTTGCTGAGGTGTGTATGGAGTAGTCTTCTGTTGTGCTATACCACACTTCTGACAGAACTCTTCAAATTCCTTCTTGCAGAACTCCCCACCATTATCTGTCCTCAACGCCTTTATCTTCTTCTCTGTCTGGTTTTCCACCAGAGCCTTAAATTCTTTAAATTTGTCAAAGACTTCAGATTTCTTCTTCAAGAAATATATCCATGTATTCCTTGAGAAGTCATCTATGAATGAAACATAGTACACAGACTTTCCCAGTGATGGAACTGACACAGGCCCAAACACATCACTGTGAACAAGTTCTAATATCTTGTTTGCCCTCTTAGCACCAGAAGGAAAACTCACCCGATTCTGCTTCCCATATACACAATGTTCACAGAAATCGAAATCCAGAGAACAATTAGACATACCTTCTACCATACCATCTCTATGCAGTATCTGAAGGCCCTTCTCTCCAATATGTCTAAGCCTTTGATGCCATAGCATGGTCTTTTCTCCAGAGACAGCTAGACTTTCCGTCCCACTTTCAGGAACCACAGAACTGTTACACCCATCAATAACAGTGCTACCTTGTAGCTTGTACAAATTTCCAGTCCGAACTCCCCGCATTAATACTAGTGCTCCCCAAACCATCTTGCAAGCATCTTTCTCGAACACTGTTTTTACACCTGCATCATCCATCTTGCTTACAGAAATCAGATTTCTGGCCAATGCAGGAATATGCAAAACACCAGGAAGTGTTCTAATCCTTCCACCTTGCAGCTTCAGCTTGACCTTTCCACGTCCGATGATTTTGGCCTTCCTATCATCCCCTAGGAAGACATCACCACCATCATATTTCTCATACTCGCAGAACCACTCCCTATGGGGAGTGAAGTGAAAATATGCACCTGAGTCAATCAACCATGACTCATGATCTACATGTGTATTTGAATAAGAAGCCAAATACACATCCCCACCTTCATCTGAGGTGGTTTTTTCCTCTGCAGAAGGAGCATCATCATATCCCTTTCCTTTCTCAGGAGCTTTAGATTTGCAGTCCTTTTTGTAGTGCCCTTCCTTTCTGCATTTCCAGCATACCTTTACAAAATTTCTAGGAGAATTAGATCTCCCTCTAGATTTGGATCTCCCACTCGAAAAATTATTCTTGTTTCTGTTTTGGGACCTTCCTCGTACAGATAAGGCATCTCCATTCTCGCCCTCCATATTTCTCCATCTCATTTCCTCCGACGGCAAGGCTGAGACAATGTCATCAAAATTCAAGGTAGTTGTATTGCTACCTATTGCAATAACCAGACTGTCCCACAAGTCTGGTAGAGAACACAAAAAACCGATGCACTTATCTTCATCTGAGATTTTAATATCAACAGATGAAAGCTGACTTACCACAGTATTGAAGGCGTTCAGATGCTCTGTCACTGAGTCTCCATCCTTCATCCTCAGATTATATAGCTTTTTTCGTAGGAACAGATTATTCACCAGAGAATTAGATTGGTACAAAGTCCCATGTTTTTCCCACAAATTATTCACCATAGCTTCCCCAAATACATTCAACAATACTGAATTTGAGACACACAACCATATTGTGCTCTTAGCCTTCCGATCCAGTTTCTTCCAGTCTTCATCTGACATTGCCGTTGGTTTAGTACTCGGATCTACAGCGATCCACTGATCTTTATCCACTAGTAGATCCTCCATCTTGAGCTTCCATAACTCAAATCTATGACCATTAAATTTCTCGATCTCTATCTTTCCGCCGTTCTCCATCTTCTTTCACCGCAAGAATCGATCCCGCAGATCTCCCATTGAACAAGGTCTACCTCAAGCCCGAGAAAAAAACCCTCAGCAGCAAAGGCATCCCCTTGAAGACGAAACAACTCTGATACCAAATGTAGGTTTTAACCCTGAATAAAAATAGATTTTCTCCTTGAATCCCAAATCGGGACGACCAGCTTGATTTTTCATTATATTCCTTTTAGTGTTACAACACATATATATACATGTCGAAGCATACATAAACCCCAATCCATTAACCCTGGATTAGAACATAACCATAGTTCCCTTGACTGGATCTACAAAATACCAGGGGCCGAAAACCATCGTACCCCAAAACCATGTGCAAACTCATGCACAAAACATGGGTGGGTCCGCCTATGAGTGGGTCCGCACACCAAAAACAATTTCGCTGGGGCGCTTCCCCGAACCCCAACAGTGGGGGCTTCCTCCCCCCTTGTGACCCCCCTGCTGCACCTAACGTAACATACAACGCGTGGGGCTAGTCGTGGAAAGAATATAACACATACCCAACAAGTGTTTTCACTATCACCAACACAGACATTATGCCACTAATTGTCCACAAAAGAAGAAAAATAAGCAGGCTGCTGGATCTGCAACTGGAGAGGCCTTAGCATCGCAGTTTGAGCTGGATTTTGTGCTGATCACATGCTTGGTCTCAAGTTTGATGGGATCAGTGTGGTTTCTTTACAATGGTGCATCTTTCCATATGACCGGAGACAAAGAATTATGTACTGATCTGGATGAGAAGGATCTTGGAGTGCACATCGAGATGGGCGATGATGGTAGATATAGTGTGACTTGTATCAGGACCATTTCCTTTGAGAGGGAGTCTGGAAAACCTTTCATCTTGAAGGATGTGATGCATGTTCCAAGATTGAAGAAGAATCTGATCTCTGTGGCAGTGTTGGAAGAAAAGGGATATGATGTTGTCTTTAGCGAGGGAAAGGATTTCTTGTGCAGTAAGGCAACTGATGAAACACAGAGGATAGGGGTTTGAGTTAAGAACCTTTATCAATTGCAGGTAGATGGCTGTGCAGAAATGGCAAGAAAAGTAGAAGGAGTGGTGAGCCGGGATGAGGGTGAATTTTGGCATAGGAGATTGGGCCATCTTCACCATGGCACTTTGAAAATTTTGCAGCAGATTTCTTCTGGGCTTCCCAAGGGTACACTTGTGCAGTCGGATCAGTGCAAGGGATGTACTTTGGGAAAATTTGTGAAAGGCACCTTTCATGAGAAGGATAGTCATGCCACAATGATCCTTGAGAGAATTCACACAGACGTGTGTGGACCTTTCTTAGTAGCTTCGACAGCAAAGAACAAGTATTATGTGATATTTGTTGATTACTTTTCTCGTAAGTGCTGGATCTTCTTCATTCAGAAGAAGAGCAAGAAATTCTCAAAGTTCTGTGAGTTCAAGGCACTGGTGGAGAAAGAGTCGGGGAAGTAGGTGAAGGCTCTTAGGAGCGATAATGGTGGTGAATTCATCTCTGAATAATTCAAAGACTTTTGCGGTGTAGAAGGAATTCGAAGAGAGCTCATAGCGCCTCATAACCCATAGTAGAATGGGGTCGTGGAGTGAAAGAATAGAAAGATCGTGGGTGCTGCACGGCGATGTTGCATGATCAAGGCCTTCCCATACACTTGTGGGCTGAAGCATGCAACACTGTGGTTTATGTGGAAAACCATTTTCCTCATAGAGAACTTGGCATGAGTACACCCGAAGAGGCATTTTCTGGTAAGAAGCCTGATATTTCTCATTTGAAGATTTTTGGCTCACCTGTTTACATTCATGTGACGAAGGATGCCAGGAAGAAGCTGGAGCCGACCGTAGAGGTTGGGATATTTGTGGGGTACACAGAAACACCCCACAACTATCGTGTGTATTTTCCAGACAGTCGGAAGACTGTTGTGTGACTGGATATCAAATTTAACGAGGAGAAAGCGATGAAGTTGTCGCTTGAGAGCGAGCTACACATGCATGCAGATGAGGAGCTACTAGTTCCTAAGGATGAGCCTCGGGATGTGGATCAGCCACAAGAGGAGGTTCATGGAGTGGAATAAACCACTCATGCAGCGCCAAACATTAGAGGGCGGAAGCGCACTACAAAAACTGAACGACTGAATCTTGATGCAGCACAAAATGTAGGATCCCCTACATCACAACGCAGACAGAGACCATCACCTGACCGATTTAATAGATACATGGCTCTGATGAGCAAGTGTATCGTGACAGAACCATCTTCTTTTGAGGAAGCTATGGAGGACCCTGCATGGGTAGATGCCATGGTTGAAGAGTATGATTCGATTGTCAAAAACAGTGTGTGGGAGATTGTCCCATGGCTGGAAGGGAAATCTATGGTAGGTTTGAGATGGATCTACAAAGTGAAGCAAGCTGCTGATGGGAGCATCGAGAAGTACAAGGAAATATTTGTTGCGTGGGGCTTCTCACAGATCGAGGGGATCGACTATGAAGAAACCTTTGCACCTGTCGCAAGGTTTTCTTCCATATGGACCATCCTTCCTCTCTCAGTGCAGATGGGTTGGCACATTCATCAGATGGATGTGAAGACTATGTTCCTCAATGGATTCATTGAGGAGCAGGTGTACATAGAGTAGCCTAAAGGATTCGAAATCTTCAGCAGCGAGTCGCATGTGTGCAGGCTCAAAAGAGCGTTGTATGGGCTGAAACAAGAACCTCATGCTTGGTACACACAGATAGACAGTTATTTCACTGGACTTGGATTCACCAAGAGTGAGGCGGATCCGAACCTATACCAGATTGTGGTGGAGGGTAAGTTGCTGATCATTGTACTTTATGTAGATGATTTGATACTGACAGGTGATGAACTGTTGATACACTCATGCAAGGTAGATCTTGCAAAGGAGTTTGAGATGAAGGACTTGGGCCTCCTTCATTATTTCCTGGGATTGGAAATTTCGCAGCGGTAGGATGGATTGTTTGTGTCTCAAGGAAAGTATGCCCAGGAGATACTAGAGGAGTTCAACATGCAAGGCTGCAAGCCCATCGACACTTCTCTTCCTGGTGGTTGGAGGAAATATGATGCTACATCGACAGAGGTAGTGGATTCCACTGTTCATCGACAGTTGGTTGGTTCACTCATGTATCTAGTTAATACACGACTGGACATATGCTATGCCGTTAACCAAATTTCACAAGCTATGGTTAAGCCTACCAAGCTCTTTTGGAAGGCAGGCAAGTATGTATTGAGATATCTCAGAGGCACATTTGGATATGGATTATGGTACAGACAGTTGGATGAGGTGAAGCTACATGGCTTCACGGATGCAGATTGGGCAGGGAGCCCAACGGAAAGAAAGAGCACATCTGGAGGGATTTTCAGTATCGGGTCTATAACAGTTTCTTGGTACAACCAGAAACAAAGATCTATGGCACTCAGTTTAGCGGAGGCCGAGTACATGGCAACAAGTTTGGCTGCATGCGAGGCTATATGGATGAGGAATATCCTGGTCGGGTTGTTCGGTTAACACTTAGATCCTATTGTGATATATTATGATAATCAGAGTTGTATTAAACTCTCGGTTAATCCGGTATTTCATGATAGATTTAAAAACATTGACATCCGGTACCATCATATCAGAGATTGTGTGCAGCGAAAGATCATGTTGCTTTCTTACATTCCTACGGAGGATCAGGATGCAGATATTCTGACGAAGGCACTCACCAGGAGCAAATTTTAATACCATAGAGAGAGGATTGGGGTGGAAGATAATCCCTATCTTGTTGAGAGGGAGTGTTGAGATTCAACAAGATGATGAGCTTACTGAAAAGAATCACCTTCACTAAGTGGGCCCACAGGCTATTTTTGGCGTAAAGTCTATTTTTAGACATGTCGATCATATTCTATGAGTTGCAGGATGCTATTTGTGGATGGTTGGTAAAGTTGGGAAAATAGATGGACTTCTATTTTTAGACATATTGGGCGGAGTCTATTTTTAGACTGCCAGTCTAAAAATAGATATGTCAAATATTATTAGCTCTTAATAATATTTTGACTTTAAACATTATCTTATTCTCTTGGAGCACTTCAGTTAAGTGCAAAGATGTGGCACAGGAGCTGACAGAAGGAATTACGCTATTCCTGAGGGTTTAGTGGAGCTATTGCATGGAGGACTCAGTTAGAACTCATGTGACAGAGTTTGGTGGAGTTGTAGAAGTAGTTGGTGGAGTTGTGTTCAGTTTAACTCAGTTAGACATAGTTGAGCTATTTGTATCTAGTCTAAGTGATTGATACACTAGTGAGAGTGGTGTGAATTAATTAATAATTAATTCAATAAATATTAACTCATTAATCAACTGAAGAATACATCAGTTAACTACAGTGCATGGACAGTTTCAGTGGAGACCAGTGTAGAGATATGTGAAAGGGCAAGATGACTATCAGTTGTGACTATAGTGATGCATTGATTGCATCTAACACTCAGTAGAGATGCCAATGAGGATTGCGTAGTGCAAGCCAGGTGGATTCAAGTTCATTCAGAGCCATTCTTCAGTAGGGATTGCACAGTAGAGGCAGGCTAGCAGGTGGCAGAGATCGGTGTATGGATTTGCTAGATCGGGCCTAATTAGTGTGTAGCGATTGTATTGTACTGAGAGCTTGATATGATCATCTTTGTATGAGTATTGTTACATGATCTCTATGAAATATATTATATATATATAGTTGGGTTTTTTAGCTTCAGGCTTTCCCGTAAAATCACTGTGTTAATGTGTGTGAATTTTTATGGTTTCATGTGTGCTTTGCAATTGATTTAATTTCAGCATGTGATGATCAATAGTGGAATAGATTCTGTATTGTGCATGAAGTTAAAATAGTGTGCAATCAGGAGAATCTTGGATATATAACACATTAGTTATATAATTTCTACACAAAAAAATCAGAAAATTTTCTAAACAGCTCAAGGTATTTCAGTTTGATGTGAGTTGGCAATGTCTTGAATATTTTGATCATTTTAGGCTTTTCTTCACTACATATATTGCACTCTTCTACTTCAGCTTCAGTAGGTTCTATTTTTGGCCTTTTTGCAACATCATTAAAGTCAAACAATTTTTCTAAGGGTACCAGCCCCTTTGGCAAGCTTTCAATTTTGGATTGCAACACCTCTAGGTCTTCTTTTCCTAAATCTGTGTAGTTCTCTGTTTTATGTTTGGGTTCATGGGTTAACAAATTTATATCAGCAATCTAGGGAGATTTTCCTTCATGGAAAAGTGGGTTTTCTTTAGTAGGACAGTCTTAATCATATTTTGAATTTGAGTTTGGCATTTCAAATTCATTTATGGACTGTAGGAAGTCTTCTATTTTTTTATCTCCTTCAAACACCTGCCAGTATTTTTCATTATCTGGGACAACTGGTCTATATTTTACTTGAACTGTGCATTTTTTTCTTTCATAAGGTTTTAGACATGTGCTAGCAGCAAAGGCTAATCCATTGGAAAGGATGTTTTGGTTTCTAGGGACAAAAGTGAGGTGGAATTCAGCAAATGATTTTAATAGGTCCATGACATCATCTTTATAGGCTCTTAATCTGGGATTTTTAGCAGTATATTCCCCATTTACTTGCCTAATTATCAATTCTAAATCCCCATGGACTGTTATCCTCTTGGCTCCTAATTTTTTC
The DNA here is from genome assembly GCA_034641835.2 of Pinus albicaulis. Lineage (NCBI taxonomy): Eukaryota > Viridiplantae > Streptophyta > Pinopsida > Pinales > Pinaceae > Pinus > Pinus albicaulis. The sequence continues at coordinate 615,615,231 of CM076579.1, forward strand.
AATAGATGTAGTCCTAAGAGGAGTGCTTCATATTCTGCTATGTTGTTGGTGCAGTGAAAGTTTAATTTGTATGAATGGCCTTCAGCATGGTTATTCTTTGTGTTATGTACCCATATGCCTTCTCCTGCACCAGTTTTACTACAAGACCCATCAAAAATCATACTCCAAAGAGGATTGTCTTCAGATTGATCATTTATTTCATTTTTTTCCCCTCTGTTTTGTTTTCCTAATCTGTCACTGCGTTGTTCTTGTAGGTCTGAAACATGTTGAATTTTGTTTTATTCCTCTAGGTTTTCGATGTTTTGAGGACTTGTTAGTTTATTTCCTTGATTGGCACTATGTTCATGATTGTTTTGATGCTCAAGACCTATGATATGTTTTCTGTGATTTGCTGAATTAGCAAATTGCTTGGATGAATTTTCTTTTCCATTCTCTTTTTCTATGGTTTCCACTATGTTTGGATGTGGAGTGGCCACTATATTGGTTGATGTTTCATTTACTAATCCTTGCTCATTATAAATTTCATCATTGTAAAGAATGAATGAGTCAAGGTTGGTGTGTATAGAATAGAGAGGGGAGTTTCCTGGTCTTTCGTAACTACTCACCATATATTTCATGTGTGTTTCCCTATAGAGTCGTCTAGGTTGACTGAAGACGGGGATGGTGGCATAAGTCTTATCCATCTGCATAGTACCTTGCAACTTAGCACCCCATGATCTTGAAAGGAGCATGCCATATTTGGGGGGTATATTAGCCACTATAATGTCCATCACCAAGCTTTTGGCTGGGATTTGTGCTAAATTGACACAAAGATATTTTATTAGTCCTAGGCATTTTACTCTACTGGAATCAAAGGAACATAAATCTTTATAAGGTCCAGTTAGCTCAAGGCCTAATCTTTCCATTATTACTTTGGGCATGAGGTTATGTGATGCCCCTGAATCAAGCATGGTGTTGTGTAACATCTTATCATGTATATTTAAACTGATGTAGAATGGAGGGGTAGTTCATTCTTGAAATTTTCCTTCCATCTTTGGACCGAACATAAACTCTGGTGTATCATCATTTAAGTCAACAGTATCATGAATATCTTCTATGTTCAAAGCTTTCAAAACTTGACACTTATATAAATTTTGAGTGACTAACTTAGTGTGTGGGACAGAGATCTTAATTTTGGCAATTTCGTTCTCTAGGCTAAAAGGAATATGATTTTTCAAAATGTTTGATTCAGCCTTGTTAGTCACTCCTTTATCAGCAAAATCAGCTTGCTGATTTCTACTATTTACAGCAGTCAAAATGGTTTTTTTAGGAGAATTAGCTGAAGTGATAGTGCTGCTAGGGTTGCTATTAAGTTTGTCTTGAATCTAAGCATTTTTTCCCTTATTTTGATCAGAACTCTCAACCACTGTTTTATGATTTTCTACTGTCTTTTTGGAAGAATTTACAGGGCTATTTTTGGCAGAATTATCAGAGGCTGTCTTTTTGGGAGTTTCTTGGTTCTTTCTACTTCTTAAGTCATATTTTTTAGGTGCTCCGATGATTGCATTCTCATAGTCTTGTCTATAGTATTTAGTTTATAATCTTCCATCATCATAGGGTGTATATAGACCTTGTTTTGTTTCATGGAGGAAATAATAATCTTCATTGTTCACCTCCAGCATGTTCATGTTATCATCCTCTGTTTGTTCAATTGTTTCTCCATCCTCATTAACATAATTTTCTTGAAAAGAAGGTCTGATCTGCTGATCTGAATCTCTTTGCCTATTTTGAGGTTTATTTCTCCTAAAGTTATGATTTTGGTTTTGGGATTGGTTTTTGTTTTGGGGAGCTATTTGGTTTTCTCTAGATTGAGCTCTCTCATATATGTCCATCCTTTCCATCATCCTTTCCATAGTCTTGAACACATTGTCCAATTTTGAGTCAGATGTGGAATGTTAGAAAATTATATATTATGGAGCAATGCAACACATAAAATATGCAGAAAATACAAGCACACAAAAACACATAAAACCAAAGAGACACAAATATACGTGGTTCACCCAGTTTGGGCTACGTCCACCCTGAACTACCAGTCCTTCCTTTCTATTATCCAGCAAAATGAAAAAGACAAAACCTGCATCAGATCAGCTGTAATATCCTTTGTTCTTTCTCACGGTCTCCCTCCCTGTTTCTCGCTCCGAGAATACACATACCTACAATACACAGCCGCAATACAATACCCTCATAAAAGCGAGGGGTTGCCTTCTAGGGCAAAAAACCCTAATCTAAACATAACTTATACCATCAGATCATCCGCCTAATGAATGGCCCAGATTGACTAGAAATTACTATACTTTTACAAGGCAATTTTACATTTGTTTTTAGCTTTGGGGGCGCTGCCCCCAAAAACCCCCGCCAAGGGGGGGCTCCGAAAAGTGCTGCCGCCCCCCCTGGACCCCCAACGGCAGCGATCAATTACGGGCGGTGTTGCTGCCCCTTTTAAGGTATAGGGGTCCAACGTTGTGATACAAAGTAAACAAGATAATCAGGTTCCACACCCAACATGGAAGGTGCAGCTTCATCCCTATATGATACCCTCTTCTCAGTCTTCATTCTAGTTCTTTTGGAAATCAAATTTGCCTCAACACTGACTGCCCCTCTTTGCATATCTTCTAATGTGAGGGGTTCCCTTTCTATAAGTTGGTAGGCCATTTTAGGATCAAATCCATCAGGGAATTTTATTAGAGCTGGGCCTTGTGGAGGTTTCATATGGATGGGTAGGGCATTGTACACACTATTGAATCTAGTGTAGTACTCTTGAACTCCTTTTCCAGCATTCCTTTTATTGTTTTCATAATCAGATAGAATCTAGAGAGGATTCTTCTTGACCTCCCATTTGTTTAGGAATAGTTGATGGAAAGCTTGGAGGTCATGGATACTATCAGGGGTTAAGCCTTTAAACCATTTTCTTGCTTCTCCCCCTAAAATTTGGACAAACATCCTTAGTTTAATAGTTTCATCATCTATTTATTGTCTGTCAAAGAAGTCATTCAATTTTTCCACATGTAGTTGAGAAATAGTAGAACTACTAGCATCATATAATGGAATCTTGGATAGATAGTCCCGTGGAAAATTGACTAAAGGTAAAGGAAGGACTAGAGGAGCATACCATGTTGCCATGATAGGAAGTTGTGGAAAAATTGGAGGGTTTACAGGTCGAGGGTTTATGAAAGGAGGAGGAGGATGGAATGGAGTAGTTTGAATAGTGGATGTATGGATAACAAAAGTACCTGGACCAGCAAGAGACTGTTGAGCAGATCTAGGATGAGAGAAACAAAAATTATGGATGAAATGTATATCCGAAGGTGTAGAAGGATAAGTTTCTCTGCTATTAGTATGGTGACCACTAGGTTGGGGTGAACATGGAGGCTAAAAGTCTCTCTGATCTATACCACTAAGTGACTTAGTTCTGGATGGGTTTCTTATGAAAGGTAAGTTAACTTGAGTATCTTGTAGAGCTGTAAATTTTCAGGGACATAAATAGCTCTGTGGATTGGTCTAACAATAGTTGGATTCTTGGATTTAGGAGACTTCTTAAGGATGCATTCTGGATTATCAACTATCTCAGGAGGATTTGGGTTGAGATGGGCTCTAGTATGAATTATTTTAGAAGCCACTATGTTATGTTTTCAGACCCAATGATGAGAAAAATTCAACCAAATATGACAGTCTTTAAAAGGCAAACTAATATTATGAAATAAAACTCAATCCTCAAAGTTTCCTTAACTGAGTTTGTATGATGTTATGATAAATAATTTTCCCAGTGGAGTCTTTGGAAAATAAAAGGAAATCAGCAGGCCTACTGAAAACCAGTGGAGTCACCAGGTGGAGGCTTTTTACTTGTTATCTAGGTCTGGTTGTTGTCCACCATCAATAATCAGTAACCACTCTTGGCAGACACTTGATTGATTTTTAAGAATGGAATTTCTGAGTTGTGAAGTTATCTATTACTCAATATAGTTCCCCGGTATGGTCGCCAGTATGTTGGCTCCCTGTAATTTATTAGAGTGGCAAGAATAAATGTTGTAGGGGCCACATCAAAACCACTTTGGAATCCTAGGATCTAGACTTCCTAGATTCAGAAAGGGATCTCTCTATTAGTGTCTTTGAATGATATATCCTTATGATTAATTATGATATTAGGCTAGTTATGAAGATCAAAGGAACTTGTTTTTTTGATTAGTTGGTTGAGATGGATATCAGAAAAGGAAAAGGTCACTATAAGGGTGAAGGTGAGAGCGAGTTAAAAAATGTTTCAGCTGATAGGATAGGTCAAAAGAAGTGTCAATCCATTGGGCTATGGATTCACAACAGGATTTAATTGTACAACAGTTTTACAAGGATTTGTTGGACATTGGGTTCAACACTCCCCATGTGTTTCACGACATGGACTAACCGCCTCTCGTCGATCCTAACTATGGAAATTGTAGCGGAGACTAATGCCTGCAGGTTTTGGTCTAATGGCAATCGTGATTCCAACAATTGGTATCAGAGCGACAGGTCTCTAGTTCGAAACTCACCCGGCTCGCGTTGGGGGGGGGGGAGATTGTTAGACATTGGGTTCAACGCTCCCCGTGTGTTTAGCGACATGGACTAACCACCTCTTGTCGATCCTTACTCTGGAAATTGTAGCGGAGACTAATGCCTACAGGTTTTGGTCTAACGAAAATCGTGATTACAACAGGATTTCCATAGGGCAAGTCATCTATATCAATGGATCTCTTTAGATTGATTTGTGGCATGAAACATCAAAGTGTTGTGAAAGAAGCAAAGTTAACAACCAATTAAGCATCTATCAACTTCACTAAACAAGGAAAGCCTTTCGAAGTAACTATTTGAAGTAAGCCAAAGGACAGGGCATACCATAGAATTCTTTGGACAAAATTTTACTAACGCACAATTTTCAGACAATAATCCAGTAATCTAAAAGACTAATTTTAGAAAGGATAAAACATATAAGAAAACGAAGGGTGGCTTAAGATTAGGTAAGAACTTTGAATCTATCCTTCTTTTAGCATACTCTAAAGGGAAACTTTCAAAACAATTGTTAGAGAAATGACCAGAGGAGAGGGCTAACCATGGACTTCCCTGGATTAGACTCTACTGAGCATGCAATGGAAATATCATTCAAGAACAATGTCTCAAGTTTTACACAGCAAGACATGGGCTCACCAACATTCCTTGACTGGTTATACTCTATTGAATCATTCCCAAATTAACTATTAGAAGAAAACATAGAGATAAAGATTTCAGACAGAAATAGGGTACTTTAAAGTAAATCCTACTCTAAATTTTTTGTTCTTTATAAGAGAAAATGGACAACATGAAAAACATAAGAAAAAACAAATACATTGAGGAACAACATCACCATTAACATAGACCAGGATCCCATGAATAATATTGTATTATTGATGTTGAAACCAGTTACATACTTCAAGTCCAACAGGTCTTTACAACTCTAACTTCTCTTCTCAGCCTAGTATTCTTCAATTACATCACAACACTTCAGAAGCTTCAACAACTATTTACACGATAATAATTCATCTAAAAACCAACCAACCCTTTACAATGTGCTCCTCATGGAGTATATATAGATGAATGAGGAGGTGGAGTGTAAGAAAAGGTTCTAATGTGTTCATTTAAGATAGAGTAAATGTTTCTCGACCTTAGGGAATTTACATAACCCAAGATAAAGAATATTTAATGTTTTATCTCTATTAAATAAATGTTTTATCAAATTCTGAGCTACTTAGTCACTTTTGTTGACTTTTAGGCATATTTGGTAGACTGGCAATAACTCCTAAGCTGTCTTTGTAAAATATCTCTGACTGTGCATTCAATTTGTATGCTTTTGAGGAAAATAAACTTGTAGGTGGAATTTTTGGTACTTGGAGGGAGTAATTTCTCCACTGATGTGCCATTCGAAGCATTATTTTGGGTGATATGTCTTGATTTGTCACTTTGATTATTGATTATCCTTTGGTTATGCTTTAAGGCCTTCTTAATCATATTTTTGTCTCTATATTTTCTGCTGATTGCTTAAATTTGATTTGATTTTTCCTTTAACTGTGCTTTATCTTTAATCTTCACAGGTTGAATCTTTAATCTTCAGATTTATGATTTTTAACCTTCATTCTTCATCTCTGGTCTTCGTTTCTTTTTGTGTACAGGTGGATTTGGCGCATTGGAGGGTTTCGTTTAATCAACGCTCATGATACGCTGATCAAACCTTTGAATTCGAACCCTGTGAACTCATTTTCTTCATGATTTTTCCTTGAGGATCGTCATCCTTGGCTTTTCTTGCCAATACTCTGGCTTGTGAGAGGGCTGGCTTATTTGCCCGCAATTAAACCTACAAGTCAACATAAAATATTAATAAATCCTGCATTTTTTGGATAAAACTGCGATCAGAGGTTCGGGAAGTGGTTTATGGAGCGATGGAAGAGGAAGGGGTTAGTGCAGGGAAGAGGTTCCATAGGCAGAGCAGACGGAATCAGGGTTTGAATTTGAATCGGGCGAAAAAAAGGAAAACGCGGTTTTGCGAAACCAAAAGTGGTTTTCACGCAGGATCCAAGGGGAAAATGGTTTTAGTCATTTTGGACGCAATATGGTTGATTGGATGACACCTGTCTAGGCCAATACCACCTGTTTCATGTTGATTTTGCATGTTAAATTTTTTGGGAGAAATGAGCGTGAAGATGATTGCTGGCCATTAGATCTGAGAGCTCGAGATCTATGGTGGAGAATGGAGCGCGATGGGGGTAAACTGCTCGGTGGAAGGGGATGGTGGGGAACAGGTGGCACGCAACGGTTGGTCTGTGGGAGGAAAGTGGAAGGTGGGACCAGTACCGAATGTCAGCAACTTTATCACGTTGTGAAAAGGTTGATTGGGCAGAGTTAGCGGGAGCAATTAGATCGGTCAAGATCTACAGTGGAGATCTATGGAAGGGGAAATGTAAGTCAAGTGGGTAGATTATGAGGTGAAGGGGGCTTAGGTAAAGGCGGAGATTGGTCATGTCGGGGGGGAAAGGGGACAGGGAGTAAGGAAAAAAGATGTCAACGGTATAATGAATGGTCGGGGATAAGGTTTTGTGGAGGAAGAATGGGACCAGGGGCTTTTAAGAAAAAAGGGTTTTAAGCTTTAGCCAACGGTCGCGGGTGTGGTTTTATGAATAAAAGGGGTGGAGGTCTTAAGTCCTCAAGGGCTTAAGGCCTTATTTTATATAAAAGAGTGGAATAAGGCCTAAAGTGGGGTTTTTAGACTTTTTAAAGGTTCTGATAGGATAAAAAGGGTAGTTTAAACCATATAAAAGGGATTTTTTTATGGTTTAAAGGGTTTTTATGGGAAAATGAGGATAAATGAGGGGAAAAAGGGGATTTTTAGGGGAATAAGATGAATATTTAGGATATGTAGAAATGAGTGAAAAATGGGTGGAATGAGTTTTATAAAATGAACTGATGGAGAAGGGCTTAAAAAGAGTTCCTTTGGTATCTTGGCAGGATAACTTGGAAAGGATTTGATGAAGACTTCAGAGGAGTGTTTCTTTGGAGATAATAAACAGAGTGAGGTTTCAAGAACTCACAAGATTTTCACAATTTTTTTTTTCTTGAAAATTGAAATACTTATTTAACCATCATTAGGTATAACAGAATTTATAGATGGCTAACAAGTTCTAACTGAGTCCTCCATGTATGAGTCACCAACCACCTTAGGAATTGCGTAATTCCTTCAGCCCACTGATTTGCCGAATTTTTTCACTGAAATAAAGTACTCCAAGAGAATAAGTTGATATTTATTGTCAGATTATTATTAAGGGCTAATAATAATCGACATGCATCTATTTTTATATTGACGATCTATAAATAGACTTCACCCAATATTCTAAAAATATAATTTCATATATTTTTTCACATTTGATCAACCATCTACAAATAGCATCCTGCAAATTATAGAATATGCTCACCATGTCTAAAAATAGACATACACCTAAAAATAGCCTACGGGCCCCACTTAGTGAAGGTGCTTAATTTTCACTAAGGTCATCATCTTGTTGAATCTCAACACTCCCTATCAACAAGATAGGGATTATCCTTCACTCCAATCCTGCCTCTATGGTATTCAAATTTTCTCCAGCTGAGTGTCTTCGTCAGAATATCTGCATCCTGATCTTCTGTAGGAATGTACTGAAGCAACATGATTTTCAGCTGCACACAATCTCTGATATGATGATATCGGATATCTATATTCTTAGACCTATCATGAAACACAGGATTAATCGAGAGTTTAATGTAACTCTGATTATCACAATGTATCACTGTAGGATCTAAATGAGAACTAAATAAACTGACCATGATCTTCCTCATCCAGATAGTCTCACATGCAGCTTGACTTGCTGCCATGTATTTTTCTTCCGCTGAACTGAGTGCCACAGATCTTTATTTCTTGATGTACTAAGAAAATGTTGTAGATATGATGCTAAAAACCCCTCCTGATGTGCTCTTTCTATCCATTGGGATGCCTTCCCAATCTGCATCTGTGAATCCATGCAACTTCAACTCATCCTTCTGTCTGTACCATAAGCCATACTCAGATGTGCCCCTCATATACCTCATGACATTCTTTCCTGCCTTCTAAAAGAGCTTGGTAGGCTTAACCATCGCATGAATAATTTGTTTCATCACATAGCATATGTCCAGTCTTGTATTAACTAAATACATGAGCAAACCCACCAACTGTCGATAAACAATGGCATCCACTACCTCTGCCGATGTAGCATCCTCTTTCCTCCAATTTCCTAGAAGAGGAGTATCCATGGGCTTGCAGTCCTCCTTGTGAAACTTACCAAGTATCTCGTGATCATACTTTCCTTGAGACACAAACAGTTCACCTTCTTGTTGCCATATTTCCAATCCAAGGAAATAATGAAGGAGGCCCAAATCCTTCATCTCAAAATCCTTTGCAAGATCTTCCTTGCATGAGTGTATCAACTGTTCATCACCCGTTAGTATTAAATCATCAACATAAAGATAAATGATTAAAATCTTACCCTTGGTGAAGCTAAGTCTAGTGAAATAGTTGTCGATCTGAGTGTACCAAGCACGTGGTGCTTGCTTCAGCCCATACAACACTCTTTTGAGTTTGCACACATGCGATTCGCTGCTGAAGATCTCAAATCTTTCAGGCTGCTCAATGTACACCTCGTCCTCAATGATCCCATTAAGGAACATAGTCTTCACATCCATCTGATGAAGGTGCCAACCCATCTGCGCTGAGAGAGCAAGGATGGTCCTTATGGAAGAATGCCATGTGAAAAGTGCAAAGGTTTCTTCATAATCAATCCCCTCGATCTGTGAAAAGCCTCGGGAAAAAAATCTTTCCTTATACTTCTTGACGCTCCCATCAGTAGCTTGATTTACCTTGTAGATCCATCTTGAACCTACCAATGATTTACCCACCAGCCTTGGAACAATATCCCAAGCACTATTTCTGACAATGGAGTCATACTCCACCATGGAATCTACCCATGTGGGCTCCTCTGCTACTTCTTCAAAAGAAGATGGCTCTGTCACGATACACTTGCTCATAAGAGCCATGTATCCAGTAAATCGGTCAGGTGACTGTCTCTGTCTGCACTGTGATGTAGGGACTCCTACATTCTGTGCCGCATCAAGGTTCCGTCTCTCAACTTCTATGGTACACTTTCTGCCTGTTCTAATTTTTGGTTATGCATGAGTGGACTCCACATCTAGAGGCTCATCTTTAGGAACAAGAAGTTCATCCTCTGCATGCAAGTGTAGCTCCCTCTCAAGCGAAAAATTCATGGCCTTCTACTAATTTAATTTTATATCCCGTCACACCACAGTCAATTGACTATTTGGAAAATACACACGATAATTATGGGGTGTTTCTGTGTACCCCAAAAATATCCCAACTTTTGTAGCCGGCTCGAGCTTCTTCCTAACGTCCTTTTTCACATGAATGTAAATAGATGAGCCAAAAATATTCAAATGATAAATATCAAGCTTCTTGCTAGTAAAAGCTTCTTCAGGTGTATTCATGCCAAGTACTCTATGAGGACAACGGTTTTTCACATAAACCGCAGTGTTGCATGCTTCTTCCCACAAGTGCATCGGTAGGCCCTGGTTATGCAACATAGCTCATGCAACACCCACGATCGTTCTGTTCTTCCTCTCTATAATCCCATTTTGCTATGGGTTATGAGGCTATATGAGTTCTCTTCAAATTCCTTCTTTTCTAAAAAATTATTTGAATTCGTTCGAGATATATTCACCACCATTATCGCTCCGCAGAGCCTTCACTTGCTTCCCTGAATCCTTCTTCACCAATGCTTTAAAATCACAGAACTTTGAGAATGTTTCACTCTTCTTCTACATGAAGAAGATCCAACATATACAAGAATATTCATCAACAAAAATAACATAACATCTGTGTTTTTTTGTTGAAGCAACCGAGAAAGGTCCACACATGTCTGTGTGAATTATCTCCAGGATCACCGAAGCACGGTTCTCCTTCTCATGAAAGGTGGTCTTCACAAACTTACCCATATTACATCCCTTGCAATGATCTGACTTCGCAAGAGTACCCTTGGGATGTCCAGTAGAAATCTGGTGCAAAATCTTCAAGGCGCCATGGTGAAGATGGCCCAATCTCCTGTACCGTAATTCGCCCTCATCCCGACTCACCACTTCTTCTGCTTTGCCCATCATTGCATCTAAACCATCTACCTCCAGCTTGTAGAGATTATTAACTCAAATACCTATCCTCTTGGTTTGACCCATTGTTTTATGTCGCATGAAAGCTTTTCTCTCGCTGAAAACAAAATCATAACCTCTGTCCTCCAACATAGCGACTGAGACCATGTTCTTCTTCAGACCTGTAACATGCATAACATCTTTCAACAGAAATATTTTACCCAAATCCATCTCAAAGGTAATGGTTCCAATTCTGGTCACACTTTATCTACCATCATCGCCCATCTCTATATGCATTTGGAGATCCTTCTCCTCTAGATCACTAAACAACTCCTTGTCTCCCGTCATATGGAAGGAAGCACCACTATCAAGATACCACACCGATCCCATTGCGCTTGAAACCAAACATGCGATCAAAGAGAAATCAAGTTCAAATTACGAGGCTAAGGCCTCATCCGCTACAGCTCCAGTAGCCTTCTTGTTCTTCTTTTTCTTTGGGTAGTTAGTGGCAAGATGCCCATGTTCGTGACAGTGAAAACACTTCACCTTGGACAAATCTAGGTTCTTGTCTTTAGCCTCAGATTTTGGATGGGATTTATTCCCCTTCCCTTTCCTTGATTTAGTAGCTAAAGCACAATTCTCTTCATCATCATTCTTAGATGAAGAGCCATCCGTGGTATTCTGCCTTATCTCCTCCTGCACAAGATCCGACCAAATTCGCTCTCAATTTGGCAGTTTCTCCCGTCCATTGACAGAGTCTTCATAGATGTGAAAGTATTCAGAAGCTCAAGGAGATCCAAGCTCACCAATTCATCATCCACAACTATAATTTCCACACCCCCCAACTCATCCCTACATTGGACAAACTTCGTGAGATATTTTGGAATATTGTTGCCCTTCTCTATTTTGATTTTTCTGAGCTTATCTTTCAGCATCAACTTCCTATGGTCACTGCTGCTTTGGAAAAGATCTGTCAAATCCTTCCACATTGAAAATGGAGTGGCTTTCCCATGAAGTCTTGACACAATATGTTATTTCACACCTTCCAACAGAATTATTCTTGTCTTTGCTACCTTCTTTTTCCATGCATCAAGTAATGCAACATCGCTAGAAGTAGGCATAGGAACATTGTTATCGATGAACTCCTTCACTCCATTATATTCAAGCACCTCCTCCATCTTGTCCTTCCAGGCTATATAGTTCTAGCTACCCTCAAGGTCATACTCCAACCGCAACCCATTGAAAGCCATTTCAATGAATACTCAACAGTTGCTCCAAGAAATTTTTGCAGCAAATTCGAATTGTCCACCAGCACAACACTTAACACCTCTTCACAATTGCAACATCCAGTGATTAACACTGATCTGATACCATGTAGAAATTTATTAATATTGATATTATTACTAGAATCTATTGATCTAACAAATTAATCTTATGTTAAATACATAATCCTTCCACTTAATTCTTGGCAGAAATTAAATCGTCAATTGAAAAACACATGAAGAATATCAATCGCACATAAACACAATTGTTTAATGGGAAATATTAAAGCTAAAAACCCCAACTATCATATATTATGTATATCAATGGAATCATGTAAAAATATCATACAAATCTTATTGCATCAAGATCTCAGTACAATCAACAATTATTACATATTATCATGGAGAAATTTGCATATCTATGCACCAATTTCTTGCTTCCTGACAGCCTGCCTCCACTGCACAATCCCTGCTGAAGAATACCCTTGAATGAATTCGAATTGGCCTTGCCTTGACTACGCAATCCTAATTGGAATCTCTAATGTGTGTCAGATGCATTGAATGCATCACTATAGTCACAATAGATAGTCCATCTCACCCTTTCACCTATCTTTCCACTGGGTCTCCACTGGAACTGACATGCAACCAGTTAACTGTTGTATTTTTTCTGTTGCAAGTGAGTTATTAGTTGTGAATTAATTAACTAATTAATTCACTAAAATCTCACTAGTGTATATTTCAGTTAGAACTAGATACAACTAGCACAACTGAGTTAAACTTACTTAACTAAGTTAAACTAAATAACAACTCCCATAACTACTCTTCCAACTCTGTCAGAACTTTTCCACTTCAGTTCTAACTGAGTCCTCCATGCATGAGTCACCAACCACCATAGGAATTATGTAATTCCTTCAGCCCACTGATTTTCCAAATCTGTTCACTGAAATAAAGTGCTCCAAGAGAATAAGTTGATATTTATTGTCGGATTATTAATAAGGGCTAATAATAATCGACATGCATCTATTTTTATATTGAAGATCTATAAAGAGACTTCTCCCAATATTCTAAAAATAGAATTTCATATATTTTTTCATATTTGATCAACCATCTACAAATAGCATCTTGCAACTTATAGAATATGCTCACCATGTCTAAAAATAGACATACACCTAAAAATAGCCTGTGGGCCCCACTTAGTGAAGGTGCTTAATTTTCACTAGGCTCATCATCTTGTTGAATCTCAACAAATCCTTGTGTAATAACATAATAGATCCAGAACCTATGCAACCGTTCAAAAGGAAATGATTGTGTGTTTCACTATCAAAATAAGGATTCAAGTTCCAACTTGTTTATTCACAAAGTTGTTGCAAAATTGGAATAAAAATCCTCAGTATGAAAGAAGTATGATAAAAAAGGATCGATACATAAATCCACACCGTGTTTAAAATCAAACTTACAATAATGTTTCAACAAAAACATGCACACATAAATCTACATATGTTATACAATGGGTTGTGGATTTGGGATCATGGGCCCTGGCCATACCAGCTCACACACTTGGATTGAAGAGATAACTTACATAAATGAAGAATCAAAGATGCATAACGAGATAACTCACAGATTAAGTAAAATCCCATAACTAAGGCTATGTTAATTCAATTAACCTTTACACCGTGATTTAATCCAGTTGAGGTGCGAGAATTTCTAGAAACATCTCCTTATCCTCACTAGTTTGGCCCAAAGCCTAATTATACAATTTATACATATTCTGAATACCAAAGATGCACTATTGGCTGAATAATATTAGAAACAATTGGATCTGAGATAAAAAAAATTCAACGTGAAACTAGATCACCTAGACTTAGACAATACAAAATTGGACCTGTTTGTAAAAGTCGACCATTGGAGTCTTCATCCCTATTTCCTGAAACTGTTAGCATCGATGGAGGGAAACAAGAGGTCCAAATAAATCTTGTTGAACAGTCTACTGCGAGCTCATACTGTAAAAAAATTATTGCAACCTATAGTACAAGCATCCTCCTAGGTACAGATACTGCAAAAATTATATTTAATGGCTTATATAGATCACAAAAGTTTATAAAAACACACAAATTAAATCATTCTATAATTAAACATAAATATGGCTTCCTAGCTTTGTAAAATATTATGCTTGCAATATTTCTCTTCAAAACCACATTAGAATGAAGAATAAGAACCATAGTTTTAGACCAAAATTGAGCAAAACAAAGGTGGATAAGGAAGAAAAATAAGACATTTTAAACACCCAACATTGAGATTCTTGTGATGGATTTAATGTCGCTTATGATGCATCTATAATTATTCCTTTGGGTACGTTTTTCCTATACAGTGGTTTCCAATGTATTATTTTCATTGTTTTTCAATGCCTTGCAGTTGTCACTCAATCATGGTATGGCTTGCATCGTCCTTAACTATGGTTAATCACATGTACTCATGACTTGTTTTACAATCATTCCAAGAAATTATGTGTTATGCATAGTTTCAATATGTATTCATTGTATTGGCCTTATATATGACAACATTTGCGAATGTTTAATATACAGTCTTGGGTGCATGTTTTGTTTTCAAGCACCTTTATGCTACTAACTCATCCCTTGCGACGAATATAACATTCCTTCCTCACAATCTTATTACATTATTTGATGTTATTTCATGCAGAAAAATGTATTTATTATAACACAAGTATTCCTTACTTTTATAATAATTGTGGCAACGCATTGCATACACTTCATTAGTGCGCGCTTTAGGATCATTATTCATGCCACTTTTGAAATTTTGTTGCCTCTTGCATATTATCATTTCTTCAATGTATTATATAGAATGATACCATCACATTTTAAAAAAAAATTACATCCTTTATATCTTATACCTTTCCACTATTGTGCATCCACCCTCTCATCATTATGCATTACCATAGCTTTTACCTTATCAAGGCAGGTTCAATATTATTTCAGCTTGATATATATAAAATAAGTAATGCCTACATTTAAAAGGTATATCAATGCTCCTTAATCATGAAACCCATCACAATCCCTTCCACGCATTATGATTACATGTAGTATGGTGCAAAATTTTAGGTGGTTCTTTACAGGGATACTAGCCAACAAAATATTGTTATATGACCATATTATGCACTTTTATTTGTATGGTATTTTCCATTTAACACTGGTATTTTTATCCTTATTATCACCTTAATTTGATTTTAGCCACCTTTTTACAATATCATTGAACCATTACATTATTTTCCCTTATCTCGAGCGCATGAGAATGCACTCCTTTTGATTCCATGGAAAACCTATCAACCATAGTCAAGAAAATTGTAAGCTTGGATGTAAATCAATTTGAACACTTATATTTCAAATGTCAGCTTACCAATCTCATTGACTGGTATGATCTTATTATAATTCCAAGGTTACATGGGTCAACATGTCCATGAAGGAATAATAGCTAGATGAAAAATGTATGTTTTTTGAAAATTCAACTTTGAAAGCATAAAGGAATTTTCCCCAAATTAATTCAGACTCAATCATATAACTAATTTAATGATGAGACAGAGCATTGGTGTGTGATGCAATTTTTATTATGATAATTCCATTAAAAGTATTAGGAAACTTTAATGATGATAAAAATTGAAAGATGCACGTTGAAGGGTGATGATCAAGTTAAAACATGGCTAGGGGTTTTATCCATAAGCAAAATAATCTACAGTGTTGAATATGCATGCACAAAGTAACATTTCAAAAACCCTAATGCAGTGATAAGATCAATATCCAAGATGAAACACGATTAAAAAATGTGATAAGAATCATGAATACATACACATAAATAGGTTTTAATGCTAACTAGGTCATTGGGCGAGTTGATCAATTCAAAAAATGAGCATAACCCTTGAGATTAGAAGAGCAAAGGGGGAACCAAAATTTGGATATGGTCAAAAAATTTTGAGTTTTTTTGTAGAGGCCACAAAAAATGGCGAACCACTGGTATGTAGAAATTATGTTGTAAATTTTAAACTTCTTATGAATTTTTAATCAAAATCACAAGATAGAAACATACTCTACTACTCTGCGGACATTAATTCACAATTTAGAACAAAAATTTCAAACATGCAATAAAAAATCACACACACACACACACAATAAGTATTTTCCTTTGGGGAAAGAAATATGCTAAAAAACCCAATGCATACTTGCATTAATCAAATGACTAGAGGTGTATTACAATTTATTTGCCCAATTGAGCCCAACCTATCTCTCTCCTCACAGAAAGGCTCTAACACAGACTTAGTCAAATTCTCCCTCTGCTTGAGCTTCTATTTCCTTGCATTGTTCCTTAAGAAAATAGGCCCCTATTATTTAGGAATTTCTCCAAAATGGATTGTACAATTCCTTAGGTTGATCATCTGACTACATGCAACACTTGTACACTTAAGACTGGTCTACAACTACTGTTACATTTCCTTGGAATCTCCACCAAGCCTGGGGAACTCGAATTCTCGGAATTCATTAGATTTTTTGGGCTGATTGATTAGTTAAGTGGATGACCACTGAGTTTGACTAAAGTCCCGCTGCACAAATAGACCCTCCATTAGATCTTCCAACAATTAGAACTAGTTTAACTAAAAATAACCTTATATAATTGACCTTGATTAATACAAAATAGAAATCACACATTTTTAATTGAACTCTAACTCATCCAACTCAAATTTACTGAGTAAACTGGGTGACACAAGCCATGTCACACAAGTTAACATCATCCAAGTCATTTGTTGATGTGGAAATTCAATTTTTCTCAATTTAATCAAGGCGAAATCAAATTAGAATTTATTGTTTCCTTTTTCAACACTCCATCTCATAAAGAAAGGGATTATCAACCACCCCTATACTGCACTTGTGGAAATTGAACTTCCCTCTTGACAAGGCCTTTTTCAAAATGTCAGCATCTTGTTCTTCTGTTATAATGTATTGCTACAACATTATCTACCTCTGCACACAATCTCATAAATGGTGATACCAGATATCTATATGCTTAGATAAATCATGGAAAAAAAGTTTCTCAGAGAGCTTGATGCAACTTTGATTAACACTGCAGATTGAAATTGGATCCATAATATGACCAAAAAATTCTAACAGTATCTTTCTCATTGAGATAACCTCACATGTTGCTTGAATTGCAGCCATGTTTTCCGCTTCTATGGAGCTGAGCACCAAACATATTTTCTTGATGTTGTACTAGTAAACTGCTGCAAAACCAAAACTGAAAATTTCACTTGATGTGATATTTCGGTCTGATGGACTCCCCACCCAATCTACATCTATGAATCCACATAGCTTCACTCCCTCTGTCCGTCTATACCATAGTCCAAACTGGGTAGTGCCTCTTAGGTACCTTAAAACATGCTTAGCTACCCTCCAATATAATTTGGTTAGATTAACCATGGTTTGGCTCAGCTTGTTGATTGCATAACACATATCTCGTTGTGTGTTCACAATGTACATAAGTGAACCCAATAGTTATTGATAAATGGTAGCATCCACCTCCTCACCTGAAGTGGCATCCTCCTTCCTCAAATTGGTCACTAGAGGTGTCTGCATGTGTTTTCAAGTCTCCATGCAGAATATTTGATGTATCTCATTTGCATACTTTCCCTTAGACACAAATAGTTCCCCATCGCCTTTCCATACTTCCAAGCCAAGGAAGTAGTGCATGAGACCCATTTACTTCGTTTCAAATTCTCTTGCAAGGTCCTCCTCGGAAGATCTGTTCAGCTAGTCATCACTATTTAAAATCAATTGATCAACATATAAGACAATAATAAAAAATTTACCTCTACCAAAATGTGATAGAGGTTTGCATTTGCTTCAATTTTGGTGAAGCCCAAACTGATGAGATTGATATCAATCGTGGTGTACCAAGCACGAGGTTCTTGCTTGAGACCATACAATGCTCGCTTGAGTCTTCACACATGATACTCTTAATAAAAAGTCTTGAAGCCTTGTAGTTTCTCAATGTACACCTCCTTCTCAATAACTCCATTTCGGAATGCTATTTTTACATCCATCTAGTGGATCTTCCATGCCATCTGCACAACGAGAGAAAGAATTTATCTAATGGATGAGGACCTTGCTACCGGAGCAAAGGTATCCTCATATTCAATACTTTTAACTTGAGAGTACCCCTAGGCCATAAATCTGTCGTTATACTTCTTTATTCTTCTATTTTCTACCTACTTTACCTTGAAGATCCATTTCAGACCCACAACTGCTTTATCTGTTGGTCTTGGGTCGACTTCCCAAACAACGCTCTTTACAATGGATTCATATTCCTCCACCATTGCATAAACCCATATAGGTTGATCTATTTATTCCTTGAAAGAGGAGGGCTTAGCCTCTACAAGCTCAATCATTAGATCCATGTAGTCAGTGTGCCAATCTAGTGATTGTCTCTTCCTGCACAAACTTGAAGGAGCAGTCGCATTATTCCTCACATCCTACACAAGTCTCTCAGCTTCCCTAGTTCTTTTCTTGCCTTCTCTCGATGGTTATGATTGAGTGGTGGTCTCCATTCACTATTCCTCAACTTGTGGTTTCTCCACAACTTATTGAGGTTCTTGCTTTGGAGCTAAAAGATTTTCCTCTAGTGGGATCTGAACCTCCATCTAAAGAGATCAACACATCACTTTCTCCTCATCAAATTTTACATCCCTTCGTACAAAGAAAATTCTTAGGGAAGTAAAGTACAAATAGTAGTTGTGGGGAGTTTCTTTGTAACCCACAAATACCCCTAATTATGTTTTCAGCTCTAGCTTCTTCCTTGATTATTTGGAGACATGGCAGTAGATAAAGGCTCCAAAAATCATGAAGTGTGAGTGTTGGCTTGAGGGGTCTTGACCCAGGTTTAGATTTATCGTGAAACTACCAAAACCCTCCAAATATTGGCCCTTTTGACAGTGATATGCTTGGCCAGATCAAAGTCTCACCCGAAGCAGTATGGGGGGGATGGGGGGGGTGTTGGAACTAGGTTTTCACACCCTGAGGGAGCTTTTGATATGATAGATCTAATCAGACTTACTACATATTATAACATACTTTTGCATGCAAAGTCAACGGTAAATTAATCTAACCCTTTCACAGATTGTCACATAATACTTCAATATATTTTGTGCACAGTAGCTAATTGTACTTTATTCAGATCGATTGATCTAACATCAACTAATTTTTGTGCATAGATGCAATTAACCATTTACAGATGTAAATATGAAATAAGAGAACATATTTAGATCGACAAAAAATAATAGATGATCGAACTAGTAAATCACATATGAATCCAGGTTCGCCCAAAAATGCCTTCTTTATTAAGAGATTTGCAATTCAGTACAATCTATTTTCTATGCACACAACAATAGAGTCTGCACACAAATCAGGACTTCAGACTCCATGCACACAACCAACAGGAGCCTTTCTACCCAAACAAAACCTAGAATAACACAAAACTAATCAAGGTTTTATTCATTCATGTCTATCATATCATGTCTATTCTCGCTCGACTCTTACATATTTATATTATGAAAAACGCCCACATACAATGGTATCAAACCATGACTTGAGACTCACGGTTTTTCCCATTAACCCTTTACAATAATTAAGGGACTTTGACCCACCCCAAAGCCCCTTTTACCATCTACGTGTAGTTAATACAACAAAATTTAAACAAAACTAACCCGAAAAAGTACCCCAGGGAGCCTTGCTCCAACAACCCCCGAACACAATCTTGTGACTCGTCCCGAGTCACTGCGGGGAGGTCGCCTTCATATTTTCCTTCAATGCATCGACAAAGCTCCGGAGTGGCATGATGAATTCAATTCTCTGTGCAGTGGTGCTCTATGCTTCATCTACCAACTTGGTTTTTTTTTACCCTTCAGCTGCCAGGATGATGCTGCGTTGAGTCTGCTGCAGGCTTTTGAGGGTGATGTCGAGGTTTTGTGACAACTTTAGGGCTTCCTTAGCCCAAGGTTTCATATGTGTCTCTAGTAGTTTTTCACAGTGGCACAATTCCTCAATCTCTGTCTGAATTTCCTTGCCTTCATGTAGTCTGAAAAGTCTCTGTTTTGTCACGAAGGTCGATGCTACCATTCTGATTTCTGTAAACTACTGATCTTTAATCCAGAGCTCATTCCTTAACTGTTAGACTATTGGGTCTTTCTAGACAGAAGTCCAAACACCCACGGCCTCATCCAGAAGTAGCGAAATTGTTTGTTGGCTTGAGGGGTCCTAACCTAGGTTTAGAGTTATTTCACAACCAACATAACCCTCCAACTACTAGCCCTTTCGGCAGTGATATGCTTGCGCAGACCAAAGTCTCACTCAAAGAAGTATGGGGGGGTGGGGGGCTTCTTGAACCAAGTTTCTACACCATGAGGGATATTTTTATGTGTTAGATCTAATCAAACATACTATACATTATAACAGATTTGGGCATACACAGTCAACAGTAAACAAATCTAACCCTTTCACAGATTGTCACATAATTCTTCAATATATTTTTCATGCAGTAGCTAATTGTACTTTATTCATATCTATTTATCTAACATCAACTAATTCTTTTACATATATGAAATTAACCATTTACAGCAGTAAATACACAACAACAGAATAGATTCAGAACGGCAACAAATAACAGATGATCAAAATAGTAAATCACATAAGAATCTGGGTTTGCCAAAAATGCCTTCTTTATTAAAAGATTTTAAATTTAGTACAATATTTTTTTCTACGCACACAACAGTAGAGTCCGCACTCAACTCAAGATTTAGGTATTCGCACACACCGCCAACAGGATCATTTTACCCATACAAAACCTATACTAACACAAAACTAATCAAGAGTTTATTCATTCATGTCTATCATATCATGTCTATCCTCGCTCGACTCTTATATTCATATTATAAAAAATGTGCACATACCATGGTTTGAGACTCATGGTTTTTCCCTTTAACCATTTACAATAATTAAGGGACTTCGACCTGCCCCAAATCCCCTTTTACCATATGTACGTAGCGCATACAACAAAAATTAAACAAAATTAACCCAAAAAAGTACCCCAGGAGGCCTCGCTCTAACAGTGATACATCTAGATTTCTCCTCGAGAAATCCTCCTCTGGTGTAATCATGCAAAGAATCTAACGAGGACTCTAGTTTTGCAAATATACTGTTGGGTTGCATGCCTCTTCCCACAAATTCAAAGGTAGGCCTTGATCATTCAATATATCCCTCATTTCTCCCACAATGCTATGATTATTTCCTTCAACCACCCCATTCTGTAGTGGGTTGTAGGGTGATTTCAACTCTTGCCAAATGCCTTTTTTGGCACATAAATTTTTAAATTCATTCAACATGTATTCACCTCCATTATCACTCCTGAGATCCTTCACCTTATTGTCAATTTATTTTCGAAAGAGTGCCTTGAATTCTATGAACTTGGAGAATGTCTCATCTTTATTCCACATGAAGAAGATCCAACACTTCCATGACGAGTCATCAATAAAAAAGATAAAATAATTGTGTTTGGGAGTGGAGGCTGTTGAGAAAGGTCTACAGACATCAAAGTGGATCCTTTCTAGGACTGCATGTGCTTTGTTGTCTTGATCATGGAATCTGGATTTTGTGTACTTCCCCAAAGTACATCCTTTGCATACATCTTGCTTCTTAAGTCCTCCTTTAGGGAGGCCTATGGTTAATAAATACATAATATTTAAGGCACCATGAGGAAAATTGCCAAGTATTTTATGCCAAAGTTCACCGACATCACGACTTTGCACCTTCAATGCCTTTGTGCTTAATGCAACACAATCCTCCACATCTAGCTTATACAGGTTCTTCACACCAACCCAAATCTGCTTCACCTATCTTGTGGGTACGTGTCTTAGGAATTCCTTTCCTTTGTTGAACATCACATCATAACCATGGTATTCAAAAAATGCAACAAAGATGAGATTTTTCTTCAGGCTCGGAATGGACATGACATCCTTGAGCCTAAGGAGGGAGTGTGACTATCCCTAAAAGGTGACTATACCAACCCTTGTTGAACTATACCTTTTTTAATCCCCCATATTGATGTGAATATACAAATATTTCTCCTCCAGGTGATTGAAAAAGTCTCTATTCCCTGTCATGTCGAACGATGCACCTGAGTCCAACTACCACATGCTTCCCATCATTGTAATGGCCATGCATGCATTGAGGGTAAAGTAACTCTCGAACTATGAAGCCAAATATTCACCTTATGATCCTCCTAAGGTATTCTTGCTTGCCTTTTTGTGTGGAATTTTTTTGGCATAGTTCCTAAATTCATGAAAATGGAAGCATTTAATTTTGGAAAAATATTTCTTCTTCCCCCCTTGACTGGATTCTGGTTTGCATTGAGATTTATTCCCTTTTCCCTTATTTTCCTTCCCATCCAATGCCAATTTTTCTTCATCTTTTCCCTTGGATGAGTCCCATCTCTGGTATTTCACCTTATGTCCTCTTGTACAAAATCATACCATAAGCATTCCCAAATCAGTAGTTTCTGATCCCTCCTATTCACCAAATCTTGATAATTTTACTAGTTATTCTGAAGGCCTAGAAGGACTAGGCTTATCAAGTATTCTTGAAGAACATTAACACTGACCTCGCAAATTTCATCACAACATTATGTGAACCTTATTAGATATTTCAGAATTGTATCATTCTTCTGCATCATGATACTTAAAAATTTATCCTTGAGCACCAGCTTCCTGTGGTCACTATTATTCTTGAATTTTTTTGTCAATTCTTTCCACATTACAAACAAAGTTTCTTTTCTGTGGATATTTGAGACAATGTGATCCTGTACTCCCTCCAATATTATTCTCCTCACTTTGGCTACATATTTGTTCCATTGAGAAAGGTTCTAGGCATCAGTTTCTTGAGTTTTTTCAACATCTGACTTTATTTATTTTAGCAATCCATTATCATCCAATACCACCTCCATGTGATCCTTCCATGCAAAAAAATTAGAGGTTCCTTCCAAGGAATACTCTAGCCTTAGTCCATTGAAATCCATATTCTTAGCTCTGAAGAAATCCTGCAACAATGATCTCCAAATTCGAACCTCCTCATAAACAACTTCAAATTTCTTCTCTAATATGAGTCCAACTCTAATACCATGCAAAAATTATGTTGTATATTTGCAAATTATTATGAATTTTTAATCAAAATCACAAGACAGAACCTACTATACTTCTCTGCATACATTAATTCACATTTAGAATGAAAAATTCATACATGCAATAAGAAATCACACACATGCAATAACTATTTTCCTTTTGGGAAAGAAATCTGCTAAAAAACCCAATTCTTTCGTCCATTAATAAAATGAAGAGAGATTATTTACAATTTCTTTCCTCAACTAAGCACAACTTGTAAGTGCATAACCTATCTCTCTTCTCATTGAAATTATTTGACCTATACTTAGTCAATTTTTGGCTCTGCTTGTGCTCCTATTTCCTTGCACTATTCCTTGAAAAATTAGGCCCCTATTATTTAGGATTTTATCCAAAATGGATTTTGCAATTCCTTAGGCTGATCATCTAACTGCATGCAACAACTGTACACTCGAGAATAGTATACAACTAATGTTGCATTGACTTAGAATCTCCACCAAACCTAGAGAACTCAAATTATCTCCACGCATTAGCTATTTTGGTCTGATTAATCAGTTAACTGGATGATCACTAAGTTTGACTGAAGTCCCACTACACAACTTGACCCTCCAATATTTCCTCTAACAATTAGAACTAGTTTAACTAAAAGCAATCTTAGATAAAAAACTTTGATTGCTACAAATTAGCAATTACACATGATTAAATGAAATCTAACTCCACCAACTCAAATTTACTGAGTAAACTGGGTGACATAAGCCATGTCACACAAGTTAACATCATCTAAGTTATATGATGATGTGGAAATTCGAATTTTCTCAATTTAATCAAGGCAAAATCAAATTGAGAATTTCTTGTTGCATTTTTCGACATGGTAGAATCCAAAATCTCTACCATAGTTCCTTCCATGAATTGAACTATATATTATGGGTACCACTTAAGTTATTTTATGAGTTACAAGTATGTAATTGATATGTCTCCATAGTTAGGTAATCTTAGTCCTTAAACACCACAGAAAAATCCTCCCATATGTCAGTATTCAATAATTAAGTAGAGAACATGATAGAGAGCTTAATATATTCATAATTTTAAAGTGATTTTATGGTGTTGCTACCTTGGCAACAGGCCTATTTAGTACCCCAGTGGAGTCACTCAAGAAATCACAAAAATTGTTTCGATGCGAGCAGGGTTGTTTAGTACCCTAGTGAAGTTTCTTGCAATACCTATCTGCACAGGAATCATTTCTCTTCTTTCACCCTTTATTTTATTTTCATTATTCTTTTGAAATTTTATGGGTTTTCAATGTGCTAGGGAGTAAGAGGGATCCTGAGTTATTTTACGGGAAAGAGAGGTTGTTTCTTGTTTGACATAAACGAACAAATATTATGAGTTAGATGTGTCCTCATGCCATACTTCTACATCACATATCTAACCAACAGGTGGAAAATGAAAACACAATATGTCTATTAGAACTATATCATAAACAAAATTCAGGTTAAAGATACAAGTCTTATGAATGGATTATAGTTCCCCACAAATGTCTACTCATATTTTCCTTTTTAATAGACCAAAATCATGTTATAAATATCATTAGGGGAATTTTGAGGTCTAAAATGAGCCTCCTAAGAAAAATGTACAAAAAAAATAAACTTTATAAGAACCAATAGGATTCAAGATGAAGATTTCAACCATGGGGGATTATTCACCATATTTTAAGTAAAAGGGTAAAAATAATAAAAAATATTAAAATAATAAAACTATTTTTTCAACTCGTATTTTCAAATTATCTCCCAAATGTTTTACTCAAATTTCGAGCGAGAGTACTTGTTGGATCCAAAATTTAATTCTTCATCCAAGGAGTACCCATGTTGCATACTTTCGATGGACCCTTCTACATGAAAAATGAGAAATACATTAAAAAAAATGTGGTTGCAATCATGTTTTTCATGTATTTCTCATTTTTCGTGTAGTAGGACCCATCGAAAGTATGCAACATGGGTGATCCTTGGATGAGGAATTAAATTTTGCATCCAAAGAGTACTCTCATTCGAAATTTGAGTAAAAACTTTGTGAGATAAGTTAAAAATATGAATTGAAAAAATAGTTTTTCTTTTTTCCCTCTAAAATTTGATGATGTAATCAAATATTATTTTATTATTTCTACTATTATTTTATAATTTCCTTAGGAGGCCCATTTTAGACCTCAAAATTCCCCTAATGAAGGGACAAGGTTTTCAATACTAGTATCTACAAGAGGTCGTCCCTTGAAGTGACCACTACAACCACTCATAACCATGGAAGGAATGTTGGCATTACGGGTCATGACAAGTGAATTAGGTTAGGGGAGGTAATGGAAATTCATCATGGATCATTTATGTACAAACTTGTACGACATTCATAGAGCTATGATCAAATGAGAAGCACACCCATAATGAAATAAAATGGTTGAAAGGAAGTAAAACTGAAGATAATGGAATGCCAACATAGAATGAAAAATTGTGCAATAAAAGAAATGCAATATGGTAAGATAATGTAACTAAAATCAATGAAATTCCCATGCAAAAAATCCCAAAATTAAATAATAATCAGATGCATCTATGTACATGGAAAACAACAATGCAAAATTGTTCTAATAAGAAAACAAAACTATCTTAAACCAAAGTCTTAATATAAATGGGAAGAAGCTCAAGACTAAGTGAAATCAAACTTCTAATTTAGCTATAGGAGCTACCTTCGAGATGTGAGCATAAATATATAAGCAATTATTAATAGTATAAAAAAATGTACAAAAACAAAAATATATGCATGAATAGCTAGGACACGAGAATGAATGTCATGTTTGTAAGTAATAGAGTTAATCGAAAAAGAATGTTCTAATTAGGCTGCTAGAACTTTATGTCAATGAATAGAATGATAAACAAGAAAATTTTGAAAATACCTCATGAATATACCTCCATATTCATCTTCATACATAGAAAGCACAAGATAAAATTGAAAATTATTGTTACAAAATGATCTTACTAAAAAATACTCCTCCAAAAAATCGACGATTTTGTCATGAAATTGAAAATGATGAGCGTGAAAGGTATGAGAATCATTCAACGATGAGAATTTTTTAGCTATTTTTAGTGTCCCGTGATTTGGCACATTGGTAAACCAAATGACAGAGTAACATCAGACCAATCTTTGGAGTCCTAGGACCTTGCCTTCCTAGACTCAGAGAGGGCTCTCTCTATTGGGTGCAAAGGATGTGTTCTTTTTGCTTTAGGGTTTTGATTTTAGGCTAGTTGTTAAGTGTAGGGTTTGTTGATTATTTTGGTTGGGTGAGATGGACTGGTAGAATAGGTGGAGTGAGAGGTCTTCAAATCATTGGGCTATGGAGTCAATAAAATTCACGGGTGTCTTAATAATGAATCAGAGTGCAGTGTAAGGCCAATCTAGCAAGGTTAATGGATCCTTAAGGTTATGAGTGAAGTGGGATGGACATAAAGTTTGTGAATAAGGTAGGGCAAAGGGAAATAAAGAATCCTTTGTCAAATACCTATGAAAAAGAAGGTCTTAAATATGATAAGCAAAATATATTAAGCATGAGATAGGGAAAACCATTTACTCAATGATGATACTTTAAACAAATAAATATCCAAGATAAACATTCCAGTGAAGCATAGAAAGCATAAGAGCTTCTAACTTTAGTAAATTCACCTTCAGAATTAGAAAACATTTAAGATCACAAATAACTTTAATCTATAAAGAGGGAACTCCTAAAAATCATAAATCAAGCTATAAAGAACTCTGAAACAAGTTGGTAGGCATGGACAAAGGGCAAGATCGAACGAGACCTCTTTGACTTAACCTAGCAAACAATATTCCAAATAAAGGTTTCAAGATAGAGTTTGGATAGCTTCAAATAAGAAGGGCATACTGTGAATCATACTTGTAAACTAGCATACTAATCCGTACATGAAACAAAACAAGTTTAGGTGGAACTAAGGAGCAATCAAGAATTCCTTAAGCTGACCAAACAGAAGAAAACATCAAGGCAGTAGAAGGCAGGAGGACTAAGGTGCTTCAAAGAGCATGTCTTAACCTATTCTTTACTGATCTACTACATATGGAAGGATGAAACATAATGAAAGACAAGAAAATATAAACAAATTAAGAACACATTACCATTAAACCAAGCTCAGGTATCCTACAAACAAGCTTCTCCATCATCAGTCCAAGCAAGCCATTCATCAACTCCACAACACCAATTTCTTCTCCAAGCTCATATAAACCATGTATTGCTCTCAAATCTCATCAAATGCCAACATTTACAATGAAGCCCTCATGCTCTATTTATCTTAGCAAGAGAGGGCCAAAACCCTATATATGGTAGGAAAATGTCAAATCCACTCATAAATGTCATTTATGGCCAAGAGACCATGCAAGGCCCAAGGCACATATTATCCTAAGAAATAAATGCCAAAATAACTTCTTGCACCTAATTCTAGAGTAATTTGCATGGAAAAACTCAAAAATATCATTTTGCAATAAATGAGTATGTTTTGTTGACTTTTGGTCCAAAACACACTTAGACAGTCCATTTGCGTAGTGCCAATTTAGCAAAAAATAGGGTGTTTTGTAACCAAGTTTTGAATCCTTTCCCGATGTTGGATTTGGATATGTGATGGCTCTTTGGAAAGCCTGATGAGTATAATTTCCAAAAATGCTTTTATTTTCCAGATATAGCTCCTCTAGCCTAGTCAAAAAGTAAAAAATACCCAAACTGTCATTTGCGCATTGTCAAGCCCAAAACAGTGGCAGAAAGGTGAAAAAAGTGAGGTTTTTTGACCTTTTGAGGGGTCAAACCTACTCCAAATATTCTGAAATGTGGTGAGAATGGTGTGTAGGTTGAGAGAAATCCAAAAATTTCAAGTTCCCCTCTTGGGGATGCTCCATGTGTTTGCGTAGCACCAGTGGCACTGCGCAAATGAGGCTAAAAATCTCCAAATCGTCTCAAATTTGGTGGAGACCTTCCTTAAGTGGTTTTGGAAAAATGCTAAGAAGCTTCAGCCAAAAATCCAATACTGTCATGCTATTTTTCCTCCTTTAGGTTTTGGACTTCATGGAGGGCTTCCTTCAGTTTGGCACAAACAAGCTTGTGTTTGTTGGCATAATGCTTGGTCATTTTTTTCTAGAGAGCAAGGCCCCTTTTCACCTTCTTGAAGTGCTTGTGCTCATTCTTGTAATACTAAATGACATGTTGTGCCATCTCAAAATCTCTCTCCCATTCCTTAATTTGTGCATCTTTGGTTAGGAGTATAAATTTGGTGGTCATCTCCTTGTCCTCATTGTCACTGTCTAGATCAATGAATTGAGGCTCTTGAGTAGTTTTCTTGCCTCTCTTACTTCTCCTCACCTTTTCCGCTTTTTCTTTTCCCTTTTCAAGCCTTGGAATTGATGTAGGTGACAAGGTCCCTTGCCTTTTGGAGGCAACAAACACTTGTCTTGACCACCTTTGATATGTGCATGGAAGAGGTGTAATGGTAGTTTTGAAAGTGTTTTCATCATGGCTATGACCCTTGGTGTTATCATCAGCTTCTTTACTTTCACTATGATCCTTATCAGATATCTCATGATCTGTTTGATCTTTTCCTCCTTGATCTTCAACACTATCATCATTATTACCCTCCTTGTTGTCTTTAGTGCGGTTACCTTGGTCTTGGATATGATCATCAACCTCTGCATGTGTTTCACTTTGGCCCTGTTCATCACTAGTGTCCTTTTCCTCATTATTCTCTGCACTGTGTTCACTTTTATCATCATTAGAAGGTTGATCTTTGTCATGGCTATCATGAATTTTTCCTTTGCTATCTTTCTCATCACTGACTGTCCTATCAGTGGAATTTCCTTGGTCACTATTCCCATCATGACTTTGCTTATTGTTTCCATGCTCAAACATATTTTCCTCTTGACTGTCAACTTCCTCATCTTTACTACTGCTAATATTACTGTACTTTTCATTATCTGTTTCCATGGTCTCTGTTCCATTGTAATCTCCTTGATGTCTAACAGCAAAATCATCTTCATTGTGATCTGCCTGCTCCATTTCTTCATGACCCTCATCACTTTCACTTTGGTCATCACTTTGTTCATTATTACCAGCCTTTTCTGCATCTTGGGATGACTCATTTGTATTTTTACTATCACTTCCCCCTTCTGATTTTTCACTTTCTTTTTCTTCACTACTGATGTTCTCTTTTCCCTCATATTCTTCTTCATTTCCCTTTTACTCCTCTTCATGAATCACTGTGTTTGCCTCACTGATTTCTTCATCTCCACTGTCATTTTATTTTTCTTTATTTCCACAATCACCCCCTTGTCCATCATTACCACTATCATCCTCTTCATCTGATTCATCAATAGAAGGGGAAAGAGGGATATTTCCTTGGGGTGAGGGCACTTGTGCAGATGAGGAAGGTAGATTTGATTGATGAAGAGGCTGTGGGTTTGTAAAGGCTTCATGGTTTATGAAAGCATCCCAAGGTATACCTTGCTGCTCCAACTGATGTAAAACCACCATCTTGATCAAGGAATGGTGTAACAAGATATGCATTTGTTGAGAATAACTCCTCCTCCGGACAACATAAGACATTTTATCCATGCTCCTATAGAGATAGTAAGGAAAATTTAGCACCTTAACCCCTGTGAATTGCATGAGGAGTTTGAAATGATAGGTATAGATCCTGTAGTACCTCCCCTCATAGGTGAAGTACTTCATGATAATCAACATCAAGGAGGCATATCTATGCTTGAGGTGTGAGAATGGAAAAAAAATTTGCTGCCTCCTCTATACCTTGTTTTTATGAAGGGCTCAAAGAAATCTTTGTCTAACTTGCCCTTTTAAACCACCTTTCACCCACAACTAGGATACCAGTAGCCTCAGAGATGGCACCTACTGAAATCTCAAAATCCACTCCTACAAGGCTTGAGTGCTTGTTGTGTAAGTTGAGAATGAGGAGCCTTGTAAGCTCGGGATGGATCTTTAACTGTTTGACCCTTTCACAAAACTGAAGACATCTTGTATTCTGGAAGCATGATAGGATTCTAGGAGAGGAGGTGATGGACACAGTGCTTTGAGGTTCCAGCCTATTCACTCTCTCCCTTATGCTTTGGTCCTAAAGGCCTTTGACCACCTTCACTACCATTGTTGTTTTCAGCCTCTGAAATGGTGATGGGAGACACTGGTTTCAAAATTGGGGGTTTGGTGAAACAAGGTGAAAATGGATGGAGTCAAGATTTGGTGAATAAGGGGTACGGAGGTTAGGGTTTCTAGGGTTTTAGTGGCTTTGGATATTTTAAGGATGCCCTTCTCAACCGTGTTTGCAGACACCTTAACTCACCCACCCTTATATGACATTAAACTGATTGCAAGAAGGATTTAAACAGGGGCTCCTTTATGTGCATGACCTAGGGTTTATCCTCCTAGGTTTTTTGGCTTAAAAACCACTAAAAACAAAAATTGATTTGAAAAATTTCTTGGAGATTAGAAGAGTATACCACTTACCAATTTCTTGGACCTTCTTCAACCTTGGAGGCACCTCAAAGGATGAAATTTTTCATTAGGACAAGGGTTTTTGATTTTTGCACTGTCCTGGCATTTGCACAGCACCTCTTCCATTGTTGTTGGATCGGGTAGTTTGCACAGTCGACAGGGTCTGCACGGTAGTTAGTGCAGCGCTGGCGAGGTGGGCAGCAGCTTCACGTCTTCTGGGGGAGTCGGGAGGTCAGTTTGTGTTAGAAAATTATATATTATAGAGCAATGCAACACATAAAATATGCAGAAAATACAAGCACACAAAACACATAAAACTAGAGAGACACAGATATACGTGTTTCACCCAGTTTGGGCTACATCCACCCCGAACAGCCAGTCCTTCCTTTCTATTATCCAGAAAAATGAAGAGACACAACCTATAGTAGATTCGTTGTAATATCCTCTGTTCTCTCTCACAGTCTCCCTCTCTGTTTCTTGCTCTGAGAATACACATATAATACACAGCCGCAATACAATACCCTCATAAAAGCGAGGGGTTTCCTTCTAGGACAAAAAATCCTAAACTAAACATAACTTCTACCCTCAGATCATTTGCCTAATGAACGGCCCAGATTGACTAGAAATTACTATACTTTTACAAGGCAATTTTACATATGTTTTTAGCTTCGGGGGCACTGCCCCCGAAACCCCCTGCCAGGGGGGGCCTCCATAAAGTCGTTGCCGCCCCCCTTGGACCCCCCATGGTAGCGATTAATTTACAGGTGGCATTTCCGCCCCATTTAAGGTACAGGGGTCCAATGCTGTGATACAAAGTAAACAAGATAATCAGGCTCCACACCCAACAATCTCCCACTTGGAGACTAATTGTAGCATCTCCACTGCTGCTTCATTTGCTGGACAATGACTCCTCTTTGGACCTCGTTGTTTCTCATATTCATTGTCATCCTTGGAGACCAATTGAAACTGAGCATGTTCTCAGTTTCTCCTTGGTTACAAATTTTGTTAGCATATCTGTAGGATTCTAGCTAGTGTGTATCTTTTCCAGCTTCAACTCTCCATCTTCCAATACTGACCGTATGAAATGGTACTTGAGATGTATGTGTTTAGTCCTGGAATGAAATATTGAGTTCTTTGCAAGATGAATGGCACTTTGGCTATCACTTTATAGCATGCCCATATCATGCTTCTTACCCAATTCATGCATAAACCTTTGTAACCAAATCATTTCTTTACTAGCCTCTATAGCAATAACATACTCTGCTTCTGTTGTTGAAAGTGAAACAACACTTTGGATTTTTGAAACCCAAATGACAGTTGTTCCACCTACAGTAAATACATATCATGTAGTGCTCCTCCTATTATCTCTGTCACCTTCCATATCTGCATCAACATATCCATGTAGAGCAATGTTTGAACCAACAAAGCATAATGCTTGATTTGTGGTACTTCTCAAATATCTGAGAATCCATTTTACTGCCATCCAATGTTCTTTTCCTAGATTTTTCATGTACCTGCTTACAACTCCCACTGCATGTGCAATATCAGGCCTTGTGCAGACCATTGCATACATTAAGCATCCAACTGCTGATGCATATGGAACTTTAGATATATATTCCATTTCTTCGTGGGTCTTGGGGCACATCTCCTTATTATGTTTGAAATGGGTAGCAAAAGGTGTACTAACTGGTTTTGCATTCTGCATATTAAATCTTTTCAACACCTTTTCTATGTACTCATTCTGAGATAGTGTTAATTTGTGATTTTTCCTGTCTCTAGTTATCCTCATACCAAGGATTTGTTTTGCGGCTCCCAAATCCTTCATTGCAAATGAATTTGCCAATTTTCTTTTGAGCACATTTATTTCCTGCATGTTAGATCCTGCAACAAGCATGTCATCTACATACAATAACAATATAATATAGCTGCCATCATTTTTCCTTTTTAGATAAACACAATGATGAGAGTGACATCTAGTATAACCTTGTTCAGACATAAACTTGTCAAATTTTAGATACCACTGCCTTGGAGCCTGTTTTAAGCCATACAAGCTCTTCTTTAACCTGCACACCAATTTTTCTTTCCCTTTTACTTCATATCCTTCTGGTTGCTGCATGTATATCTCTTCCTCCAAATCTCCATGGAGAAATGTTGTCTTTACATCTAACTGTTCAAGATGTAAATCTTCCGCTGCTACAAGACTTAAGATAGTTCTGATTGAATTCATCTTAACAACGGGAGAAAATATTTCATCAAAATCAATACCTTTCTTTTGTGCAAACCCCTTCACCACAAGTCTAGCTTTGTACCTCTGTTTTCCTCCATCTTCTTCCTTCAGCCTGTAAACCCATTTATTCTGCAATGTAGTTTTACCTGCAAGCAACCTGACTAAGTCCCAATTCTGGTTATGCATTAAGGTGTCTATCTCTTCTTCCATGGCTAGCTCCCACTTCTTCCTACTTTCAACCTGCATTTCTTCTTCATAACATTCGAGTTCACTAGAATTAGTCAGCAATAAATAATATAATGAAGGAGAGTATCGTTCAGGGGGCCTACTTATCTGGTAGATCTTCTAACACCACTTTTAGGTGTTTGAGGTGCATATTGCTGTTGTGGTGGTTGCTGCTACTGGGGTGTTTATTATTATTATTTTCAGGCACCTTTACTTTTTCGGTTATCTCATCAAGAACCGTGTATTCCCTGCTTTCTTTTTCCTGTTTCTTTTCCTGCAACTTATTCTTATACAAGACCTTTTCATTGAATATTACATCTCTGCTCCTAATGATTTTGTGATTTTCATAATCATATAAGCGATAACCAAAATCATTAGCACCATATCAAATAAAGGTACATTTCTTTGATTTTGCCTCAAGCTTTGTTCTGTTTTCTTTATTAATATGGACAAAGGCCTCACAACCAAAAGGCTTTAAAAAAGAGTAGTTTACCTTTTTACCTGTCCATGCTTCCTCTGGAATACCACCATCCAAGGAACTTGAAGGCCCTATTTTCATTAGATAAACAGCAGTATCTACAGCATCTGCCCAAAATTTTAAAGGCAATCCTGCATACAATCTCATGCACCTTGCACGCTCCATGATTGTTCTGTTCATCCTTTCTAACACACCATTTTCTTGTGGTGTTCTTGAAACTGTCTTCTCTCTACGAATTCCATGCTATGAACAGTACCTATAAAACTCTTTGCTGCAATATTCACCTCCATTCTCTGATCTGAGTCAAATTCTTTCCTTTCTCAATCTCAACCAAATCTTTCCATTTCTTAAAAGTATCAAATACATCAGATTTATTCTGAATACAATAAATCTAGGTTTTTCTAGTTGCATCATCAATAAAAGTAACATAATAATGAGAGCCATCGAGAGATGATACCTGAGCAGGTCCCCATACATATGTATGCACAAGCTCTAATTTTTCACTCTTCTTTTCTTTCCCAACTCTGAGAAATCTGACTCTCTTATGTTTTCCATAAATGAAATTCTCATAGAAATCCAAATCAACATTCTTCAAACTTGGCAAAAAATTTCTTGAGTGAAGAATCTTCATCCCCTTCTCACTCATGTGTCCGAGCCTATGATGCCATAATGTTGCATCTTCTTCTTTGGAAGTTAAAGCATTAACAGAGTTAGAAATACCATTGCATAAATACAATGTACCAACCTTTTCGCCTTTTGCTATTACCAGGGCTCCTTTGGTGACCTTCCAAGCTTTATCTGTGAAAGTTGTAACACAACCTTCACCGCCTAATTTCCCTATTGAAATCAGATTTTTCTTTAGATCTGGAACATGCCTTACCTCCTTTAATAGCCATTGGTTTCC
Organism: Pinus albicaulis; assembly: GCA_034641835.2. Taxonomy (NCBI): domain Eukaryota; kingdom Viridiplantae; phylum Streptophyta; class Pinopsida; order Pinales; family Pinaceae; genus Pinus; species Pinus albicaulis. The sequence goes on from CM076579.1 coordinate 615,649,834, forward strand.
ATTCTATTTTTTTACAAGAACCTTACCCATTCCAACAATTTTACAAGTTTTATCATCACCCAAACGAACTTGTCCAAAATCTCCTTGAACATAGTCATGAAAATATTTCTTATCAGGTGTGGCATGGAATGAAGCCCCTGAATCTACAACCCAAGAATCAGTAACATTTTCGAAGGAAAGAATCAAAGCATCTTGTAACACACCACCCGTCACATTTGCTTCATGATTTTTTTCTATTGTGTTCTTCCTTCGAGATTCACAGCCTTTTCTTTAGGGTGTCCTTCTTCCACATTTCCACCACTATCCCCCGATCCCATTCTGATCTAAAACTAATTGATTTAACGTTGGCTATCATCTAGCTCTTTCTCTTCCATTCTTTTTCTTCCTCTCGAGACTCTCAGACTTCAACATTACTCAATGTCTCATTTTGGGAGTACCGGAGCTTTTCCGTCGCATTTCCTCGCTAAGGATAGCACCAACAACATCATCAAACTTTAAAGTACTAGATCCAGAGACAAAGTTACTAATGGCCATTAATAAACCATTCCAACTCTCTGGAAATGAGCACAAGAATAACAGAGCTCTAACTTCATCATCAAAGTTTACCCCTACAGAACTTAACTGACTGGTAACTGTATTAAATTCATTTAAATGGTCTGCAACAGATCCACCTTCCGACATCTTCATATTAAATAGTCATTTCATAAGAAATACCTTGTTTGAGGCCGAGGGTTTTTCATATAGTTTCGCCAACGTCTGCATCAAACCCTCTGTTGTTTTTTCCTTTGAAATATTGAAGGCGAATAATTCCGCAAGGCATAACCGTACTGTTCTGAGTGCCTTTCTATCGAGAATGTTTCATTCCGCATCTGTCATGGCTGCCGGCTTCTTTTTTTTTCCGCTCAATGGTAGGTACAGATCTTTCTGATACAGATAATCTTCCATCTGCATCTTCCACAGCAGGAAGTTTTGGCCGTTATATTTCTCGACCCTAAAATTACCATCTTCTACCATTGCTCCCACTCGAACCAGGAACACTTCTTTCCTGCAAGTTTATTAGCTAAATATACCTTCGGCTCTGATACCGGTTTTTAGAAAATTATATATTACAGAGCAATGAAACACATAAAATATGTGGAAAATACAAGCACACAAAGCACATAAAACCAGAGAGACAAAGATATACATGGTTCACCCAGTTTGGGCTACGTCCACCCCGAACAACCAGTCCTTCCTTTCTATTACCTAGCAAAATTAAGAGACACAACCTACAGCAGATCCCCTGTAATATCCTCTGTTCTCTCTCATAGTCTCCCTCTCTGTTTCTCGCTCTGAGAATACACATATAATACACAGTCGCAATAAAATACCCATATAAAAGCGAGGGGTTTCCTTCTAGGAAAAAAAACCCTAAACTAAACATAAATTCTACCGTCAGATCATTTGCCTAATGAACGGCCCAAATTGACTAAAAATTACTATACTTTTACAAGGCAATTTTACATCTGTTTTTAGCTTCGGGGGTGCTGCCCCCGAAACCCCCCGCCAGGGGGGGGCTCCATAAAGTCGTTGCCGCCCCCCCTGGACCCCCCACAGTAGAAATTAATTTACAGGTGGTGTTGCCACCCCATTTAAGGTACAGGGGTCCAATGCTGTGATACAAAGTAAACAAGATAATCAGGCTCCACACCCAACAGTTTGCGTAGTGCCTGAGCGATTTGTGCAGAAGTGTCGGGTGAAGTGCCGAACCTATGTGTCCTGAGCGAGTTGGGCCTACGTTTGCGTAGCGCCTAGGGTTAGTGAAGTTTTGGGGGTTATTTGCGCACTTCCCTGTAAATTTAAACGGGAGAAAAGCATGTTTCCGTAGCGCCTTCGATTTGCGCAACACCCCGAAACTTGACCAAAAATGACCAGAAAACCTCTGTTTTTCTTCCTTAAGCATTTTTTATTTCTTCCAAGGGCTAAGTGAATTTGAAGTGAAAACAAAAGGGCCTTTATACTCTTTACTCTTTTGAGAGAAATAAATCAAAGTTAAAAACCCACTTTACTATGTCTTCAACCCCCTTTTGTCATTTGACTGATAACTTTATCTTTTTCCCGATTTTGAAAACTTTATCAAGGAATTTTTTCTTCTCTTATGATGATGGCTAGCTGAGGGGATGTAGAGGCCTCTTTCATCCTTTTTACTTTTGAAAGCTTGGGAACTTATTCAAGCTGTTTTAGGCGTGCTGTTGGAAAACTGAAAACACTGTCATTTATCCTTTTTGGCATTTTTTTTTAATTGCTAGTGACCTGAAAAATGTCTCTTTACCTTTCTTCTGATTTTAAGGCAGTAACAGGTCTATTTTTCCAAAAGTTTCAAACAAATCATATTATGACATGGGTTTCACTTGGCCACTTCTAATTTTGTGCAGGTGCCTACATTTCATTTTCCCTTGATCCCTTAGTGCCCTTTTCAAGTTTAATACCTCATTTTCTGAATTGTAACCTCATGATTCAACTTGTTTTCTCTCTTTGATACTTAACCCTATGCTTGCATTCTTTTGTTTACTTTGAAGACCTTTGACTGCATTTGGGAAGTTAGCCCCTTAAACTGATATTATTTTCCATTTCTACTTTGGTGTAGGTGAAACAGTGCTGCCTTGGACAAACACTAGAGAAAAAATTGGATATCTTTTGAATGCCCTCTGCTTTCAAGAAGGAGGTTGTATCATCTTTTTTGGACCTATTATGTCCATCTTTCCAAAATCCTAGGTTTCGGGGCTATTTAGAGAAAATTAAACAATGTTGTCTTCTAAGTTCTCTATAACGTTTCAAAACTCATTTATCATTTCTAAAAATCTTTAATGTGCACTTGATGGAGTTGAGGTGACTTCTGTCCTTGTGGTCCTTGTATTGGCTTCTTGTTTTGGCAACACAGTTTTTTCAATTAGTCATAAAATCATGATTCTCTTTAAGTACATGCCTGCTGCCTTTTCCTTTGTTATGAATGTCTTCCTGTGATGTTTCACCCTATTACCTTACCTCTTTTCAGGCTGATGGCCATCTTGGTATTTCTTTCATAAATGTGAGAAGGGGAAGCTGTCCCTTGCAGAATTAGTTCTTTAGGCCAAGGAGGCCTTTCTTGAATGGCCTTTTGATCAGTTTTGGACAAAGTTACTTGTTTGTTTTGAATGCAGTTTCTTTACATAGGGAAAATAAATATTTTTAGGACACCAAATCCACCCTATGACCTGTGAAACCCTAAGTGACCTAGTGGAAGGTTCCTTGGACTTGGCTTTGGACTGAAAACTTAGATTTTGGGGTCATCAAGTGTAAAACAAAGTTTTTGATAGACTTATGTATTGAAGATACAAAATACAATGAACTTGATTTATCTAAAGAGCCTACAGAGATAGTTTTGAGACCATCAATGCTTGGGGTATTTTTCGGAGACATAATAGAGTTGTTTAATTGGTTGCCTTAGGTAGCAGTGGAGGGTTTAGAAAAAACAAAACAGAGAATTTGGGCCAAAGGTGACAAAATATAGACAAAATGAGTGACATGAGCCCCTAATGGGTTTTCTGGGATTGGTAAACAGAGCTTGACATGATGGAATGATGAAATAGTGAAAAATTATCTTAAGGATAATGAAAGCAATGAGATTTCTAGAACTCACAATGTTTATGAACTTTGTTCTAGAAATATTAGGATAAACATTTAGTCATCTAAAAAGGTAAAAATCACTGATGACTAACAGTGGCTCCACTTTGGGATGGCAGCTCCTTTTCAGGAGGTGTCCAAAAATTCAGATCTCTGGTTTTATGAAGACCATTGCCTCATCCATTGGGCATATTTTTACCTCTTTCACTTGTTGATGCTTGCTTGAAGCTATGATCTCAATAATCTGAAAGATATTATTAGCTCAATTTCATCTCTACCTACCCAACCTACTTGCCTAACATTTTTTCTTCTTTGGGTGCATTTGACTTGGCAAACCCCTTGGCATTCTTTTATTTTGAAAAAAAAACAAACTATCTATTTATGTCTTATTTCTTCCAAGAGTTCAGATTATACTAATGAACTCTTTTTATTCTCTACCTAGACTACTCAACTGTCAAGATTAAGCTATTTGACAAGATTCATTCACTAAGCTATAAACATGAAATTGAAAGCATGGTTTTAAATCAGGATTAGACAAACTGACTTAACATGGGTTTGTAGCATAAGAACAAGCTACACACCAATGTTATTTTTGTACAAAATAAGACTTAGAAAAATTAGGGCTAGGATACATTGTTTGCTATTCATCCCCATTTTTCTCCTTGGTTCTGTTTTAAGCATGTGGAACCAATATCTTTCTCCCTAATCTATCTGTTGACAAGGAAAGCTTGAATAATTTGACCAACTATCATTCATTAAATTTTTAACAATAAATTGAAAACATGTCTCCGCCATGATTAGGCGGTATGACTGAAACAAGACTTTATTTTTTGAACCAGTAGTGGCATTTAAGGTTGCTCACTTTCAGTAGTACTATTTTTTGGGTATGGGGCTTTACCTCTTTTCAAATCTGCCCTCTTTTCTATTTTTTTAGTTTTTTCTCTTTATATCTTTTCATCAAACAATGGTATGTACATTGAGTGAGAAATTAAAACTAAGACTCTAAATAGCCACGGTATTTGATCACCCTGTCATTAACAGGATCACCTAACAATCCTTTTTCATTCAACTCTTGTAGATAAAGAACATGGCTATCTATTTTTGAGGGTATGATGCAAGATTTCTTCCAAAAAATTTCAAACAGGCCAAGTTCTCCTTTATATTTATTCTTTGAGTTTTGCTTCCAAACCTTGTTCGTATGAAAGAAACTCTTTAGGTGAAGAAGACATTCTTCACCAGCTTCCAAACAGATGATGATGTCATCAATGTATGTCATGGTGAAGAAGTTGAAAACAGGGGCCTTGACTCTTTGGTAGGTGTCTTCAGCATTCCTTATCCCCATAAAAATTTGATCAAATAGGTAGTTATTCCAAGGGACTTTTAAAATGTCTTTGTGTTGATTGATTTGAAGTGGTATCATCTCATGAAAACCTGAAACACTACCAATCAATGTCATCTTGTTAGAAATTCCTATCCTTGGCATAGGATTATTTATCTTGGGAAAAGGGTATTTGTACTCCATGGAGGCTTTGCCTAGGTACCTAAAGTCTATAGACATCCTGCATCCTTTTGCTTTCCTTGTTAATGATATGAGTTGCCCAAAGTTTTCATAGTTTTTCTTGGAAAAAGGCCCCTTTTGAACAATGTATATGTCATCAGGCTTTAAGTTTTTACTCATATATACAAGAGCATCCTGAAACTTCTTGCATACCTTATGTATTTCATTTTTGTGTGTAATGCCAAGGTTCTAGATAACTTAATCATTTTGGGCCTTCTTGGGTTGCCTACATTATCAGTTTCAATAGACATCCCTTTAGGATCCATAGCAACATCTGTGAGAGTTAACAACTTTTATGGAGGGGCAAGATTTTCTGATAATGAGGTGTCTAGATAAGGCAAGAACATAAGACTCCTTTGATTCAGATTCCCAAAGATTTTTTTTCTGTGAGGGCTAGGATTGGTAAAAAGGGATAGTTGTGTTTTTGATATTTGTCCTCCCTTCGAGCAACTTGATTCATATTCCAAACTAACTTTTGGTTCTGAGATTTTATTTTCGATTTGCAGAAAGTCAAGTTTAGTTTTATCATTATTTGTTTTTTCAGCGCTGTTATAGCTCTGACTGTTGATTTCTTCATGTAGAGATTGGTTTGGCTGTTTTAGTGTGTCTAGACTCATCTCAACTTCACTCACCTGCTCATTAATGTCTTCTCCATTACATAAGATGAAAGAATCAAGGTCTGAATGAATGGAATAAAGAGGGGTATTTTCTGGCCTTTCCTGACTACTAACCATGTATTTCATGTGTGACTCTCAGGATAGTCTCCTTTTCTGGTTGAAAATAGGGATAGTAGCATAGGACATATCTAGTTGAAGGTTCCCCTGAAGTTTGGCTCCCCAAGATCTGGATAAAAGCATACCATACTTGGGAGGAATATTCGCCACTACTATGTCCAGGACTAGATTCTTAGCAGGGAATTGTGCCAAATTAACACAAAAATCCTTGATTAGGCCCAAACATTTGACCCTACTCGAATCGAAGGAGTAGAAGTCTTTGTAAGGTTTAGTTATTTCTAGGCCTAATCTCTCCATCACAACTTTGGGCATGATATTGTGAGAGGCACCAGAATCCAGCATAGCATTATGTAAGATGTTGTCATGTATGTTTAGGCTGATATAGAAAGGGGGAATGGCTCCTTCTTGATATTTTCCTTCTATTTTGGGACCAAACAACAACTCAGGTGTGTCATCAGGAAATTGTAAAGTGTCAGCATCATTTCCTATGTTTAGTACCTTCAAAATCTGAGATCTATACACCTATTAAGTAACCAGTTCAGTGAGAGGCATAGTTATCTTGATTTTGGCAATCTCTCCCTCAAAGCTGAAAGGTAATTGTGTTTTGGACATATTCACATCAGATTTATCAGCCATGAACCTTTCTACATTTTTAATTTGCTGATTCTGATTTGGACCTTTAGACAAAATGGTTTTCTCAGGGTCACTAGTGGAGGTACTAGGACAACTAGGGTCATTGTTTTACTGGCTGATTTTTCCTTTGTTTGGGTCATCTTTCTTAGCCATGGTGTTGACATTATCTGTTGTTTTATTAGGGGTGTATTCAGGTACTTTCCTAACAACAGTGTCTATTTGGCCTTTCTTGGGAGAACCTAGGTTCTTTTTGCTCCTAAGGTCATATTGTCTATGGACTTCCATGATGGCATTTTCAAATCCCAAGAGGTAGTCTTCAGAATCCTCATAGTTTGTGTCAGTTTGATCCAAGGAAAAGAAAATTTGTTCTTCTTTGGTGAGAAAAACCCATCTTCATTATCATAACCTATTACGTTTATATAGCTTTCTTTAGGTTCTATAATTTCTCCTTCTTCATCTACACAATTTTGTTGAAAGGGAGGTCTGATTTGTTGATCACTTTCCCTTGGTTTGATTTGAGGAGTGTCTCTTCCAAAGTTTTGAGCTTTGTTTCTGTTTTGGGAATTAGCTTGGTTTTCCCTAGGAGGTGTCATTTCATTTAAGTTTATCTTTTCTATCATTCTCTCCATAGTTCTCATTAGGCTGTCCATTTTACAGTCAGATGAGGAGGTTGAGGGCATGGTTTCATCTTTGTAGTTTACTCTCTTTTCTGATCTCAACCTAGCTCTTTTTTCAATCAAGTTTACCTCTGTAATAATAGATGCCTTCTGCATTTCTTCTAAGGTTTCAGGGTCTCTTTCTCTCAATTGGAAAGTCATGTTAGGGTCAAAACCTTCAGGGAATTTTACTAGTGCTAGGCCTTGTGGAGGTTTCATGTGAGGTGGGAGGGAATTATACACAATGTTAAACCTAGTGCAATAATCTTGCACACTTTCCCCTACATTCCTTTTAAGATTGTTATATTCACACAAGATTTGGAGGGGATTTTTCTTGATTTCCCACTTGTTTATGAAAGTTTGGTAGAGGGAAGGGAGATCATGTATTGAATTAGGAGTTAATGCTTTGAACCATTTTTTTGCCTCTCCTCCTAAAATTTGTGCAAAGGTCCTCATTTTAATATTTTCTTCTTCTATCTCCATGTAATCAAAAGAATCATTGATCCTATCTACATGCTGTTGGGCAGTGATGGATTCAACCCCTATGAAATGAGGGATCTTGGACTGATAGTCACTTGGAAAAGGCAATAGGGGTTGAGGTAAGGCTAAGGGGGCATACCAAGCTGCCATGATGGGAACTAATGGAGGGTTTACAAGAGGAGGATTGGTGAAAGGAGAAGGATGATGAAGCGGAGTGGTTTGCACAGTGGTGGTATGAATGGGTGTAGTGGAAGTACTTGGACCAAAAAACTGATTTTGAATAGATTTGGTATGGAAAGAGTTAAAGTGATGGAGAAGCTGAAATTCAGGTGGTGTAGAAGGAGAAGCTTCTCTACTGGAACTCTGCTACAAATATATGGGTTCAAGTTCGGTCTGGTCGATATCAGTTTGTGACTTGGTTTTGAAAAGGTTCTTTGTATGGTGCAAGTCAAACTGGGGATCTTGCAAAGCTATAAGATGTTTAGGTACAGAGCTTGCTCTATGGATGGTCCTAACAGTGGTTAAGTTTCTAGATCTAGAAGTTTGCCACAAAATATTTTCTGGGTCATCAACTATGTTGGGAGGGTTTGGGTCTGGATGAAATCTGGTATTGATCCTATGTGAAGCCAGATTTCAAATTTCAAAATTCAGAGAGGCTGAAAATTTTAGGACTGTTTTCTAAAGGCTGACCTCTCTTAGTGCTTGCTAAATTCTTGCAGTATATAAGTGGGCTCATAAACTTCTCAAGGTTGGTTTGAAACAAATCTAGGAGGTCAAATGAGTGCTAATGAAGTAATAGGCCTACTGGAGGCTAGTGGAGTCGCCAAGTGGATATTTTTTGTTGTTTTCAAAGATGTATGTTTATGGTCCACCACTAATAACTAACAAAAAACAAATCTAGGGATGTTTTGGGGTTTTCTTAGTTTTATTTTTATAGCTCTAAGGTTTGTAAGAGTGTCCTATGACTAAATCACTATTTTTCTAAGATGTTGAAACAAACAGAATCTACTCTTGATTATCAGTTGAGTTCTATATGATTTTACAAAGGCTTCTAAAGTCCCAACGGATATTTAGTTTGTCACTGACTCAGAAGGTCCCAGAGTGATTGCCATTATGTTAGTGATGGGGATGAGGTGGAAAATTTATTGGACCTTCTATTTTTAAAGCTGAGGATCTAATGAGTTTAAGAGGTATTCAGGCAACTATACTCAGAGGTCCCACCGTGATCGCCATTATTTTAGTGTCCCATGATTTGGCAGATTGATAAAAAAAATGACAGGGTAACATCAGACCAATGTTTGGAGTCCTAGGACCTAGTCTTCCTAGACTCAGAGAGGGCTCTCTCTATTGGGTGCAAAGGATGTGTTCTTTTTTCTTTGGGGTCTTGATTTGAGGCTAGTTGTTAAGTGTAGGGTTTGTTGATTGTTTTGGTTGGGTGAGATGGACTGGTAGAATAGGTGGAGTGAGAGGTCTTCAAATCATTGGGCTATGGGGTCAATAAAATTCATGGGTGTATTAATAATGAATCAGAGTGCAGTGCAAGGCCAATATAGCAAGGTTAATGGATCCTTAAGGTTATGAGTGAAGTGGGATGGACATCAAGTTTGTGAATAAGGTAGGGCAAAGGGAAATCATGAATCCTTTGTCAAATACCTATGAACAAGAAGGTATTAAATATGATAAGAAAAATATACTAAGCATGAGATAGGGCAAACCATTTACTCAATGATAATACTTTAAACAAATAAATATCCAAGATAAATATTCCAGTGAAGCATAGAAAGCATAAGAGCTTCTAACTTTAGTAAATTCAACTTCAGAATTAGAAAACATTTAAAATCACAAATTACTTTAATCTATGAAGAGGGAACTCCTAAACATCATAAATCAAGCTATAAATAACTCTAAAACAAGTTGATAGGCATGGACAAAGGGAAATATTGAATGAGACCTCTTTGACTTAACCTAACAAACAATATTCCAGAGAAGGGTTTCAAGACAGAGTTTGGATAGATTCAAATAAGAAGGGAATACCGTGAATCATACTTGTAAACTAGCAAACTAATCCGTACATGAAACAAAACAAGTCTAGGTGGACTTAAGGAGAAATCAAGAATTCCTTAAGCTAACCAAACAGAAGAAAACATCAAGGCAGTAGAAGGCAGGAGGACTAAGGTGCTTCAAAGAGCATGTCTTAACCTATTCTTTACTGATCTACTACATATGGAAGGATGAAACATAATGAAAGACAAGAAAACATAAAAAAAATTAAGAACACATCACCATTAAACCAAGTTCAGGGATCCTACAAACAAGCTTCTCCATCATTTGTCCAAGCAAGCCATTCATAAACTCCACAACACCAATTTCTTCTCCAAGCTCATATAAATCATGTATTGCTCTCAAAGCTCATTAAATGCTAACACTTACAATGAAGCCCTAATGCTCTATTTATCTTAGCAAGAGAGGGAAAGAACCCTAAATATGGTATGAAAATGTCAAATTCACTCATAAATGCCATTTATGGCCAATAGACCATGCAAGGCCCAAGGCACATAATATCCTAAGAAATAAATGCCAAAATAACTTGTTGCACCTAATTCTAGAGTGATTTTCATCAAAAAACTCAAAAATATCATTTTGCAATAAATGAGTTTGTTTTGTTGACTTTTGGTCCAAAACACACTTAGACAGTCCATTTGCATCGCGCCACTTCAATATAAAATAGGGTGTTTTGTAACCAAGTTTTGAATCCTTTCCCGATGTCGGATTTGGCTTCGTGATGGCTCGTTGGAAACCCTGATGAGTATACTTTCCAAAAATTCTTGTATTTTCTAGATCCAGATCATTTAGCCTAGTAAAATAGTAAAAAATACCCAGACTATCATTTGCGCAGTGCCAAGCCCAAAAAAGTGGGAGAAAGGTGAAAAAAGTGAGGCTTTTTTACCTTTTGAGGGGTCAAACATGCTCCAAATCTTCTGAAATTTGGTGAGCATGATGTGCAGGTTGAGAGAAATCCAAAAATGTCAATTTCTCCTCTTGGGGATGCTCCATGTGTTTGTGTAGTGCCAGTGGCGCTGCACAAATGAGGCTAAAAAATCTCAAAAAACAAAATTTGCTCCAAATCATCCCAAATTTGGTGGATACCTTCCTTAAGTGGTTTTGGACAACTGCTGAGAAGCTTTAGCCAAAAATCCAATACTTTCATGCTCTTTTTCCTCCTTTAGGTTTTGGACTTCATGGAGGGCTTCCTTCAGTTTGGCACAAACAAGCATTAGGGGAATTTTGAGGTCTAAAATGGGCCTTCTAAGGAAATTATAAAATAATAGTGGAAATAATAAAATAAGATTTGATTACGTCATCAAATTTTAGAGGGAAAATAGAAAAAACTATTTTTTCAACTCATATTTTCAACTTATCTCCCAAAGTTTTTACCCAAATTTCGAGAGGGAGTACTCGTTGGATGCAAAATTTAATTCCTCATCCAAAGAGTACCCATGTTGCATACTTTCATAATAAAACTACTTTTTCAACTCGTATTTTCAACTTATCTCCCAAAGTTTTTACTCAAATTTAGAGAGGGAGCACTTGTTGGATGCAGAATTTAATTCCTCATCCAAGGAGTATTCCTCGTTAAATTTTGCATCCAACAAGTACTCCCTCTCGAAATTTGAGTGAAAACTTTGGGAGATAAGTTGAAAATATGAGTTGAAAAAGTAGTTTTATTATTTTATTATTTTTAATATTTTTACCCTTTTAATTAAAAAATGGTAAATCATCCCCCATGGTTGACATCATCATCTCGAATCTTATTGGGTCTTATAAAGTTTATTTTGGTTGTACATTTTTCTTAGAAGGCCCTTTTTAGACCTCAAAATTCCCCTAATGCTTGTGTTTCTTGACATAATTCTTGGTCATTTTTTTCTGGAGAGCAAGGCCCCTTTTCACCTTCTTGAAGTTCTTGTGCTCATTCTTGTAATACTGAATGACATGTTGTGCCATCTCGAAATCTCTCTCCCATTCCTTAATTTGTGCATCTTTGGTTAGGAGTAGCAATCTGGTGGTCATCTCTTTGTCCTCATTGTCACTATCTAGATCAATGAATTGAGGCTCTTGAGTAGTTTTCTTGCCTCTATTACTTCTCCTCACCTTGTCCACTTTTTCTTTTCCCTTGTCAAGCCTTGGAATTGATGTAGGTGACAAGGCCCCTTTCCTTTTGGAGGTAGCAAACACTTGTATTGACCCCCTTTGATATGTGCATGGAAGAGGTGTAATGGTATTTTTGAAAGTGTTTTCATCAGCTCCTTTAATTTCACTATGATCCTTATCAGATATCTCATGATCTGTTTGATCTCTGCCTCTTCAACACTATCATCATTATTACCCTCCTTTCTATCTTCAGTGCGGTTACCTTGGTCTTGGATTTTATCATCTGCCTCTGCATCTGCTTCACTTTGGCCCTATTCATCACTAGGGTCCTTTTCCTCATCATTCTCTCCACTGTGTTCACTTTAATCATCATTAGAAGGCTGATATGTGTCATGACTGTCATGACTTCTCTCATGACTGTCATGACCTTTTCCTTTCTATCTTTCTCATCGTTGACTGTCCTATTAGTGGCAATTATTTGGTCATTGTTCCCATCATGACTTTTCTTACTAGTTCCATGCTCAAACACATTTTCCTCTTGACTGCAAACTTCCTCATATTTACTACTGCTAAGATTACTATCCTTTTCATTTTCTATTTCCATGGACTCTGTTCCATTGTAATCTCCTTCATTTCTAACAGCAAAATCATCTTCATTGTGATCTTCCTGCTTTGTTTCTTGATGACCCTTATCACTTTCACTTTGGTCATCACTTTGTTTATTATTACCTGCCTTTTCTGCGTCTTGGGATGACTCATTTGTATTTTTACCATCACTGCCCCCCTCTGATTTTTCACTTTCTTTGTCTTCACTACTTCTATGCTCTTTTCCCTCATCTTCTTCTTCATTTCCCTCTTGCTCCTCTTCATGAATATCTATGTTTTCCTCATTGATTTCTTCATCTCCAATGTCATTTTATTTTTCTTTATTTCCACAGTCACCCCCTTTTCCATCATTACCACTGTCATCCTCTTCATTTGACACATCAATAGAAGGGAAAAGAGGGATATTTCCTTTGGGTGAGGGCACTTGTGCAGATGAGGAAGGCAGATTTGATTGATGAAGAGGCTGTGGGTTTGTAAAGGCTTCATGGTTTATGAAAACATCCCAAGGTATACACTCCTGCTCCAACTAATGTAAAATCACCATCTTGATCAAGGAATGGTGGAACAAGCTATGCATTTGTTGAGAATAACTCCTCCTCTGGACAACGGAATTCATTTTCTCCATGCTCCTATAGAGATACTATGGAAAATTTAGCACCTTAACCCTTGTGAAATGCACGAGGAGTCTGACATGATAGGTATAGAGCCTGGAGTACCTCCCCTCACAGATGAAGTACTTCATGATAATCAAAATCAAGGAAGCATATCTATGCTTGAGGTGTGAGAATGGAAAAACTGTTTTGCTGCCTCCTCTATACCTTGTTTTGATGAAGGGCTCAAAGAAATCTTCATCTAACTTGCACTTTTTAAACCAATTTTCACCCACAGATGGGATACCTATAGCCTTAGAGATGGCACGGGAGAAAAGCCTATTTGCGTAGCGCCGCCTTCTGTTTGCGTAGCGCCTTCGATTTGCGCAACGCCCAGGACTTGACCAAAAATGACCAGAAAACCTTTGTTTTTCTTCCTTAATTGTTTTTTCTTTCTTCCAAGGGCTAAGTGAATTTGAAGTGAAAACAAAAGTACCTTTATACTCTTTTGAGAGAAATAAATCAAAGTTAAAAACCCACTTTACTATGTCTTCAACCCCTTTTTGTCATTTGACTGATAACTTTATCTTTTGCCCGATTTTGAAAACTTTATCAAGGCATTTTTTCTTCTCTTGTGATGATGACTAGCTAAGCAGATGTAGATGCCTCTTTCATCCCTTTTACCTTTGAAATCTTGGGCACTTATTCAAGCTATTTTAGGCATGTTGTTGGAAAACTGAAAACGCTTTCCTTTATCCTTTTTGGCATTTTTTTTTTTATTGCTCGTGACCTGAAAAATGTCTCTTTACCTTTCTTCTAATTTTAAGGCAGTAACAGGTCTATTTTTCCAAAAGTTTCAAACAAATCATATTACGACATGGGTTTCACTTGGCAACTTCTGATTTTGTGCAGGTGCCTACATTTCATTTTCCCTTGATCCCTTAGTGACCTTTTGAAGTTTAATACCTCATTTTATGAATTGTAACCTCATGATTCAATTTGTTTTCTCTCTTTGATACTTAACCCTATGCTTGCTTTCTTTTGTTTACTTTGAAGACCTTTGACTGCATTTGGGAAGTTAGCCCCTTAAACTGATATTCTTTTCCATTTCTCAATTGGTGTAGGTGAAATAGTGCTGCCTTCGACAAACCCTAGAGAAAACCTTGGATATCTTTTGAATGCCCTCTACTTTCAAGAAGGAGGCCTTATCATCTGTTTTGGACCTATTCTATCCATCTTTCCAAAATCCTAGGTTTCAGGGCTGTTTAGAGAAAAGTAAACAGTGTTGTCTTCTAAGTTCTCTTTAACCTTTCAAAATTCATTTATCATTTCTAAAAATCTTCAATGTGCACTTGATGGAGTTGAGGTGACTTCTGTCCTTGTGGTCCTTGTACTGGCTTCTTGCTTTGGCAACACAATTTTTTTAATTAGTCACAAAATCCTGCTTCTCTTTAAGTACAGGCCTGCTACCTTTTCCTTTTTTATGAATGTCTTCTTGTGATGTTTCACCCTATTACCTTACCTCTTTTCAAACTGATGGAAATCTTGGTCTTTCTTGCAGAAATTTGAGCAGGGGCAACTGTCCCTTGCAGAATTAGTGCTTTAGGCTAAGGAGGCCTTTCTTGAATGGCCTTTTGATCAGTTTTGGACAAAGTTACTTGTTCCTTTTGAATGCAGACTCTTTACACAGGAAAAACAGAGATTTTTAGGACACCAAATCTACCCTATGACTTGTGAAACCCTAGGTGACCTAGTGGAAGATTCCTTGGACTTGGCTTTGGACTGAAAACTTAGATTTTGGGGTCATCAAGTGTAAAACAGAGTTTTTGATAGGCTTATGTATTGAAGATCCAAAATCCAATGAACTTGATTTATCTAAAGAGCCTATAGAGATAGTTTTGAGACCATCAATGTTTTGGGTATTTCTGGGAGACACAATAGAGTTGTTTGATTTGTGGCCTTAGGTAGCAGTGGAGGGTTTTGGAAAAACAAAATAGAGGATTTGGTCCAAAGGTGACAAAATGAGTGACATGAGCCCCTAATGGGTTTTCTTGGATTGGTAAGCAGAGCTTGACATGATGGAATGATGAAATAGTGAAAAATTATCTTAAGGATAATGAAGGCAGTGATATTTCTAGAACTCACAATGTTTATGAACTTTTTTTCTAGAAATATTAGGATAAAAATTTAGTCATCTACAAAGGAAAAAATTACTAGTGACTAACAGATATGAAGGTGCTAGGGAAAGAGTATACTGAAGAAAACTAAATCTGGTCTTTCTCAGAGGTCTTGTTAATCATGGAAAAATTTTGGGGCTAATATTCACAAGTGGGCTAATTTTACATGTTTTTCTCAAAAAAAATATTCGCCAATTTCCATTTTTTATCAAATAATTCATCCAAATTTTATAGCATAAAATCACTTAACCTTAAATATCGCTGGGATTTTATAGAGACTATATAAAAAATCATTAGAAATTTGAATATTTTTACTAATATATCACCAACTATTTTATATCTTGTATATTAGGAACTAGTAATATTAGCCAAGATTTCTATCTTTAAGGTAAATTAACATCCTTGAAATTTTCCCTGTTGCTAAGGTTGTGAGGTCTTAACATAACCATCAACAGAAGCTAAAATTCCTCAACCCCTTGACAAGTCTCTAAACTCTCAAATGATGGATCATCAAATTTTGGTGGTTTAGAAAGATCAAGGGGTGAGTAAAAACATTGTAGATGCCACTAATTTGATGAGAATTGAAATTCAACAAATGAGTCTCTTCATGGATTAAGGACCTGGATGATTTAGTTGAAGGAGTTCCTTTAACATTTAAAGCTGTAAAATCTTCCTCCTCACCTATTAAATCCTTTGACGATTACAAAGACCATGAAAAATGGATTCATTCATTTCATCCCCTAATTTTGAAGCAATATCATCATGTACCTTATCATAATAAAGTTCGGTAGGGGGGAGTTCTAAAGGAATCAAATAAATTTTTGGTGTAGCAGACTGATCAAAAACATAAGGGTACAATGAATATCAAGTCAAAGATGGAGGAAGATGGAAATAATTGGGTGAATAATAATCGGTTTCAACTAAATTTTATTCAAAATTCAAATATTGCACACTCATATTAGCTTGCAAAGATATTGGATCAACATATATGTTTTTCTCTATGAAATTATTTATACGCACACTATCATCCTAGGCAATGCCTTCATCATGGTAGGGAGGAAAATGTAATACCATATCATGAGGATATTGAAGAAACAAAATAAATGTCATCAACATAATGGTCAAAGGATGGTATACCTATGTGATTTCAGGTTGGCCTTACTCTTCTTCAACAGGTTATACTTAAGCTTCCAAAGCATGAAAACTTGGTTCCTCTTCTTGCACAACTCCTTCTTTACCCGATTCATGAGAAACATAAATTTAAATGTTAGAACAAGAGTCTATTAATTCATTAGGTAATGAAGACAATGGAGGATGAGAGGAGCTAGGGGGAAACATATCCTCTTTGAAGGCCTGAGATTCTATTTGAGTTTCATTATAAAAAGAAACATAAGTTGGCATAAAATCTTATTGATTTGTAGATTGAATATTGTTATAATCATCCGTAACAATCTATGATTTAAATTTATCTAGAGAAAGGCGAACCAAATTTTCACACTTTTCTCACAAGTAATTCTAATCGATGTCTCTCATGAAAAGTATAGCAAATATTATTAAATATAGATATAAAATCCTCCAATGTTTCAACTAGTTTAATTTTAAGCTTATTGATTTTTTTGAAAACCTTTTGGTGATTATATCCCTCAAAAGGAGATACAAAATCTCTTGTGAATTATTGAATCAAATGAACAGATGCATGTGGTAAAGTTTGAGACTAGAATTTGACATAACCTTCAAAGGTAAGAGTGAAAAGTATATATATTACCACTTCATCCAATAAATGATTTGGAATACAAAATTCAATAAATTGAACAAGATGTTCTAATTTAGAAATTCCCCCCTCACCATTAAACTTGCATTTTGACAAGAGATAAGCCTCGACAAGAATTTGAGAAGATGTTTCTCTAGAAACAAAAATCAAAACACAAGTTTCAAAATAATCCATTACAAGATAGACAAATTAAACGAGATTCATATTTTCATATTCCCTCCTTCTAGCGCCAAAATGTGTTGATAATTATTAGGGCCCCATATTACTAATATAGTCCCTAATTGTTGTTATTGTAGCCCCCTTATTGTTATTGTTTTACCCCTGTAGTCCCCATATTGTTATTATTGTGCCCTTACATGATTATTTTTAGGTCGGCTAGGATTATATTGTCACCCTATGGACTCCTATATATAGAAAGGAGGTTGTGTCATTTGTGTCATCCAAGAATTGTTCATTTATGTAATGTAAAGGAGGTTTCACCATCAAAGTGGTTGATTTCTAAGGCATTGATCTCTCTTTTATTCTATTTTGGGAGTTGGTTTCATAAAATTTGGTATTAGAGCTTTGGATTCTAGCATTTCCCTGCTTCAAACATGTCATCGTGGTATTTTTGCTATAACGTTTTTTCTATGAAGGCTCAGAAGCTAAAAAAAGAAAGAAATTTACGAAGAAATCTTGAGGAACTTCGTGTAAAATTTTTAGATCTTGGTTCGCAATATTTTTAGAGATATGATGTGTGGAAGTTAGGGCCTTTACAGGCTCCCAAATTTCATCTCAAAGAGGTGACCTTGGGAAAATATTCATAATTCTCTCTCTGAGAATTGGATTGGAATTATGTAAAAATTGTACTAAAGTACACGAAATTTAGTTTCCTTTGTATTAATTTCAGATTCGAAGGGGGAAACAATGACATGTGGCATGCCGTACAATTTCACTCTACTGTACCAATCCATAATTAGGTCATTGCGGGATATTGGGTATAACTTTGCCTTGAAGAATCCAAATCATGTCTGACCTATGGAATTGGAAAGAATATTCATAGGGATACTAAAGGACCAAAGATAAAAGCTTGGGTATCTGAAATTACAGAGATACACCAGTTTCAATTTTTAGCTCTTGAAAAGCAAGAAAAAGGTGTGTGTTTTTTTAAAAATTGCATAAGTCTTGTTTGAAAAATCAGTTTGAAGTGATTCCAAGGGAATATTGAAGCATAGATATCAGTATTGGGTTCTAAAATTCCCCATAAAAATAATTCAATACCCGTTAAGCCCTAAAAAGGCTCTACTATGGCTCATGAAGAGTAAGAAGTGAAACATGATATATCAAAATAACAAGAACAAGTGCAACAAATTTTGCTCTCGCAAAGGGTAACAAAAAATGAAATGGAAGCTAAGATGAATGGTTTGAAGAAAGGCGTGGAAGCTAAGATGGATGGCATGGAAGCTAATAATGATGGTATAGAAGGCAACATGGATGGTAATTTGAAAAGGCATGGAAGCTAAGATGGATGGTTTGAAGAAAGGCATGGAAGCTAAGATGGATGGTATAGAAGGCAACATGGATGGTTTAAAAAAAGGCGCATAATCTAAGATGGATGGTTTCAAGAAAGGCGTGGAAGCTAAGATGGATGGTTTGAAGAATGGAATGGAAGCTAAGATGGATGGCATAGAAGGAAACATGGAATATTTTAAGAAATACATGGAATGTTTGAAGGAAGGTTTGGAAAAGTTACTACAAGAAAAGCTTCCTAATGGAGAAAAGGTAGTAGAGGAAACTCATGATGAGAAAAAAATAATTGTTAATCATGATTTCATATACTTTAATGTTGGATTTAAGACCCACCATATTCCAAAGATAGATATGAGGAAGTTTGATGGCAAGGATATGATAACTTGGATACTATAAATGGAGAAATAATTTGAGCTCCATAATACACAAAAAGCACAAAAGGTATGCATTGCAACTTTATATTGAGAAAAAAATCAGTTTGTATGGTATCGATGGCTTTGTTCTTGTAAACCACTGGTCACTTGGCCAATTTTTACAGAGGAAATGATAGCCCATTATGAGGATACAAAGAGCAACACCTTCTTTAGCCAATTGATAAATCTAAAACAAAAGGGTTCAATGATGGAGCACATTGAGGACTTCCAAAAATTGAATATAAGGGAAACTAATATTCCATAGGAACATAGGATTGATGTATTCATAGGGACTTTAAAGGATTACATCCAACATAAGGTTCGCCTTTCAGAACCTGATACATTGGAGAAGGCATTCAGGTTGGCAAGAAAAATTGAAAGCAAAATTATGGCGACAAGGAAGCCTACCACTCACAACTATAAAGATGGAAGTGTTGCTACTCCTAGAATTCTACAACCTACAAGGTTGACACCAGAAAAATTGGAAGAATTTTTCTGAGAAGAAACTATTTTACATAGATTGTGAAGAGGAGGAAGAAAAGGAAAGAAATTTCAAAAGAAGAGGATATACAACAAGAACCAACTCTAGAGGAAGAAGAAATGAATCCAACCATATCCTGTAATGCATTGGAAAGAATTACCACTCCTAAAACTCTCAAGATAGAGGACATATCAAGAATAAATATGTAACAATGCTTATTGATTCGGGTAGTACCCATATTTTTATTCATTGTAAGGTAGCCAAGGAACTGAATTTCTTCCTATATCCAGCAGTAGAGTGTCAATTGATGGTGGAAAAAGGAGGAACTATAAATTTCTCTGGAAAGTGCCATAATATCAAGCTAACCATGGGGGAATATGTATTTAATATTCCAATGCTTTCCATTCCAATGGGTGGTGCTAATGTTGTACTAGGAGTACAATGGTTACAATATTTGGGAACGATGGCTTTTAATTTCAAGAAATTTTCTTGAATTTTTTTTCGGAAGGAAAGGAAGTTGAATTACTGTGTATCATAGGAAAGCCGAGAAATATAATAAGCTCTAATGTCATGAAAAATATTCTAAAGAAAGAAGAATGAGACGTCATTGCACAATTATGCTCACTAGAAGTACCAACATCAAAATCATTTATTTCTCCAGATCTCCAAAAATTCTTGGACAATCATTCCATGGTGTTTAAAACTCACAAAGGACTCCCACCTATTCATGATCATGATCATGTTATTAATTTGATTCCAGGAAGTGTTCCTCCAAACATCAGGCCTTATTGATATCCTTATGTCCAAAAGTGCGAAACTAAACGTATGATTGCAGAAATGATAGAGGATGGTATAATTCAACCTATTCAAAGTTCTTTCTCTGCTCCAGTAGTATTGGTGCACAAGAAGGAAGGATCATGGTGCATGTGTCTGGATTATAGTGAGATCAATAAGCTCACTATTAAAGATAAATTTCCCATTCCTGTGATTTATGAATTATTGGATGAATTACATGAAGCAATTTATTTCACCAAGTTGGATCTCCGTTCAAGATATCATCAAATTAGAATGAAGACTAAAGACATTTCGAACACAACATTTTGAACTCATGAGGGTCACTATGAATTTTTGGTCATGCCTTTTGGCCTCACCAATGCATCTTCTACATTTCAAGGGTTGATGAATTCCATTTTCAAATAATTTCTTAGAAAATT
Organism: Pinus albicaulis; assembly: GCA_034641835.2. Lineage (NCBI taxonomy): Eukaryota > Viridiplantae > Streptophyta > Pinopsida > Pinales > Pinaceae > Pinus > Pinus albicaulis. The sequence continues at coordinate 615,670,447 of CM076579.1, forward strand.
TGTGTTAGTATTCATTGATGATATACTAATCTACAACATGTATTGGAAGGATTATGTTCAACATGTTGATAGGGTGCTCGAACTATTAGAGGAGAAACAATTATATGCAAAAAGCCCCAAATATTTCTTTGGAGTACAAGAGGTGGAATATCTGGGTCATATTGTATCTCAAGAGGGTGTTAAGGTAAACCCTAAAAAAATTAAAGCCATTAAGGGATGGAAAGTCCCCACAACCATAAAGCAGTTGTGAGTATTTCTTGGGTTAACAGGGTATTATCACAAATGTGTTAAGAATTATGGGAAAATAAGAACACCTCTAACAACATTATTGAAGAAAGATGAATTTTCATGGACTCCTGAAGTGTAATATCCCATGTGTGGGTAGGGCCCACAGCCATGTGCCCAGGTCTGTGTAATGAGGGGTGCTACGCAAGGGCCCCCGTCCTCAAATGCTCTGGTGGGGTTAGGTCCACCCTTAACACCCTGGGATGCCACCCTCACTAACAGTTCAAGATTTTGGTGTAGTGGTTGGATCTACAATGGTATCAAAGCTTCGAACTTGGATTAGCCTGTGAAGTTCAAGTTTCGGAGAAGAAGAGGTCAGAGATGATGCAGAAGATGAGATCAATCTCATCATTTTTGGGTCCAGCAACAACCTCTCCAAGGAGGTTGAGAAAATAGAAGAAGGAGAAGTGGAAGGACCATGCACTTCCTATTCTCACAAAGGAGCATAGCAAAAGCATGGAGAACACTTGGAATTCAAAATTCTAAGTGAGCAGCTTGCTGAATATGTAAAAAACCTTAGAGTCTTCCAAGAGACTCTATCTTCTCACACTTGTTCAGCAGGAAGAGGAAAGAAGCTGGTGGTTCAGCCATGGGAGGCATGCAAGGGTTTCTACTCTTGTTTATTTTTCTTAGATCTTGATCAGAAGATTTGGCCATAGGAGGGAGGAGCCCTCACCGCCAGAGGCACATGCCAACGCTGTTACATTCATGGAGGAGCAACCTCCACCTTCAGTTATTGAGGCAACCAACACATTTGAGGAGGAGACTCTTGCAACAAGATTCTTCCAGATCTCTCCAAGGTATGCATGATTTTTCATCTATCATGGAGGATTGTACATTATTGCATACTGGTTGTCTTGAGGAGGGTGCTTTTACTGGGCTGTGCCATTTTGGAGGAAATAAACCCTCATCATCCTCATGCACTATTGATGAGCCATGCATCATATGTGAGGGTGGGGTTTTGAAAATTTTGTTATGGAGGAGATTGCATTTCAATGTCCCATGGGATGCAAATGGAGAAACTGTTTTGGGACAATGGTAGCTCATATGAGAGAGGTACCAAGTGGCAGGATACTTTCATCACGGGACAGCAAGGAGTGTGGATGCATTGTGATGGTAGGGTCATTTTTTTTCCACCACATATGATGAGTGATGGAGGTATGAAGAGGAAGCAAGGATATTTGTTGCTTCGGAGGATGGGGAGAGAGCAAGGGCAAAGCTGCTCTCCCACTTGGCATAGTGTTGCAAGGGTGAAGTATGGCACTATCTTGGTGCAAGAGGTGTTTTCATCATGGAGGAGACCCCTCATATATGGCAGCATTATGGAGAATATCTTTGAAAAACTACATGTCAAAGAATGGAGCTTGATATGGATGAGAGCCTATGTGTATATGCCAACAGCATTATCTCTTGGGAGAAATAACCAATGGATGAAGTGTGCCCAGCGAAAGTGTGGTGAATCCATAACCCACAAGTTCCAGGATACTTTCATATTGGTTGCACTTGATGAAAAGAGAGGAGGTGAGAAGGATGAGGTAGAATATGGAGTCATCTACTACTATGCTACATTCTTCTTGACTTGGATTCCCAAGTATGAGAAGAAGGATCTTCTTGCAGCACCTAGCTCATTCCTCTTCATGGGAGCATGCCAAACAACTATGGAGGGTTCATTCATGGATCCATACATCATTTTACTCCCAACATATGGTAATAATTCTGTTTTTACATTGGCTTATTTGTATACTCTTACCATTATCTTGCAGTGCATGGCTCTACAAGAGGGCAAGCTGACTAGATTTCTCCCCGGGAAAAGTTGGGCCAAATTATATGATGGAGGCAGCCATATTTCACATGGCCTATGGTAGATGTTTTTCCATTGCATACATGTTTATCTAATTTACATTATCAGCCATGAGTTACAAAGCATTTTTCCATGTAAATTTCTAAAGCAACAACTTGGAAAACTGCGCTGCCACTATTGGGGAAACTGTTGGTACTTCCTTGCATCACATGAAAACTTCAGAATTTTTCTCATTTTGTTGCTGATCACGACTCCCCTTGCTGATGTGGATCTTATTTAAATTGGGTTCATGATTGGAAGGATGATATATGAGTGGGGAGTGTCCTTAAAGGGGAAGGATTCCCACATTTTCTGTATTGCATGTTCTAAAGGGAACATGAGAAAAACTATGGCCACTACAGCTAAGTATTTTTTTTATTTTGATGTGGGACATAAGTATGATGATAATTCATTGTATAATCATGGGAAAGTTACCAAATATGACTTGTATGTTCAGCTGACCCATTCATCCATTTAATTTCTACTAGTGGATGTGAGAATTCTCACCACTAGTCATTTAGCAACATACTACTTGCCATGCCATTTTCTGAAGGAGCAATGGATGAGATTACGCTGTGTCCTTTTGAGACCTTGTTTGTATCATACATCATCATTTAAAGCTTACATCAAAAATCTCATTTGGACATTCTATTATGATCATGTCCTCTTCATCATGGAAGAAATGTATTGGGGCAGCTTGTTCTTCAATGTTGGAGGAGAAATCTTCGGTAGATTGCTATACATTTTGCCACTTGAGGGAAATATATTTGCATCCCATGAATAGCACATACTCTACAATATTCATAAGTGGAGAGAAGGATAGCATGGGATAGGCTTCCTTGCCTATCATGTTCAGTTATTCAACCCACCTACACTTCTGGAGCCAAAGGTGGAGGAAACTTTTCATGAGATACCATGCAGGAGGGTGGCTCATTCCATATGGATGATAGTTTGGGGTGGAGGTTTCACATTGGGGGAGAGTACTTCCCATGCATCAAGCACTCCATGCCTTAAGAAGACCTCTAGACCACACATGGTTGTCTCTTTGAGCACTTTCCTTCTCATGATCTTAGTCATTTGGGGTGCTAGTCTATATGCTTGGAAGAGGCACTATGGAGTTTCATGGATGAGATGGAATCATATGATTTAGAGGATTCCATCATATTTTTATGCTACCGGGGGAGGTAAGGAGATTCACTCAGTTCTATCCTTGCAGTTTCTTGAGGACAAGCAACATTTTGGAGGGGAGGACTGTAATGTTCCAAATTTCTCATGAATAAATTGGAACATTAATTTTTGCTCATTTTATGTAGTAGGTGAATAAAAAAGGAAGAGGATGCCTCTTAACATGAATAAAACCCTTCCTAATGTAAAAAGGGAACTTTTTAGCGGCTTATTTTACACCTCCTAGTGTGAAAAGGGCCAAGTGTATGAGGATAAGGTTAGGTTGACCAAGTCAACCAGCGCAGCCTAAGGAGGAGTAGCTTGCCTAAGAAGCCAACGCAGTTTTGGAGGGAAGAGATTAAAATGAAGATGGAAACCCTAAGAGGTGGGACCCAAGGTGGAGGATCTCACAAATTCATAAGGAGGAGAAGGGCAGCATTGTGGGGTTAGCTGGTGTATTTCGATTTCTTGTCTACTTAGACATTTTCTGCAAACTCCTGCTGCTCAGCAAAGTTTGGAGGAATTCCTGTTTAGGAATTCCTTCTCCTTCATTGAGTGATCTCTTGAAGGGGTTGTGCTTCATTTCTCCCACATCTAGATTTTAGGCCAAGAATTTCTCACAGTTATAGTGTTATTTCTGTAGTAGAGGACGCTGTGTTGCTGGGCAGTGCAGTGGGAGGGTTGTTTCATCTACTCTTGTGCATTTCTATTCAGTGGAGGGAGTTTCTCTTGCATTGAGGGAGTTGTATAGGATATTTCAGAGCTGATTTTAGATCTTGGCATGTGGCCAACTCATGTTCCATCCATTACAACACATTTCACTAGGTAAACTGCATTATTTTTGAGAGAGCAGCAGCTGCGAGGTTTGATCCCTTGCTTGGGGGTTTATTCTTTGGAGAAAGGGCCAACCCTTCTCCTGGAAAGCTCTATGTTCCATTCATCTTCTGTATTTTCATATTCTCAGGAATATTTGTGTTCAGTGTTGCAGTGACTGCGTTTTCCAACTACATATAATTGCAGATCTGCACTTGTACACTTTGCATTTCCATGAAACCCCTTGTGGGTGATCTTTATTGTGTATAAAGAGGAAAAGAATCACATTTTCTCAGCCATTGGATGCTTTTTCATTTCAGATATGATATTTTAATTATTTATTTCAGAAACCCTAGTAGGAATAACGTTGTTCTTGTTTCAGTCTTTTCTGCATGAGTTAGACTATGGGGTTTTGAGCGAGATTGAGGCATATTGTTTTGGGAGATTTGTTTATGTGAGCTAGATTCATTTTTTTTACCTCTGATTCTATAAGTGAGTCATATATTGAGTCATATAAGGGACCTTAGTCCCATTTCTCACTTATACAACGTTATTTTCTGGAGAGCTATTTTGTGCTTACATGTTGCTGCCATTTTCAGCTAGTTCACTGTGGGAGATCTGAATATATATATTCTAAGGCATTCCAGCAGTGGGTGGCCTTATTTTCACATCTGCTTCCTTATATAGCGTCCCTAAGGAGCTTGCTGCAACAATTCCTGAATAGGAATAATTACATATCTGTAGACAGAGACTGCAAAAGGCTAGGTAGCCTCTGGTTCTCTCCCTTCTTTGGAAGGAGACATAGCCAGTAAATTCCTCAGCATTCCATCTCTAGCACAGACTTGTGATTTTTCCGAAAACGGGACATTACATGAAGCAACTAAGGCCTTTGAACATCTTAAGGAGGCAATGTGCCAATGATCGGTCTTAGCTACACCGAACTTCACAAAAACCTTTATTGTGGGATGTGATGCTTCAGGAAATCGAATTGGTCTCATTTTAATTCAAGGAGGAATACCCATTTATTTTGAAAGTCTTCCAATCAAATGAAATTATTTATAGAAAGATATTTATGAGAAGGAAATGTTGGCAATACTACATGCACTAAAGAAATGGTGACCTTACGTAATGGGAGGACACTGGAAGTTAAAATTTGATCATTACAGTCTTAAATACTTTTTGGGACAAATAATATCCTTACAAGAGCAGCAAAAATTGGTCAAAAAGATGTTGGGTTATGAATTTGAAATCATATACAAAAAAGGGAAGCTAAATTTTGTTACAGATGCACTCTCAAGAAAGGATGAAGATGCCATTTATATTATCCAACCAAATTGGATAACTGAAGCAAGGGAGGAATGGAAGAATGACGAAGAAGTGTGGACACTCATTCAAAATTTGCAGCAAGATCCCAATAGATCTGATATATTTAGTTGGAAAAATGATTCCTTATGGTACACATATCACTTATATATTTGAAAGGATTCTCGACTAAAACAAAATATTCTTTTGGAATTGCACACCTCTCCCTTAGGAGGACATTAGAGATTTTTAAAAGCTTACCACAAGGTGAAGAAAGAATTTTTTTGGGATGGACTTAAATCTGATATTCAAAATTTTGTGGTAGATTTTTTGGTTTGCGGGAAAAATAAAGTTGAGACAATTAATACGTCAGGTCTGCTACATCTTTTATCCATTCCAAATCAACGTTGGGAGGAGGTTTCAATGGATTTTACCACATTTTTACCTAATTCTGAAGGAAAGAGTGTCAACATGGTGTTAGTTGATAGGTTTACCAAGTATGCACACTTTTGTGCATTATCTCATCCATTTAAAGTGAGTACAGTTTCTACTGCATTTATGGAAACAATTCAAAATCTACATGGAAACCCAAAGATTATTATAAGCGATAGAGATCCCATTTTCACTGGAAATTTTTGGACGGAATTATTTTCTTATTTGGGTACTCAATTAGCTCATAGCTCATATTATCATCCTTAATCTGATGGGAAAACTGATATAGTGAACAAATGTTTGGAAGGATATATTCGTTTCTTTGTATTTGATAAACAAACACAATGGGTTAATTGGTTACCTCTAGCTGAATGGTGGCATAACACTTCCTTCAACAATACAACAAAAATGGCCCCATTTATGGTACTTTATGGATATCATCCACTTTCCATCACATCATATTTAAGAGAAAATTATAAGGTTCAAGTAGTGGAAGATCACATCGAGCATCAACAACAAGTTCTCCAAATCTTAAAGGATAACCTAAATTTGGCATAGAATCGAGTGAAACAACAAGTAGATCAAAATCAAAGCAAGAGAAATTTTGATGTAGGTGACTGGGTATTTTTACGGCTACAACCATACAAAAAAATTTCCCTCAAGAAAGATAAGAAGGATGATAAATTATCGCCAATGTACTATGGTCCTTAAAGGTGTTGAAAAGATTGGTACTATGGCATACAAATTGTTTCTTCCTGCATCTTCCCGAGTGCACCTATTTTTCCATGTTTTATGCTTAAATAAGGTTATATGTGAGAAAATTTCGGTTCAAACAATATTTCCAGATCTTGACGAGGAAGGAAAAGTCATATTGGAACCTGAAATAGTCACGAAAAAAAGAACTCGACATCTATGAAATCGATCAATATCAGAGTATCTCATCAAGTGGAAGAACTTACCCACTGAAGATTCCACATGGGAGGATGAGAATGTTATACAAAAGAATCCAGAACTACTCAAGCATTGAGGAAAACACTTTTTTTAAGGAAAGGGGCATGTTAGGGCCCTATATTACTAATTTAGTCCCTTATTGTTGTTAGTGTAGTCCCCTTATTGTTATTTTTGCACCCCTGTAGTCCCCATATTGTTATTATTGTTCCCTTACATTATTATTGTTAGGTCAGCTAGGATTATATTGTGACCCCATGTAATCCTATATATAGAAAGGAGGTTTTGTCATTTGTGTCATGCAATAATTGTTCATTTATGTAATGTAAAGGAGGTTTCCCCCTCGATGTGGTTGATTTCTAAGGCGTTGATCTCTCTTCTATTCTATTTTGGGAGCTAGTTTCATAAAAATAGTGTTGGATAATACGCCAACACTATGAGGTCTCGCCGATATGAAGTCCTAAATAAAATTCACACTATTTGGGATAGGAGCGCCATCCGGATACTAGCCTGGCTACCATTACATGTGTCATTTTCTCTTGGATATCGAATGAAAAAAAAAAGTGTGATACTGACTGTAATATGTTGGAAGATTGAGGATGATATAAACTCTCTATTGATAGCTTGTGGAACGTTATATAAGAACATAACAACATCATAATGAAAAATAACATGCCTTAAGGAAGAATAAAATAGTTGAGACTAAATAATACATGTACAAGTAAAATAGTGCTAGAGACCAAATGTGAATTAGTTCACAATTAATCACTAACATAAACATTAAATTAGGAGAAAATATTCAAATCCAATACACAACAACATGAAAAAAAATAGCTCATAAGCATGAAACAAATGTGTAAACTCAAATATATAAATTATAGAAGCATGAATAGTCATTACAAGTTCCATTAACATGTATGGGAACCAATGCATGAATTGCAAGCTTGTCATTAATATTGTCATCCATTGAAACACATGTAAACAAGCTCTTCAAAACCTAGTAGTGGGACGAGAGCACTACATAACATCTTCATAACATAGCACTATCCTCACAATCTCAATACCTATAAGCTACCAAGAGAAAATTCTTTCAGGTCCTCAAGCACAAAGTAGCTATCCTATGACTAGCCTAGCTCAAATATTAAAAGTATCTTTGCTTGAGGCATAAAGTTACATTTATATAAATGAGGAGGGTGACCTTTCACCTTCTCCTATGAATTTTGGACTCCCTCACAACCTTTTAAATTTCAAATTCAGTCTTTATCTCCCTTAGGAATTTTAGACTTCCGTCGTGACTTTTGAGCTTCTAAGTGACCTTTGATATTCCCTTTTTTATTCTTTTCATGACTTCAAAATATATCATTAATGACAAAATAATATTTACAACATGATAATGAGGAAGTCAACAAGCTCCAACATAGGCTCTTGTAGGGAGTTATTTGACTTTGGTGAAGTCTTTATTATGATTAAGGATCACCTTGGAGTTAGGTTAGCTATTCAATAATTGCCACTAAGTTTCCTGCTTCCATGAAGTATTTAGGTCTAAATGGCCAACAATGCTTCAAAACTCCAATCCTGCAATCACATAACCATTAATTAAAATTTATAATGAGCACACTTTAATTGAGAAAGATACAATTATTTCAAATAAGAATAAATTCAAATAATCAAATTAAGGGATGAGTAAGAGTCCATATTCTTGAAACTTCGGTACTAAAACAACTTGGATTCAATTATTTCAAATAAGAATAAATTCAAATAATTTGTTTAAGAGATGAGTAAGATTCCATATTATTAAAACTTCGATACTAAAACATCTTGGATTCATCTGCTTTCATCCATTCTCATGGTGATATTTTTTTGATTTAGTGATTGTTTTTTTGTCCTTATTCATACCCTTCCTTTTAATATTCCAATCGCAGGTGATTATGGTTATGGAATGCTGTAAAAACATTACACAAAATTTTCTCCTATTGGATATAATATTCTTGTATAGCACATTATGGTGTTATAATAGTCCTTCCCTTTAACACTTTCTTGTATATCCCATTGTGTGACTTTTCATGTGCATATTAGTCATGATCTTTGTACTCACAACTTAATGCTCTTGGGAGATGAACCATTGTCACAGTGTTAATGTGCGAAAATATGATATCGCCATAATGTGCAGTGGAGTTCTGTCGGCAATGAAATTTTTAACACTAGGACGTTTGATGGCTATAGTTGTATGTGGCGTTGTTGCGCTAATCATTCTTATAGAAGAGTCACAACTTAGTGGTGTAAACTTGAAATTTTGCAATATATGACTATATTTTCCCTTAATATTTCCAATGGTGCCAAAATTTTCATCATGGCACCATAATTACCTATATGAAATTATATAGCATGCAGCAATGTGAATTATTTGTATCTTTAATCCAAAAGAATGAGCATTGTGCCCTTGGTGCGTTAAATCTGTGATAATTAATATATACAAAGTCTACACAATTTATTTAATCAATGTCAATACAACTTTTGGTTGGCTCTCATCACGTTGTACACATAATTTGTATAGTTTTCAATGTCTTTTAAAATGGTTCCTTAACACATTGATTACATGATTGTAATGTTACCCATTTCATATTTTGAACGTTTGTATGATCTCCCTAGCATATTTAATATCGCTTTAATGATAGCCATGTTATCACAACTCCCATTGCGCCATGCGGCATAAATTTAAACCCTACATTCGCCCATAACACTTAAAACAACCTTATATTGGTGGTCTTCTCCTAATCAAAAGCATAGATGCAGCAACACACTAATCACATTGTCTCCCATGCACCATCATTCCAGTAATTAACATACTCCCATCATTGTTTATTTCTTTTCAACATCGTTTTTTGTAGTGTTCAACGCAACTTCTTTTGAACACATCACTACCATCCTTTCTGTAATATTTTTCATACACAATTTTTCAATATGATCCTTCCATTCTCTCAGTGCATTTCCTATTTGGAAGGTGAAACTTCATTACAAGAGTCTCAAATTGATGATGTGAATAGACTCTAGTGGGGGCGAACATTTTAGAAATAGGAGACTTCGTTTTCTCCTGTAGACTGTGCTAATGTGATTGTGCCAGTGCTACTATCATATTATTGCATCCCATCAACAAATATTCTTGGCCCTATCTTTGTAACATGAAACTTACGACAAGAGATGGTTTCCACTGCTTATGCATGTATCCTCCATAGTGTGCTAGTGCCAATGCAATAAATAGAGAGAAGGTTTCAAGCTTATGATCTAGTAATGCGCCATGTGCTCATGTATAATGGCTTTTAATGCATTTTGTAGTGTAATTATATTTCCAAATGTTTTGTTACAATATTTGTACATTTATGTGTCTCATTTGATATTATGGTATAGTCTTTGAAGAACTCAATATATGTCTTTACATCAGATAAAATGTGGCTTGTTATGCCATGTATTAATGTATTTCTTAATTCATCTCTCTTTATTGTTCCTACCCCAACACATTATATTATTACCTTAACACATTGTTTACATCGATGTTGAACACAATGTTTGTTGGGATTCCTTGCAATGGCTCCAATGTCACTTTTGATGCCTCGATAACATTTCCTTTAGGTACACAATTCCAATACAATGGATTCCAATTTATTGTTTTCATCACTTTTCAATGCCTTGTAGTTGTGATCAATCATTGTATGGATTACATCGTCCTTTAGTATGGTTAACCACATGTTCTCATGTATCCTTTAACATTCATTGAAAGCACTTTTGTGTTATCCATAGTTTAAATATGTATTCATTGTATGGGCCTTCTATATGACAACCTTCACAAATGTTTAATATAAGATCTTGGGCACATGCTTTGTCTTCAAGCGCCTTTATGAAATTAACACATCACTTGTGATGACCCCAACAATCCTTGCTCGTGATATTATTGTGCCATTTTATGTTCTTTCATGCACCAATATGTATTTCTTTTAGAACATGTATTCCTTGTGTTTGTAATACTTGTGGAAACACATTGCATGCCCTTCATTAGTGCGCAGTTTAGGATAATTATTCATGCCACTTTTGAAATGGTGTCACCTCTTGCATAGTATCCTTTCTTCAATTTATTTTATAGCATGCTACAATTGCATATTTTAAAATTTTACATCCTTTATATTGCATACCTTTCCACTAGTGCATTCAACCACTCATCATGATGCATTGCCATAGATTTTACCTTATCAAGGTTGTTTCATGTAATATTCCTACTTAGCCTAAGCTAAGAGGAATATTCATTTTTGTTTTATTTTCTGTTGCATGAATAAATGAATAAAGGAGGACATGTAAAACTCCTAAAAAGACTAAATAAATCAATGCTCATGTGAACACAGATAAATCAGGGCCATGTAAATAATCACTTGTAGGTGTGAAAGAGGTTTGAGTTGTGACACTGGGTCAACCTTGACCAAATCTACAGTGTTGTCTAGGTTCAATGCATCTCCTAAAGGGACAGCGCAGTTTTAGAAGGAGGCCCCTCATGTGAAAAGAGCTAACTCATCAAGGTGGTTTAGGGTTTTCAAAGGCTCTCATCTTATAAAAGGAAAGGGAAGGAAGCAAGAGAAGGTTTTTGATCGATCATATTTCTAAGTATATTGTCTGTTTAGACAAATACTATTCTCTGTTGTTTAGTGGAGGATTTTGCTTGGAGTTCCTATGCAGGGATTTCACCTCTTCCTTTGAGGATTCTTGGAGGAATATTTTCTGAATTGATCCACTATCAGGCTTGAGGCCAAGCTCTACTTAAAATGGCAACACTAATCCATTGAGGGTTTTGCTACTTTTGCAAGCTGCAGTAAGTGGAAGTCTAGATCTGCAGAGATCTAGCTTGTTTTGAGAGCCTCTTCTCATGGAGTGTGTCTTTTAACCCCCTGGAAGAGTGCCTCTCCTGTTTATACTTCAGATCTGTAACTTGGTAGTTTTCATACATGTTATTTTGAGCTACAATGCTCTTTCTATTGATTTACTGCATTATTTTGATATGAGGTTCTTTATGGTGTTTTGTTTCCAGTTTTGATCAGAGATCTCTGGTGCTGGGCTTTGCCTTTCACTTTGGTGATCCATGGATTAGCTTGTTGATCCATGTTATATTTAGATCTGATATTTTATAATTTAATGTTATATTCAGAAATTACTGTAGCATTTTATATATCTGCAACTTGTATCTTAGATCTACTCTTATTTATGCATGATCTGGTCAAAACCCCAAGGGGATCTTGTAAAGGGAACTATCTAGTTTCCAGATCTGATATAGATCTGATGTTTTTTCCATAGATCTGTCCTAGATCTGAGTTGTAATATGCAGCTGCTACAGCTCCTGAAAATAACGCTATTGAGCCATTTCTGCTGATATACATGTGTTGTAGCTCTCTTTCCTGAAAATATCTTGCTCTATTGTCTCATGTAATCTACTGTATATTGAAAGAGCTTCACTTTACTTCTGATTTGCTGCTGTAAATTAATTTTTTAATCATATTTGATGGCCTCCTGCTCATATTGTCCAAGAATTCGGTATTCTTGAAGCAGATTTTTGTGCATAGTTGCAACCCCTCTTGTAGGGTGTTTTCTAGCTAGACTAGGTTGTGGGAGATCTGTTTACCACATCTAGTTTGATTTTTTTTTCTCCCCTCTTGGATTTAGACTCTAGATCTAATGATCTAAGGGATCCAAGGGCTGCAAACTCATTTCTATACATCATTCTCACAAGGAGTGCATTATTTATCCAAGCCTGTTGTGGAATCCCAATTTGGGAACATTACAGTGGTATCAAAGCTCCTTTCCTGGCACAGCCTGTGCTTGCCTTGGAGCACCAGTCATGTTGCATTTAGAAGAATATGATCCTCTTATTGAGAGGGAGAAGAGGTATTAGAACAAAAGTCATAAGAATTATGACTACACTACTGATGATCCTGACAAGGGTCAAGAGAAGGGTAAAGCCCCAAAACTGTGAATGATAAAGAAGAAGAGGAGTTTGAAAAAACTCTTTTGGAGACCAATGCAAGATCTTTCCAAGGAGATAAAAGAGATGAGGGTGGAAATAATGAGGGAATCTCCTAGGAGATTTCAGTTGGGAGAGAGCTCAGATATGTCTCATCATGGGACTGGTCAACTGGTGAATCTACCACAAGCCCCAGAAGCTTCATAAAGCTCCACTATGCCTACCTTCTTGGCTATGGAGAATGAAGGACCACAAGAGCAAGCATCCCTTGAAGATTACTTTGTGGAGTATGATTCTCAGAGTCAGAGATTCAAGGATCACTTGAGTTTCCAAGATTTTTTTCACCTCAAGGACAGAAGAAGACCAGGGCAGCAGTATAGAGATGGTGGTTTCTTTCATGGTAGACACCACACTATGGGCATATTCATTTTTTCCAAGTTTGATGGATCATCCTCCAGTTCTTCCAAGGCATGGGTAGAGAAGCTGGATATCTACTTCCAGTTGAACAAGGTCCCTGAAGCTGAAGCCATCAAAATTGCAGCGCTGCACTTTGAGGGAGAAGCACACAATTGGTGGTTCTATGGGCTGTCTACATTGGGACATATCAATGTGACTACCTACTCTAATTTTACTAGAAGACTGGTGGAGAGGTTTGACAGGAAGGATCCTGAAGCACCCTTCATAAACCTTGCAAAGCTGAAGCAGTTAGGAGATTCAGAGACTTATATCTCTGAGTTTCTGAGATTATCAGTCATGGTCCCTGATCTATCTATAGCCAGGAGGGTCTACATGTTCATTGATGGCCTGGAGGAACCTTTGCATGGGTTGGTTAAATATACCAAGCCCATCACTTTGCGTGATGCCATGGAGAGGGCTAGAGACCTGCAAGATGCCTTGCCAAAATAAAAGGCAACTTTCCAAAGCAAGGCCCCTCACTTTTCTAAGGGGAAGGAAGGAAAAGCTGCTCTTCCCAAGGAGATCTCTTTGACAAAACCTCTTGATGTTGATCTCAGGAGGGAATTGAGGAAAAAGAGACTGTGCTTCAATTTCCAAGAGTCATGGGCACCGGGACATAGATGTGTTGCAGGGAAGGCACACTACATAGAAGTGTTCTCAGATCTTGAGGAGGAAGATGAAGATGATGAACCCAGGATGGGTCACAGTGTTGATGATGATGAGGGAGATCAAAAACCATCCAGAGATGGGAAGGGAGCCTTTTCTCCAAAAAGTGGGACTCTTACCTCTTTGAGGGGAGTGCCTAATTATTTGACCTTAAGAGTTCAAGGTTCAGTCATGAATCAGAGAGTATCTATCCTAATTGACAATGGAGCAACCCACAACTTTATTGATGCTCATCTTGTGCAAAGGAGAGGGATCCCCACTGATAATTTTGAGGGGTTTTCTGTTTTGGTCCCAGGGGATAGGACCATGCAATGCATGCAATATGTTCCATCACTCTCTGTGACTATGGGATCCTACACTTGGGTGGATCACTTATTTGTAGTTGACATACCAGACACCAACATCATCTTCGGTGTCCAATGGCTGATTACCTAGGGGAAGGTTACCAATAATTGGAAAGCTTTGAAAATGGAGTGGGTGGACTTGAAGAGTGGGAAAGCACAAATGATTCAAGGCATGCACACTTATCCTTCACCTAATGTTTCCACACAAACAACAGAGATGGATTTTCGCAGTGGAAGCAGTGATCTCACAGTTCCTTCTCTCATGTTTATGAGTATGTTGAAAGGGACATTCTTATCTCATGGAAAGCCACCTGGAATGCCATCAGATTCATCTCTTGTGGGGAAGGCTCCACAAAGCACTACTCGAAATCTAGATCTAGGAAGGATTGGAGCAATAAGAGACCAGGTTATAGCACTGGGAGGCTTGGGACAGCTCAAGAATGAGGAGGGTTTTCTTCCTGCATCACTATCACCCTCTCACTTTTTTGAATCTGCATTGTGGGAGGAGAAGAAGGGGAGGATCATCCTTCCAACAAACCATTTTTGCATGTGTGATGTCAAGAGGGAAATCAACAACAAGAAAATCACTTCCATGAATTTATTAGTGGTGCTATCATTGTTGAGTAGTGTGGATCTTTATTGGAAATCTCAACTACTTGTAGAGTATTCGAAAGATCTCCACACATGTATGATACTGGATGGCATGAAGAAAGAAGAGGGCTACTTAGTCCAAGGGGGAGTCATCTATTATTATGGTAAGGTCTTCTTGGCTAGAACCTCCAAGCTCAAGAAGAAGATCCTACAAGGAGCATATGAAGAATTCTTCCTTAGAAATATATATTCAATGAAGATCTATTCCCTGATCATGAAGAGTTTTGATTGGGAAGGCATGAGAGAGGACTTACATCAGCACTTTCAAGAGTGCAATAGCCATGGAGGATTGGGGCAGCCAATGGAATATTTACAAGAGTCATCTCAGCTAGCTCTTCCTTTGCTTGAGAGGAAGGGAATGTTCATGCACAACTCCATGTGTGTGAAGGACTATCATGGTAAAGGATTTGATCATAATAAGCAAGTTGTATTTTCTGATATATTACATTCCTTTGCAATGTTTTTGTAGGAAAAGCTTCCAAAATGGAGTGAGAGATCATGTGGATCTCATAGTTTTTTGGAGGCTAATGGAAATTCTGAAC
Organism: Pinus albicaulis; assembly: GCA_034641835.2. Lineage (NCBI taxonomy): Eukaryota > Viridiplantae > Streptophyta > Pinopsida > Pinales > Pinaceae > Pinus > Pinus albicaulis. The sequence continues at coordinate 615,685,885 of CM076579.1, forward strand.
TTGGCCACTCCTTTGATGTGCAAAGGGAGATTCCTTTGCATGATGGGTGCTTCCCAAAGGCACCAAACTTATGTAACACCTTCAGCCATGTTAAGGTGACTCATGCAGAAAAAGTGTGGTGGGAATGACACTTACCACACCTGGATCTAATGAAGACAAGAGATGCACTGCGCTGGCATCACATGTGGGATTTTGACCCACCTCCTCAAGTTCAAATTTTAGTTTGCATCTATGTAGTCTTGCTTCCATACATTGATGATATAGTTTTATTTTTTATGGGATTTTATGGATAGAGGATGGGTAGTGTGTATGTACCACATGGGTTGGAACTTCAACTTGTACTTCATGATACATGTCTTAGATGTATCATTTCTCCAACTATGTTTATTTCTATTTAGTTTTTCACTCTTGAAGGGATGGACTATGCACATATTATGTTGGCCTTGGAGGAACAATTCATGATGCTTTGGCTTGTTGAGAACTTGGCTTATGATGAGGACTTGATACTTGATGATGCCAACAATGAAGAAGGAGAAGTACTACAACTCTTACCCTATCAGTTGCTTGAGGGCAAGCAACATTTTTGAGGGGAGCACTATAATATTCCTACTTAGCCTAAGCTAAGAGGAATATTCATTTTTGTTTTATTTTCTGTTGCATGAATAAATGAATAAAGGAGGACATGCAAAACTCCTAAAAAGACTGAATAAATCAATTCCCATGTGAACACAAATAAATCAGGGCCATGCCTAGGGTAGACCATCTTCCTTTCCCGAGTCTGATGCTTGCCATTGAACGTTTTCATTAATTTTCTTCTCAACCTTCTCACATTCAAGTTTCTGGATAGCTACTTGTTGGATCAATATTTCACTTGAGTCACAATAAGAGCTAGTGATAGAAGCTTGTTGGAAAAATACTTCTTGTTGTTGCTTTAACTTAGCATTCACATCCAATGCTTCTTTTATGAATTTCTCTAACTGCGGCTGGCTTTGTAATCTATTCATTGCTTCTTCCAATTATGTTTTGTTCATTGTTGCTTCCAGTTGTGTTTTCTTTTTAATGAGTTGTACTTGATGCTGCCAATTAAGACTTTCAAAATACTTTTGAAATTGGGACATCTTCAATTCCATTTGCTCACTGGAGTTAGAAATTTCTTGATCTAACAATCTCTATAATTCTTGTATTCTATCTTCTCTCTACTTCAGTAACATTTTAACCTCAGTGGCTTTATCAACAGTGGTAGTAGCATATGCACCTAAAAACTGTGATATTTTGGTGAAATGTTCAATAGGATCAGCTAGGGGATCCTTCCATAAAACATCAACAGATTCATTTGTAAGGTTTGAGACTATATCATCAATTCTTCTCCTTTTTCTTCTCTTTACTACACCCTTATGACTAGGACTATAGAAGACATCCAGCGAAGGTATTTCCTCAAATTGTAACACTATATGTTCCAGAGGATAAGCCGAAATGATCTCTCGATCATGATTTCCAAGAACTTGTTGTAGTGGAATAATAGTTTCCACTTACTTCTGAGAATGTTCTGGTGTCTGAAAACTGGTAGCTTGATCAAGATTGGGATTGTTTTAGGAGTTTTTATTTCTTTAGAAAACTCATCCCATTCACTCTTAATATCCTTTGGTTGAGACTTTTCTAACTGATCAAGTGTATCTTGACTGTGATCAACTTCTTGAGACGGTGACTCTGTTCCATTGTTTCCTATTTTTCCCTGCATATCAATCTCTTTGATTACTTGATTGATTACCTTTTATGGGTTCTCATTTATGTTTTCAGATTCATTTTAAAAATTATCTGAATTCTGAGATTGATCTTCTGATTCCCCTGACTGATCTTCAAACATATCTTTCACTTCATTATCCAAGATAATACTTGTAGTAGGTCTATTGACATCTTCGATAGTCAATAAATCTAGATGAATCCTTTCAAGTCTCTTACTTCTATATGCTTGGAAGGCTTCCAAGTCATATTGATTGAGTTGACTGGATGCAAACTTAAGTACATCTAAAACTTTTCAATACCTTGAAAGTAATCATCGAATATATCTATCTCTTTCACAAAAGGTTTTACTTTGAGTTGTGTGATGTAAGTTTTAATTACATCATTGGGGCTATATGGACGCTTTGTCATTACTACCAAATTCAATAGATTAACATTTTAAACTTCCTTTTAGGCATGACCAATATCAAAAGGTGAAAAATTACCACAATGTAAAGGAAAATTAGGCCAAACAACCTTCTTAGCATCTTTAAGTTGTTTAGAAATACCATTTACAACAAGCTGGTGGGCAATTTCTCTTGCAAGTAACTTATCAGGAACATAATATGGTAGGACATGAGGAGAAGCATAACTACCAAAAAATATGATATAAGTGAAAATTTTCTCTGTGAATGATCTAGCAACTAGAAAAATGTCTGTACTAGCTTATTTGGAAACCCTAGGGGCTTTCTCATTGAATATAATCTGGTACATAGGCAACATGACTCTATGGAAAATGTAAAAATGCAGATGGAAGTCTGATTCCAAAAGGTCTCTGTGGTAAATGTGGATTGGAGTAGGGTCTTGGGTCATCCATTTCCATCCCATAGTAGCTAAACTAGAAGAAAAGAAAATTGCATCCATGACATAGGCACTCATGTAAAAGGGGGGTATTTCTCTAGATGAAACACTTATTTTACTCATGTACTCCATGATGTTTTTGGCTAAATTATCAGATAGGATTTTCCCAATTCAGAATTAAGGAATTGACGATTGCATCAATTAATGGGACCCAATCTACAGAAAACCTAGTGGTATTAGGTTTTGCAAATAATCTACACAACATACCGATAGCATAATAGTAAAGGGAAGGAATTTGTGCTAATGGCTACGCACCAAATTTATATCGTTTAAGTTTTCCTTGGTCTTCCTTCCATTCCTATATGACTTTCATGTTGGAATCAAAATTTTCGTTAGACCAAAAACCGCAGGTGTTAGTCTCCGCTACAATTGCCAGATTTAGGATCCACAAGAGGCGGTTAGTCCATGTCGCGAAACACACAGGGAGCGTTGAACACAATGTCCAACAATCTCCCCCCCAACCCAAGTGGGGTTAGTTTGGAACTCGAGACTTTTTGCTCTGATACCACTTGTTGGAATAACGATTAAAGTTAGACCAAAACCTATAGGCGTTAGTGTCTGCTACAATTTCCAAAGTTAGGATCCACAAGAGGCGGTTAGTCCATGTCGCGAAACACACGGGGAGAGTTGAACACAATGTCCAACATTTCATCAGGTTTGGATGCTTTGCTCTAAATATTTGAAGAAAATATTTGTCATAGTTCTATTGCGAGACGAGTAAGTGGTACATTGTCCTCAAATATTTTTCCCCGAATGAACCGATATTCTCAAAATTTGAATCCTTGAATGTTCTATCTTCTACGTTCAAGTGGTCAATTACCCACTTAACCATATATGTATAAGGGAGAATATTTGGCCTTGCGGCTACCTTATGGATGAATGAACATGCAACGTTGAAATAGGTCAGGTCTGAAGGAACTGATGTGCATGTTGTAGCAACTCTAACTATTTCCCTTGGCTTTTCATCTTCGAAAAAATTATACATTTCCTCCCACGAAAAACTTCCACATTCCTTGTTGTAGGTGGCGTCTGAGAAAAGGGGATACATATCTAAGTCTTCGGTAGATGACGCTTGGGAAATTTCTTTGTCTTTCTTGCTCATTTCTATTTTCATTGCTTCGTTAACTGGTTTCCTGATTTCAAGGGAACAGAGAAAAAATTTAAAATATAGAGAGCAGCGAGGCAGACAAAATTAAAACAAATCCAGCGTTCAATCACTTAAAAACATGCTTGAAGTAGATATGAATCTATCAAAACCTTACTTCTATTAAATTTTGTTAATCACCAATAATCTTTTTAAATCAAATCTCTTACACCTTCACATGAAATGTCTATCGATCAATTTAAGACGTTGGATCTCATATTTAGTTTGATTTGACATGAGTCTTTTCGCATGCTTGAGTAAGTAACTACCATTCATCACATATTGCAACTTATAACTGTTTCCATTTGTGATGTTACCCATAAATCTCGCAAAATGTGATCTGCGCAAATTGCACATCACAATTTTTATGCAGTAATGAGTTTTATTTTATTTATGCCTTGTGAAATGCGAAATGCGCATTAAGAAAACAAGCCGCTGAACTTTATCGGACTTTGGAGCTTTATGCTTATTTCTTTATTGGCTCGTCGGGTCTGTTTAATCGCAACTTTCACCGAATTTATTTTAGAAGTTTGATCATTTTAACGAGGCACAATGTGATTTTGTTTTATAATGGTGATTAAAGTGTTTGCAATAAGATTTTAATATGACTTTGGAAAGGCTTTAGCGCATATCGTAACATGCATGACTTAGTGGATTTTAAGTCATTTAAGCTTGTAAGCTATGCAAATTGCGATGTGCACTAAGGAATGAAAGCGGAAAAGAATAAGAAACTTTATTTCCTAAAGTTTTTTACTTAAGCTAAAAAATAAACAAAATAATTTTCCTATTTATTTTTAAAGGGTCCCCATTTAGTAAAAATAAATGGGGGTTGCTATATAGCAAAACAATTGGTGATTCACTTGGGAGAACCAGCTATCTCTGACTAAATTTTTGAAATTTCTAAAAACTTTTTTGAAATAAAAATAGTTGCAGGAATGAATTTCAAACAAATAATATCTCACTAAGCAACAAAACCTCTCTTAATTATAATTCATAAGAATTCCTCTTTTAAAAATAAAAGTATGAGAATCTATATCAGTCTTTACTCAGTTCAAAAGATAAAGTAGGTGGCTCTTACAGATTAGCTTTATAAATATTTACTCTTTTATCACAGGTAGAGCCTCTGATCCAATAAGCAATTTAAGCTCTTGGCAGGGTTACCTTTTACCCAGCAATGATTCACTGTCCCATCCAGTGTTTCTTACAATTTCAAAAAATAAATTCCAACTTTATATACTTGATATTTTTTTAAACTTATTTTTTCTTTTGTATTATATTTTTATTTACTTAAAAGCCATTGCCTTGGCTTTGTAACCAAATAATGACAATTTCATTCACTAGTTGTAATTAAACTGATCAAGCTAGCTCTGGATGAGACCCCTTCTCCTCTTGATATAATCTCAAGTCATTACCCTATTTTGGTATGCAGTATTGGTAATGTTAGTTCAACTATTTCCCTATGACCATGGTAAACAAGCTCGTAATGAGACTTATTATCTTTTAAGCTTTTCTAGTATATATATTTTTTAATTTCTTCTAAAAATTGATAATTTTTTCTGGATGGGGCGAATCATTGGTCCTTTTGAGGATTTTGGATGATAATTTTGAGTTTTAGATTGATTTTCTGTAAAATATTATTTATTATGTTGAAGGTTCTTTTCTTGACTAATAAAAGAATAACCATGCTTTATAAAGATGAGAGTTCATCAGAGAATAAATAACTTCAGTGAAATTGTATCTTTAAGTGAAAATAGAATCTATTTGTCTTTCAAATATTTCGATTGCTTCCTTAACATTTCTTATTTCTATAAGCGATAAATAAAAAAGATCATCTGAGATGTTTATTTGAAATTCCAAAAAATTATACCATGCAACTTTTATTTTCCTAAGAAAAAAAAAAGACACTAGTATACAGGGAATAGAAGGGGTTACCTCCTATGAAAAGTATTTCTTTAAATATGCCCATTAATAGGAAAATAATCTCTTTTTCCTGATAGATCATACAATGAGAATGTTGATGGGCCTATTTCTTCAATTATTTGAAATGGACCTAGCCAGAGTTTTTGAAATTTAGCGTGTTTATCTTTTTCCTCATGCGCTTTGTCCCATTTCAATACCAGATCACCAATTTGAAAGTTTTTTGGAGTAACAGAAGTTGAATCAAATGAATATTTTACTATATATTGATAATGTGCATGATTATGCTTAGATTTTTCTCTTTCTTCTTCTAGCTTAAGAATTTGAAATTATCTTAGTTGTAATGAAGAGGAAGGAGATTCATCAATGAATTGCACTAGGGAAAGGGAAGGAATAACTACATTGGTAGGAAGAACAACTTCTTTTCCATAAACAAGATTGAATGGAGAAGTGCCAATAGAAGCTTTTTGAGTTATTCGGTCCACCCAAAGAGCAAAAATGACTTATGCCAATTTCGTTGTTTTTTATCAACAATTCGTTTGATAATTCTAATAATTTTTTTGTTCGTGGATTCTGCTAAACCATTTCCTTGCGGGTAATAATTTGAAGAATACTTAAGTTTAAAACCTCTTTTGATTGAAAATTGTATCATTGCAATTCCTGAGAAGTAATATGCGTTATCAAACATTAAAGCAGTAGGTAAACCAAACCTAGTTATGATATATTGGTCAATGAAATAAATGATATTCTCAGAGTTGGATACCTTCAATGGAATTGCTTCCACCCATTTAGTAAAGTAATTTGTAGTTGTGAGAATATATATATGATGTTTGGAAGATTTAGGAACGATCTCACCAATTATATCTAATCCCCATTGTTCAAATAGTTGTTCGATATTAACTGGCTGTAATGGGAAGGATGGTTTCCTTTGTCTTCCAAGTGCACTTTGACACACTTTGCATTTTCTTGCATATTCGTGCTAATCTTTGAAAAGTGTAGGCCAATAGTAACCTATATGCAGGATTTTGTGTGTTGTCGTATTTCCTCCAAAATGTCCTCCAGCTGGTCCATCATGGAGTTCCTGCAAGACTTTATCTACTTCATATTTTTCTAAGAATCTTAATAGTATAGAATAAAAATTTCTCCTAAACAATACATAGATGATTAATTCATATTTCTTGGCCTTAAATCTTAAAGCATGTTTCATTTCATAACTGAGTTGGGTTGGGGCATATCCATTTTCAAGTAAAATATGAGATCACTGTATTGAGATTGCACATCATTGAGGCTTACCTCTGATATTTGTATATTGTTATCTGAATATTCTTCTGATGAAAAATGGGATGATCCTATTATCATTCTGCAAAAACCTTGACCTCTAAAAATTTGAGAGGGTTTAATTTATACATCATATTATTGCAAAGTGGTAACCCAGTTATCCCTTTTCTCAACTAATATCTTTTCATTAATAGTTGTCTCACTGCAGAGAATGGAACTATTATTTTAGTGCGAGTTTTTAGGAGAAATGGCATGAAATTATTTATAGCCTTAAAGACAACAAATTATTTCTTCTCGATGGATGAATAACTTAGTTCTACATCTTGCAAATTAGAATTGAAAAATGATATTGGTGCTTTAATTTGTTGGTCATTAAGTTGTGTTAAAACAACGGCGTATGATGCATCCGATGAAAAAGTATATAAAGTAAAAGGATTACGAAAATTGGGGGTAGTCAAGAGTGGATCAATGACAATGGATTGTTTCATCAAATCAAATTCATCTATTTCATTATGTCCCCCTTTAAAGACTGAATTTTTCTTAATCATGTTTTGTAATGGTAAAACTATTTGTGAAAAGTCAGGGGAAAACCTTTTTACAAAATTAATTTGTCCAAGAAACGACTACATAGCTTTCTTGCTATGAGGGAAAGGAATTATTTTAATCTCTTCAATTCTTTCAGGATCAATATAGATATCTTTCTTTGACACAATGAATCCTAAAAAATTTCCTTCATCTAAAGAAAAAAATTATTTCTTTGGGTTTAATGAGATTCCATACCTTTTACATCGCTTGAAGACTTACATTAGGTCATTCACATGATTGGTAACTCGTTTAGAAAATACTGTAATGTCATCTAAATAAATAACTATTGATTTATTGGTGAGCCCCCTAAAAGTTGTGTCCATAGCTCTATGAAAAGTGGCACCTCCATTAATTAATCCAAATGGCACCTTTTGATAGGTGTAAGTTCCCCACTTAGTTCTGAATGTAGTCTTTAATCTGTCATCTGGATGTATGAGAATTTGGTTATATCCCGAGAATCCATCTAGAAAATACATCAGTTCAGAACCATCTACTATTTGTAGTACTTGTTTCATGGTAGGTAATGGAAAGTTGTCCTTTTGACATGCTTTGTTTAAATTCCTAAAATCAATACAAATTCTAATATCAACAATTTTCTTCCTGAAGGGAACCAAATTTAAAGCCCATTTAGAATTTCTAACTGGAAATATGATCTTTTCTTTGAGGAGCTTGTTCAATTATGTTTTGATTTGATTTTCAAGATTCGGGTGAATCTTCCTCAATTTTTGTTGTATAGGTTTCTCATCTGAAATCATAGGAATTCTGTGTTGAATCACAGTAGTATCATATGTTTTAATATTAGTGTAATCCCAAGAAAAAATACTTTTGTACATTCTAAATAACCTTATAAATGATAATCTTTCTTCAGAAGATAGACCAAGACCTAGATTGACATTTTGAGGTTTATCATCAATTCCAAGATTTACTAACTCAAATATTAAGTTAGAACTTTGATTTTTTGAGTTAGTAACGCTTTTAAACCTATATTTCAGATCATAGAGGTCTTCTAACTTGAAAACTAGCTTAGGAATTGGATTTTCATCTTGTTCTTCCTTAATCTGAATGTCATGTTCATTTCCATCCAAAATTTGACTATAATAATACCTTTAGATGTTAATAAATCTATGATATCTTAATCATTATTGAATACTGTCCAATTGGTAATATTATCAGGAACAGATGGTCTAAAAAATAATTCAATGGAAAATATACCGGGATTAAACCCTTGAGATGGAATTAACTTTGATGCTACATTAGCCAGTAGATCTGCACTAGCATTCTGCATTCTAGGAACGGAAGAAATATTGAAGGCTAAGAAATGAATGGTCAATTCTTGGAATAATTATTGGTAATTCTTTAAATGTCCAAAATTACAATGAATTGTATTTCTTACCTATCTAACAATGATTTCTAAATCTCCTAGTACTTTCAAATATTTGATGTTAAGATCAATGGCTTTGTAGAAACCTTCGACTAATTTTTTGTATTCAGCTATATTATTCATGCAATTGAATTCAAGTCTAGAGGCTAACATGGTTTTTTCTCCTTCCGAGATTATTAAAATATAGCCAGCACCTGCACCATATTCAGATTTAGAACCGTCAAAATAAAGAGTCCAAAATAAAGAATTAACTACTGTTTTATCTACAAAAATTTTACATTTCGAAATGTCTATCTGGGAAAAATTATTGATCTGCGAAATACCTGCATTATCGAAAAAAAGTGATGGTTGAGCGTTAAAATTTCCCAAAAATGATTCTGCCAAGTAATTTCCAATAATGTTATTATTGAATGCTATTGGCTCGTTTATTCATTCATGATCAGTGACTGTATGTTTCATGAACTTTTCATGGTCTAGCCGGATTTGATTTGGCTATCCATTTTATGGTAGCCACATATCTGTTGCAAAATATCCATGAAGTTGTTCAGAGAAGTCTCTACTTAATACTAAACTGTAAAACTCAGGAATATCTACCACCAATATATTGATTATTTGAGCAACCTTGGGATTTGATGACAATCTTATAGAAACAAAATTTATTTCTCCCACGACCTCTACTCTAGTTCTATCAAGTTGTATTATATGAACAGGAGAACTCTGAGGAGTTATGTTCGACTTAGCACAAACTGATTTTGGCATTATATTAGAGGAAGCCCCTGAGTCTATTAAACAATTATGAACGTTTTTATTATAGATCTGATAGGTTAAGAGAAATGGAGGAGTATGAGAGATGGATCGATCACCTATCATAATCAAATCTATAGCATTTATTTTAGTTGAAGTAGAAGGTCGCTTACCCATTTCATTAGAAGCTTGCACTACTACTGGAGAAGGTAAGGTTGAAGCAGGAATGACATTCAAGTGTCTAAGTAAGATCTTGTATTGCTGCTTTAATTTAGTAAGCTCGTGAATTGAAATGTTGGCCCTGGTTTTATTCATGTCTTCAACTACATTATACTCAATAGTGTCAAAGACTACCATTGTTTTTGACGTAGGTGGAGTATCTGAAGTAACAGGACTTGTTTGTGTAGCCTTTGAAGTAGAATTTTTAGTTACTATTTTATCCTTAGGAGGCATTGAATTCTTCTGTTGTTGATTTGGCTATGTTGCTTCAGTGGTATTTTTGTTTATTGTACTCACGGGTAAAGCTTCATGTTATTCTTCATTTGGTAGGATGAAACCCCACATTCCATTTAGTTAAACTTCTTCTTATTCTTCATTTTCTTCTTCCTTTGTTTTCTCTTCCTCAATATCTTGATCAGACTCAGTGTTAGATATGATATTCTATGGTTGAGTATTAGAGGACTGATTTTTCTTGAAGGATCTGAAAGTCTTTTTTGAGCTAGAAATTTTAGCGACTTGTTTCTTGATATTTAGCGACTTGTTTCTTGATATCTGCCATCTCATTTGTCATAGTTTTTAAAACTTTCTGAAGACCTTATACATCAAAAGGGTCTTTAATTGGATTCTTTTTAGAGTTATCTTTGAAGGATACCTTCTTTGATATTCTATCTTCTTGAGAGTTCTTCTTCTCAAGAGCGATTATGCGTTTCTCTACAAATAGAGATTCCTTCATGTTTTTTGTGAGTGTCAGCAGTTTTTCTCTATCAACAAAAATGGCTAAATTGATTGGAAGAGATGAAATATACCACTCAATTTGAACTTCTGCGCTAGGAACTGATGTAGCAGGAATTTTATTTAGCAATTTATTAAATCATGAATTAAAATCTTTTATTTTATCCCCTAACTTAGCTTTTAGATTTGATAAATCATTGATGATCGTAGCAGTGGTCCTGTCCTCCCCAAAATTAGCTATAAATTGTTATTTAAACATGTTGGCTCCCTATAATTTGTAAGATTAGAAAGAAAAAATAGCAAAGAACCACATCAAACCACTTTGGAGTCTAGGACCTAGCCTTCCTGGGCTCATAGAGGGCTCTCTCTATGTTTATGAGTAAATGATTTACCTTTATGCTTATATTTTCTAATTTTAGGCTAGTTATAAATCTTGGGGTTGTTTGTTTGTTTGATTGATTGTAGTTTGGATAGGTATATTTTGGGAAGCTTAATCCATTGGGATATGGAGTCATAAAAGGGTTAAATTTTACATCAACTCTTCAAGGATTTTCACAGGGAAACCTAACTATATCAAATGGATCTCTATGGCAAGATTAATATGAGCTAATAGTGGGATTTGTAAAGCTAAAGAGGAGATAGTCTCTAAATTATTTAACTATAATTTAACATAAAAGCAGAGAAGACAAGCTCTCAATTTTGCATTCAAGTCCTTAGAGAAAAACATGTAAGAAAACAGTCCAGTAGAGGTAAAGTGAAACTATGAATTCTTTAACTCAACATCATAAGAAAGACCTCAAGATACTAGTTTAAGAGAAACTAAAGAGCAGACAATATCTAAATTCTTTAGTTAAACTTTAAGAGAAAAACCTTAAAATAATAGCTAGGTGAAACTAAATATCAAACAGTCTCTAAATCCTTTAACTATACTTTTCAGAGGAAAACATTAAGATAAGAGTTACAGACAGAATTAAGGTGCTCATGTACCATATCTTATTCTAAGATTTATGTTCTGCTATCAGGGATATTGATGCACAATATGGAAAAACAAAGGAAACAAATTAACAAAGAAGGATAACATCACCATTAAACATAGCTCAAGGATCCTGTGAAAGTGCTTGTATTACTGATGTCCAACTCAAAACAGTTACAGTGCTCAAATGAAATAATATTTGCAACTCTGAGTCTAAGCCAAAATCCATCTCAACAACCAACAACCAACAAAAATAATGAACAATAGATGCATTATTTAACTACAACTGAGGAGGTTTCCCTAATCTAGTGTGACATACTACATTTACTACAAAGTAAAAGATTTTTGAAAATTGAGACCATGCAAGGCCCAATGCCAAAAATATCACTGACAGACCTACCATAGTAATAAATTTCAAATTAACTGTTGAGCTAACTTTAAGATATTTTTGATAAACTGCCTATAACATTAACTTTTACAATAACTTCTGAATTGATGTCAAAATATCTCTGACTGTAACATTTGACTTTAGTAGCTTTCATTCACTCAAAATTAAGCTAGAGGTGGCCTATGTGTTTGAAAAGTAGTAAATGCTAAGTGGCCTTGACATCTGGCTTTGTCTTCCTCGTTGATTCGCTCTTTGATTTGTTCTTTAATCTTTAATCTGTCTTCACTAGTATCTTTTATCTGTTTTCTCCTTAATTCCTTTGTTGTCTCTGTAATTTCTCCCTTTACTTCTTTATCTGCTTTCTTTTTACCGTTGTCCCTTGACTGCTTTATCTTTGATATTTCTTTGACTGCATTTCACCTGTTCTTTAACTCTGTCTTTTCATTTTTAACTCGTGACTGCTCTATTTCACTTCTTTCACCTTTCACCGTCCTTTGTATTGAATAAACCTTGATGCTGCTGGAATGAATGTACAATCATTGATAATCATTAATGCCTCCCTTTCTGCTCCATCGCTGCTTTTCTTTGTTGGGAAAAATACTGAGAGGGGGGGTGAATCAGTATTTAGAGCTAACTAAAAATTTTTACTTTTATGCCTTTAATTATTTACTTAGATCATTGCATCATTCATTCATCAGATATTTAATAAGCAGTAATCATGAGTAGTAACAACAGAACCAACCATCACACATAGGCAACACACATGAACACCAGTATTTAAGGTGGAAACCCAATTTGGGAGAAAACCATCGCTGTTGTCGTCCCAGTATTAAATATTTATTATAAAGAAAACTTCTTACAATTTTTTGCTGGCGTAGACTTATACCAGCACACAGGCACCAACCTGAAGGAGGCTACAACCTTCTCTCGTTCTCCAGTTACTACTAGAAGGGAGCTCCAACCCCCTGATCTCGTTTACCAGCCTTTCCTGGAAGGGAGCTCTAACCCCCTGATTTTAACACCAGCTTCTACTGACAGAAAGTGTCCAATTTCATACTGAAGGCTTTATCCCTCAGATCCACCAACTTTCTTCAATCAACAGACTTGTGCTAGGTCTTCATCATTTCTTTTGCAGCTCTTCCTAGAGATTCATCATTTCTAGATCTAGAGATCTTGTACCTTCATCATATTCACTTGTGCATCATCGATTCAGATCTATCAGAGTTCAATCACGCAGATAATTTATTCCTTAATAGCCCCTCTACATGCACACCCTGTACTGTAATCGTCTTCTCCTTATATAATATTTGCCTTTATTAAAACCATGAGTAGAAAACCACTCAACCACTAATGGTATTCATATTAAAAGTCGAACCAATCCAAATTGAAATCCCAATCTTCGTTCTTCCATGCACGAATCGTCCCAAAGGTAATCTTTATCTCTACCAAATAGTACTATAGCCAAGGTTAAGTAACATTAACGTGCCGCTAATGGTTTTCTTTCTTTTATTGGAATTTTATTTATCAAATTGTTGGATTTAATCGTAAATATTGTTCTGACCTTTGGCAATTAAATATATAATAGAACTTTATATTAATAACCAGCGCTTTTATCAAATGGCTTTTAAATAGACCTTTGGTTCCGGCCCCACATACATAATCGACGGCTCAATCAATATAATTTAAAACTGGGGCCCATCACTAACGATCGTTTCCATCCGACGGCGAAGAGCACATCGCTCGATCTTCAGATGATCTGACGGATATCGTTCGTTGATGATGCACGTATGATAACGCACGATGGTGCGTCGTACCTTGGGTAACCTTCACGCATCTATAGCAAATGAACATTGTCCGATGACCCCTTCCTAGATCAACGACGTTCAATAATATCGCTCGGCTTCTTTGGTCGAACATTAACGTGCGATGGCGCGCTTCGATAGTGGTTTTCGTGGGTCCACCTTTGCTACGTGTCAACGTTTCTATGGAATCGCTCCCCAACCAGGAAATACCGCCTATCACCGAAGGGTGGTGCGATGAAACCCGGAAACCACCTTCACTATTCACTCGGTCACGGTTTCGCTCCTCCATGCAGGGTTCCGTCGCGCTTCCTTTTGTTATGTTCCACCTCTAAGTTCTCTTCATGATTCCAAAGGGTTAGTCTGTGTTCCACCGAAAGTTCAATGCCAAATACTCTGTTTTATTTCTTCCGCGTTATAACTTATTTGCTCTCGCTCCTTGTTCCTTTCTCCATGAAATCCAGTCAGCTCCTTAATAATAGCGTAGAACCTTCCATGTGGAGCTTAAAACCATAAATTTGTTCATATCATATATTCAACGAATATATAACTCCACTATCTACCAGTTTGGATACACTGTCGACCGTATTAACAACGGTTCCTAGAACAACATACAGAGCACCATTAATCCCCTCATAGGTTTTCTTACTTATCACGAATTTCAATTATCCTCCATCAGGATGCATACATATGTTCACACATGAATTAATTCCAAAGGGACTCAAATATCCTTCCTATTGAATTCAATTTTCTCCTTGACTGATACTGCTCTCTGTAGATGCACTCTTTCTCTGTTCTTCTCTGCTGACCTTTGTTCTCTGCTACAATTCTTTTCTTTGTTCCTAGTTACTGTTTCAGATGCCAATTCCTTTGCCACTTCCTTTGCCATCAATGACAATATTTCCAACAATCTCCCCCTTTGGCATTGATGGCAATACTCTTCCTCTGATTGTCTTATAGAAGCCCCTTTTTTGCTTTTCCTCCCCCTTTGACATCAATGGCAAAGAGTTGATCAAGATCCTTTGAACCGACAATACCATGCTCCCCCTGAGATCATGTTGCATCTTCAAACATAAAATAACAAAAATGACTTATAAATGCGAACAATGCATCCTTTTCATATGACCAATGCTCCCCCTTAGCTTGTGCATTCAGAGATGCCCAACAGCACCTCACAACCAATTTAATCTTCTGTATTTAAGTAGATCTGATCTTATGCATGGCAGAGACTACTCCCAGTTTTTGTCTGAGATATCTGAATGCTTCCCTGGGTAGAGGTTTGGTAAATATATCAGCAACTTGTTCTTTGGAGGGAACATACTCCAATTTCACCTTTTGTTCAAGAACTTGTTCACGTAAGAAGTGATATTTGATGGGAATGTGCTTGGTCTTGGAATGCATAACAGGATTCTTTGAGATACTGATGGCACTTGTATTGTCACACATAATGGAGATAGGAGGTGAACATTTGATTTGAAAGTCTTGTAAGTTTTGCATCATCCAGAGAAGTTGAGTGCAACATGATGCGGCAACCACATATTCTGCTTCTGCTGTAGATAAGGCAATAGAGCTTTGCTTCTTGCTAAACCAAGATACTAACCGGGGCCCCATATAGAATGCACCACCACTGGTGCTTTTCCGATCATCAACATTTCCAGCCCAATCTGCATCAGTGTATGCATGAAGAGTAAGATCAGCATTCTTTGGATACCATAGTCCAAAGTCTTGAGTTCCTTGTAGATATTTGAATATTCTTTTCACAGCATGAAGGTGAGACTCTTTTGGATTAGCTTGGAATTGTTCAACAATCCCAACTGCATGCATAATGTCTGGTCTTGTCCCAGTGAGATAAAGTAGAATTCCTATCATAGATCTGTATTCTGGTTGATTCACCATGGGGGAATCATCATTAGAACTGAGATTACATCCGGTTATCATTGGTGTACTTACAGGTTTGCAATCTTCCATGCCATACTTCTTCAATATTTGCTTAAGATATTTTTCTTGTGATAAGAATATGCCATCTGTTGCTTGTTGCACTTGCAAGCCAAGAAAGAATGTTAGTTCCCCAAGTAAAGACATTTCAAATTCTTGCTGCATATCAGAAGCAAATTTCTGACTCATAAACTCTTCATTACTTCCAAAAATGATATCATCAACATATACAACCACAATCAATAGTTTATCATTTTCAGTTTTTGTGTATAAGTTGCTATCAGCAGACCCCTTTGAAAATCCTTGTTGATGAAGATATTTGTCAAGACGATAATACCATGCCCTTGGAGCTTGTTTGAGACCATATAGAGCTTTTTTAAGTCTACAAACAAGTTTTTCATCATTTCCCAAAATGAATCCTTCTGGTTGTTCTATATAAACTTCTTCTTCTAAATCACCATTTAGAAAGGCAGATTTAACATCCATTTGATAAACTTTGATTTGTTGGAAGCTTGAAAAAGCAAGAAACATTCTTATGGCTTCAAGTCTGGCTACAGGAGCAAAGGCTTCTTCAAAGTCTATACCTTCTTGTTGAGCATACCCCTTGCAAACAAGTCTAGCTTTATTTCTTATAACATCCCCACTCTCATTTAACTTTTTTTTTAATATCCATTTAGTTCCAATGAAATTTTTGTCATGAGGTCTTGGTACCAATTCCCAAGTGTGATTCTTTTCAATTTGATCAAGCTCTTCATTCATGGCTTGAATCCAACATTCATCTTTACTAGCTTGAATGACATTGTGTGGTGCAATAGTGGACAGAAATGCCAGATTGCTAGAAGATCCCACAAGAGTCCTTCTTGTTTGTACACCTGATCCCTTTTATCCCAAAATTTGAGATTCTGGATGATTCTTTTGAAGATATCTAGATGGAGCTTTTTCAGATAAATCATCTTCTGTTTCTTCATTGGGTTCACTGTCTATATCATTCCTATTTGATGTAGAAGGATATATGTCATCATCGTCTTCATCTGTTGTTTGTTTTTCTTCTTTTGGAGCTACAGGAGACTCATCAATAGCAACATCAATACATTCAATAATCTTCCGAAGTCTTTTATTGTAACATTTATATGCTCTACTCCTAGAGGAGTAACCAAGAAGTATTCCTTCATCTGCTCTAGGTTCAAACTTGCCAAGTTTTTCATCATTATTTTTTATAAAGCATTTGCTTCCAAAAACTCTAAAATGCTTCACAGTGGGAGGATTACCATACCAGAGTTCATATGGAGTTTTATCACTATTTACACGAACATGTGCCTTGTTAAGAATATTTACCGCTGTATGTGCTTCTTCTCCCCAAAATGTGTCAGGTGTTCCGGAATCATCAAGCATAGCTCTAGCCATTTGTTGAACTGTTCTATTCATTCTTTCTGCAACACCATTTTTTTGTGGAGTGCCAGCTACAGAAAACTGTCTTTTTATGCCATGTTGTTCACAAAATTCAAGGAATTCATCTGATGTATATTCTCCTCCTCGATCAGATCTGAGACACTTGATTTTTAGATCTAATTCATTCTCAACTAGAGCTTTGAAGATCTGAAATTTCTCAAATGCTTCATCTTTGTGTTTAAGCAGCCCAATCCAACACATTCTAGAGAAATCATCAATGAACAAGATATAGTATTCTTCACCACGTGGTGAATTTTTCCTCATAGGTCCACATATGTCGGTATGAATGAGTTCAAGAGGCTTACTTGATGATCCTTCCTTGGCATTAAATTTTACTCTGGTTTGCTTACCAAATTGGCAAGATTTGCATATGATATTTTCAGGTAGAGTAATATTGGGAAGATCATGAACAGCTTTAAGTCTGCTTGATTTGTTGATTTGAGAGAAGCTCAGATGCCCCAACCTTCTATGCCATAGCCAGTTTTCTGAAGATTTACTCAAGTAACATTGTTCTTTGCAGTTCTTCAATACATACAAGTTGCTTGGAGTTCTTTTTCCTTTTATAATTGTTTTACCTGTATCAAGATCACATACCACACATTCTTTTGAACTAAAGACAACTTCAGTTCCTTGATCACACATTTGAATTACACTTAACAAGTTATGCTTTAATCCATCCACATACATGACATTATTAGCTTTCACCTTTTCTTTTAGAAAAACAGACCCTTTTCCCTTAATGACAGCAGGAGTATCATTTCCAAATGTAACATTCTTCTCCTTTTCTAGAGCACTATATGCAAGAAGTTTGTTTTTTTCACCTGTCATGTGTTTAGAGCATCCACTATCAATGTACCATTGATTTTCTTCACCTTCTGCAAATAAGGCTATGCCACAATTTTCAACCTGTAATTCCTTCTTTTTCCACACTTTGGAGCTTGAAGGACATTGCTCTTTTGGCTAGATTTTGCTTCTGCATTCAGATTCTTCATGGCCAAAGTTATTGCAATACGCACATTCAACTTCATTTTGAAGAGGAGAAAAGTTTTTATATGTATTCTTCTTTGTTCCAATATCAATCCTTTTCTTTCTTGCTTCTCTTTTCATGATGGTTTTATATGCAACACTTTGAGCAACTTTATGACCAAAATTGTGACATGAGAAACATTGTCCATTGAAGAATAAATTTCTGCAATCATGAAATCCTCTACTCGAATTTACCTGTTGATCAGAGTTTCTTTGAAATGTATTCCTATTAGTGTTATTTGAATTGAAATGGTCATGCTTTACCTGTAAATATTTTTTATTCCCTTGCTGAGTGGCAGCATGTTGTATACCAGCTTTAGCTGCTTTTAGATAATTTGGTGTTGAAGCCTGAGAAGATTCTCCAATATATCCAAGACCTGTCTTTATAAGAGGAGAACGTTTTACCTTTATAATCTCATCTAAGGTTTCAGATCCTTTAGCAAATCTAAGATTCAGAGTCTTTACTTTCTCAAATTCTTTTCTTAGACTTACTATTTCACATTCTAATTTCTCATTGTGTTTTTCCTTTCCTTCAAGCTGATTTTTCAGAGTTTCTATGGATATTTTACTTTCTTCTAAGCATATTTTAGTTTCTTCTAAGCATATATTGAGTTGATTGAATTCATCAAGCAAATAATTATCCTCCAAAGCATCCATAAAGGTATATTTTTCTTCTTTAGAGTCTTTTTCAAATGCCATGAGAAGTCTAAGATTTGTTCACATTCTTCCTCACTGTCAGATAACCCATCACTGTCTTCATGAGTACAGTAACTTTTTCTGGTGCTAAACCGACTCTTATTTCTTCTTGCTACATCTTTTCCTTTTTCATGTGTTTCTTTGTGAGGACACTTAGCAGCATAATGACCCACTCTTCCACAAGCAAAACATTTGAAAGGAAGCTTACCTTTGAATCGTCCTGTACCAAGTTGGAGTTTCTTTACAAAATTAACCTCATCTTCTTCTGAGATATACCCTGATCCTTCTATCTCTTGTACTTCTTTCCCTTTTGTAGAAGCTCTAAAGACGGCTTCTTTGACTTCAGATGGTCCTCCTCTTCTCATTTCATATGCAAATAGTATGCCATGAAGTTGTACCACAGTAAGATTTTGAAGATCCTGTTTTTCTTCAAGAGCAGAAACTTTTGACTCAAATTTTGTCATTAGTGATCTTAAAACTTTCTCAACCAAAGTAGATTCGGTTATTGTTTCTCTCAGATTTCTCATACGATTTACAATATCATCAAGACGTAAAAATAAATTAGCAATGCTCTCCTCATTATGCATTTTTAGATTCTCATATTGAATTCTGAGAGTTTGGAGTTTAGCACTTTTTACCTTTGCATCACCTTCATAACTTAGAATGATTTTGTCCCATATTGCCTTTGTTGTATTCAGCTGCATAACTTTGAAAAATTCTGATTCAGTTAGACTTCCTAATAGAGCATTGACCGCTTTTGCATTCGTTTCGTAATTCTTTCTTTCTGTTGGATCTATTGGTACTACAGCCAGATATTGATATCCTCCTTCAACTATAGCCCATACATCTGCTCCCAGAGACTGAAGATAGGATCTCATCCTTGTTTTCCAGAATATTAAGTTGTTTCCGTTGAAGAGCGGAGGCCTGATATATGTTGTTCCTTCTTGATTGTTCATCTTGATTGATCTTCCTTCTAGCGGCTAAGCTTTTTCAGAAGGACCTGCTCTGATACCAATTGTTGGGAAAAATACTGAGAGGGGGGTGAATCAGTATTTAGAGCTGACTAAAACATTTTACCTTTATGCCTTTAATTCTTTACTTAGATCATTGCATCATTCATTCATCAGATATTTAATAAGCGGTAATCATGAGTAGTAACAACAGAATCAACCATCACACATAGGAAACACACATGAACACCAGTATTTAAGGTGGAAACCCAATTTGGGAGAAAACCACCGCTGCTATCGTCTCAGTATTCAATATTTATTATAAATAAAACTTCTTACAATTTTGTGCTGGCGCAAACTTATACCAACACGTAGGCACCAACCTGCAGGAGGCTACAACCTTCTCTCGTTCTCCAGTTACTACTAGAAGGGAGATCCAACCCCCTGATCTTGTTTACCAGCCTTTCCTGGAAGGGAGCTCTGACCCCCTGATTTTAACACCAGCTTCTACTGACAAAAAGTGTCCAATTTCATACTGAAGGCTTTATCCCTCAGATCCACCAATTTTCTTCAATCAACAGACTTGCGCCAGGTCTTCATCATTTCTTTTGCAGCTCTTCCTAGAGATTCATCATTTCTAGATCTTGAGATCTTGTACCTTCATCATATTCACCGGTGCATCATCGATTCAGATCTATCAGAGTTCAATCATGCAGATAATTTATTCCTTAATAGCCCCTCTACATGCACACCCTGTACTATAATCGTCTTCTCCTTATATAGTATTTTCCTTTATTAAAACCATGAGTAGAAAACCACTCAACCGCTAATGGTATTCATATTAAAAGTCGAACCAATCCAAATTGAAATCCCAATCTTCGTTATTCCATGCACGAATCGTCCCAAAGGTAATATTTATCTCCGCCAAATAGTACTATAGCCAAGGTTAAGTAACATTAACGTGCCGCTGATGGTTTTCTTTCTTTTATTGGAATTTTATTTATCAAATTTGTGGAATTTGATAAATAAAGATTATTCACAACCTTTGGCAATTAAATATATAATATAACTTTATATTAATAACCAGTTCTTTTATCAAATGGCTTTTAAATAGACCTTTGGTTCTGGCCCCACATACATAATCGACGTCTCAATCAATATAATTTAAAACTGGGGCCCATCGCTAACGATCGTTTCCATCCGACGGCGAAGAGAACATCGCTCGATCTTCAGATGATCCGACAGATATCATTCGTTGATGATGCACGTATGATAACATGCAATGGCGCGTCATACCTTGGGTAACCTTCGCGCATCTATAGCAAATGAACACCGTTCGATGACCCCTTCCTAGATCAACGACGTTCAATAATATCGCTCGGCTTCTTTGGTCGAACATTAACGTGCGATGGTGCGCTTTGATAGCGGTTTTCATGGGTCCACCTTTGCTACGTGTCAACATTTCTATGGAATCGCTCCCCAACCAGGAAATACCACCTATCACCGAAGGGTGGTGCGATGAAACCCGGAAACTGCCTTCACGATTCACTCAGTCACGATTCCGCTCTTCCACACAGGGTTCTGTCGCGCTTCCTTTTGTTATGTTCCACCTCTAAGTTTCGTTCATGATTCCAAAGGGTTAGTCCGTGTTCCACCGAAATTTCAACTCCAAATACTCTGTTTTAGTTCTTCCGCGTTATAACTGATTTGCTCTTGCTCCTTGTTCCTTTCTCCATGAAAGCCAGTCAGCTCCTTACTAATAGCGTAGACCCTTCCATGTGGAGCTTAAAAACATAACTTTGTTCATATCATATATTTAACGAATATATAACTCCACTGTCTACCAGTTTGGATACACTGTCGACCGTATTAACATCGGTTCCTCGAACAACATATAGAGCACCATTAATCCCCTTATAGGGTTTCTTACTTATCACGGATTTCAATTATCCTCCATCAGGATGCATACATATGTTCACACATGAATTAATTCCACAGGGACTCAAATATCCTTCCTATTGAATTCAATTTTCTCCTTGACTGATACTGCTCTCTGTAGATGCACTCTTTCTCTATTCTTCTCTGCTGACCTTTGTTCTCTGCTACAATTCTTTTCTCTGTTCCTAGTTACTGTTTCAGATGCCAATATCTTTTCCACTTCCTTTGCCATCAATGACAATATTTCCAACATTCTTATCTTCTACTCCTAAATACTTTAATGAATAAGGCTTCCAAATCAGAATTCAGAGAGTCTAGATTAAACAAGTCCTTGGGAATTAGAACCCAAAGTTTGTTTACCTCATTTGTTGGTGTGTTGATCACCTGCACAATCCAAATAACTTGTTCATTTAGAACACATGGTTTTCTGCAGGGAAACGATATGGCTTTGAAGGTAGTTGGGAAATTCTGTGGATAGAGTTTAGGAAGCGGGGGATTTTCATTTTCTGCGTTTAGCTGTGACCTTCCAGGTCCTTTATAAATGTTTCAGAGGCTATTACAGTGTTTCGGGGGTTTATCGCAATAGCACGAAGTTAAAAATATTTCAAAAGGGTCAATGGTTTCATGTTATGGCGCGAAGGCAGTTAGTTTTTTATCACACAGGGCGTAAGCGGTGAGGCGATTTATTTTGTGGGGATGCGATGACGCAGTAAGGTGATCCGTGGTGGAGGGGAGGGGTTGTGAAACCGCCCATTTCACAACCCTCAGTGGTGTTTAAATGACAGGTGATTGGAGGTGCGAAATGGGTTGGGAGCTGTCGGATCAGGAGAAGGAGATCAGATGGTGTTCGGGGTTTAATTGATCGTGGGTTAGTTTGAAAAGGTGGGGTCGGTGGCTTTAAATAAAGTGGCATGTTTAAATGTAGAGTGGGGCCTGGGTATATTAGAGTGGAGGCACTTAAATATAAAGGTGGGTCAGGGGTTTCAAACACAATACGGGTCAGGGTATAAACAAACAGGGTTTATTTAGGTGGGACCCGACAAATTAAAATTACTTTAAAACAAATGTAAAAAATGGGTTTTTTACATTGTTTTATATGAAAGAAAGGGAATGAGTAGAGGGGAAAGGTTTTTAGAAATGGGAATTGGGTTTTAGGTATAGGGAAAAGCGATTTCAGAAGGGGAAAAGGCTAAAATGAGGGTTTTAAGGTCAAGCATGGGGTTTCAGAGCATGAGGGTATTGGAAAAGGTAAAATGAGAGATAATGAATAGGTTAAATGGAAAATAATGAAGGCAGTGAGATTTCTGAAAATAAATGATAATTAGGGAATATTATTTTCAGCAGAATGTGAGAAATAAACAGTCATATGGTGATACTCTATAAATACAGGAGACTAACAGTGGCTCCAGGTTGGGAGGGTGGATCCTTTAGGAGGTGTCAAGAAAATTTGTAGACTAGTAGCCTGATGTATTTTGTTGTTTTCCATTCTGTCATCTTGATCTGTTGCAACCTTTGTGGTTGTGATCTTCAAAAATTGGAATCCATACTTAGCAAAAAATGCTTCTGCCTACCTATCATTTACTCATTTTTTCTTCATTTATTGGGTGCCTTTAGACTTGCAAATCTTGACATCATTTTTATTTTGAAAGCAAACTACCTATTTCTAACCTTATAACTTCCAAAGGCTCAGATTAAACTGATGAGCTCTTTTATTCTCTACCTAACTACTGATCTTCCAAGATTAAACAGTTTGGCTAGATCTTCATTCACTATCTATCAACATGAAATTTAAAACATGAATGAATCAAGATTAAGCAATTTGATCATCATGAGATGTGGCATTTTTATACAAGATGCACACAATATTATTTTGTAAAAAGTAAACTAGACTGATAAGCCAAGATTAGATGGTTTGGAAAATATTCATTTTCTAACTTATCAAAAAAATTCAAAATTTGTTCAATCATGTTTAGGCTGTATGATTGAACAAGACCTTCTCAAAAGTAGTGGCATTTAAATCTGTAGTGCTTTCAGACACATTCATTTTTTGGTATGGGGATTACCTTTTCTTTTTATCTGCCCTCTTTTCTTCTTTTTTGGTTCCTTTTCTTTCTTTCTTTTTGGATCAATTTTTTCTGAGATTTTATTTAAGAAATGTTACATAAAATGAAGAAAACTTAAACTGAGATCCTTAACTGAAATAATGTTTTAGCATCCTGCCATTGACAGGACCTCCAAACAACTCTGTTCCATCCATCTCTTGTAAGAAAAATGCATTATTACCTCTTGCAGAAGGAATTATGTATGGACCTTTCCACAGGTTATCAAACTTTCCATGCTTGACTTTGTCCTCTCTTCTTGAATCCCACTTCAACACTTTGTCTCCAATGTTGAAATAATTTTCTTTGGTCCTCTTGTCAAATATTTTCTTGAGATTTTCTTGTAACAGTTGTATTATGTTGTATACTCCTTCTCTGGTTTGCTACAACTGAATAGTTTGGTTTATTATTCTTTGTATATCATTCTCTTCAGACTGCACCTCTTGAATGAGCTTCATTACTGGAACTCCCAAGGTTGTTGGGAAAACTACATCTATTACATAGACTAGCTGATAGGGTGACATATCAATTGATTTCTTGTTTGTTAGCTTGTCTGCCCATAGTGCATGTACCAATTTTTTGTGCCATGATTTCTTATTTTTCTCCAGCAAATTTTTAATGATGTTTACCAAAATTTTATTTGAGGATTCATCCAACCCATTATCTTGAGGGCAGGGAAAAGTTTAGGGGCTAATATTCACAAGTGGGCTAATTTTCAATGGTTTTTCCAAAAAAACGATTCTCTAATTTATTTTTTTATAAAAATTATTCGCCCATGTTTTATAGTATAAAATTGTTCTACCTTAAAAATCGCAAAAAATTTATATAGAGACTACATAGTATTATTATAAATTTGAATATTTTTATAAAAATATTGCTAAACATTATAGAGATTTCATATTATGGACTATTTATATTCGCCAAGGTTTCTAAACTTTAAAATAAACTCCATCCATGAAGTTTTCCCTGCATGAGGGTAATAAGTTGTAGAATGTACCAAAGTAATGTGATATTTGTGGCAAATTCCACAATTTTCTTGGATTTAAAGGTAGCAGCGTTATCAGTAATGATTTTCCTAGGACAGCCAAATCTAGATAGGATGTTGTTTTCAAGAAATCTGATAATTACTGAGCCTGTGGCAGTCCTAGAAGGAATGCATTCTATCCACTTAGTAAAATAGTCAGTTGCAGTAAGGATCCATTTCTGCTGGGCAGAGGAGGAAGAGTGGATCTCTCCAATGATATCTAAACCCCATTATTGAAAAGAAACTTCAACAGAGATTGGGTGTAATGGAAAAGGCAACAACTTTCTTTTTCCCTCAAAGATTTGGCATTTATTACAGACAACTACCATTTTGTGGATGTCTTGGAAAAGGGTAGGCCAATAGAAGCCATCCCTAAGGATTTTACTAACATTGGTTTTCCAATAAAGATGGCCTCCACACTCTCCTTCATGAAATTCATGCATAATCCTATCTACATCTTCCTTAGGCAAACATTTAAGCAATACACCACCAGCATTTTTCCAATATAAAAATTTTTCCAGAATGCATAAATTTACAACTTTTAACTTCAAGAATTTGGCCTTTTGTTTTGGAAAAACCAGGAGGAAAATTTATATTAAAATGCACATACAGTATATCTGCGTACCAGGGAGAGTTCAGGAATGTTTTTTCAATAGGTGGAGTCACCATCTCCTCTTGTTCATCCAATCAGTGAATCATATTTATGTCTAGTGCTTGAAAATTTGTTTCGGCCATTAGTTTATCCAGTCCTTTTCCTTTAATTAACCTGGTGGGCTTGATTTCTAAATCGTATTCCAAGATGGCATCAATCCACCTGCCCCTTTTTCCATCAGAATCTTGTGTAAGTATGTCTTTAACCACTATATGAGGAACAAATGAAATTATGTGTGAATTAAGAATGTATACCCTGAAATCCTTTTGTGCTTTGACTAAGGAAAAAGCCTACTTTTCCATAGTATTATATTTCTAAGGTGCATCTCTTAAAGCTTGGCTAAAGAATGCAATGGGTTGCTCTTGTCCTTTTATATTTTTCTATAGTAAGACAACAACAACTATGTGTTCTGATGCAAAAGAGAATATAAATAAATCTTTGGTGAAGTCAGGGCTAATCAGAATGGGTGCTTGTGTAAGTGCTTGCTTTACAAGGTCAAAAGACTGCTTTGCTTCCGTGGTCCATTTGACTCCTAATTCTCTTTTGATCATGTTGGTGATGTTCTTCAGGAGTTCTGCAAGGTTTGGTATGAACCTTCTTAAAAAAATTATATTTCCAATGAAAGATTGAAGCTCTTTGATATTTCTTGGGTTACTGATTTGCAATATTCCTTCAATCCTGTTTGGGTCAATCTTGATCCCTTCTTCAGATATGATGTGGCCTAGAAGATTTCCTTCTTGGAGGCAAAATAAGGATTTCTTGGGATTCAAAGACAGACCGTACTTTCTACATTTCTCAAAGACCTTTCTCAAATGAGCTAGATGTTCTTCATCAGTTTTTGAATAGACTGTGATTTCATCAAGATATATGACAATGAAGAAACCTATTTATTCTGAGAAAGCAATGTCCATTTCTCTTTGAAAAGTGGCTTCAACATTCATCAATCCAAAAGGAAATTTTACATACATAAATGTGCCCCAAGGTGTAGTGAACATTGTCTTGTGTTGATCATCTGTATGTACCAGCACCTGATTGTACCTTGAAAATCCATCAAGCAGATATATCCTTTTGGAGCCTACTACCCTTTGAAATATGTGATCCATTTTTGGTAAAGAGTAGTTTTCCTTTAGGGATGCTTTTTTTAGATTTCTGAAGTCAATGCAGAGCCTAATCTCCCCTGTCTTCTTCCTCACGGATACAACATTTGAAACACATTCTGAGTACCTGAGTGGGCCTATTATCCCAACATCATACATTTTATTTATCTCTTTCTCAATTAGTGGCATTTTGACAAGGTTTATTCTGTGTAGCTTCTGTTTAAAGGACTTTTGTCTTTCTTTGAGTGGAATTTTATGCTGGATTATATCAGTATCATAGGACTTCAAGTCTTCATAACTCCAGGAAAACACATCACTAAATTCTTTGAACAATTCAACATTTTTTTTTTATAGGTGATGGTAGTGTCTTTGATAGTTTTACCATTTTGGGCTCTTGCTCACTGCCTATATTGCATTCTTCTCATTGGCTTCAGTGGATTCCATTTTTGGCTTTATAGCAACATCATTGAAATCAAAAATTTCCTCTAGAGGGACAATTCCTCTTGGCAGGGTATTATCCCTGAACTGCAACACTTCAAACTCTTATTTTTCAGGATCTTCACACATTTATGTCCTATGTGGGTCTGTCTTTTCTAACATATTTATATCAGCATCATGAGTGGGATCCTTTTTGTATTTTTGTTCCTCAGTAGAGTAGTCCTCTTCATGATATAAGTCTGAATTTGGAAACTCAAACTCATTTCTGGACTGTAGGAAATATTCAATCTGTGAGTCACCTTCAAAAACTTGCCAATATCTTATACTATCAGGGACTGCTGGTCTATATTTGACTTGTACTTTTTATTGCTTGTTATGATGAGATATTTGACAAGTGCTGGTAGCAAATTCTAGTCCATTTGCAAGGATGCTTTGATTTCTTGGAATAGAGGCAAGGTCATATTATTTGAATGTTTTTAGGAGGTCAAGGGAAACATACCTATATGCTCTTAATCTAGGATGATTAGCTGAATATTCTCCCTTAATTTTCCTAATGACTTGCTCAGAATCTCCATGGACAGAGATCCTTTTGGCTTATAATTTCTTTAGCAATTGCAACCCTAGAAGGAGTGCCTCATACTATGCTATGTTATTGGTACATTGAAAGTTTAGTTTGTAAGAGTGACCCTCTACGTGGTTTTCTTAGTGTTGTGTACCCAAACACATGCTCCTGATCCAATTTTTCCAAAAGAACCATCAAAGCTCATGCTCCAAAGAGGTTTAGGTTCAGGCTTGTGTTGTTCATTTTCTATTTGGTTTGAATGTTATTCCTTTTCTCTTCTTTGTTAGTTGTTTGTTCATTTACTGCTACTTGTTCATTAATATTTTCATCACTGTAAAGGATAAATGAATCAAGGTCTGAGTGGATAGAGTAGAGAGGGGAGTTATCAGGATTTTCTTGACTTTTTACCATGTATTTCATATGATTTTCCCTATACAATCTTCTTGGTTGACTAAATAATGGTATGGTATCATAGGTCATATCCATTTGGAGGGTGCCTTGAAGTTTGGCTCCCCATGAGTGTGAAAGGAGCATGTCATACTTAGGGGGAATGTCAGCCACTACAATATCCATTACTAGGATTTTGGCTGGTATTTATGCTAAAGTAACACAGAGGTATTTGATTAGGCCTAGACATTTAACTCTACTGGAGTCAAAGGAGTACACGTCTTTGTATGGTCTAGTTATCTCAAGGCCAAGTCTCTCCATAACTACCTTTGGCATGAGGTTATGAGATGCTCCTGATTCCAACATGGCATTGTGAAGGATCTTATCATGAATATTCAAACTAACATAAAATGGGGGAAAACCTTCCTCTTGGAATTTACCTTCTACTTCAAGTCAAAACAAAATTCACAGTATCAATATTTTCTCCTATGTTTAAAGCTTTCAAAACTTGAGATTTATATACATCTTGGCCTACCAATTTAGTAAGAGGTATGGAAATCTTTATCTTGGCAATTTCATTCTCAATACTAAATGGTGTCTATGTTTTTGCTACATTTGAATCAATTTTATCAGATATTGTTTTTGCAACAAATTCATCTTGCTGATTTGTACTAGGAATATAAGCTAAATCAATTTTGTTAGGTCTACTAGTTGGTTTACCAGTGCTTCTTTTTGGAATGTTTTTGTTTTTATTTTTATCAAAACTTTTAGCCATTTGAGTTGAACTTTCTGTTGTCTTTTTAGGATCAATTTTAGGGGTCTTCCTAGAATAAATTTCAGGGTTCTTTCTCTTGGGAGTGTCTTGGGTTTTCTTACTTCTGAGGTCATACTATTTATGCACTTCCATGATATCATTTTCGAATCCTTGTTTATAATCCTCTAATTCTTGGAATTCTCCTTCAATTTGAGTTGGGGAAAAATTGAATTGATGTTCCTCAGTGAGGAATACAATATCCTCATCATTAAATACCATTAGATTAATTTGAATTTCTTCTATTTCTTCAATCACCCCCTCCTCCTCATCAGCATAGTTTTCTTGGAAAGGAGGCCTGGTTTGTTGGTTAGGACCTCTCTGTTCCCTGTCTTATTTAAGGGGGGTTTCCCCTAAAGTTTTGGTTTTGGTTCTGGTTTCTATTCTAAGGAGATGGTTGGTTTTCTCTGGGGAAATCTCTCTCATTTATGTTGACTCTCTCCATCATCCTCTCCATGGTTCTAACTAGGTTATCAATCTTAGTATCATATGTGGAGGCTACAGCCAATTCCCTATATGTGACTCTCTTTTCATTTTTAATTCTATCCCTTTTGGAAATCAGGTTTGCTTCATTATGTTGGGGTTCCCATGTTTTGGCCAGATTGGCAAGACCAAAAGATGATTCAACATCAGAACCAATTTCAGACCTTGGGATCTAGCCCTCTTGGGTCCAGAGAGGGATCTCTCTATATCAGCAAAAAATTTATGTCTTTGAAGCTCTAAAATTAAGATATTAGGCCAGTTATAGGCTCAGGGTTTGTTTGTTTGGTTTTTGTGTGTTTGTTGGGAATCGGGAAAGAAGGGTTCAATATAAGACAAGGTTGTATAAAAGGATTCTAGACAAAGGAGAGATAACTCAGAGAACATTTGAGACCATTGGGCAATGGAGTCAGGAAAGGGTTTACTTTCTAATCAATATGCAGGCTTTTAGTTGGGCTAGTCATCTAAAGCATTGGATCTTAAAGACGATAGTGTGACATGAAATGATAAGAGGGAGGGTGAAAGCAAGGAAACCTCCAAGGTGACCTTTCAGAAATCAGATCCAGGGACAGGGCTTGCCATTGGACAACCTGTGATCCAAAACCTAAGAGGTTAACTCTTCAGACAAGGAACATTAAAGATTTAGAACACAAAGGTGGAAACCTGAGATCAAAGAGACTTTGAACTCTCAATGATTTGGTATCCAGCTTAAGGGAACTTAGAAAGGTTTAATCAAGTGAAAAGGACTCTAGTGAGGAAGAGATAAAGATATAAACTCCCAGTATCCCAATTCATTTAATCAAAGCCTAACAAGAACATCTGAGAACAGTTTCATTAATTCATACATCATCTAGCAGCATATGTTTTGACCACTACATTGGTTAAATTAGCTTGAAACAATCCTCAAATAACACATACAGCAGAAAACATTGAAGGCAAGGAGAGCAGAAACATAGGGTACCTAACGAGGGCGAATCCTATGCCAGATTTCTGATGCGAGCCAATAGAAATGAAATGTAATGAACTACAAGGTAAAACAAATACAGAGATAGAAAAACATCACCGTTGCTTTAAATCAGGATCTAAATAAATGTGCTTGTCATATTAAATAGCAACACCAGTCATGTACAACATTGCCAATAGCTTGATATTCAGTCTGAAAACATCTTCCTCAGCCTATCTTACAACTTTACACAGAGACTATGTCTCAAAAGAAACAGCTTTCAATTCTCAGATATCCGATCAACAACCTTTACAATGTTTTCCCATGAGTTTTTATAGCCGAAAGAGAGACAAAAGGGTAGATGAAAACTAAATGTAGCATTAAAACTCAGAAGAGGAAGAGGGCCAAGGCCCCATTCTGTTTCAAATTCTGGGCATTTATCTTCAGTACTCTTTGGATGAAAGAGTGGTCTTCGTCAGGCTGCAATTTACTCCAGGTATGTCTCTAATGTACTTTCTGCAGCACCTCTGCAATACTCTGGTGAATAAACCGAGGTGGATAAAAGACTGTGAGGTCTGCCATACCGCATAACTAATGCACTAGTAGCATAGGACTGTTTTCAGGGTGGAAATTTCCTCAGGGACACGAAATAACATGCAGACGGTATGGGCACTTTTTCCTTTTATGGAAAGAACACTCTGTTGATGTGAAACCCTGATAGTATTTTTTTCTGCGCGCTAGACCTTCTATGTGATCCATGATGTCTTTGATCTGTTACCCTTGTATTTTGATGAAATCTTTTCTGCAGAGACCCCCCCGAACATTTTTCTGCTACATCGGGTTCTAACAGTGGCCCTTTTGGCCCTTTTCCCTGTGCTTTGTGCCATGATAACTGTGGCTATGAACCATGACGGTTTCCACCACCTGTAACCCTAAAAAACACACAAACGTGTTAAGAAATCGTGCATGGGGTCGGATGATGTGGATGACTGCAAAAATGGAAACGCAACGTGGATAAGGACGACAAATGTAGAGGATCCTGTGGAGGAACGTCATGGAACAACGGGAGATGCATTTGGAAAGGTGGCAAGATTGGAAATTTAAATGTAAAACATTAAAATTTGACCTTTGAACGAAATAATGCGACGAAAATATATGAAATGGGTGACGTGGAGGACTCTGTCAATGGCGGCGCATGCATTCAATTCTAACTGTCTGATCTCAGGAGGAGATCGATGGTGGAAAACACATCGGAGGGCGATAGATGGTGGGCCAGTGGTCCCTTTGCCTTGAGCTAACTTCCGAGCATCTTCGTGGCACGATAACCGTTGGATGGACAACTTCAAATCAGACAGTGTACGCGCATATCGCGCCATGTCCACAGTCGAACGTTAATGTGCGATGGGGGCGGTTTTTTAAATAGCGCTCGGAGACACGTGTCATGTGGTGAATGGCATCGTTGCGAAATGAAAAATACTGCCCACCTTCCAAAGGCAGTGCGATAGAAACCGTCGATTTTTGAACCATGTTTGCCTACGTGGACCGCCGAAGTGAATGAGCTGCGAGCCGTCGATCTGTGGGTCATATGGATGGTGGATATGCGATCGGAGGGGTGAACGAGGGGGGCCACGAACGCTATGGAGTTTGCGAAGACCATCCGATCTGTACAGATCGACGATTAATAGCACTCCCGATATCCAATTTCGATAAGCGCTTTCCGGGCTAGCGCTTGGTTCTAGCGCCCAGGTCATGCGGGGAAACGGTTTTGGGGGCTGGTCGAAGGGGGCTAGGTCCAATATACGTTAAAAGGTGGATTTTCGGCCCTTTTTAATGAAATTTGAGGCCAGAAAGGGGTAACGATAGAGGAAAAAAGGGGGGATTAAACCAAACAAGGGGTGTGTGTAGGATTTAAAGGGGAAATGGGTGGTTTAGGGGATTTTGGGAGGGATTTCTCGGGTAAAAAGGGGGACTTTGTCAAAGGGGAAAAAGGGTTAAAATGGGACATTCTACAGGGACACAAGGGGCAAATGAAGGCATTTTGGAGCGCAATTTTTCACAATCAGTGAGACCTTTTGGATGGAAACAACGGTGGGGATCTTTAAAAAGGCAATGGACCCACAGAGGCTTCAAGGATGAGATATTTTCATGGGAAATGTATCTCTTGAAGGCTCATAAAAAAACTTAGCCACCTGTTTGTTTGACAAAATTTCATAGGGGGCTAACAGTGGCTCCACATGGGGATGGCTTCTTCTTGAAGGAGTCAAGAATCTAGAAATGATCTTAGTGCAGGCCAGATGCCTAGTACTTGACCTATTCATTTGCTTTCTTGGATCAGCTACCACAAATCATGAAGTCATCAAATCAGCAGAAAAATTATCCCAAACAATCTACCTACCCATCCTACAATCCTACCATTTTCCTCTTCTGGGTGCATTTGGACTAGCAGACCCCTTACATCATTTATTTTTTACAAACAAGAAAATAAAACTATTCTATTTATATCCTTATTACTCCATGAGACTAGATTAAACTGTTGGCCTCACATGTTTCTCTACCTAATCTAACATCTGCTGGGATTAAACTGTCCAGCAGATTTCTTCTCGACGCTCTATAACAGAAATTTAAAAAATAGTCAAACTAGGATAAGACAATCTAGTTTGTTGTGGATCCAAGGCATAAAGAAAGTTGCACATGGACAGAAACTTGCAGAAAATTGAAAAAAAAAATATTGAAGGATTGAAATCTGAAGTTTTGAAGCATCCTTCTTTTCTTTGTGACTCAGGTTTTGAGCTTGTTAGAGTCACTTTCTCTTCTTCATTATTTGTTGGTTCGGATCTTGAGCATGTTAGAACAAGCTGTTTTACTTCTTTGGCTCAGGTTTTGATCATATTAGAGCCAATATTTTGCACTCCAGAGGTTCATGTTTTGAGCATGTCTGAACCTTTCTTCTCTCTTTTTTTCTGAAACATTTCTCTTTTTCTTGAAAACATAACACAACAACGGTATTTACAATGGAAATGGAAACTGGAAATCAGAAATTAGTAGTAGTAGTGTTTGAGCATCCTGCCATTGACAGGACCTCCAAACAGCTCCGTACCATCTAGTTCTTGTAGAGAAAAGGCATTTGGACCGACAGTGGCCTGGATGATGTATGGACCTTGCCACAAGCTGTCAAACTTGTCGTGCTTTTCTTTTTCCTCTCTCCTTGAGTCCCATTTCAAAACTTTATCTCCAATTTTGAAATCAGAAGCTTTGGTTCTTTTGTCAAACCACTAGTTTATATTTTCCTGAACTTTCATGGCTCTGTTATAGACCTCTTCCCTTCTTTGCTGGAGATGAATTGTTTGATTTATCCTCCTCACCATGATGTCTTCTTCTGTCTAAATCTCTTGGAAAAGTTTAATCACTGGTACCCCAAGGCTGGTAGGAAACACTGCCTCTGTTTCATAGACAAGCTGATATGGTGACATACCAATGGATTTCTTTGTTCTAAGTCTGTCAGCCCACAGGGCATGCACTAACTTTTTATGCCATGACTTTTTGTTCTCTTCCAGTAGATTTTTGATGATGGTTACCAAGCTCTTGTTTGATGATTCAACTAACCCATTACCTTATGGGTAATAAGCAGTTGAATGACCGAGTGCTATTCGATACCTGTGACAAAAATCAACCATTTTCTTGGATCCAAAAGCAGCAGCATTATGAGTGATTATTTTTCTTGGGCAGCCAAACCGGGAGAGGATGTGGTCTTCTAGGAACCTAATGATAACTGAATCTGTGGCATTCCTAGTAGGTATGGCCTCTATCCACTTAGTGAAGTAGCATGTGGCTGTTAAGATCCACTTGTGTTGTGCAGAAGAATCAGGGTGTATTTCTCCTATAAAATCTAGACCCCATTGCATAAAGGGACCTTCAACAGTGATGGTTTGTAAAGGGAGAGGTAGGAGAAATTATCATCTTTTGCCTTCAAAAATCTGGCATTTATGGCAGGCAATTATCATCTTATGGATGTCATTGAAGAGTGTGGGCCAATAGTAGCTAGCTCTGAGTATTTTGTTAGCAGTGGCTTTCCAGATCAGGTGGCCTCCACAATCTCTTGCATGGAATTCCTGTTTAATCCTCTCGACTTCAGTTTCAGGAAAAAATTTCAGTAATAGGCCATTTTCATTTTTCCAGTATAAGAATTCATCCAGTGTGCAATAGCTTCTGGATTTTAGCTTTAGGAATCTATCCTTGGTCTTTGACAGTTTAGGAGGGGCATTGAGGTGTGTGAGCACATACAGAATGTCAGAATACCATGGAGAGCTCTGAAAATTTTCCTCAACAGTAGGGTCAGGAAATCCTTCTTGCTCATCCAAGGCATCTACCATGTTTATGTCAAGGGCTTGTAAATTTGATTCAGCCATTAGTTGAGCTAGGCCCTGACCTTTTATCAGTTTTTGGGGTTTTATCTCAAGGTCATATTCTAGGATCACATCAATCCATTTGCCCCTCTTCCCATCTAGGCCTTGGGACAAGATGTCTTTAACCACTATGTGTGGCATGTAGGCTATGATGTGGGAATGCAGTATGTACACCCTAAAGTCTTGCAAGGCCTTCACCAGGGCATAGGCTTGTTTTTCCATTATGTTGTATTTCAAGGGTGTATCCCTCAGAGCTTTGCTGAAAAAAGCAATAGGCTGTTCCATTCCCTCTGGGTTTTTCTGCAGTAGGACTGCAGCCATTGTATGCTCAGAGGCAAATGAAAATATTAGGAAATCCTTTGAGAAATTAGGGCTGATTAGGACGAGGGCTCGGGTGAGTGCAAGTTTAACTGATTCAAAATATTTCTTAGCCTCAACAGTCCATTTAACTCCTGCACCTTTCCTTAACATGTTTTTCATATTCCTAAGGTGTTCAGCTAGATTGGGAATAAACCTCCTTAAGAAGTTGATTTTCCCAATGAAGGACTGCAACTCCTCGATTTTTCTCGGGTGTGTGATTTGTAGTATTCCCTCAACTCTTTGTGGGTCTATATTAATTCCCTTCTCAGATATGATGTGGCCAAGGAGATTACCTTCTTGCAGCCCAAATACAGTCTTTCTAGGATTCAATGATAGACCGAACCTTCTACATTTTTCAAACACTCTTCTCAGATGTTTTAGGTGTTCTTCTTCAGTTTTGGAATAAACTGTTATGTCATCCAGATAGATGAAAATGAAGTGCCATATTTCATCTGAAAAGGCTATGTCCATTGCTCGTTGGAAGGTTGCACCAGCGTTCATCAGTCCAAAGGGAATTTTTACATACATAAAAGTGCCCCATGGAGTGGTAAAAGCTGTCTTGAGTTGGTCTTCTGGGAGTACTAAAACTTGGTTGTAACCTGAAAAGCCATTTAACAGGGAGATCCTTTTCGAGCCTACTGCTTTCTGAAGAATGTGTTCCATTTTTGGCAAAGGGTAATTGTCTTTGAGTGAGGCTCATTTAAGATTCCTGAAATCAATGCACAGCCTGATCTCACCTATCTTCTTTCTTATAGCTACAAGGTTTGAGACCCAATCAGAGAGCCTAACAGGAACGATTATGCCTGCCTCATACATCTTATTTATTTCCTTTTCCACTACAGGTAATTTTTTTGGGTTTATTCTGCGGAGTTTCTGTTTGAAGGGCTTCTGATTTTCTTTCAGAGGTATTTTGTGTTGTATGATGTTTGTGTCATAGGCCTTTAAGTCCTCATAGTTCCAGGCGAACACATCAATTAATTCCTTGAATGAGTCAATGTATTTCTTTTTCATGTTTGTAGGCAGGGACTTAGCCAATTTAATCATCTTGGGTTTATCTTCAGTGCCTATGTTGCATTCTTCGACGTCAGAGTCTGCGTGTTCTATGGTGGGATTTTTTGCTACATCATCAAAGTCAAAAAGGTCTACCAAAGGTGCCAGCCCCCTGGGTACATTCTTATCTTTGGACTGCAGCACCTCTACTTCCTCACTATCTATGTTTTCATGCTCTTCGTTTGGATTTCCAATATTTCCATTTAAAGTGTTTATTTCTATGTTACAGGGTGTTTCTTCCTCATCTGATGGCTCTTCACTTAGGCAGCTATCATCAGATTTAGAGTTTGAATCGGAAAATTCAAACTCATTCCTGCCTACCAGGAAATCTTCAATCTGCTTATCTCCTTCAAAAACCTGCCAATATTTTTCATTATCTGGCACTACAGGTCTGAATTTGGTCTGAATGATGATTTTTTGGTCACTGGGAGGCTTTTGATACGAACTAGCCATGCAGGCTAATCCATTTGCAATTACGTTCTGACTCTTAGGGACAAATGCCAGTTCATATTCTACAAAGGTTTTCAATAGATCCATAGCATCATTCTTGTACACTCTCAGCCTAGGATGTTTCGTTGTATATTCACCATTTACTTGTTTTATGATCAACTCAGAGTCTCCATGCACGGCTATCCTACGGGCTCCTAATTTTTTCAACAGATTCAAGCCTGGGATAAGAGCCTCATACTCTGCGATATTGTTTGTACATTTGAATTTCAGGTTACAGGCATGACTCTCTGCATAGTCACTCTTTGTGTTATGTACCCACACTCCTGGTCCTGCATTTCTCTTGGTGCATGACCCATCGAAATTCATTTCCCATAAAGTTTCGCTCTTGGGCTTAACATCGTTTCGTTCTTGGTGTGGTGTATGAGCTTGTGAAGAGTGACTAATCAGTTGCCTGCATTCTATTTCTTGTTCACTCTGAGTTTCTGTTTTAGTGCATTGTCCAAAGTTTTCTACATTGTTTTCTTCCGAGTCTAGAGTAGCCATGATGTTAAAGTCTATGGGCTCTGTTTCATTGTTTGTATCTCTGTTTTTGAATTCTGGCCCCTCTAAGAATTCATCATTGCAAAGGATGAAGGATTCTAAATCTGTGTGCACAGAGTACAGAGGGGAGTTTTCAGGTTTTTCAGGGCTGCTGACCAGGAATTTCATTTTTGCCTCTCTATACAGTCTCCTAAGTTGGCTGAAGACAGGTATTGTGGCATATGCCCCATCCATCTGCATTGTACCTTGCAGCTTGGCTCCCCATGACCTTGAAAGCAACATGCCATACTTAGGTGGCACATCTGCCACTACAACATCCATGACCATACATTTGGCTGGAATTTGGGTTAAGTTCACACATAAATCTTTGATCAGGCCAAGACACTTTACTCTTCTAGAGTCAAATGAATAGAGGTCTTTATAGGGACAGGTTATCTCTAGGCCTAATCTTTCCATAACTACCTTAGGCATCAACTTTTGTGAGGCCCCAGAGTCATGCATTGCGTCGTGAAGGATCTTGTCATGGACATTGAGACTGATATAAAAAGGGGGTACTACCCCTTCCTGAAACTTCCCTTCTATCTTTGGACCAAACAAAAGGGCTGGTTGATCATCACTCAGATTGACTGTGTCCCTGTTTTCACCTAGATTTAAAGCTTTCAAAATTTGGCCTCTATATACATCCTGAGTGGCCAGCGCAAAGAGTGGGACAAAGATTTTAATTTTCGCAATCTCACTCTCCAAATTGAAAGTGGACTGACTCTTTGGAATGTTCAACTTTGTTTTGTTAGCCATCACCTTGGTGGTAAAATCAGTGGGCTGATTCTCACTATTTACAGGCTTAGGAACTATTTTATCAGGAGCAATAACTGCAGTGCTAGTGCTGCTAGTTGGTTGACTTTGTTTTTCAGTGTTTTGGTTGTCTTTTTCTTTGTTCTTCCCAGAACTCTTAGTTGCTGATTTGTTACTTTCAACAGCTACTTTAGAAGTTTTCTCAGGCCTTT
This sequence comes from Pinus albicaulis, assembly GCA_034641835.2. NCBI lineage: Eukaryota > Viridiplantae > Streptophyta > Pinopsida > Pinales > Pinaceae > Pinus > Pinus albicaulis. Next base: position 615,723,979 of record CM076579.1, read on the forward strand.
TCTTCATGGTAATCTCAGAAGCTTTTGGTTTGGAATTTTCTAGGCTCTTTTTGCTTCTAAGTTCATACTGTTCCCTGACCTGCATGATGGCATTTTCAAAACCCAACCTGTAATCCTCAGATTTTGATATTTCCTCATTCCAATATAAGGGTGAGGGCTCATCTTCTTCTGTGGAACAATTGTGGATTGAATTTTCTACCTCAAACATGTTTATTGTGTTTCCCTCAGACTCTTCTATGATTCCCTCATCTTCATCAAGAAATTTCTCTTGAAACGGGGGAATAACTTTCTGATCTGAGTCTCTTTGTCTGCTGGGAGTGGTATTGTTTCTTCTAAAGTTTTGGTTCTGGTTATGATTTTGGTTTCTGTTCTGATTACTAACTGTGACAACCATATTTTCCATCATTTGCTGTATATTTTCCATGTTTTTAGATAAACAATCATAATTGGGATCAGATGTGGAAGCTACAATGTCATCTCTATACGTCACCCTCTTTTTAGCCCTCATTCTGGATTTTTTCTCAATCAGATTAGCCTCTACACTCGCTACTCCCTTTTGCAGGTCTTCCAATGTGTTGTAATCTCTCTCCTTAAGCTGGTAAGCCATGTCAGCATCAAAGCCTTCAGGGTATTTCACTTGGGCCAAACCTTGGGGAGGTTTCATGTGTGGAGGAAGAGCGTTATAAATGTTATTAAACCTTGTATAGTAGTCATGGACACTTTCTCCCACGTTTATTTTAAGGTTCTTGTATTCTGCTAAGATTTGGAGAAGGTTGGCCTTAACCTCTCATTTGTTTATGAAGGTATGATATAAAGCAGGAAGATCTTGGATACTGTTAGGAGGTATGCCTTTAAACCATTTCTTCACATCACCCCCTAAGCTCTGGGCAAAGATTCTCATTTTGACTGTATCATCATCTATCTCCATGTAATCAAAAGAATCTTCCATCCTGTCTACATGGTGTTGATCTGTGGTGGACTCTTTTGCAGTGAAGTGCGGGATCTTTGACTGGTAATCATTGGGTAAGGGCACTAGAGGCTGGGGTAATACCAGAGGTGCATACCAGGCTGCCATGATAATGTTCTGAGGAGGTAAGGGGTTGGCTTGAGCATCTGGTATATGGATAATAGGGACACTAGTACCAGCATAAGTTTGTTGGGCAGATCTAGGGTGGCAAAGTCCCAAGTTTTGAATGAAGTGAATATCAGGAGGTGTAGATGGAGGGGTTTCTCTGTCCCTAATGTGTTGACCACTATGAGATGGTGAACTGGGAAGCTCAAGGTCTGGCTAGTCTAGAACACTGAATGACCTAGTTCTTGGTAATCTGTTTGGTAGGTCCTGGTCAAGAGAAGTGTCTGATAGTGCTGTAAAGTCTTTCAGTGCAGAGTTAGCTCTATGGATGTGGCTGGAAATAGTTGGTCCTTTAATTGTATGAGATCTCTTTAGGATGCTCTAAGGGTTTTTTACTATTTTAGGTGGGTTTGGGTTAGGATAAGCTCTTGTGTGAATGGTTCTTGAAGCCAGACTGTTGTTTTCCAACCAAGCAGCTTAACCCTACTTGTTAATTTTATTATGGTTGACGTTTTTATGGAGGCTGGTCTCCCAGTGGAGTCTTATGTGAACCAAGATAATCAGCAGGCCTACTGATCACCAATGGAGTCTTTGATCGTTGAAAAACTAAGGAGTCGCTAGGTGGAAGGTTTAGAATTTTTCAAGAGAAGTACATTGTCCACCACAGTGTTTGTGTAATGTCCTTTTTCAAGGATATCTTCAAACACAACAAACTCTAACCAGAGATGGACTGGGAGGGCTTTTACCAGATATTTCACCTCTGAAAGAGAGTGAGATCTAGAGGCTACCTGGCCCTTTCCAGACTCTGTCTAAGAGTGTGGGAGAAACACAATAAGTGGTGTAGAAATTGAATTGCAATTGGAAGTGTTTCACTACCAACCTAACCAGAGATTCTGGTTTTCTAGGGCTCTTGTGATGTAGTGAGATGGAACAAACTCAGTTCCCCAGTGGATTCGCCATTATGTTGGGGTTCCCATGTTTTGGCCAGATTGGCAAGACCAAAAGATGAGACAACATCAAAACCACTTTCAGACATCAGGATCTAGCCCTCCTGGGTCCAGAGAGGGATCTCTCTATATCAGCAAAAAAATTATGTCTTTGAAGCTCTAGAATTAAGATATTAGGCTAGTTATAGGCTCAGGGTTTGTTTTTTTGGTTTTTGTGTGGTTGTTGGGAATCAGGAAAGAAGGGTTCAATATAAGACAAGGTTGTATAAAAGGATTCTAGACAAAGAAGAGATAACTCAGAGAACATTCGAAACCATTGGGCAATGGAGTTAGGAAAGGGTTTACTTGCTAATCAATATGCAGGCTTTCAGTTGGGCTAGTCATCTAAAGCATTGGATCTTAAAGATGATAGTGTGACATGAAATGATAAGAGGGAGGGTGAAAGCAAGGAAACCTCCAAGGTGACCTTTCATAAATCAAATCCAGGGACAGGGCTTGCCATTGGACAACCTGTGATCCAAAACCTAAAAAGTTAACTCTTCAGACAAGGAACATTAAATATTCAGAACACAAAGGTGGAAAATTGAGATCAGAGAGAGACTTTGAACTCTCAATTCTTTGGTATCCAGCTTAAGGGAACTTAGAAAGGTTTAATCAAGTGAAAAGTACTCTAGTGAGGCAGAGACAAAGATCTAAACTCCCAGTATCCCAATTCATTTAATCAAATCCTAACAAGAACATTTGAGAACAGTTTCATTAATTCATATATCAGCTAGCAGCATATGTTTTGACCACTACATTGGTTAAATTAGCTTAAACAATCCTCAGATAACACATACATCAGAAAACATTAAAGGCAAGGAGAGCAGAAACATAGGGTACCTAATGAGGGAAAATCCTATGCCAAATTTCTGATGCGAGCTAGTAGAAATTAAATGTAATGAACTACAAGGTAAAACAAATACAGAGATAGAAAAACATCACTACTGCTTTAAATCAGGATCCAAAGAAATGGGCTTGTCATATTAAAGAGCAACACCAGTCATGTACAACATTGCCAACAACTTGATGTTCAGTCTGAAAACATCTTCCCCATCCTATCTTACAACTTTACATAGAGACTATGTCTCAAAAGAAACAACTTGCAATTCTCAGATATCTGATCAACAACCTTTACAATGTTTTCCCATGAGTTTTTATAGCTGAAAGAGAGATAGAGGGGTAGATGAAAAATAAATGTGGGATTAAAACTTAGAAGAGGAATAGGGTCGAGGCCCCATTTTGTTTTAAATTATGGGCATTTATCTTTAGTACTCTTTGGATGAAAGAGTGGTCTTCATCAGGGTGCAATTTACTCCAGGTATGTCTCTGATGTACACGCTGTAGTGCCTCTGCAATACTCTGGTGAATAAAATGAGGTGGATAAAATACTGTGAGGTCTACCATACTGCATAACTAATGCACGGGTAGCATAGGACTGTTGTCAGGGCGGAAATTTCCTCAAGGACACGAAATAGCATGCATACGGTATGGGCACTTTGTCCTTTTATGGAAAGAACACTCTGCTGATGTGAAACCCTGATAGTATTGTTTTCTGCACGCTGGACCTTTTGTGTGATCCATGATGTATTCGATCTGGTACCCTTGTATTTTGATGAAATATTTCCTGCAGAGACTCCCCTGAACATTTTTCTACTACATCAGGTTCTAACAGTGGCCCTTTTAGCCCTTTTCCCTGTGCTTTGTGTCATGATAACTGTGGCTATGAACCATGGCGGTTTCCACCACTTGTAACCCTGTAAAACACACAAACACGTTAAGAAATCGTGCATGGGGTCGGATGATGTGGAAGACTGCGAAAATGGCAACGCGGCGTGGATAAGGACGATGAATGTAGAGGATCCTGTGGAGGAATGCCATGGAATAGCAGGAGATGCATTTGCAAAGGTGGCGAGATTGGAAATTTAAATGTAAAAAATTAAAATTCGACCTTTGAATGAAATAATGCAACGAAAATATATGAAATGGGTGACGTGGCGGGACCCAGTCAATGGCGGGGCATGCATTCAATTCTAACCGTCCGATCTCAGGAGGAGATTGACTGTGGAAAATGCATCGGAGGGCGACAGATGGTGGGCTAGGGGTCCCTTTGCCTTGAGCTAACTCCCAAGCATCTTCGCGGCGTGATCGCCGTTGGATGGACAGCTTCAGATCGGATGGTGTATGCGCATATCGCACTGGGTCCACAGTCGAACGTTAATGCGCGATGGGGGTGGTTTTTTAAATAGCGCTCGGAGACATGTGTCATGCGCTGAATGGCATCATTGTGAAATGAAAAATACCGCCCACCTTCCAAAGGCGGTGCGATAGAAACCGTCGGTTTTTGAACCATGTTTTCCTGCGGGGACCACCGGAGCGAATGAGCTGTGAGTCATCGATCTGTGGGTCAAATGGACGGTGGATATGCGATCGGAGGGGTGAACGGGGGGGGCCACGGATGCTACGGAGTTTGCGAAGACCATCTGATTTGTACAGATCGACGGTTAATAACGCTCCCAATATCCAATTTTGATAAGCACTTTTCGGGCTAGCGCTTGGTTCTAGCACCCAGGTCATGTGGGGAAACGTTTTTGGGGGCTGGCCGAAGGGGGCTAGGTCCAATATACGTTAAAAGGTGGGTTTTCAGCCCTTTTTAATGCAATTTGAGGCCAGAAAGGGGTAACAATAGAAGAAAAAAGGGGGAATTAAACCAAACAAGGGTTGTGTGTAGGATTTAAAGGGGAAATGGGTGGTTTAGGGGATTTTGGGAGGGATTTCTGGGGTAAAAAGGGGGACTTTGTCAAAGGGGAAAAAGTTTTAAAATGGGACATTCTACAGGGACACAAGGGGCAAATGAAGGCCTTTTGGAGCGCAATTTTTTACAATCAGTGATACATTTTGGATGGAAACAGTGGTGGGGATAGTTAAAAAGGAAATGGACCCACAAAGGCTTCAAGGATGAGAGATTTTCATGGGAAATGTATCTCTTGAAGGCTCATAAAAAAACTTAGCCACTTGTTTGTTTGACAAAATTTCATAGGGGGCTAATAGTGGCTCCACATGGGGATGGCTTCTTCTTGAAGGAGTCAAGAATCCAGAAATGATCTTGGTGCAGGCCAGATGCCTGGTACTTGACCCATTCATTTTATTTCTTGGATCAGCTGCCACAAATCATGAAGTCATCAAATCAGCAGAAAAATTCTCCCAAACAATCTACCTACCCATCCTACAATCCCACCATTTTCCTCTTTTGGGTGCATTTGGACTAGCAGACCCTTTACATCATTTATTTTTTACAAACAAGAAAATAAACCTATTCTATTTCTATCCTTATTACTCCATGAGACTAGATTAAACTGTTGGCCTCACATGTTTCTCTACCTAATCTAACATCTGCTGGGATTAAACTGTCCAGCAGATTTCTTCTCTACACTCTACAACAAAAATTTAAAAACAGTCAAACTAGGATTAGACAGTCTAGTTTGCTGTGGATCCAAGGCATAAATACAGTTGCACATGGATAGAAACTTGCAGAAAACTGAAAACAAAATCTTGAAGGCTTGAAATATGAAGTTTTGAAGCATCCTTCTTTTCTTTGTGACTCAAGTTTTGAGCTTGTTAGAGTCACTTTCTCTTCTTCATTATTTGATCGTTCGGATCTTGAGCATGTTATAACCAGCTGTTTTACTTCTTTGGCTTAGGTTTTGATCATATTATAGCCAATATTTTCCACTCTAGAGGTTCATGTTTTGAGCATGTCTAAACCTTTCTTCTCTCTTTTTTTTTGAAACATTTCTCTTTTTCTTGAAAACATAACACAACAATGGTATTTACAATGGAAATGGAAACTGGAAATCAGAAATCAGTAGTAGTAGTGTTTGAGCATCCTGCCATTGACAAGACCTCCAAACAGCTCCGTACCATCTTGTTCTTGTAGAAAAAAGGCATTTGGACCGACAGTGGCCTGGATGATGTATGGACCCTGCGACAAGCTATCAAACTTGTCGTGCTTTCCTTTGTCCTCTCTCCTTGAGTCCCATTTCAAAACATTATCTTCAATTTTGAAATCAGAATCTTTGGTTCTTTTGTCAAACCACTTCTTTATATTTTCCTAAACTTTCATGGCTCTGTTATAGACCTCTTCCCTTGTTTACTGGAGATGAATTGTTTGGTTTATCCTCCTCACCATGCTGTCTTCTTCTGTCTGAATCTCTTGGACAAGTTTAATCACCGATACCCCAAGGCTGGTAGGAAGCACTGCCTCTGTTCCATAGACAAGCTCATATGGTGACATACCAATGGATTTCTTTGTTGTAAGCCTGTCAGCCCACAGGGCATGCACTAACCTTTTATGCCATGACTTTTTGTTCTCTTCCAGCAGCTTTTTGATGATGGTTACCAAGATCTTGTTTGATGATTCAGCTAACCCATTACCTTATGGGTAATAATCAGTTGAATGACCAAGTGATATTCGATACCTATGACAAAAATCAACCATTTTCTTGGATCTAAAAGCAGCAGCATTATCAGTGATTATTTTTCTTGGGCAGCCAAACCGGGAGAGGATGTGGTCTTCTAGGAACCTAATGATAACTGAATCTATGGCATTCCTAGTAGGTATGGCCTCTATCCACTTAGTGAAGTAGTATGTGGCTATTAAGATCCACTTGTGTTGTGCAGAAGAAGCAGGGTGTATTTCTCCTATGAAATATAGACCCCATTGCATAAAGGGACCTTCAACAGTGATGGGTTGTAAAGGGAGAGGTAGGAGCTTTATTTTGCCTTCAAAAATCTGGCATTTATGGCAGGAAATTATCATCTTATGGATGTCATTGAAGAGTGTGGGCCAATAGTAGCCAGCTCTGAGTATTTTGTTAGCAGTGGATTTCCAGTTCAGGCAGCCTGCACACTCTCCTGCATGGAATTCCTGTTTAATCCTCTCGGCTTCAGTTTCAGGCAAACATTTCAGCAATAGGCCATTTGTATTTTTCTAGTATAAGCATTCGTTCAGTATGCAATAGCTTCTGGCTTTTAGCTTTTGGAATCTAGCCTTGGTCTTTAACAGTTTAGGAGGGGCATTGAGGTGTGTGAGCACATACAAAATGTTAGAATACCATGGAGAGCTCTAAAAATTTTCCTCAACAGTAGGGTCAGGCAATCCTTCTTGCTCATCCAAGGCATCTACCATGTTTATGTCAAGGGCTTGTAAATTTGATTCAGCCATTAGTTGAGCTAGGCCCTAAACTTTTATCCGTTTTGTGGGTTTTATCTCAAGGTCATATTCTAGGATCACAACAATCCATTTTCCCCTCTTCCCATCTGGGCCTTGGGACAAGATGTCTTTAACCACTATGTGTGGCACGTAGGCTATGATGTGGGAATGCAGTATGTACACCCTAAAGTCTTTCAAGGCCTCCACCAGGGCATAGGCTTGTTTTTCCATTATGTTGTATTTCAAGGGTGTATGCATCAGATCTTTGCTAAAAAAGGCAATAGGCTGTTCCATTCCCTCTGGGTTTTTCTGCAGTAGGACTGCAGCCACTGTATGCTCAGAGGTAAATGAAAATATCAGGAAATACTTTGAGAAATCAAGGCTGATTAGGACGAGGGCTCGGGTGAGTGAAAGTTTAACTGATTCAAAAGAATTCTTAGCCTCAAAAGTCCATTTAACTCCTACACCTTTCCTTAACATGTTTTTCATATTCCTAAGGTGTTCAGCTAGATTGGGAATAAACCTCCTTAAGAAGTTGATTTTCCCAATGAAGGACTGCAACTCCTTAATGTTTCTTGGGTGTGTGATTTGTAGTATTCCCTCAACTATTTGTGGGTCTATCTTAATTCCATTCTCAGATATGATGTGGCCAAGGAGCTTACCTTCTTGCAGCCCAAATACAGTCTTTTTGGGATTCAATGACAGACCGAACCTTCTACATTTTTCAAACACTCTTCTCAGATGTTTTAGGTTTTCTTCTTCAATCTTGGAATAGACTGTTATGTCATCCAGATAGATGACAATGAAGTGTCATATTTCATCTGAAAAGGCTATGTCCATTTCTCGTTGGAAGTTTGCACCAGCGTTCATCAGTCCAAAGGGCATTTTTACATACATAAAAGTTCCCCATGGATTGGTAAAAACTGTCTTGAGTTGGTCTTCTGGGAGTACTAAAACTTGGTTGTAACCTGAAAAACCATCTAACAGGGAGATCCATTTCGAGCCTACTTCTTTCTGAAGAATGTGTTCCATTTTTGGCAAAGGGTAATTGTCTTTGAGTGAGGCTCTATTAAGATTCCTGAAATCAATGCACAATCTGATCTCACCTGTCTTCTTTCTTACAGCTACAAGGTTTGAGACCCAATCAGAGAACCTGATAGGAACTATTATGTCTGCCTCATACATCTTCTTTATTTCCTTTTCCACTACAGGTAATTGTTTTGGGTTTATTTTGCGGAGTTTCTTTCTGAAGGGCTTCTAATTTTCTTTCAGAGGTATTTTGTGTTGTATGATGTTTGTGTCATAGGCCTTTAAGTCCTCATAGTTCCAGGCAAACACATAAATGAATTCCTTGAATAGTTCAATGTATTTATTTTTCATGTTTGTAGGCAAGGACTTAGCCAATTTAATCATCTTGGGTTTATCTTCAGTGCCTATGTTGCATTCTTCGATGTCAGAGCCTGCGTGTTCTATGGTGGGATTTTTTGCTACATCATCAAAGTCAAAAAGGTCTTCCAAAGGTGCCAGCCCCCTGGGTACATTCTTATCTTTGGCCTGCAGTCCTGAACAATATTTTCTCTAAGCGTGAGTTAAATTGGATATCCTGCAAGTTTTTAAGGTTTTTCAAGTAGGGAACTTGCCTTGTGAATAGTTTTGCTAACAGTTGAACTTTAAAATCTAGGAGTTTTCCTTAGGATTTTCTCTGGGTTGTCAACTATTGTAGGATGGTTTGGGCTAGGATGGAATCTAGTACAAATTATTTTTGAAGCCAGAATTCAGACCCAAGGCGCAGAGAGGTTGGAAGTTTTATAATAGCTAAAAAACAAACCAATCTATGAAAGAAAAATACTTTATTCACACAGTATTTTGACTGGGTTTCTTTGAGTTTTGATAGTCTTAGGTTTTCTTAATAAGTCCCTAGTATGGTCGTCATTATGTTGGCTCCCTATAATTTGTAAGGTTGGCAATAAAAAATAGTAGAGAACCACATCAAACCACTTTGGAGTCCAGGACCTAGCCTTCTTGGGCTCAAAGAGGGCTCTCTCTGTGTTTATGAGTAAATGATTTAGCTTTATGCTTACATTTTTTGATTTTAGGCTACTTATAGAGCTTGGGTTTGTTTGTTTGTTTGATTGATTGTAGGTTGGATAGGTAGATTTTGGGAAGCTTAATCCATTAGGCTATGGAGTCATAAAAGGGTTAAATTATACATCAACTCTTCAAGGGTTTTCACAGGGCAAGCTAACTATATCAAATGGATCTCTGTGGAAAGATGGATATGAGATGATAGTGAGCTTTGTAAAGCTAAAAAGAAGATAATCTCTGAATTATTTAACTATACTTTAACATAAAAGTAGAGAAGACAGACTCTGAATTTTGCATTCAAGTCCTTAGAGGAAAACATGTAAGACAACAGTTTAGTAGAGGTAAAGTGTAATTAAGAATTCCTTAACTTAGCATCATAAGAAAGACCTCAAGATAACAGTTTAAGAGAAACTAAAAAGCAAACAATATCTGAATTATTTATTTAAACTTTAAGAGAAAAACATTAAGATAACAGTTAGGTGAAACTAAAGAGAAAACAATCTCTGAATTCTTTAGCTATAGTTTGCAGAGGAAAACATTAAGATAACAGTCACAGACAGAATTAAGGTGCTCATGCAGCATATCTTAATCTAAGATTTCTATTCTGCTATGAGGGAGATTGATGCACAATATAGAAAAACAAAGGAAAAAAATTATAAAAAAGGATAACATCACCATTAAACATAGCTCAAGGATCCTGTGAAAGTGCTTGTATTACTATTGTCTAGCTCAAAACAGTCACACTGCTCCAATGCAATAATCTTTGCAACTCAAAGTATAAGCCAAATTCCAACTCAACGACCAACAACCAACAACGATAATGAACAATACATGCAGTATTTAACTGCAACTGAGGAGGTTTCCCTAATATAGGGTGATAGATTTCATTTACTATAGAGTAAATATTTTTTGATGATTGAGACCATGCAAGGTCCAATTCCAAAAATATCACTGACAGGCCTATTGTAGTAATAAATTTCAAATTAACTGTTGAGCTAACTTTAAGATATTTTTGACCAACTGCCTGTAACATTAAATTTTACAATAACTTCTGAATTAATTTCAAAATATCTCTGACTGTAACATTTGACTTTAGTAGCTTTCATTAACTTAAAATTAAGCTGGAGGTGGCCTGTGTTTGAGAAGTAGTAAATGATAAGTGGCCTTAACATCTAGCTTTGTCTTCCTCATTGATTTTCTTTTTGATTTGTCCTTTAATCTTTAATCTATCTTCACTAGTATCTTTTATCTATTTTCTCCTTAATGCCTTTGTTGTCTATGTAATTTCTCCCTTTACTTATTTATCTGCTTTATTTTTACCTTTGTCCCTTGAATGTTTTATCTTTGATCTTTCTTTATCTGCCTTTCACCTATTCTTTAACTCTGTCTTTTCATTTTTAACTCGTGACTACTCTGTTTCACTTCTTTCACCTTTCACTGTCCTTTGTATTGAATAAAACTTGATGTTGCTGGAATGAATGTATAATCATTGATAATCATTAATTCCTCCCTTTCTGCTCCATTGTTGCTTTGCTTATCTTCTACTCCTAAATCCTTTAATGAATAAGCCTTCCAAATTAGAATTCAGAGAGTCTAGATTAAACAAGTCCTTGGGAATTAGAACCCAAAGTTTATTTACCTCATCTGGTGGCACGCTGATCACCTACACAATCCAAAAAATTTGTTAATTTTAAACACAGGGCTTTCTGCAGGGAAACGATATGGCTTTTAAGGAAATCGGGAAAATATGTGGACAGAGTCCGGACAACGGGATTTTTTTGGTTTCTGTGTTTAGTTGTGGCCTTCCACGTCCTTTAGAATGTTGCAGAGGTTATCACAGTGTTTCAGGGGCTTATCGCAACAACACTAAGTTCAAAATATTTCAAAAGGGTCAGCGGTTTCGTGTTATGGTGCGAACGTGGTTAGTGTTTTATCGCACAGGACGTAAGCAGTGAGGAGGTTTATTTTGTGGAGATGCGATGAAGTGGTAAGGCGACAAATGGCGGAGGGGAGGGGTTGAGAAAATTCCCATTTTGAAACCCTTGGTGGTGTTTAAATGATGGGAGATTGGAGGTGTGAAACGAGTTAGGGGTCATCGGATCAGGAGAAGAAGATCGGATGGTGGTCGGGGTTTAATTGATTGTAGGTTAGTTTGAAAAGGTGGGGTCGGGGGCATTAAATAAAGTGGCGGGTTTAAATGCAGAGTGGAGCCCAGGTATATTAGAGCGGATGCGCTTAAATATAAAGGTGGGTCGGGGGTTTCAAACACAATACGGGTGAGGATTTAAACAAATGGGGTTTATTTAGGTGGGACCCGATAGATTAAAATTACTTTAAAACAAGTGTAAAAAATGGGTTTTTTACATTGTTTTATATGAAAGAAAGGGAATGAGTAGAGGGGAAATCTTTTTAGAAATGGGAATGGGGTTTTAGGTATAGGGAAAAGGGCTTTCGGAAGGGGAAAAGGCTAAAATGAGGGTTTTCAGGTCAAACATGGGATTTCAGAGCATGAGGGTATTGAAAATGGTAAAATGAGAGATAATGAATAGGTTAAATGGAAAATAATGAAGGCAGTGAGATTTCTGGAAATAAATGATAATCAGGGAATATTATTTTCAGCAGAATGTGAGAAATAAACAGTCATCTGGTGATACTATAGAATTATAGCAGACTAACAAAACATATTCCAGCTAGTTATAGAGCTAGTAGGAAGTGAAAAATACCAAGATCCTACAGGTCCCGTGAGAGTGTATGGAAAAAATCTTACAGTGCAATCCTCTAAATTGATGGCTAGCATATAATTATGAATGTGTTCTTCTGCCAGAAGACCATCATCAGGATTAAACTTAGGTTACCATCTTTCAGATGATTTTGGTAGAGCATGAAGAGGAGCGGGCATATTTACAGCCCCTGGATTGTTCCATTGGTAGCCTGCCATTAGAATTTGGGTGGATGTGATGGATTGAGTTTGAGTTGAAGAAGAGGCAGGCTGAGTGCTAGAACTAGTTGAAGTAGCACTGATTGTTGGAGTGGAAGTGGTGGAAATCAGTGGAGGTAATGGAGGTGAATAAGATAAGATCTCACTGTTGACTGACTCTAATTGAGTCCTCTTTATTCTCTTTCGAGTATTATCAATGGGAAATTCAAAAGGAATAATTCTTGTCTTTTGACTTTCTGATTGAGTTAATATTCTTCTAGGTTGTAAAGAAGATGAAATACTAATCTCATATGTTGATAAGTTTCAGGCTTTTCAACAGAAATGGATACTCTTTCTAACTTTTCTATCAAATACTGAACTTCAAGGGAATTTTGATAAAACTTGGGAGACATTATGAGTTGAGTATCACTAGGAGACTTAGGAGAAGGATGATCAACTTCAGATTTTAAAGATGAAGATCTAGATAATTTTCTGGAAGTTGATGGGGATCTAGAGGGAGAAAGACTTCTAGATTGACCTTTATATTGATCAAATATTCTTTCCATTCACAAGGCCCTCCTTCCAACGCCAAAATTTTGAGGCCTTGAAATTAAATACCACAACATGGGGGAAAACCACCCAGTCTGAACCTTAAAGTAGCTCCTTTTCGGTTTCGTGTGGTGGCTCTGACTGGGGATTGTGGGACCAGTTTCCCAATAAGGATGATTTTGGGGTGCATTTTGATTATACAACATGCAATGGAAAATAATTCTAATCTATCACATGTATCTATCTAACACTATCTATTCTACTATATTCTCGGGGTGCTTCTTCCTTTATGTGATCTAAAGAGATATCCTTCAACTGTTAATAATGTAGAGTATTTAATAGTTGAAAGAGATGAAAATTATGTGAGATTATTCTTCTAACAAAATAGTTAGATTAGAAGAATTGTGAAAATTATATCGCATTCATATGTGTGATTATATATCTAATAAGAAATCACAGACAAATATTAGTACAGAAGTGCATTTAACATTCATCTATAATGACGTTTCAAATATATAATGCAATAAAAAGATGACTACCAATCTAGAAAATAAGACTTAATACAAGTGAATAGAATTACCATATGTATGAAGTTCTACTCATGTAAACTGACAGTAGATATATGCTCCTCTTCACTTTAAAGCAATTTAAAGAGTACAATAGTGCAACATCGGTTAAACAACTTCAAATGTCAAAAATAACAGACTTTGTTCCATTAATTCATCAAAGCATTCACAAAATTATAATAGTGCATTATTTGAGAATGTTTTTGAAAAATTTCTGGACCCTTCTCTAAATGCATGAGAGGGGTTCAAATACTAAACTAACTATGTTTTAAAAATATATTATTACATAAAAATAGAGGAGGTTTCAAACAACCATCCTCGTAAGACAAACTTTAACTTCAATATAGGAAAATAAAGTAACAATATTACTATGAATTCTAATATTTCATTTGGATTTGATCTCGAATTCAAAAAATATCTAGCATGGGCTTGAGCTGAGCTGGCTGCAAAATACTCGATCTGAACTGTCCCTTGAATACTGCATTTGAGAGTGTTGGCTGCGATCTTTTTGTCGAATCTGTTAAAGATTGCAGGGTTTTCTAATGATGATAAGGTTTGATCAAAAAATTCCAATAATTTTCTTGATCAAACTTATTTAATTTTTTAATCGCTTTATCCTGCATTTATTCCTTTTGTCTCCACTTTGTTTCAAGATGTTTGACTTCTGAGAGCACTTCAAACGTGCACTCTTTCATAAGTTCTGATTTCAAAAAATGTTCACATACAGATTCAATAATATCCTTTGTCAACCTTGATGCTTTCGTTTTTTCTTTCTCTACTTGCTTTATTTGTGCTTTCCAATCTTTGCATAAGATCTCCTTGTGGAATTTATCTACCTGAGGTAGATGAGCTTCCTTGCCTGAGTCTGATGCTTGCCATTGAATGTGTTCATCAATTTTCTTCTCAACCTTCTCACATTCAAGTTTCTAGATAGCTACTTCATGGATCAGTATTTCACTTGAGTCACAATAAGAGCAAGTTATAGAAGCTTGTTGGAAAAATACTTCTTATTGTTGCTTTAACTTAGCATTCACATCTAATGCTTCTTTTATGAATTGTTGTAACTGCGGTTGGCTTTGTAATATATTCATTGCTGCTTCTAGTTGTGTTTTCTTCTCAGTGAATTGTACTTGATGCTGCAAATTAAGACTTTCAAAATCCTTTTGAAATTGGGACATCTTCAATTCCATTTTCTCGCTGGAGTTAGAATTTACTTGATCTAAAATTCTCACTAATTCTTGTATTTTATCTTCTCTCTGCTTCAGTAACATTTTAACCTCAGTGGCTTTATCAATAGTGGGAGTAGCATATGCACCTACAAACTATGATAATTTGGTTAAATGTTCAGTAGGATCAGCTAGGGATCCTTCCATAAAACATCAAGAGATTCATTTGTAAGGTTTGAGACTGTATCATCAATTCTTCTCCTTTTTCTTCTCTTTATTACACCCTTATGACTAGGACTATAGAAGACATCCAATGAAGGGATTTCCTCAACTTATAACATTATCTGCTTTGTAGGATAAGACAAAATGATCTCTCAATCATGAGTTTTAGGAACTTATTGTAGTGGAGTAACAGTTTCCACTAACTTCTGAGAATGTTATAGTGTCTGAAAACTAGTAGCTTGATCAATATTGGGATTTGTTTTAGGAGTTTTTATTGCTTTAGAAAAGTCATCCCATTCACTCTTCAAATACTTTGGTTGAGACTTTTCTGACTGATCAAGTGTATCTTGACTGTGCTGAAGTTCTTCGGAAGATGACTTTGTTCCATTGTTTCCTCCTTTTTCCTGCATCTCAGTCTCTTTGATTACTTGATTGATTACCTTTTCTGGGTTCTCCTTCCTATTTTCAGATTCATTTTTAGAATGATCTGAATTCTAAGATTGATGTTCTAATTTCCCTGACTCATCTTCAGACATGTATTTCACTTCATTATCCAAGCTAATACTTGAAGTAGGTTTGTTGACATCTTCTATAATCAATAAGTCTAGATGAATCCTTTCGAGTCTCTTAATTCTGTATGCTTGGAAGGCTTCCAAGTCATCTTGATTGAGTTGAATAGATGCAAACTTAAGTACATCTGAAAATTTTTTAATACCTTGAAATAAATCATCGAATCTATATGATCTCTTTCACAAAAGCTTTTACTTTGAGATCTATGATATAGTTTTTAATTACATCATTGGGGTCATATGGCCACTTTGGAATTACTGCAAAATTCAATAGATTAACATTTGAAACTTCCTTGTAGGCATGACCAATATCAAAAAGTGAAAATTTACCACACTGTAAAGGAAAATTAGGCCAAACGATCTTCTTAGCATCTTTAAGCTATTTAGAAATACCATTTACAACAAGTTGGTAGGAAATTTCTCTTGCAAGTAACTTATCAGGAACATAATATGGTAGGACATGAGGAGAAGCATAGCTACAAAAAACTCTGATATAAGTGAAACTTTCCTCTGCGAACAATCTAGCAATTGGAAAAATTTCTGTACTAGCTTCTTTGGAAAACCTAGGGGCTTTCTCATTGAATATAATCTGGTACATAGGCAACATGACTCTATGGAAAATTTTGTAAAAATGCAGATGGAAGTATGATTCCCAAAGGGCTCTGTGGTAAATGTGGATTAAAGTAGGGTCTTGGGTCGCCCACTTCCATCCCATAGTAGGAAAACTAGAAGAAAAGAAAATTGCGTTCATGACATGGGCACTCATGTAAAAGGGGGGTATTTATATAGATGAAACACGTATTTTACTCCTATAATCCATGATGTTTTTGGCGAAATTATAAGATAGGATATTTTCCCAATTCAAAATTAAGGAATTGACGATTATGTCAATTAATGGGACCCAATCAACAGAAAACCTAGTGGTATCAGGTTTTGCAAATAATGTACACAACATACCGACAGTATAACAGTAAGGGGAAAGAATTTGTTCTATTGGGTATGTATTGAATTTATCTCATTTAAGATTGCCTTGGTCTTCCTTCCATTCCTTTATGACTTCATCATGTCTGAATGTTTTGCTCTAAAGCTTTGAAGAAAAGCTTTTTCATAGTTATGTTGTGGGACAGGTAAGTGGTACATTGTCCTCAAATCTTCTGCCCTGAAAAAACTTGTATTCTTGCCCTTTGAATCCTTTAATGTTTTATATTATACGTTCAAGTGGTCAATTACCCACTTAACCTTATTTGTATAGGGGAGAATATTTCGCCTTGCTGCTGCTACCTTATGGATGAATGAACATGCAACGTCGAAATAGGTCGGGTCTGAAGGAACTGATGCGCCTGCTGTAGCAACTTTGACTATTACCCTTGGATTTTCATCTTCGAAAAACTTATACATTTCATCCCACGAAGGACTTCCACATTCCTTGTTGCAGGTGGGGTCTGAGAATAGGGGAGACATATCTAAGTCCTCGGTAGATGATGCTTGGGAAATTTCTTTGCATTTCTTGTTCATTACTTTTTTCCTTTCTCTGTTAATTGGTTTCCTGATTTCAAGCAAATAGAGAAAATATTAAAAAAATAGAGAAAAAAGAGGCGGAAAAAATTAAAACAAATACGACATTCAATCACTTCAAAACATGCTTGAATTATATATGAATATATCAAAATCTTACTTCTATTAAATGTTGTTAATCACAAAAAATATTTTTAAATCAAATATCTTACACCGTCACGTGAAATGTCTATCGATCAATTTAAGATGTTGGATATCATTTTAAGTTTGATTTGACATGATTCATTTCGCATGCTTGATAAATTAACTACCATTCATCGCATATCATAACTTATAACTACTTCCATTTGTGATGTTACCCATAAATCTCGCGAAATGCGATTTGCGAAAATTGTACATCACAATTTTTATGCGGTAATGATTTTTCTTTTAGTTATCTCTTGGGAAATGTGAAATGTGCATTAAGAAATCAAGCCATTGCACTTTATCGAACTTTGGAGCTTTATGCTTATTTCTTTATTGGATAGTCGGGTCCTTTTAATCGCAACTTTCACCGAATTTCTTTTAGAAGTTTGATTGTTTTAATGAGGCGCAATGCGATTTTGGTTTATAACAGTGATTAAAGTGTTTGCAATAAGATTTTAGTATGGCTTATGGAAGGCTTTAGCTCATATCGCATCCCGCATGACTTAGTGGATTTTAAGTTGTTTAAGCTTGTAAGCTGTGCAAATTGCAATGCGCACTAAGGAATGAAAGCGGAAAAGAAAAATAAACTTTATTTCCTAAAGTTTTTGACTTAAGCTAAAAAATAAAAATAAAAAATTTCCTATTTATTTTTAAAGGGTCCCCATTTAGTAAAAATAAATGGGGGTTTTTTTATAGCACAACAAGTCCCCATTGCATTGAGATCCTCCATGAGATGAGGCAAAGTTTGTTGAACTAGGTATTGGATTTTTCGAAGATTTCTTGGACCTGCGGGCGAACATGTTGGATGAGTTCAGTAAATTTGGTTTTTTGGTCAGCCTTAGACAGTAGATGTGTGGATTATGTCTGTGTGGTCGCATGAGGTATGGAAGTATCAGGCGGTTGTACGCATGGGGTCAGATCAATGGAGTGCTTGACCTGACAGTGTAGAGGAACCTCTGTGGGTGAGGATAAAATGTCCTCGTATTCCTCCATGCCTTTGTCCATCTGTTGTTGTCGTGCAGGGGAGCCATGTTTCGAGGCTGTGGCAACAATCTTCTTCTTGCCTTGTGGGAGAATGGTAATGCAAATAAATTTCCTGGTTTGGGAAACAATATTACTATGTTATTTTTCAGTAGTTAAAGAGATGACAGGAGGCAGTACTACCTTCGGTATCCTATAAAAGCTATTTCCCAAAGTAATAATAACAGCACGAGGCATAGACTCATACACAACATGTCGCCTCCACAAGTATGGTTGGCCCAATAATACATCAGAAACATCAAGAGGAGCAACATCACACAGTACCTCATCCGCGAATGGCTTGATGATGTACAGAAGGTGGCACTGTTGGCGGATGCAAAGATCTCTTCCTTCATGAAGCCAGCCAATGGTATAAAACTGTGGATGTGCTAGGTCGGTAGGCCGAGCCACTTCACAACCTCTGTTGAAATGATGCTCTTTTGGCTTCTGCTATCGACAAGGAATTGTAGTGGAGAACCCTTCACCCACATCTGTGAATGGAAGAGGTGCTCCCCCACCTCTGTATCCTTAGGATCCTCCCCTAGGATCTTGGCGGTAGCAACCATGGCACTGGGATCCACATCAACGATCTGCTTCGCTTTTTCATTGCCCTTCTCTGCTTTTAACTTAGGATCAGAACATTCATCTGATTCGGGTGCCTTTAGTTCGACCACCAACGACTGTTTGACTCGACACGCGTTTTTGCTGTGAGTGGGGTTGTTATGAAATTCACACCACTTCCCAATATCCTTCTTTGGATTTGTGGTGTTGTTTTGAATCACCCCGTTTTGGCCTTTCCCCTTGTTCGGCGGTTCAGGGGTGCCTTTCATTAGCTTCGGATCCGCGGATCCAAAGTCTCGTTTCTTCTGCTTAAATTTTTGCTCGATCTTGGTAGATAGCGATATGCCGTGCTAGGCGATGTAATGTCGAGGAGAGCCATTTCCTCCTGAATGTATCTGTGCAAACAACTACGGTACTTGAGCACCAAATGTCTCTCTGAATATTTAATACCCAAATTTGTGTGTAGGGTATGGAATAGATCCGTCAGTTCGTGCACATCTTGATCCCTTTGTTGCTGCAGCATGGTCCATTGGATGTACTTTTCCTCATAGCTCCCCATAGGTTAATATTATTCCTTGATGCCATCTCAGAACGAATTCCAAGTGGGTGTGGCCGAGAACATAGAGGGTTCCCTCTCTTCCTTTTTCTCGCAGTAGGTTTCCCACCAGTCTTTGACATGGGGGGCGGCTTTGAGGAGTGCAAAAATAATCTTTTCTCGGTTGGAGAAATCATGGACCAAGAATTACCCTTTCGAAAAATTCAACTATCTATCTAAAACATCTGCATCTATCTGGCCTTCAAATACAGGAATGTCGAATGTGACTTGTACTTTGAAAGGAGAGGCGCCTCCAGAGTGGCTATTGGATGTAGATGTGCCGCCGGTGGGTAGACATTGAAGGATATGGGTAAATTTATCCATCATCGCATTCCTTTGTTTCTCGAGGACCTCCTTGAGCAATATTTTGATAGGATCTCCTGCTCCCTCGTCTCTCTTTTCTTCCACCATGGGAGGTCATAAGGATTTTCGAGGTTGACCTTGCAAGGGTTCAACCAGATCGAGCCCTAACTCCTTATACCCTGACCTTGTTGGGGATATGCAAAGAAAAATAGAGAAAGAGCAGACCGCTCTAATACCATTGATCCATATTTATGTAGGAACGCAATAATACACAGAAATAAACATAAACACAGAGATGCAGTAGAAGTAATATTTCATTTCATTAATATTAAATAACATAAATATACTTACAGACATAATGGAAATAAACTAGCTAGGGTGCTGGTAGGATATCTATAAGAAGAGATGTGTCGGCTACATGCCTTTGAACTGTGCTACCATAAACATCCAAAAACCTAACCCTAGGAGATGAAGCGCCAAAACTGTGGGCCCTGTTTGGGTAAATTGGTATATTAATATTCTCGAGGACGTAAATTTGGCATACAATCTCTGTTTGACGTGCTCAATACCTCGTTAGAAATATCTACATGAGTAATACAACTTTTGAGTTAGAAACATCATCTTACGGACCCATGTTTCTCCCTTTTTTCCCCAAAAATATCGTTTAGGGCCTCAGAATGGCTCTATAAGTTCAGGACCCGAAAAACTGCTAAAAATAGTAAGTTGTGCTGAAACTGAAAAAACTAAAAGAACTGATGGTGGGGGTTCAAATGGAATAGGTGGTCGGCCACCAATATCCACCTGGATCATTAGGGTCTCAAAACGGCTTTGGAAGTTCAGGACCCAAAAACCTACTAAAAATAGTAAGTTGTGCTGGAAGTGAAAAACTAAAAGAACCGATGGTGGGGGTCCAAATGGAATAGGTGGGTGGCCATCAATATCCACCTGGATCAGGGTGTTACATTATGCAGCCGTGATTGGCTTGTAAGGCATACTCTATTCTATAATATATGATATAACATATCTAACCCTTGACATTTTTTTATATTATTTACATTTTGTATTTTGAATTAATTTTCTATATTTAAATATATTATAAATAAATGTGTAAGTTAATAAAGGGTCAAATTAAATTTTTTTGATAAAAATCCATCCCCAAATCCAATAGTGCTCTTATACTCTTCTTCTTCTTTACTATAGGAACGAGTAACTAGGTTAGGCTCGTACTCGTGTGACATGAGGTCAATTCCAACCATTTCCATTATAACCCCTAGGATAAACCCATACACTCCAACACATGGCTTATAGGCTAATCATGGGGATTTGAAACTTAGATCACATACTTTACATAATACTTCATAACATGGCTATCACCAATTAAGATGCCCCCTTGGGAACCTGATAACACTCTTATCAATAATTGTAGTTCCACTCAATTGGTAGGAACTTTTACCATGAAATGTTGACCTTAATGGTTCTAAATATTTTTAAAGAGACCCAAATAGTTATAATTTATTTTTAAAATGAGTTGATCAACGCGGAACTTTACCTCTTTGAAAAATGAATTCAATGAAAAGGTTTAATTTTCCCAAAGAAGCGTGTCATTTTTTTAAAACCAGTTATAAGTTAAATGGAAATATTGGACATAACTTTATAAACACATTGTTTACACTATCTATGAAGACATATTTTGTTGGAATTACCACAAAAAAAAATCCAACAATGCAATACCTTTTCTTAATTTATGAGTTTTTTTGTTGTAGATATTTAATAATCTCTCATTCGAAACAACATTCTTACAATAACTCAATGCAATACGTTTTCTTAATTTATGAGTTGTATATTGTAGATATTTTATAATATCTCATTCGTAACAACATTCTTACAATAACTTACAGTATTAGGTGGTTATCCTTCCTTGTTCATCAATTTTGTTGGGTTATAGAGAAGCCATGTCATTCCTACAAATGGAGCTTGGGAATTTTGGATTATTTGTGTAGGTTCATTTATCTCCTTGCTTCCCCCGCCAACTATGTCTTTGGTTGATACAAAGTATTCTCTTCTCCGTGGATGAGCTCACCTTGTTATTTGAAAATAATTTATAAGTCTCAAGATAAATTTATTGAAGAAAATATACAATATGAATTAACCCAATTGTTGTTACCTATCTCCAACAAAATTTCTTGATAATTTATCAATTCCAATATAGTAAGTTGATTGGATAGAAAACTACAAACGCCAAGAGTGAAAGACTCATTTACAAACATGTTGAAAAAAGAAAACCTACATATATCATTTCTTTGTAATAAGAAATACGAATGGCATACAAGGTTTTGAATGCATCCATGTTAAATAAGGGATTAAATAACTCATACGCAACCCCTCCATATTGTTGAATGCAACAAAAATTGAATTTAACTCATAGCCTAAATATATCAAAGCAACTTCATAAGGGGATAGGTTATGTGCCTTTTAAAGAAATCAAAGATGGAGTTAAGTCAAAATTTAAAGGTATTTATGAAGAGGATTATCTTAGTTAAATTAATTGAAATATAGGAGATGAAAAGATATTATAAAAAACACTTAAATCCACGTTAATTTGAAAACATTCCCAATGGGATATCAACCTTAGTAGAAAATATATAAACAATTCACTTATGTTTGAAGATGATAATAAAAACAATTATTTTGTGATAGTAAAACTTGGACAAGTTTCCCATTGCAAATCAAAGCTTAGCATTGAAGTTCATAAAAAAACCCTTAAAATATTTATCACAGGGAATGATTATTTAGAATTATGAAAATAGTTATCATAGACCATTATAATATTTTGGATTATCTGAGGAAACCAATTGTGCAAGGATAAAGTTGATTAAAAAGTCCACCGTAGGTTCCATAATGGTGAATGGTCAAGAAAGTGAATTTAATGGGGCATCATTGAAAAAAATGGATGAATTTACATTATTTTGAGACAAAGCCCATGATTTGTGCAAAATTACAAGATAAGCTCTCTATACAAATTTTTCAAGGTTGGGAACTCCTCTTAATATAATCCCGAAAGGTTAGTTTAATTCATTGTTGCTAGTGTTATCATGAATTTGGCTAGTTCCATGTTAACAAGTACCTAATTTGTATCCCCCCATGTGAGGTGTACTAATGTACTTTGATTGATTTACTATGAATGTCATCCAAAAATATAAGAAAGTATTCCTTAAGTTTCATTATGAGGTTTTCCATGGAAAAATACATAGATTCCTTTAAGTATCCTTACATAGTTCCAACCAATTGTAAGATTTTATTTATGATTTAATTCATTATTAAACTATTTATTTCATGAATGAGTATAAGTATGTAGCATAGATCCAATGAAGGATCTATATTAATTTCCTAGGATTTCCTACACAACTGGACATATATTAATGAGTGCATCACTATATAGCAATCTAATCATTATTAGAATGAATAACTATGACTCTTAGTACATGTATATTGGTTATTGAACCATAAGAAATATCAAAGTGAGTAATATGTTAGAATATATGGCTTGCTTGTGTAATAAAGGCATTGTACTAACTCAAAGTAAAAGATATGTTGTCTGATTATAATATGTGTTTACATTTATGGAAAAGTATGACCACTCAAACTCTATATAAATGTGAATCTCAATGTAAGAGCCTAGATTATTTTCATAACATAGTATTGTGCTAATGTTTAATTATTTCTCTCTATTTCAATGATGTCTAGGGTTTCAACATCTAGGTATCTAAATCATTTTTGTGGCATGGCATCAAAGTGGATTCATTATCTAATCTAGCTCGATTTCAGCTACCTACATTGCATTGATTAAACACAAGTTTCAATTTTTAGTCACCATTGATTCATGTAGGAAAAATGAAGTCAATATTTTGTTAAGTGGAGTGGTTTTCACTCCTAAAAGACTAAGAATGTATGCATAAACATATAATTGAGACATTTCCTATCTAAAATCTCGTCAAAAGCATCCAAAAAAATGCATATCTAATAAAATACGAGAGAGAAGACAAGATAATTTATGTGATAGAATCCCAAGTCGATGAAACATCTACAAATGCAAGGCCTTATTATTCTTCAAAATTATCCTAATTACAAAAAATGCTGCATACACATATGTATGGAGTTCAAATAGGATCTATAAAAATATCGAGCATATGGGTGATTTAGCTTACATACCCTTAGGGTCCAAGCTAATGATCAATACCATAATCCACCCTCAACTTGTTCTTGATTCACGACCAATTGCCTAAATTTATAGTAACAAATAGAAACATGGACCATTAATCATAATGTACAATCAAGGGTGGAGATCAACCAATACATAATGGTGAATGATAATATCATTAATAGATAAGGGAGAAGTAGTGGATAAGTATGACCTATGAGTGCAAGTCAACATTTCCTAAGAGATAGGTCACCACCCAATAACTCCCAAAAATATATCCATGTGAACATGTCCAATATTATAAAAGTCTAGTGAGGCCATGTTACATGTATAAGTGCCCCAAAAAATTATGTTATAATTATCATCATAATGACACTAAGTACAAAATTTTGTCAAACCAATAGAAAACATTAAACACATCCTAACATTCCTCCATAATGTTGACTATAGGAATAAGCACCTAAGTTGTGTTAAATAAGAATAATAGGCCAATAATGTGAAATATTTGATATCTCACAAGTCTAATGATGCTTGATTATGTCTATGAATGACTTAGAATAATGTTCTCTGAGTCATCATAGTGATGGGCTATACAATGGTAAATGTGACCACTAGACAATAATTACATCATGGGTTGTAATGAACACATTTATAAGAACATATAATTACATTAATGACAACTTAAAACATCCTAGATAAGTGGTAAAGATAGCATCAAACCTTTATTTTGTCTACGATAAGTTGTTAAGTTGAACATCTTGAAAGGATATCATACACCATCATGATTCTTTTTATCCACCACGAGATGTTTCTTGGGTCGAGGAGGGAAGGCTTCACCAAGATCAGGTAGTTTGAGGCCCAACTCCTTGCACCTTAACCTCACAAGGGAAAATGACAAAAAAACAACAATGCACACATTACTATGATACCACTTATCCGAATTATGTTGAGAACAACATGAAGATAACAATAACAAACAACATAAATATATTTCAAAAAGCACAAAAATAAAATGAAACCCAACATCTATTAATGAATGAAATAGTAAAAACACTACAATATGCAAAGCAATAAAAAATGGTTATAATAGTGGTAGCGCATCTCTAAGAAAAGATGTTTCCACTATGCCCATTCAGAAAAAGTCCCATAATAAGAGCTTAAACTTGTATTTTAGAAATCCCAATAAACCTCTAAGAGAGAAAAAAAATATAATATGCAAGAACCCTAACACTAACATGATAATAGGGATGAGTAGAAATTCTAATTTGAAAAATAGGAACTTATTAGGATCAAAGCTTTTTTCTTGTTTGTTTATGCCTCGTTTAGCTGGTTGGAAAGAAAATTAAAACACTAAATCAACTCCTTAAAATTAGATATCTTTGGAGTGAAGAACACATAATAAAACTTCAAAAAATACATTGAAAGTATAAGATCCAAAATTTGTTGAAATCAAAACCATTTATAAAATTAGCCTAAATTATCATCTAAATTAAATATAAC
Organism: Pinus albicaulis; assembly: GCA_034641835.2. Taxonomy (NCBI): domain Eukaryota; kingdom Viridiplantae; phylum Streptophyta; class Pinopsida; order Pinales; family Pinaceae; genus Pinus; species Pinus albicaulis. Next base: position 615,749,201 of record CM076579.1, read on the forward strand.
CAAAATATATCTAGAGTGAAGGACACATAATAAAAATTCGAAAAATACACTAAAAAATTTATCGAAATCAAAACCATTCATAAAATTAGCCTCAATTATCATCTAAATTAAATATAACCAAAATAAATTTAAATAAAAAATAATTGTTGCGTTGAAAATGAGAATATTCCCACTTGAGAAAAAAAAATGAAAGAGAAAGAAAATGAGAATATTCGTTAAATAGTAACGTAGTATTAAATTATATAAATAACTTCAAACTTTGCAATACGACTTTGAGAGCTAACAAGTGTTCGAGTGAAATACCAATTCAATCTAGAAGTTGATTCTGCAATTCCAACTTCTAACCATTTTAGTCAATTTCATGTCATACAACAATTGATGGGTTGTGGGTAGACCAAGGAAATCATTATAAACACATGTCCAATGGATTTGCACACACAATATTATATCCACCAATCAAAATAAAGTCAAGACTATTGCAACCTTATGTCTACTCCCTCTCTCATTTAATATGAATTTGATATATGTCTTCCACAATAAACAACTTACTTCGAAGAAACATACCATGTGTCACACTAGGAATGACCATTATTTAATTAGTCCATCCCATCAACCTTTATAAAAGAAACAAACTCAAGTTCATGTTGTACATCCATTCACCGAGTGGCAAGATCAAGAATGATGTCATCTAGGATGAAGGTGGTCGTGTAAGTTAAAAAAACCTTACATTCAAACAATATAAAAGTTAGGGAACATAATGTAAATGGAATTTGTGAGTCGTACTTGCATCACATTCCTCCATTCAATGGTCTACATTTACTATCAACCTAAAGTTGTTCCCTAATTATCCTAACATCTCACAACTTGTTTATCACACATATCATCTTGACCCTACATGGTTATTGGTGGTTGGTTACAACCTTCCACAAGGTTAATATTGGAAGGTTTGCTATTGATGATGGCATATGTTGCTCCCTATCTTCCATACAGGAAATTATATGAACACAAAGCATATGACTTGGGAACTCTTAGAGTAGCATACTACTGCACCAACCAATGATTTACCAAACATGACTTATGAAAGAAAAGGGGATTAATATATTTGAATGTAAATAACAAATATTTACCTTATTACACCCACCCACTTCTAGTTTTTGCATTATTTTATTAAATCATCCAAGCAGAAAGGATCTCCATGAAATAAGTTGGACATGATGGTTTGGAAGTGATGCATTAACTATTCCATCCTTAATTCTTCTGATCTCACTATGGTATGAAATTAATATATGTCGAGGGATTCATAAAAATATTTATGACTCGTACAAAAGACAATACAAAGCATATGAATTCCTTACACACCAAGTAGAGTCATTAAATTTGGTGGGGATGACACATATGACTTAGATGAAAAAAATTAATAATAAATACACTTTCAGAAAGTTCAAAAGTTAACGTGTAAGCAAAAATTGATGAAGTAAAAAACTGATTTCACAAGTTGATCACTAGAAACTTATGAAATTATAAATAGAACCAAAAAATATATATAATTAAAAGTTTGCATTACAAATTTAATGTGGAAGTTGACTTTGTAAAAATCCATTTGAATTTGACTTATCCCTTTTCAGATTGTGTATGACTTTTAATGCCAAATTTTAAAGTTGGGATTCTCATTTTACATTTTTTTAGTGGTGAGTTTAACTCTATTAGACTTCATTATTATTAAAGGAAAATGTCTGGAGTCAATTTCAAAAGTTTATTTGGTTCAAGGAATTAACTCGGCTTTTTTCGATTGAAATGGAAAACCGTCTAATTATGGCTTGATTGTTATTGGTTTTCTATGTTTTAGAAGTTATAACTTGTTCCACAATCATTTCTAGATAACTTTAATACCAATAAGAATGTAAGTACAAAATGTAACTAATCTATTACTAATTTATCACATATAAACTTATGTAGCCTTAGCTAGGTGTACAAGAAATAGACACAAAACAAAAAAAAAGTACAAATAGAAACAATAATATTACACTTATATAACTGACACCAACCCTAGAGTACTCTTTTAGGATCAAGAATAGCCTACAAATCATCTGGAGGATATAAATTTTGTGTCAAATCTTAGACAAATTCAAAGAAGACATGCAAAGAATAAGGGAAATAGTCCACCTCTACCTTCTGCACAATAACCCAAAGCTTGTTCTAAGGATTAAGGTGTAATGGCTTTGTACTGCACCTTGTATATGTAAATATCATTGTGTGAATTTTTTGGACAATTTTTTTTTTTGTAAATTTCGTAGTACCTTTCTATTTTCATTTTTTTAAAGAGCAAGTTGCTATACATATTCTATCGTTTACAGTAGCCTCAACCTGCCCGGAGGAAACCAGGTTTGTTTGCCACCACAGAGAGTTAAAGCTAACCAAAACTAATATTATTTTTTCCTTCTACTTACTGCTTTTATCACTTTACTATGTCCATAACATTTACAACTGAAATAGAAACTATAACTATTAACTGCCAAAAACATGAGAAATAACTATAAACTAAGAAGATTTTCCATCAGAAGAGTCCACAGGGGCTGGGTCCTTCGCCGTGGACCCCAACAGTTCCACTTCCTGCATGATTTGACGCTGACACTCAATTTTCCCAATTCTAGAATTTTCTTGGATCTGTGCCTTGGCCATATCATGAATGCCCTGTTTTATCTGTTGAAGTTCAAAAAGCACTGATGAATTGCCTTCCCTTACTTCCATGCTCGACATCGCCTTTGCTAGAACACATTTCATTTTCCAATAAGTCTTAATTGATTTCTGAAACAGAGATACACGACCTCTTGTACTACCTGGGTCAGATACAAAATCCATTTTAACCTCCTTCTCTTTAAGGTTGTCATCTTCATCGTCACTTTGTCTCTCCCAACCCTGAAGTATATTACAGATATGAACTGGATTTCCTGACTCATATAAGTTAGCAATATTCTCTAGTATTTTCTTATTACTCTTTCTGTCTCTTTTTCTTGGTCCGACAGTCTGATTGATTCGTTGTTTCTTGCCTCTACCTATGTCTTTTCTTTTACCTATTTTTCCTTTTGCCATGATGGCTCGACAGAGAATGTCTCCTATAAAACTGAATAGGAACCATGTGTATAGAGATAAATCAGTAACATGAGTCGTATACATTGATGAGTGCCTCAGGAATCACCAGTATCAGAACGAACAAGGTTTTGTTGCCATAGTCTAAATTATTACCGAGAACAAGCTCTATGGACCCTTTCCATAATTGATTTATCAAAAACAGGGACTAAAAATAAAGACTATTCCGCTGAGGAAACTTATTTGGCAACCATTGATAGACAATGACCCAAATGCAACCCTTGCCCCAACTACAAATATGAATCCATTGGTATTGAGATAGAATCGAAAAATTAAATATAATCCCACTATGGACACATTCATTCTTTCGTAGCCCATTTCATTCATTGACCCACAGGTATTTCATGAAAAATTGGGTTTGACGACAAACACAAAGCTACATACAACTAGGCATACCATTGTTATATGAAGTCGACCTAATATTCGAAGAGTACATGCAGGCCTGAGCATCCTTAAAATTTTGCAAGAATTTAGGAGGCAGTACAAGGCCTTTTATGATAGCCAAAGAAAAATACCAAGACAGACAACCATACATCATATAAAGACCAGTACAGAGATTATGGCGACAGGGGAAGGGAGGGTTGCGGAAACAGGGTTCTATATCCTGACCTACAACCTCTGCCATTCCATAAAAACCTGAGAAACAAACAATTACAAAATGAGGCCAATTCCGATCATAAAGAACAGATAATTTAGCAAAAACACCAGAAGGACCTTCATCTTTGTTTTGTAGAATGGGAACAGGAAAATTGAATTGGGAGATGAGCGTCACGAGAACCATTACATACCAAGTTATCTTCCAACAGTGCTGCCAAATTCCTCCCCCTTGCAAGTTCTACGTCGCTGAGTGAATCTGATTTCACTTCACTCTTACAATACCCTAACTACAATAAAAACTTACCTTATGCATTTTACTTCCCCGCTGTCGGCGTAATTTCCAAGTTCCGCCTGACACAGTTTGATGAGGTTGGACGGATTTCTTCATGCGCATTAATTGGTGATCATAGGAAGGGCCTCCATCGCCCTCCATTAAGTATTATGCATGATGGTCCATCAAACTTCCACCACCGCGTGGCATTGTCCGAATCCCATCCTCCTCTTCATGGCACCCCGATCAGGGTTGAGATCGATATTTTTCTAAGATAATATGTAATGAATGATGTTCTACATTCTAGGCCTGGTGATGTTGATTTATATCCAATTATCGGCCTCCATTCTTACAAGCCCAATTAGCCAAATAGTCAGCCACCTCGTTACCTTCTCTACGCACATGTTTGGGAATTACGTAACCTATTTGGCGAAGGAATTGTCCAATTTCTTGAATTAGTTTGGTTGTTCGCGAACTTTGACTGATTTTGTCCCAATGAGTACCTTGCTGAAGTTTTTGTAATATCCCTGCTGTCATTTCCGAGTCATCTTCTACTATGATTCTTTGGTAATTTTCCCGAACCACTATTATAAGTCCCTGTCTGACTGCCATTAGTTCAGCTTCATTATTTGTAGCAAATCCAATCGGTATTGAATATATTTTGCAAACAGCTCCTTGAGAATTTTTGAATATGCCACCTATCCCTGCTTGTCCAGGATTTCCTTTAGAGGTGCCATCATAATTTAATTTTAAGAAACCCGCTGATGGTGGCTAGAAAGTTTTTAATATATTCTGCAGAAGGGGCTTAAAATTCCATAATGATAATGATATAATTTGGGGTTTTAAATTTAGTTTTGCTAGAATTATATCCTCCCTAACATTCCCTGCCCAATCATCATCCATCCAATGTTCTACCAATATTGATTCTCGAATATTTTCCACTATCACCTTCCATACCTGAGCTACATACCTCTCTTCTCCTCTAAAAATTCTATGGTTTCGTTATAATTTCCATATCCCCCAAAGTATAAATCCTATAGATAATCTCCAAGCACGATTGACAACTTCACTTTTATACCCTCCTTTCCGCCAGTTACAGATAGTTTCATTGATGCTCGTATTGTCTCTATCCATTTGTTGAAAAATCATTTCATTGTGCTGCCAAATATCCTTTGCTAGGTTGCATTTATTAAATAAATTTTCAATACTTTCCTCCTCATTTTTACACATCATATAGCACGATGGTCCCTGAATCCCTCTGTGCTGCAAATGATCCCATGTCAAAGTCTTCTTATGGCTTAATAACCACACGAAATATTCTACTTTAGGCCAAAATTTCGCTCTCCAGATTTTGTTCCAAATTGATACTGCAATATTCTGGTGATTATTTGATTTTAGATAGTAGCCTTCTTCTATTGTAAACACACCTTTGGATTTATAACCCCATCTTAGAATATATTCTCCATTTGTAGCTACCAATGTTCTGGTTTTCAATTCTTTATCAAAATTATTCCATTGTGTCGTATCTGGGGCATTTCTCCATTGCCCTTTTCCTTTCCAAATTCGCCATTGGCCTTCCTCCTCTATATTCCAGTAATTGGTTACTGATCTTTGGTTTGGGATATTTGTAAAAAGAATTTCACCTAGATCCAGCAGGCTGAAAATTTTCTCTCTCTGCTGCCACAAATCCTCCCAGAAAAGTGTTGTTCTTCCTCCTCGTATTTCCCAAAAACTGTGATGTTTTATTAATTCTTTGTTTCTAGCTGCTAAATTCCATATATTTGATCCTTTGGGGGTGGCATTTACTTTCAATTTTCCCACAATTGTTCTTGGCATTTCATATTTATTTTCCCAAATAAGTTTCCAAAGATCTGTGCCTTGTATCCATCTCCACCATAACTTAGCTCCCATGACTTGATTGAGGACATAAGGATCGCGAAGGCCTAATCCCCCCGAATTTTTTGTTTTTATGAGTTTCTCCCATGATAAGAGTGCCAATTTCCTCATATCTTGATCTCCTTGCCAAAGAAACTTTTTAAATATTTTAACCATATTATTGCAAACTGTTTTCGGTGCCGCTCTGCCTAACAATTGATATATTGGAATTGCTTGAAGAACAAATCTGAGCAGAATGACCCGACTTGGACCATTAAGTGCCCTGAAAGCCCAATTCTAAAGATGTTTGTGGAGACTATTGAGCAGGTCCATCCATCTTGCAACCTTAAGGGAGGACTGATCCATTGGAAATCCCAGGTATTTCATTGGAAAGGTTCCAATTTTAAATCCCAGAGTCCTTGCAAGGAATCATTGAGTCGCATTATTGGTGTTAAAAAAATAAACATTGGATTTATCATTATTGATCAGGGTTCCCAAAGCTTCCATAAAATTTTTGAGAATTTCCAAAATAAATTTTGTTTCTGTTAAGGAGGTCTGACAAAATAGCATAATATCATCAATGAATTGCTAGTGGAAGAGAATGAGATTCCTGCCCCATAAATTCAAACCTTTCAGAAAATTTGCAGTGATTTGGGCTTTTATAAGATGACTGAGACCTTCAGCTGCTATAATAAAAAGGAAATGTGAAATTGGGTCACCTTGACGTAAGCCTCGAGTTGCATTAAAAGGCTGGCTTGGGGCCACATTCAAAATGATAGAAAAATTCGGGGTTGAAATACACGACATTAACCATTGGGTCCATCTTGAGTCAAAACCAAAAGCTAACAGTACTTCCTTCAAGTAGGACCAATTTAAACGATCATAAGCTTTTGAAAGATCCAATTTAATCAACATACCTTTGAATTTTTGAGTTTTCAGAGAATGCATTGCTTCTTGTACCATTGCTATCCCATCCAATATCTGCCTTCCCTTTACAAATCCAGTTTGTTCAGGTGAAATAATGTTAATAATAATTGGTTTCAACCGGTTTACCATTATCGTTGAAAGGATCTTATAAATAACATTGCATAAAGATATAGGGTGGAAACCCGCTGGAGTATCTGTCTGAGACTGCTTCGGTATTAAAGTGATAAATGTTGAATTCAAATTTGGATATACATTCCTTTTTTTCCTGGATTCTTCTACCATCTCCCAGATTTCCTACCCCATGAATGACCAGGTAGCTTGAGAAAATTCCGCTGTAAACCCATCTGGTCCTGGGGCTTTTTGTTTTGGAATACTTTTAACTACCTCTTCTACCTCCTCCAAGGTAATTTCATGCATTAGTGCTAAGTTTTGTTCCCTACTAACTTTAGACGGAATATGAGTAATGATTCTCCGAATATCTGCTTCTTTACTAGGGTTAGGTTCAGTGACCATGTCCTTAAAATGCCTTACCAACATATCTTCCATTTCTTTATGTTGGTAAACTCTATTACCATTCTTATCTTTCAATGAAAAAATCCTATTGTGTTGTCCTCTTTGTATCAAGTATTTATGAAAAAAACTTGTTTTTTTTTCTCCTTATTTTAACCACTACACCCGTGAATTATGTTTCCATAATATCTCTTCCTATTTTCTCCACTCCTCTAATTCACTGAGTATGTTTCCTTCTTGTATTGCAAGTGCTTTTGTTCATCCGTGTAAAATCATCTCCTGTTGGTTTTGTTTCATTCTATCTTTAAGGTGGTGCATTGTTGCCTGAATATTTCCAAATTTAGCTTTATTCCAGATTTTGATTTCTTTTTTTAAGTGTTTCAAATGCAGCTGAAATGTAGGCATTCTGTTCCTCCCCTGTATATCTGTATATTGCCACCATTTCTTAACTTTTTCCAGAAAAGTCGGATCCCTTAGCCAGAATAATTCGAATAGGAAGGGCCTATTTTTTGGAGCTTCTTTAATATCAATTTCCAATCGAATAGGCCAATGATATGATCCTAAAGATGGTAAGATTGCTGCTTCATAGTAAACATCTAAGCTCACCAAGTCCTTTGAGACTAAAAATATGTCAAGTCTAGATGCTATCTGATGGGTTTCCCCCCTTCTATTGTTCCATGTAAAAAATCCATTTACAGTTGGGATGTCTACTAGTTTAAGGTTCATTAAAAGATCTCTAAAATACTCCATTTCCACATCCTCTCTTCTGAGACACCCTTTCTTTTCTGTGAGATTCAATATCATATTAAAATCTCCACCTATAAGCCAATATTTCTCATTTTGCAAATATCTCAAAGTTTTAATACTATTTAAGAAATTTTTTTTCTCTCCTTTTATATGAGGTCCATAAACTGCCGTTATCATTAATATCTCCTTAGTTCCCACATGTCTAAACCGTCCTGAAATGCTGCAAGGCAATCCTATCCATTCATCTGCTACTACTTCCGCCAGATTCCATATGATTGCTATACCACCTGTTGTGCCTCTAGCATCTACAACCAATACTTCATAATGAGGTTTGAAATACTGTAATATTGATTCTAGTTTAGCTGCTAAGACCTTTGTTTCTTGAATTAGCATTATTTGGGTTTTTTCAATTTTTAATTTTTCCTTTAGATATCTCTATTTACCTTGGTTGTTTAGGCCTCTTATATTCCAAGACATTATTTTTTGGACATTTATAAATTTATGTGTTAAATGAATTGGTGGTTGGCTAAAGGAAGGGACACACTGATCCATTAATTTGAGGGGGTTGCTTGGGTTTCTGTAGAAAGTTGATAGAATTGCAATTGCTCAAGAAATTTAATCTTAAACTAAGAGAGACAGATATACTCTACTAATTTGCGGAATGAAATTCACAATTTATAAAAACATGCATCGACATGAAATAAGAAAAACCAAAAATAAATAGTGATTTCTAGGGGAACCCAACTGGGAAAAAGCCCCTCAAGCCTCTTTTCATTAATCAAATGAATAGAAAATATATTACAATCTCTAGCTCCGGATTTGAGCTTAACCTACAAAAGAATAATTTTTCTCTCTACTCAATGAAAAAATCTATCCAACACTTAGAAAAATATCAACTCACCTAGCCTCCTATTTCCTTGCGCAAATCTTGAGGAAATTGGTGCCTATTCTTTAGGAATTTACTCCAAATTGATTGTGCAATTCCCAAAGATTGATCATGGATTTCATGCAACACCCGTACATTGAAGAATAGTCTACAAATGATGTTACACTGCCTTGGAATATACACCGCAATTGAGAAATTTGAATTCCTTACATGAAAGAGCTATTTTTGGTTGATTGATAAGTTAACTATATTATCTTTGAGTTTGACTATTGTCCCACTACAAAATTGACCTCCAACTAGTTATATTAACTATTATAACTAGTTTAACAGAGTACAACTAGAAATAACTAAACTAGATTGTTATAAATTAGAAATCAACACATGAAAACTGGACTCCAAGCTCACTAACTTGAATTTATTGAGCTAATTGAGTGAAAAGAGCCATGTCACCTCAGTTAATTGCCTTTAAGTTTTCTGTTGATGCGGAAATTTTGAATTTTCTTAATTTGACTAAGGCTAAGTCAAATTGAACCTTTCTTGCCAAACTTCTCAACACTCCCTCTTAGCAAGAAATGGATTATCAACCACCCCTATCCCACACTTGTGGAATTCGAACTTCCCTCTTGAAAAAGAATTTTTAAATATGTCAACATCATGTTCCTCAGTCGGAATGTATTGTAGAAACATTATCCTCCTCTGCACAGAGCCCCATAAATGATGATACCAGATATCTATATTCTTGGATCGATTTTGAAATATCATATTCTCAAAGAGCTTAATGTTACTATGATTATCACAATAAATCACGGTTGGATCGATCTCTTGACCAAACAGTCGCACAAGTATCTTTCTCATCTAGATCGCCTCACATGCTACTTGACTTGCAACCATGTATTCATCTTCTGTTGAGATGAGTTCCATAGACCTCTGCTTCCTACTGTACCAGAAAATTTCTACGGAACCAACACTAAAAATTGCACCTAATGTACCATTTATGTTGGGTGGACTCCCTGGCCAATATGCATCTGTGAATCCATGCATATTCACTCCCTCTATCTGTTTGTACCATAATCCATACTGGGTAGTGCCTTTTAAGTACCGTAAAACATGCTTTGTTTCCTTCTAATACAATTTGGCCAGCCTAACCATAGCTTTGCTCAATTGGTTGACTGCATAGAACATATATGGTCGTGTGTTCACAATATACATCAGTGAACCCACTAGCTACTGGAAAATGGTAGCATCAACCTCTTCACCTTAAGAGGAATTCTCCTTCCTCCAGTTAGTTGCTAGAGGTGTCTCCATGGGCTTAAAAATCTCCATGTGTGATCAAAACTTATCCAGGAATGCAACAAAATAAAAAATATAAACATAAACATGGTTATGCAACATAAATAAATCTTGATTTCATTAATATCAAAGAATTGAAAGATGCCTACATACATAATGGAAATAAACTAGCTCTGGCGATGATAGCTTATCTCTGAGAAGAGATGTGGTGGCCACATGCTTATGAACTGTGTTACAATGAGGCTCAATCGCCTTTTTATTATTAAAAAACAAAGGTAAACCATAAAAAACCAAAAACATAACCGTAGGAGATGGAACACCAAGATTTTGTGGGCCTCGTTGGGGTTAGTTGGGCAGCCAACTTATTGGGATCATAACTTGGTCATATTATCTTCGTTTGGCGTGTAAAATACCTCATTATAAATTTATCTTGAGCACTACAATATTTGTGGCATGCCCCTACCTATGGCTATGGTTTTGTTGCGGACCTCAAAAAAACTTCATTTAGAGGGTCAAAACAATTATAGAAGTTCAGGACCCGAAAAATCTGCTAAAAATAGTAAATTGTATTATAATTAAGGAAACTAATTAAATCGACTGGAGGTCCAGGCGGAATAGGAGGCTAGCCACCAATATCCACCTGAATTATCCCTCCCCCCTTAGGAAGAAATCGTCCCCACTGCGTGCAGAGCCTCCATGAGGTGAGGAAATTTCAATTAAACTTGGTCTATGGTGAGTCACTTGCCTTGGTGAAGGAGTTGGCCTACTTTGAAAACTTGATATAGTTATATCATCTATAGGTGAGTGTTCTTGATATGTGTGTTCATGATCCTATCAGTTGTGTATTATTCAATGTGGATTGGGTTGAGCTCTGTTGGTGATAGATGCCAAATAATGTTTGATGTGTCCAACAATAGGGGAAAGTATGGCCACATCCAATCCATATTTAATAAAGGTGCATGCCAAGGAACGATGGAATGCTGAGCTTGAAATAATTCTCCCCTATAGCCTTGGTGATGATGTAAGGACCATATCAGATTTGGAAAATATTTTGGTGGGCCCCAGTGAGGCGTTCCTTCTGCAAATGTAACCAAAATTTGTCACCCACTTGGAACTTGTGTGGCACTCGATGTTGATCATGACATTAGTTGTACTTAGCATTTGATTTGTCCAATATTTCATGTACCTATTGGAAGATGTGATAAATGTGCTCAATGAAGTTGTTAGCTATGTTAGCTTCGGACTGGACATGAGTCGAATCTTCCTGAGTAGCTGCAAGTGGTAGGGCAACATCAATGGGACATAGCGGTTGGAATCCTAGTCCCACCTGAAAGGGGATGTGACCAGTTGAGTTGTGGGGGGCTATATTTTAGATGTGTTAGAAATAGCACATGCTTTCATCCCATGTGCATGGATTCTTGAGTTGTACAAGAACATGATGTGCACAATCATATTTCTTACAACCTATGTCTAGGCATCAAAGTTTGGGGGTGGAAGGTCATGGAATTAGTGAGTTTGGTATCCAAAAATGACCAGAGGCTTGACCAAAATGCACTAAGGAACTTTATTTCCCGATATGCGATAATGTACTATGTGATCCCAAAGTGTACCCATAATTTTTCAAAGAATATTTTATCAGTGGCTTCAGTTGTGATACTCTTCTTGCAGGCCGCTAGAATGGCCATCTTAGAGAATATGTCGAAGACCACGAAAACACTGTCACTGCCATGCTTGGTAGAAGGAAGTACTGACATGTAATCCATGGATATGGATTCCCAAGTTGTCTAGGAGTAGGCATAGGATTATATAGACCTTGCTTCTTGATTTTAGGTTTGGAAATGGCATAACCAGTGAAGGATTTGATGTACTTCCCAAAATCCAATTGAATTTTTGGCCAATAAAAATACTTCTACAAAACTACCATTGCCTTTTCTATCCCAAATCATCTTAGCACACTCTCTTAAATGAAAAAAAAAGTGTCTGAGGTGGCTTAATAATGCATCTTAGAGGTGAAAGTCTGGAAATTTTTTAACTTCTAGGAGGATCTTATATGTGGTGCTGAATTTTGGATCACTCTTGTAAATATGTGGTCATTCCGAAGTTTTTTGTCCACAAGAGTTGAGAATAGTGGTAAATTCCATAACCGATGGTCGGCAGAGGCAGACTGCAACATTATTAACGTTTCCCTTCTTTTAATTAATGTTCAAATGAAACAATTGCGAATATGTGGACCATTTTTATGGCAATCATTCTGCAAATTTCCTTGTGTCTCTATGAACTGTAGGGGTTAGTGATTTGTGTGGATGATCATTTCCTTCCCTAGAATGTAATGATTCCATTGTGGGAAAGCCTGCACAATGGAATACATCTCTTTGACATAGGTGGGATAATTTTGAAGTGTCTCACTGTGATATGCCACCAGATGCCCCTACTAAGTAAGAATTGCACCAATAGCATAGTCGGAGGCATCTGTCTCAATCTCAATTGGTTGTTGTAGGTCTAGTAATGTGAGCACAGGTGGAGATAAGAGGTGGCGCTTCAGCTTAGAAAACTCCTTTTTTTTTTATTCATACCAAAATAACTTTTATTTTTCTCCGCCCTTGATGACTTGACTCAAAGGAAAATTAATATGAGAGAATCCCAACATGAACCTGTGATAGAAATTGGCAAGACCCATAAAATTACATATATGTGTTAGAGTGGTTAGGGGTGGCCATTCCTGAATAATTTGTATCTTGGTTGGGTCCACATGCACACCCCGCTCATAAATTATGTACCCCAAATATAGAACCTGGGTCATACCAAAAGTTTATTTATCCAAATTGGCACACAATTTGTGTTATCACTGGGTTTGGAGGACCTGTCGAATATTGTGTAGGTTCCCTTCCAAACTCTGGATGAAGATTAATATTTCGTCCAAATATACTACCACGAACAAGTTGGTTGAGGGCCACAAGATGTTGTCCATTAGCCTCATGAAGGTTGTGTGGGTATTCTTCAACCCGAAAGGCATGACCAGCCATTCAAAAATGCCCTCCCTAGATTTGAAGTTAGTATTCCACACATCAGAGGGTTCAATTGGTACCTAGTGAGAATCCTACTTTAATTCAATATTGATGAAATATTTGGCCCCTTTGAGCTGGTCCAGAAGGTCATTGATACATGAGATTGGATATCTATTCTGAAAAATGATCTTATTCAATGCTCGATAGTCAATACAGAGCCTCCAAGTTCCATCCTTCTCTTGTACCAACACGATTGGGATCCCACAGGGTGAGGAGCTTGGCATGATGTGCCCTTTCTACAATAGCTCCCAAACTTTCCTCTTGATTTCATCATTCTCCAGAATAGAGCGTCATTAAATCAGTCCAATATTGGGTAGTGGTGTGCCGTAACATCCCTGTTGAAAATCCCATGTAATAAAAGTTAATAAAGGAAAAAATAATAACCACGGTTGCTCGGACATTTATTCCAACCTAAATGTTGGGAAAAAACTCCTAGTGGGTGTTCATTTGGATTATTATGGATAAGGAAATAGGCAAAGCCAAAGGCTTTGGAAAGGAAAATTGGAATTTTGGCACATTTTTTTATGAAAATAATGGAAATTAGGAGAAAAGGGAGGTGAAATGTCATAGGTTGCATGTGAGGAGGAAAATGAAGGAAAATAATGGAAAATGAAGAAAATAGAGGCATCATCAATAAAAAGGATTCCAAGGATTAGTTGGTACGTTTTTTCAGTTCAGTTTTGCAGCTCTCTCAATATTCTATCTCTCTCTCTCTCTCTCATTCCTTGACTCTTCGAATTTTCTGGGAGCACTTTGGCATTGGAACAAGAAAGGAAAAGAAGGCAAGAGAAAGGAAGGAGAAAACAAGGAAGAGAAGGATCAATCAACTACAAGAATATTCTTTGCAGATATTGATTTTCATGTGTGATTTATTTTCTAGATTTGGCATGCATGGTATTGCATGTGATTCTTTTCTGTCATGGAATGGGATTTTCTAGCTGTGACAGTGTTTTTAGCCTAACTTTTCCATTTCTGGGTAGCCTTGATGAGATGGGTTCTAATTCTTTGGTTGAGTTGGATTGTCGGATGGATTTTAATCTGAGTGAGTTGGATCGTTCGAAATGAAAAACACATGTCCTATATATCCCTAAACCAAACTGTGGATTACGTAAAGTCACTGGAATAGTGAGCCCCTGAACTAGACTGTCAGTTGCGATAAAACCAAGATTGTGTGCCTCAGTGGGCCTAAGAATCATTTTCGGTGAATGGTGGGATGTATGGTAAAGCAAAGATGTGGATTGCTCTTTGTTGAGCCTAATTGTCACAGGATGGGATGTACGATAAAGTCTAGAGAGTGGGTCTCGATGTAGGGCCTAGTGATCCCTGGATCATACTGTGGATTACGGTAAACCGTGATAGACTAGGAGGCAGTGAAATTCCTCACAGTGTAGGTGGAGAACCCTAGTAGAATCCATGCTTGTTTACCTCATTTGGTTCATTATGAGTCCCACATTCATGCTTGAAATATGGCATGGGGGTGATTGGTTGAAGAGATATTTGGCTCAACCAATATATGGTCAGGGGAAATTTGGTAGTCCCATCCTCGGTTGGTTTTTACATTCGTTAATGAAAAATTCATTTCCTTGGAATTTTATGTGTAAATTTATTGGTTTATATGTGGATCCTATGGCTGATGTATCCCTAAATTTTTTTTTTTATTATGTCGGTTATGAGCATGTATTCTGAAAATGATGTTGTATGGCTCTCCTCATGTTTTTATTTGTAAATCAATAAACAATGTATCTATTACCTAATAGATGATATTGTACCTAATGATGTAAGGGAACAATGCTTCATAACCATTATTAGATAAGTATGATATCCCTATGTTCTTATCTATTATTTAAACATGTAAATTACATATTTGCGACATGTTTGACGAAATTATTGTCATGGATAGTAGGGGTAGAGTCAAGTCCTTATTCCATTATTATTTTTTGCACCATTGTTTCATTATTATATTTCATGTGTGAGCTTGTCATTGAATTCTAGGCAATGACCTGGGATCTGGGCCTGAAAAAGTGGATCAAAACCCAGGGACACTGGCACAAGTCAGTGGAGAAAATTCCCTGGATGCATGCTTGCATACTCTGTTGGAGCGTCCGGAGCCTCCTAGATGCACCCATGCCTAAACTATGTGAGCGTCCAAGGGTTTGAAGGCCTAAAACCTCAATGGGACCCAGGTGCTAGTTACCTGATTGGTTGGGATGGTTCTTCAGAGTCTTTTTGTTGATATGGAAGGTATTTATGATGTGATCCCATCGATTCCACTTCCTTAAGTTCACCAAGGAGGTTGAATCTAATCATAGTAACTCTTTGTTACATGTTTACCTTGGTTAGTCGGTTACTTGGGTAGATGTGGGATGAGGGTGTTACAAAGTGGTATCAGAGCATGCTTCACCCCTTGGACTGGATGAGAAGTGTGTATTCGTCATGCATTAATTTTGGTTACATGCGTGTTAACTATCCTTGTGGTCTATGTGTTGGTTGCATATGAATGGTGTCAGTCATGGTTGTAGTGATTTTTCCATGTGAAAGATGGGAAGTGTGTCATCATGAGTGTATTCTTGGTTACATGTTATTATATGTTGTTACATGTATTTTCCTTGTATGCTTCATTACATGTTTTCATAGGTGTTTTCCATTTATTATTGGTTACATGTGTTTATGTGTGTATATTTTCCATGTACATTGGTATGGTTGATGTTCTCATGCACGAGGTCATAGTATGTGTAGTGATATGGTCATGTAGTGGTGACTATACAGTAGCTAGAATGATTTTTATGTGTTGGTACACTTATTTTTTATATGTCTATATGCTTTCATGATTATGTTTGTAAATGTAATACGTTTATTTGGATGATCTTGCGGATGAGGTATCCTCCCCGAATTATACTAGGGTAAGTTGGTTTATTGTTATTTGGTTTATCTGACATATTATGCCTTGTGGGAGAAAGATAAAAATGAATATCAAGATGGTATAATACAAAGAATATCCCTATTAAATAGATGAGAAGTGTGTTGGACACTCTTCTGATTTGACAGAAAAATTAAGAATCTTGAAGGAATAATTATGGAATTGTATGGTAAACAATGACAGGATCATGCAGACACAAGAGAAGCAAGTAGAGGTTAATGTAATACTCCTTTAGAGATTCTCAAAATTTCAGCGGAAAGGGCCACTTTAGATCATTTGTGGATAGGAGGAAAAAACTAATGGGGCATATGGCAATAGGTCTCCTGGTAGAAACGAGTTGGATAGAGTGGACACAGTGAGAGATGGCAGGTTGTTGGAAACTCCAGATAGGAGGGGTGATGAGTATAGGTATTATTATATTTTTGGTTTGGAAAAACATCATGATCATAATTTTTATCATCCTTACAGGAGGATGGATAGGGGATACTTTCCAGATGAATTTAAGAAAGAAAAGTCACCTACTTTTGATGGGGATTTGA
The DNA here is from genome assembly GCA_034641835.2 of Pinus albicaulis. Classification (NCBI taxonomy): domain Eukaryota; kingdom Viridiplantae; phylum Streptophyta; class Pinopsida; order Pinales; family Pinaceae; genus Pinus; species Pinus albicaulis. The sequence goes on from CM076579.1 coordinate 615,765,972, forward strand.
AGAAACTAGAATATGCAGAATCTTGGATACTTGCTATGAACAATTTCTTTGAGTTGTAGGAGTACACAAATAATATGAAAGCCATAATTGTTATCTTTAGCCTAAAAGGTAAATCATATATTTGGTGGGAAGATGTGAAGTGGGGCAGAGACATCAAGACAAATGACTTGAGTTGTTATTAGTTCAAGAGGCTTTTCAGGAAGAATTACTTGTCAGAAAGATACTGCGATAGTAAGGCCAAAGAATTATATGAGTTGAATATGGGGTCAATGACAGATGAAGAGTGCATGAATAAGTTCATGGAGCTATTGGGGTATGTACCATATATTAAATATGAGAAGGCTAAAGTTCAATGGCTTTTCAGTTGTTTTCCATTAGCATTTAGGGATCAGATTGAGTGTGATGAGCCTCGGTCACTTGAGGAAGTCATTGGGAAATTGAAGCATTGTTATGAACAGTCAAAGCGTAAGAATTAATCTTAGCAAGGATGGAAAGGGAAATAAAAAGGTAAAGGTAAATAGAATCCAAAAAGAGCAAGGCCTCATAATGAAGAGGATAAAGAAAATGTGGCACAATAAAATAAATTTAATGTAGCTATACAGGGACATGGATCACAGTAGCAGCATAGAGATAATGGCACTAGACAGTTGGAGTGTTTTACATGCGGCGAAAAACACCTTAGGATATATTTTCTATAGAATCAGGGTGGTATGCCTCACATATACAATGCACAAGAGGTGCATATTGTTGGGTATGTTGGGCAGAGTATTCCTCATATTTATGCAATCGTGGAAAATATAAAGGCAGAGCACCAGGAATCTATCATTGAGATGGATGGTAAGCTTTGTGACCAATTTATTTCTATTTTGATATAATTATAGCTATGTTAGTCCTAAATTGGTGGAGAATTGTGGCTTGAATAAAGAAATGCATGCAAAATTTTGGTTAGTATAGTTGGATACTAGTACAAAGAAAATAATTCACCATTGGGTAAGAGCTTATGCATTTGAGTTGAATGGCATGTCTACAACAATGCACTTGAACATATTTCCATTGGGATCATATTGCATGCTATTGGGTATGGAATGGCTAAACCTTCACAGGACCAAGGTGTATTGTTATGACAAATCCATTGAGTGCTTGGATGGAAATGTGGAACCAAGGGTTTTATAGGGAAAGAATAATGCTACATCAGTTAGGATGGTGAAAACTATGCAGGCCAACACAGTCGGAGGAAAGGGTGTGCGTTGTTCTCCATTAGGGGAATTTTGAGGTCTAAAATGGGCCTCCTAAGAAAAAATTACAACCAAAATAATTTTTATAAGAACCAATAGGATTCAACATGATGATGTCAACCATGGCGAATGATTCACCATTTTTGGAGTTAAAAAGTAAAAAGTTTAAAAAATAATAAAATAATAAAAATACTTTTTCAACTCGTATTTTTTAACTTATCTCCCCAAGGATTTTCTCGAATTTCAAGCGGGAGTACTCTTGGGATGCAAAATTTGATTCCTCATCCAATAATTACCCATGTTGCATACTTTTTATGGACCCTGCTACGTGAAAAATGAGAAATACATGAAAAAACATGATGAAAATTACGTTTTTCATGTATTTCATAGTTTTCATGTAGCATCATTCATCAAAAGTATGCAGCACAGGAACTCCTTGTATGAGGAATCAAATTATGCATCCAGTGAGTCTTACTGCTCGAAATTGAGTAAACCCATAGGGAGATAAGTTGAAAATACGAATTGAAAAAATAGTTTTTTCTTTTTACCCTCTAAAATTTGATGATGTGATCTATTCTTATTTTATTATTTCACCTATTATTTTATAATTTCCTTAGGATCCCCATTTTAGACCTCAAAACTCCCCTAATGAGTACATATTTCTAGTAACAATGGTAAGGAAGTTGAGGATGCAAATTTTGTTAGCAGGTACCCAGTTCTATAGCAGTTTCGAGATGTATTTCCTATAGATATTTCAGAGTTTCCACCTCACAAGAATGTAGAATTTTCTATCGAGTTGGTACCAGGGGAAGCTCCAGCATCAAAATAACCTTACAAGATGAGCACACTTGAGTTGGTATAACTAAAGTTGCATCTAAAAGAGATGCTTGACAAAGGATACATTAGGCGAATTTTATTGCCATAGGGTGCACTGGTGTTGGTTGTGAAGAAGAAGGAATATGGTGCTCTTAGATTGTTCATTGACTACAGGCAGTTGAACAAAGTGACCATCAAGAACAAGTATCCACTTTTGAGGATTTATGACTTGTTTGATCAGTAGAAGGGAGCAACAATGTTTTCTAATATCGACTTGAGATCAGGGTAACATATGGTACACATCAAAGAAGAGGACATCTACAAGGCCACATTCAGGACCAGGCATGAGAATTATGAGTTTTTTGTAGTTCCATTCAGTTTGAATAATGCTCCAGCTACATTTATGTGTTTGATGAATAGTGTGTTTCTTCTTTATTTGGGCAGGTTTGTTATTGTGTTTACTGATGACATATTGGTATATTCTAAAAATTAGGAAGAGCATGTCAGGAATTTAGCAGTAGTGTTGAGATTGTTGAGAAAGCATCGGTTATATGCTAAGCTCATCAAATACAGTTTCTTCCAGACTGATGTACAACATATTGTATCCAAGGAGGGCATTGTAGTAGATCCAAAAAAAATAAGGGCCATCATGGAGTGGGTAGTTCCTAGAAATGTAGATGAGGTGAGATCCTTCATGGGGTTGGCAGGTTATTACAGGAGTTTCATCAAGAAATTCTCATAGATTGCTTATCCTATTACATCACTGCAAAGGAAAGGTAAGAATTTTGAATGGACAGAGGAGTGTGAGGCCAGTTTTGAGCATCTTAAGCAGTTGTTGAAACATGCTCTAATGTTAAATATTGCAGATCTGGACAAGGAGTTTGTAGTATATACAAATGCATGCAAGAGAGGATTGGGAGGGGCCCTTATGCAATATTGATAGGTGGTATGCTATGAGTCACGAAAACTAAATGAGCACGAGTATAAATATCCAATGCATGATATCTAGCTAGTAGTGATCTTACATGCATTGTTTTTACTAATGAGTGATCACATTGGGTTGAGATACTTGTTTTCCAATCCGAATCTGAATGGTAGGAAAGATATAATTTTAGCCACGATCAATGAGTTTGACTTCGAGATTAGGTACATCAAGGGAAAGGAGAATAAGTTTCCAGATGCTCTTAGCATGCGAGTATAGGTAAATCACATAGCAATTATGAGCTCCTATGGGACAAATTTGCAGGATAGGATCTTGCAAGCAATTCGGAAGGATGACATGTATATGGAGATTATGCACAAGTTTTAGCAGAGTAAAGGTACATGTAAATGTATTGGTACAGGTATAGGTGTAGGTGTACATGATGTGGACTACCATCTCACGTCAAATGGATTGGTCATGTCTAGAGACAGGATATATATGTCGGAGAACAGTGAGCTCAAGAAGGTGATCTTGAGGGAGTTTTATGAAAAACCATATTTAGGTCACCCACGTTATGAGAAGTCATTTACTGCAGTGAAGAGGTAATATTATTGGTCGAATCTAAAGAAGGATTTGGCATACTTTGTGACTAGATGTTTGTATTTTCAAATGGTTAAGGCAGATTATAGGCATCTAGGTGGACTGATATAGCCGATTGTGATTCCAGAGTGGAAATGGGAGGTCATTTCCATTGAATTCATCACCGTTTTTCCTAGGACATCTAAATAACATGATTCCATCAAGGTTGTTGTGGAAAGGTTAACAATATTTCACACTTCATTCCAGTGAAGACTACATCTTCAAATAGTGATGTAGCACAAGTGTTCATTAGAGATGTGCTCAGATTGCATGGCGTCCCAAAGAATCTTGTGTCAAACTGGGATAAAAAGTTCACTTCCAAGTTTTGGAAGGAATTATTTGTAATTTTTGGCACAGAGTTGGCCTTCAGTACATATTATCATCCGTAGACAGATGGACATACTGAGAGGATTAACAATATCTTGGAGGACATGTTGAGAATGTATGTGATGCATCAACATCGGAAGTGGGAAGAGTACCTTCCACTAGTAGAGTTCACCTACAACAACAGGTACTATGAATAATTGAGTATGAGTCCATTTGAGGCATTGTTTGGGTGAAGTTTTAATACCCCCATCAGTTGGAGTGATCTGGTTAGTATCATATTGATTGCACCATACATGTAGGCAGATATGGAACATGAAATGTAGGTAATCAAGAATAATTTGAAAGCAACATAGGATAGGAAGAAGAGGTATGTAGACTAGAACATGTTGTTTAAGGAGTTTCAGGTTTGGGAACAGGTGTACTTTCGCATCAAGCCCAATAAGAGCTCCTTGCGGATTGGATCATGTGCCAAGATGGCACCCTGGTTTTGTGGACCTTTTAGAATTTTTGAGAGGATTAGACTAGTAGCCTATCAAATTTCACTACCTTCCACAATTAAATTACATATTTTTTTCGTATATCAATTATTAAAAAGTATGTTAAAGATGTTGATTATGTGATTGACATCTATATTGCAAGTGGAGCCAGATGGAGAATTACAGTCGGAGCCTCAATGTATATTGCACAGAAAGGTGCTCATGCTCCGGAATCAAGCAATAGAGCAAGGTAAAGTGCAATGGATGCACTTTGGGCCCGATGAAGATACATAGGAGATGGCGGATCAGATGCAAGAAATTTATCCTTCCTTGTTTTCCAGTTGAGGTAAAGTATTTTTTCTATGATATTTGGTATATGTTTTGGTGTTTTTTTATATATACGTACATATGTATATGGATGTAAATACCGCCATGAGCTATGTTATAAATATCCAATAAGCGATATGGGTGTCATGTTATTATAGTTGTCATGTTTTCATGTTCTCATGGTGGTTTTCTTTCGGTAGGGTGATCATTGTAACTAATAAATCGAGCTATGTTATAAAGCTCCATGGGCTATATGTTTTATTTTCAGCAGTTTTGTTGAGGTATATGTGTGATTGAACATTGAGGATGGTGTTCCCCAAGGAGGAGGGTTTTGTAACATCCCTGGTGAAAATTCCATGTAATAAAAGTTAATAAAGGAAAAAATAATAACCACGGTTTATGGGACACTTATTCCAAGATAAATTTTTGGAAACAACATCATAGTGGGTGTTCATTTGGTTTATTATGGCTAAGGAAATAGGAAAAGGCAAAGGATTTGGAAAGGAAAATTGGCATTTTGGCACATTTGTTTATGAAAATAATGGAAATTAGGAGAAAATGGAGGTGAAAGGTCACAGGTTTCATGTGAGGAGGAAAATGAAGGAAAATAATGGAAAATGAAGAAAATTGAGGCCTCATCAATAAAAAATCTTATGAGGACCAGTTGGTACCTTTTGTCAGTTTGGTTTTGGAGCTCTCTCATTATTCTCTCTCTCTCTCTCTCTCTCTCTCTCTCTTAGACACTTATAATTTTCTTAGATCACTTTGGCATTGGAACAAGAAAGGAAAAGAAGGTAAGAGGAAGGAAGGATCAAGCAAGGAAGAGTAAGATTAAGCAACTACAATAGGATTCTTTGCAGGTATTGATTTGCATGTGTGATTTACTTTCTATATTTTGCATGCATGGTATTTCATTTGGTTATTCCATGTTATGGCATGGTTTTTGCCAGGTGTGATAGTGTTTTTAGCCTAGCCTTTCCATTTCTAGATAGCCTTGATAAGATGGGTTCTCATGCTTTGTTTGAGCTGGATTTTTAGATGGATTCAAAGCTAAGTGAGGTGGATCTATGAATTGAAAAACACTTGGCCTAGTGATCCCTGAACCGGACTATGGATTATGGTAAAGCCACTAGCCTATTAACCCCTGAAATGGATTTTGGGTTGTGGTAAATCTAGCCTTGTGTGCCTTGGTGAGCCTAGGTATCCTTGTTGGTGAATGGCGGGATATACGGTAAAGCCAATAGGTGGATTGCTCTCCATTGGACCTAGTAGTCCTAGGATGAGATGTACGGTAGATATTGGAGAGTGGGTCTCGGTGTAGGACCTAATGACCCATGGATCAAACTGTGGATTATGGTAGAGCCTGAGAGACTAGCAGGCAGTAAAATTCCTGACAGTAAAGGTGGAGAACCCTGGTAGCATCCATGCTTATTTTTTTCTTTTCGTTGGTTTTGTTGGGTATGTGTTATATTCTTTCCATGATTAGTTGCACGCGTGCACGTGTCATAGGGGGGGTGAAAGCACCCCCTATACGTTGTGCCAGGTGCAATGGGGGGGTCATAGGGGGGCGACAACGCCCCCTATCCAAGGTTTCGCAGGGGACAGTAGCCCCACCATATTTTTCGGTGGGTGGACCCACCTATGGTTTTATGCATGGGTTTTCACATGGTTTTGGGGCATGATGGTTTTTGGCCCCTGGTATTTTGTAGATATGGTCAAGGGAACTACGATTATGTTCTAATCCAAGGTTAATGGATTTGGGTTTATGAATGCTTTAGCATGTATATATATGTGCTGTAACACTAAAAGGAATATAATGAAAAATCAAGCTATTAGTCTCAGTTTTGGGATCCAGGGAAAAAATATCTGTTTATATATGTTTTATGTTTTATGCTCTTGATATTTTTTATTTTTTGTCTTTAAAAATTCGTTTGCAGATAATTTCTGTACAAGGTTAAACCTATAGGTTATGAGTCCCACATTCATGCTTAGAATAAGACACGGGGGTGATTGGATGAAGAGAGATTTGGCTCATTCAATATATGGTCGGGTATAATGTAGCAGTCCCATCCTCAATTGGTTTTTACATTCATTAATGAGAAGTTCATTTCCTTGACATTTGATGTGTAAATGTACTAGTTTATACGTGGATCCTATGGCTGATGTATCCCTGATATTTTTGTTGTTATTATGTTGGTTATGAGCATGTATTCTGACAGTGATGATGTATGGATCTCCTCATATTTTTAGTTCTAAATCAATAAATAATGTATCTATGACCTAATATATGATATTGTAGCTAATGATGTAAGGGAACAATGCTTCTTAATGATTCTCATATAAGTATGAGACCCATATGTTTAGATCTGTTATTTAAACTTGTAAATTACATATTTGTGACAAGTTTGGAAAAATCCTTTTCATGGCTAGTAGGGATCCAGTATAGTCCTTATTCCAGTATTTTTTTTTCACCATTGTTTTGCTATTATATTTCATGTCTAAGCCTGTCATTGAATTTTGGGCAGTGACATGGGCTTTTGGCTTGAGAAAGTGAGTCAAAACCCAGGGACACTGGCACGAGTCTATGGGGAAAAGTCCCTTGACTCATGCTTGCATATTGTGAGAGAGCATTCAGAGCCTCCTAGACACACCCATGCCTATACTGTGGGAGCGTCTGGGGTTTTGAAGGCCTAAAACCTCAGTGGGACCCAAGGGCTAGTTACCTGAGTGATTAAGATGTTTCTTGGGAGTATTCCTGCTGATATAGAAGGGATGTATGACGTGTTTCTGTCGGTTCCACTTCCTTAAGGTCACCTAGGATTTTTAATCTGATCATAGTAACTCTTCATCACATGTTTACCCCGGTTGGCCAGTTACTTTGGTAGATGTTTTATGAGGGTGTTACACATGCTCGAGGTCAGATCGGTTGAGTGCTTGACCTGATAGTGTATGGGTACCCTTATGGGTGAGGTGAAGATGTCCCTATACTCCTCCACAACCTTGCCCATTTGTTATTACCATGCGAAGAAGCCATGTTTGGAGGTTGTGTATGTGTCTCCTTTTTATATAAGGGTGAATCATAAGGAAGACAAGTTTTCCAGTCTGGAAAATGATATTACTACATCGTTTAGAAAATATCAAAGCAAAGGTAGTAGGCTGTGCTACCTCTGGTATCCTGTACAATTTTTTACCCAAATTAATAATAACATAACGAGGTCTAGATTCGTTTACTAGATGACGTTTCCATAGGTATGGATGACCTAATAAAACATCACAGACTTCAAGGGGGGAAACATCGCACAATACCTCATCTACAAAGGGCTTGATGCTATAAGGTAAGTGACATTGTTGGCTTACATGGAGATCGCACCCTTGGTGGAGCCACCCAATGGTGTACGATTGTGGGTGCAGTGTTGTCGGAAAATTGAATCTCTTAACAACCTCGATTGATATCAAGTTCTTTTGGTTCCCACTTTCAATGATGAACTACACCGTCGAACCCTTTAACCACATCTATGAGTGAAAGAGGCACCCAACTCCTATGGATCCTCAGGTTTCACCTTTTGGAGCTTGGTGGTGGCTACCATCATAGTGGGTTCTGTGTTAATGATCTGCTTCCCCTCGTCGGTTCCCCTCTTGGGTTCTGGCTAAGAATTAGACCATGCATCCATCTCTGGGTCTTTCAACTCGTACACCAACGCTTTCTTGGCACAAAATCCATTCGTGCTATGAGTGGGATTTTTATGGAACTCACACCACTTGTCAATGTCCTTCTTTTCCTTCCTGTTATTCTTGGCTCACAACTTTGAGAAGTTGTCCTTGGGGGTTGTGGTCTAAATCTTCCCTTTTCTATGTTGATTGGGGGTTCCTTTTCTCTGCTTTGTGTTCGCAGATCCAAAGTCTCACTTCTTCTTCTTGAATTTCTGCTCATTCTTGGAAACATAGTGGTATGTTGTAGCAAGCTAGGAGATATATAGGAACTCCATTTCCCCCTGAATTTATTTGTGCAATAAACTGTGATACTTTAGCACCACATGTTTCATTGAATATTTTATACCCATATTTGTGTGCAAAGTATGGAAAATATTTGTTAGCTCATGCACATCTTGATCCCTTTGTTTCTGTAGCATAGTCCATTGAATGTAATTATCCTCATAGCTCCCCACGTGGTAATAATTTTCCTTGACGGTGTCTTAGAAATAATTCCAAGTGGGTGTGGCTAAAAACACTGAGGGTTCTCTCCTGTCCCCATGTTCATAGTAGATTTCCCACCATTCATTGACATGGAGAGCGACTTTGAGGAGTACAAAAGTAATCTTTTCCCAATTAGAAAAATAATGAACCGATAAATATCCCTCCAACATATTTAACCATCTATATAACATGTATACACCTATATGGCCTTCAAATATGGGAATTTCAAAGTTGAATTGTACCTTGAAGGGAGTAGTTCCTTGAGAGTGGTTGCCAAATGAAGATGTGTCGCTTGTGGGCATCCGACGAAGGATCTTGGTGAATTTTTCCATCATATTGTTCCTTTTTCACTCGAAGGATTCTTCAACCAATATTTGGAAAGGATCTCCTGCCCCCTCATATTTATTTTCTTCTGCCATGGTAATTTTAAGGGTTTGCGAGGCTAGTATTGCAAAGGTTTAACCAATTCAAGCCCTAGCTCATTATACCGTGACCTCGTTGGGGACATGCAAATAAAAACAAAGAAAGAGTAGACCACTATGATACCAAAGATCCAGACTTATGAAAGAAAGCAACATAATATAGATATAAACATAAAAAGGAAATGGAGCAGAAATAAATATTCATTTCATTAATATCAAAGAAATGAAATATGCTTACATACAAAATGGAAAGAAACTAGCTCGGGAAATAATAGCTTATCTCTGAGAAGAGATGTGGTGGCTACATGCCTCTGAACTACATTACAATGAGTCTCAAGGGCCTTTTTATTATTGAACAGCAAAATTAAACCATAAACAACCAAAAACTTAATCCTAGGAGATGGAACGCCAATAATTTGTGGGCCTTGTAAGGTTAGTTGGGCAGCCAACTTCCCGGGGTCGTAACTTGGTCATATTATCTCTGTTTGGTGCATACAATACCTTGTTAGAAATTTCTCTCTGAGTACTACAAAATTTTTGGCAGGCCCTTGCCTACAAATAAAAGCCTTCCGTCGACCTCAAAAAAATGTCGTTTAGGGGGTCAAAACAACTCCAGAATTTCAGGACCCAAAAAACTACTAAAAATAGTAAATTGTGTTATAATCAAGGAAACTTACGAAATTGACTGGAGGTTCAGGTGGAATAGTCATGTGGCCACCAATATCCACCTGGATCGATGTGAAATCTCTATAGTATCATAGTGGCATACTTTCCTGGAGACAAAAATAGTTCCCCATCACCTTTCCATAATTCCAGTTCGAGGAGGGAGTGCATGAGATGCATGTCTTTCATCTCAAATTCCCTTGCAAGGTCCTCCTTGCAATAGATGATCAACTGCTCATCACATGTCAATATTAAAATATGAATATATAAAACAATAGTAATAAATTTACCTTCTACAAAAATATGATAGAGGTTTGCATCTGCTTCACTTTTGGTGAAGCCCAATCTAGTGAGATAATTATCAATCTGAGTGTACCAACCTTGGGGTACTTATTTGAGACCGTACAATGCTTGCCTGAATCTCCACACACGAGACTTAATAAAATGTCTCAAAACCTGCTAGTTTCTTTATGTACACTTCCTCCTCAATAACACCATAATTTGAGATCTTCCACCCCATTCACAAAGCTAGTTTGAATAATTAATCTAATGGATGAATAACTTTCTACGGGAGAAACGTTTTCCTCATATTCAGTTACCTCAACTTGAGAAAATCCTTTAGCCACAAATCTAGCCTTATACTTCTCTATGCTTCCATTTGTTTCATGCTTAAATTTGAATATCCTTTTCGAACCTACAACTAATTTTTCTATTGGTCTTGGGACCACTTCCAAAAGGTTGTTCTTTATAATGGATTCGTATTCTTCCATCATTACATCAACCCAAACTAGCTGCTCAATTGATTCCTCAAAAAGGGACGACTTAGTATCTACAATATTAGTCATTAGAACCATGTAGTTCATGTACCGTGTAGGCGACATCCTTTTCCTGCATAAATTTTAAGGAGATCCCACATTCTCCCTCACATTTGAAGGAGACCCCACATTCTCCCTCACATTCTGCACTGGTCTTTCAGCTTCCCTGGTTCTTTTTATACCTTCTCTAGATGGTTCTTCTTAAGTGGATGTATCTACTCTACCTCCTCTCTGCTCGTGCATTTGTGGTTTCTCCAGAACCTCATGAGGCTCCTCCTTTAACGCTAAAAGGTCCTCTTCTAGTTGGTATTGAAGCTCCCTCTCAAGAGAGCATCTCATTTCTTTCTCCTCATTAAAATTTACAACACTTCACAAAACTTTTATTCTGAGGGAAGGTAAGTACACCTGCTAATTGTGTGGAGTTTTAGTGTAACCCACAAAAACTCCCAACTCTGTTGTTGGCTCAAGTTTCTTCCTTGAATTTTTGGAGACATGGTAGTAAAAAATGGCTCCAAATTTTTTGAAATAAGACACATCCATATTTCTCCTTGATATTTCCTCCTCTGATGTAATAATACCAAGAATCCAATGAGGACTTTGGTTCTGCAAGTAGACTATTGTGTTACATGCATCTGCCCACAAATGCAGTGGTAGGCCTTGGTCATGAAGCATACCTCTTGTAGCTCCCACAATGGTCTGGTTCTTTCTTTAGGCTACCCCTTTCTACTATGGGTTTTGGGGAGCTATTAGTTCTCTTCGAATTCCTTATTTGGCACAAATTTCCTTGAAGTCATTTTAAAAATACTCACCTCCATTTTCGCTCATGCCAAGCCTTCACCTTCTTTTCGATCTCTTTCTCAGCTAGTGCCTTGAATCCTACAAATTTTGAGAATGTCTCATCCTTCTTCCACATGAAGAAGATCCAACACTTTCTTGAGAAATCATTAATAAAAATAACATAGAATTTATTTCTGGCAGTGGAGGTTTCGAGAAGGGTCCACAAACATCAGAGTGGAATCTCTCCAAGATTGCATTTGCTCTCTTCCCTCTATCATGGAATGTCGATTTTACATACTTCTCCAAGGTAGAACCCTTGCAGACATCTTAATTCTCAAGCGATCTTGTTTGGAGGCCAATAGTTATTTTCCACATAATTTTAATGGAGCCATGGTGAAAATGACTAAGTCTTCTCTACCACAGTTTGCCAACATCTCGACTCTTCACTTTCTATGCCTTACTTCTTAATGCAGCATAATATTCCACATCAATTTTATACAAGTTCTTCACACGAACCCCTATCTGCTTCACCTTCCCAGTGGCTATGTGTATCAAAAAGGATTTCCCTTTACTGAAGATTACATCATAGCCATGTTATTCCAAAACTGCTACAAATATGAGGTTCTTCTTCAAGTCTAGTGCAAGCATGACATATTTAAGGTGAATATGGGATCTCCCTCTTAAAGGTTACCATACCAATCCCAGGAGCATTGTACCTTCTATTATCTCCAAGATCAATATGAATATGGAGCTATTTCTCCTCTAGGTCACTGAAACAATATCTACACCATGTCATGTGGAACGAGGCACATGAGTCCAAGTACCCCACACTCACCATCACAGTGTTGGCCATGCATGTAATCAGGGTGAATTATAACTCGAATTATGAAGCTAGCGCTTCACCTGTTGCTCCTCTTAGGTTCTTCTTACTAGAATTTTTGTCTGTACACTTTGTATCATAGTGCCTGAATTCACAGCAATTGAATCTTTTTATTTTGGACAAGTCTTTATTCTTCCCCCCTTGGCTGGAATCTGGTTTGGTTTGATATTTCTTCCCTTTGTCCTTCTTTCCGTTTCCAACCAATGAAAAATTATCTTCATCCTTAGCTTTGGTTGATGTTCCATCCCGGTTATTTCTCCTGAACTGTTCTTGAACCAAATAAAACTACAAAATTTCCCCAATCGGTAATGTTTCCCTTCCATTCATAGAGTCATGTTAGTTGTGCCAAATTTTGGAAGGCCTAGAAGAGATAGGCTCACTGGATCATATTTTTCATCATTCACACAAACCCATCCAAGCTCATCTCAAACTTGTGTAAATCTAGAGAGATACTTCAGAATAGTGTTTTTCTTCTGCATATTAATGTTTTGAAGTCTTTATTTGAGGGCCAATTTTCTATGGTCTCTATTATTTTCAAATAGCTCAGCCAATTCTTTCCACAAAGAAAATGGTGTCTCTTTTCCATGGATATTTTAGACCACATAGAGGTTTAGCAATGTTATTTTTAACATATTTTAACACGCCCTTTTCATCGAGCATTGCTTCCATTCAATCCTTCCAAGCTATGGAATTTTATCTACCCTCTATGGTGTACTCCAATATCAGTCTGTTGAAAGACATTCTACCGATGTCGAAGAAAAAATGATGCAAGAAGTCTGCAAATTCAAAATTCTTGAGAGACAAGTTCAAAATAATATTTCTAATGTGAATTAGGGGCTATTATACCATGTAGAAAGTTGATAAAATTTCAATTGCTCAAGAAATTTAATCTAAAATCAAGGGAGGCAATTATACTCTACTAATCTGCGGAATTAAATTCATAATTTAGAACAACATGCATAGACATGCAATAAGAAAAACCACAAATACACAATGATTTCTACTGGAACCCAACTAGGAAAAAACCCCTCAAGACTATTTGCATTAATCACATGAATAAATAATCTATTACAATTGCTAGCTCCAACTCTAATCTCAACCTATAAAAAAATAACTATTCTCTTTGCTCAATGAACAACTCTGACCAACACTTAGCCAAATATCAACTCACCTAACCTCCTATTTCCTTGCACAAATACTAAGGAAATTGGTCCCTATTCTTTAGGAACTTCCTCCAAATTGATTATTCAATTCCAAAGGATTTATCACTGATTTCATGCACTTCTTGTACACTCAAGACTAGTCTACAACTGATGTTACACTGCCTTGGAATCTCCACCATAGCTGAGAAATTTGAATTCCTTGCATGCATGAGATATATTTTGCTGATTGATCAATTAAATAGATGATATTTGAGTTAGATTTTTATACCACTACACAACTAACCTCCAACTAGTTCTATTAACTATTAGAACTTGTTTAACTTAGTATAATTGGAAATAACTGAAATATATTTCTATAAATTAGAAATCAACGCAAAGCCCACTAAATCGAATTTGCTGAGCTAACTTCGTGATAAGAGCCATGTCACCTTGGTTAACCACCTCCAAGCTATTTTTTAATGTGGAAATTCCAAATTTTCTTAATTTCACCAAGGCTATGTCAAATTAATCATTTCTCGCTACACTTCTCAACAATTTATTGTAGTTTTCTATGAGTATTCTGATACCAACATCATTAAATTTCATTAATTAAAACCGTGGCCATGGGTTGGCCTACGTTGAAAGTCTTTAAGTTTTTGGAGTGGGTAGCAAGGGTGGAGGACAGGGCCCATCCTTGTCTCCTCCTTGTGGATCGAGACAAAGGAGTGGTTGTCTCAGGAGGAGAGAGAAGGTCTAGTGGAGGGGAATATGCAGATAGAGAACATGCATATGGGAGAGCACACAGGCAGTTGATAGTGAGAAAACTGTGTGCACAGAGAGAATTTTGTAAGGCCCGTGGAAAGAAAAACTATTGGAAATGGAGGGACCTGATAAAATAAAATGCCAATAGAGAATTTGTTGAAATTTATTTGAAGGATTGAACTGGACTAAATTATCCCAGAACTTGCACTCATTTTGGGTTTTCATTATTGTTGTGTGGAGGCCATTTGATCTGGGATATTTTCTTCGATGATGTTAAACAAAATTTCTTAAAGAACATGAAAATACCATAAATGCAACATCTATGAAGAAGCAACACAAATGAAGACAAAATAGGCAATGCACCAAGATTTTTTGATAGAGTTCACTCATAATGTGTGAGATGCATCTTTGGGCCCATCTTCAAACTAGAGAGGCGTTCATATTATCTCAACAAAATAATGGAAAGTACATGGAAAAATACATGGAAATACCTCATTTTTGGGAGTGACATGAAATTTTGTTGCTTAGATCCCAATTTCGACTGCACTACTAGATTCCTTGTGAAATTTCATCAAAACCAAGCATAAACTTGAACAGATTCCATAAATTTCACCTTTCGGTCCCTTAAGGAATATTCAATGTGCCATAACAGTCATAATATTCTAGGTATATTCTCATAGAATATTCCTTGAAATATACTTGTGAATCTACCTAAAAAATTGTGTCCTCCCGACACAGTTTCACTACGTAGAGTTCCACGTAGAGTTCCACTAAGTTCCTTTAAAACCCACTTGAAGTTACTTCACATCTCCCTCTCGTGAAGTCCTAGTTCTTCTATTTAGGATGATGTCTTCACGTAATTTTTCCAAATAATCTAGAGAAAAATCATCCACTGATGGAACTTGACCATTCTCCTTTGGATCCATGACCATGGGAGGTTCATAAATTTTCAAGTTCTCAAAATTGACTATGGAATACATCTGCATATAAGATCTAAGATCAAGGTGGTGAAAAATTGTCCCAAACTTCTCCAAGATGGTGAATGGACCATATCTGATTGATTTCAACTTTTTTACTTCTCCCTTCAACATGTCCTTGCTGATGTGAAGCCATACTTGGTCTCCAACTTATAGTTTATGATCAACCCTATGTTTGTCATGTCATGCCTTATACTATGCCTGACTCTTCTCCAAATGTTCCTTAATTTATCAATGAATCATTTGGATCCTCTAACTGAACTTTCGATATCTATCTTCATCACTTTGTTAACTAGAATCCTCATATTTCCCAAAGACCAATTCTAATGGAGACTTCAATAGGTACCCAAAGCATGTCTAAAATTTTGAACTTTGAGTAGAAGAGTGCAAAGCCCTATAGTTTTCATGTTGAACATAATGTATATGTTCATCCCACAACTTAGGATTCTTGTTGCAATATAATAAGAGAAAATGAATCATTATTCTATTGAATACGTATGTATGTTCATCAATCTATGGATGGAAATTTGTACTCCACTTTGGCTTGGTATCCATCATATTCCAAAAATTTTTCCAAAACACTCAAAGGAATCAAGAATCTTGATCTAAGATCATGTATGTGGGTAATCCAAAATGGACCCATACATACTGAAAGAAAATTTGAGTAGGCTGCTAAGTATTAATATTATTTTTACATGGCATTAAGACATACACCTTCCTAAACATATACACTATTGTATACAAGTAAACATGACCCTTTTTTTACAAAGGAAATCCCCTACAAAATCCGTGGAAATACTCTCCCAAGGATGAGAAGAAACAGGGAGTGGTGCGTAAACCCGAAATTCTATTAGTGGGCTTACAAATAGAGCACATTACACACCCCTTTACATACTTGGATACAATTTATTTCATCTGATACCAATCACAAAATCTTTGAAAGTGAGCTAGGGTTTTTCCTACCCCAAAGTGGACAGACACATGATAAGTGTGAGATTCTTTAATTACATGGACTCTTGCACTTGTAGGAATACGTAACTTTCCGAGATGATAGAGTAATTTCCCTATAAATCATAGTTCTCCACCTATGATTTGTAACCACCCCTCCCATATCTACCTAGTTTCACCGTCCTGTTAGGGTAAACATGGGAGGAAGAGATACTAAGTCATGACTTGACCTGCAAGCTTCAATTATGGAAGTGGGGCTGACAACTGAACCTATCAACTGCAAACTAACATCCTATAAGACTTACATTACACTCATAAGCTAAAAAACCACTCCCACTGTCCAAATCCTAAGATGAATATTTATTTCATTGATATA
Source organism: Pinus albicaulis (assembly GCA_034641835.2). NCBI lineage: Eukaryota > Viridiplantae > Streptophyta > Pinopsida > Pinales > Pinaceae > Pinus > Pinus albicaulis. The sequence continues at coordinate 615,782,670 of CM076579.1, forward strand.
GACTCCAACTCATAGGAATAACACTGCATCCATGCAACTATAGGCCTCCATTCTCATGCATAACACTGAATCCTTGCGACTATAGTCCAAGTTTATTTTTTGTGAGCCTACAACCCTGGAATCAGTGTCACCTTTTTAGGGATTGTCTCCATAACACTGCCCAAAACTTAATGAAACTTTCCAGAATGATAAATAACATTAATACAAGGCCATTAATATAAAACTTGATCAAAGAATTGACCTAACCAGGCCTACCCATGACATACATTTCGTCAAAAATATGTCACACATGTAATCTACAGTTCATGAATGCATATTTAAACAAAGGGGTATAATACTTATCTGAGAATCATCAAGAAGGTATAATTCCCTCTCATAATAGCTATAATAAAATATTTTATCTCATGCATTACTTAACCATTCATCAACAAATCAAAACACATCAAGAGCCATAGACACATACATGATATAACCAACATATAACCAGCAACTGAAAAAACATATACACCATGATAAAACATCCATCAAAGCCACATAATAACAACTACAATTACTCATGGAAATGCAAGAGAAAAAGAGCTCTTATTAACATAGGAAAATCAAACCAAGTTAGGGAACTCCATGTACCACCCGACCATAGATTGGGTTGAACCAAATCTCTCTTTGATCCAATCACCCCGCACCATATTCCAAGAGTGAATGTTGGATATCACGGAATAAACCAAACAAAACCAAACTAGGGCTTCTAGAGGCCAAACCACCTCAACCCTCAACTAGTGATTCCACCTCATGGTCGGACATCACTAACACCAACCAGATCAGTCTCTACCCATGTTTTCTAGGGCTAAAGGAACTAGTAACTCAAACCATAGCCTTCCACAACTCTAGATAAATTGTGCAACCTAGCTCCAAGACTAGTAACTCAACCCACCAAGGACTACAGAGCGTTTTTCCAACCTACACTACATGATCAGTAACTCAACCCAAGTTTCTCCAAGATTTCCAGAGAATTTGTTCCAACCCACAACCATAAGGAATTATGAGCACCAATTAGAAAAAAAACTAGTGGAAAACCCACAACACCATGGCTAACCAAGAAATGGAAAGTATAGGAAAAATTGTTGTCCATCCATGAAATCCTCCATGCCAATGACAAATCATAACCAAATAACCACATGCATATACCATGCATGCCAAAAATAGTAAGGAAATAATACGTGCAACTTGATACCTACAAATAAATCTTGATGTAGTTGTTTATCTCGTTGTTCCCTTGTGCTTTCTTGCTTTCTTTTGCCTTATTTTCCAAATCCAATGAAAACTAGAGTGCTCCAAGCATTCTCCAACAATTCTCCATGATTTCTCTAAGTGTGCAAGAGTATGAGAGAGAGAGAGAATAGGGAGAGAGATCCAAGCTAAAACTGATAAAATGTTATGAACTGATCCTCATAAGTCTTTTTATCATTGAGGCCTCTATTTTTTTCATTTTCCCTTAATTTTCCTTCACTTTCCTCCTCATGAAAATTTGCGACCTTTCATCTTCCTTTTCTCCTATTTTCCATTATTTCATAAATAAAATGCTCATTACAACCACTTTTCCTTTTCCAATGCCTTTTCAAACTTCCATATACATTAATTAATCACAAGTGATCTGTGTCACTATTTTTTTCCCACAATTCATCTTGGAATATGTTTCTCATGACCTTGGTTATTATTTTTTTATCTACATAGGGAATCAACCAGGGTGGCGAGGTTCACCAATAGGTACATTATAAAGGGTCATAATGCTATCCTCTAGCTTTATAAATACCTCTTTCTCACATTTTTTTTACATTTTTTTCATATTATGCTTGTTGATTAGAGGTTGTCATTGATGTCAACCCAAGCAGCACCAGGGGCTAACCCAATATTGAATGGGAAGTTTGACCTACCAAATTAATATATTCTAGGTCAATAAGGATTTTGATGGTTTCTACTTGTCAAGATGTTTCCGTTGATATATGGCACGCCATGTAATTCTTCACGGTTTGAGAGATATTCATGTTTGAAGTTTGTACCCCAGTTAGTGGGCTAAAACCCCATGGAGTTGGGGCATGGGCCAATGAAAATTCATAATTAATATATTTTAAGCTCCTAAAATCCCTCCCAGGTTCACTTGTTGAAGCCCCTCTCAGCTTAAGCATTCATATATATTGTGATCTTCATCTCCTCCTTAGGCAAGGGATTCGGCCATCTGAAACAGGTCATCGTGGAATTTTCGCTCTAAATTTTTTTCTACGAAGGCGCAGAAGCTGAAATGTTTATGAGGCAAAGCCGAAATCCTGAGGAAGCTGAAATAAAAATTCTAAATCAAGTTGCACAATATTTTTGGAGATAAGATCTATGGAAGTAAGGGTTTTTGCAAGCTCTTGAGATTCATCTCAAAGAAGTGACCTTGGTAAATTCGTCATAACTCCCTCTCTGAGTATCGGATTGGAATTCCGTAAAAAGTGATGGATATTGCACAGTATTTAATTTTCCCTCTATCAATTTTAGAGACAAATGAAAAAACAGTGACACGTGGCACACCGTACAAGTGCGCTCTACTGAAACAGTCCATAATTAGGGCAGTGTGAGAATTTGGGTATAACTCTCTCCTGAAGAATCCAAATTGGGTCAGACCTATGGCATTGGAAGGAAGACTCAGAGGAATACTATAGGACCGAAAATCAAATATTGAGGATCTGAAATAACAGAGATACACCAGATTCAATATCGAGCTCCTAGAAGGCAAGAAAAAGTTAGATCATGTGTTGTCAAGGATTGCAAAGGACCAGACTTTCTATGGCATAAAAGCAAAGAAAGGTGCAGCAGAGAGTAGCATGAAAATAGCAGCAACCAAGGTGCATAACAATAGCAAGAAGTTCATCATATGAAGTCTTCAAGTGGGCAGCACTGCATTCAATCATTCTAAAGGTATCATTGTACTTAGTCATTGTAAATACATTATTGTACAAATTGTACTAGTGTCTATCTACCAAGGGTTGAAGAGGCAGTGGTTGTGTCAAAGTTGGGGTTATGGTCTAGTATATCTTCTTCTTCTACATCATTCTATATCATTGTAAAGTGGACCATTTTCTCTGGTACGAGAGTCCATTCTTATTTTATTCTTCTATAGGGTGCTAGGGTGGTGCTAGGGTGAGTTGTAGCTCATTGGGTGTTGGTGCATCCGTTCAGTGACTACTGAAGAATCTCGGGAGTTGGAGCGTCCATCCAGTGGGAGCTGGAGAAGAATTCTTTTCTAGATTCTAGGAAGTTGGAGCTTTATTTTCAATTGGAGTTGAAAAGAATTATTAGAAAAGCATTAGGTGGTTTTTGTCCTGGAGTGGGTTTCCACCTTAAAAATTGTGTGCATTTGTGTTCCTCTTGTTTTCTTCTATCATTGTACAAACACTAATAATAATTGAAGATAAACTAATGCTATAATTGAAAGAAATACTGATTCACCCCCCCTCTCAGTATTTCCAAAAAATGGTATTAGAGGTTGGTTCCTTCAATAACAGTTTAACAGCTGGAAGGAGGTCATGGAGCATACCAAGAATGGTGTACCTCTATTCAGTGAAAATAATTATGCACTTTGGAAAGGAATAATGGAGGTCTATCTCTTGGCGCAAGGTTGTTAGTATGAATATTTTGTCGAAGTGTACGAAAAAAGACCACTTTAGCTACACATAACTTATAGCCCTAACATCAAATATGGCTGCCAATATCTTCAGATCTGTAGTTAGTTGATCAAGACAAATGCTGCAAAAATCCAGATCTATGCATAAAGAGACATTAAGCAGTAAAAATAAGGTTTTGCTCCATACATCCAATAGACAAGACAAGAACAATATTTTTGAAAGAATTTTTTGTATTAAGGGCACTTGGGAGGAAAACAAGAAGGTGTTTCCAATTCTCCTCAATGGGATGGGTTCTTGGAAGTCCTCAGCACTTCAGATCTAGCATTTCTCTCTCCTATTGGTGTAGAAAACCCAGACAAAGATAGAACTCAAAGGGAGCTCACACAGCAAATAATGGAAAATATGACAATGATAATGGCTCAAAGTCAGACCAAGAGTATAGATCCAGAGTGATCTAATAGGCAACAAAAGTTGAAGAATGGTAGGAGAAACCCTCCTATTTTATAACAAAATATTGGGTCATTCTAGATCTTGGCGCATGATTAAAATAACATTAACCAAATATAAATCCACCTTTTATGGAATATTTTATTATATTTGTTGGAGGGAAAAAGTATTTGACTTGGGTCAAATCCCTTTATTTGTGAATAATAAATAAATAAATGATTTATTTATCATTTTAAGGAAGTGGTTGAAGAATAATCAAATAAATAATGATTTATTTAATTATTTATGGGTGATTTAGTCATATTTAACAAGGAATATTATTTAAATAAGATTTAAATAATTATTCCTAGAAAATAATAGGATAAATAAAGATTTATCTAATTAATTTCTTTGTTTTGGGTTAAACATGACCAGGAATAATAATTAAATTATTGTTTAATTAATTATTCCTTGAGGAAAATCAAACAAATATAGGTTTGTTTAATATTTCCTTTTGGGGTTTCATGTTTAGACCATAAACAACCTAATAAATGTGTTTTATTAAGTTATTTTACATAGTGAAAGAAATTTTACTTAGGGTAAAATTGGTCTTACATGGTGTACTTGGGTCCATCTAATGATAGTAGGTTAGATGACCAAAAAATGGTGTAACAGATTTCCCCCCAGCGTGCGAGTGTTAGGAGAAAATCGTATGACCGAAGTGCGTTGTAAGAACTCAATCACCAGACATCAAAAGGGAAGTCAGAGAGAGAAATGTAAGGTAGACTAATGTGCTGAAGAACTAGACCCTGAGGAGACGAGACTTGTAGGTGCAACAAGTCTCTTTTTATGAGAGGGTACCTATGCTAAAGGCGGCGGGGGAGGCATACCTATGCCCGCCGAGACAAAGTACAAAAGAATAGTGTGTCCAGTAAACAAGGGACCGAACCATAAAGTACAACCAGCATAAACATGAGCCAGATAATAATACAATGAGGAATCCCACATACATGTTGTGCCTGGGATAACAGCCAAGACTTATACAATAATATTTGAGTACATGAGATACAAATACAACCCAAATGCCCCCTATAAGCGGGGAAGGGCTCACAAAATTTGACTGATACATGCAAATCAAAGAGGCGCTGCAAGCGGCTAAGGCCGACATCATCAAATATATGGAGCTGCATCGAAGGCTGCAATGAAGAGGTCATCCGGGTATGTGGGGGGCTACCTGCAGGGCCACCCCCTCATGAGGGTTGGGACATCTCACACACACTCGAGCATCACCAATAGCTGCTGCTGCATCACTGAACCATCAAGCATACGGATCTCGATCATGCTGAAAGGAGCTGGAGTGGAGAAACAATCAAGTCAAAGGGAAATGAGAGATCCCTTTGCCTGATCCGAGGCACCGAACAAGAGTGGAAGCTGGAACCAAGGTACACTGCCCTCTAGACCTGTCTTCTGGAATGAAGGAGCCAATGTCAACAGAAGGAGGTCCGCCATAGGTGAGGCAATGAGAGATCCTCAACTAAGGCATGAGAGAAAATAGTAGAGCGACGGACAAACTAATACCAGTGATGATGATGGAATGGAGGGGACTGAGTAGCGAATGGACGACTTCCCTTGCTAGAGCATAAAGGGCATGAATGACATGGCAGCGACTGACAGAGTATCATAAGGGATAGGGGACAGTGGGACTGACGGCCATAATGTGCGACAGAAGATAGAGACCAAGCAATGAAGGATGGAGGACTATAGTGGGGTACAAAGGGACTCGGGATAGACTCCACGAATGCGATGATGACTTAACTTGGATGCTCTAAACAAGGGCGACTCGATGGTGCTGCCACACAGAAAAGGTCCCATGGGGGACCATGAAAACATGAGTACAAGATGGTATCTCATGACGAAAATCGACACGAACAAAGACAAGTATGAAGGCAAAGCGGTGCCCCAAGTACAAGTGTTGTAAGTGAGGAAATTTGATTTTGGGGGGAGGTGAAGTGACCCATCGTGGAAAAAATGTGTCCTGGTGAAGTATCATATCACAAAACACTAATAGATACCCATTTGAGGGATTGGTGATAGCTTTCCAACGGTTCAGACGGTTTGTCAAACGGAGCTATGGTGTGGGCGCAGCAGGTGAAAGAAAAAATAAGGGTTCTCTTTTAATAAGGCAGTTTTCCCTCCAAATTCTCTTATTTGCTAGTGTTGCTGTGGTGAATGTAGAGAGGAGAGAAGACCATAAATCTTGCGGCAAGCATAGCGGACAAACCGACCATTGGAATCGAGATCCGTCAGTTGCAGGTAAGAGGCCTAACCTTACTCTTTCATTTTGATGGATTGAAAGTTCAGATTAGGGCCCAGAATCTCAAGAACAGACCCTCTTTCACTTCTATGGCCGGGTCGCACTTTTTGGGCCAAAAACTGCGACCTGTCCCAGGATTGGGCAAAAAAGTGCGACCTGGAGGAGGAAGGAGATTTCAGTGCTGTTTTAGGGCTGAGATTTGGGTTTTTGTGATTGGTTACAATGTTTCCTATCTGTATACTGACAAAGATGATGTGTTTGTGCAGATATGGAAGATATATGGGTCAACTGGAGAGAGAGTGACCTGGGTACATTACGGTCAGAGATCCAGGCAGATCAGGGTGTCCGTCGTGTATTGGCCAGATTTTGGGTTCTGAAGTTTTTGGAGAACCCTTTGATGAGAGCTGGGGAGCCCTTTTTGGCCCAGATTGTCAGTTATTGGGATCCAGATCATGAGGTATTTGCAGTGCAGGGGCACAGGATCGAATTGACAGTCCAGGATCTGTATTTCCTGACTAGTCTCCCACCACTTGGGATGGTGGGAAATACGCAGCCAGTGTTATCACGGGGGCGGAACATCATGGAGTTTGTGGAGCGACATTGTCGACCGGGTCTCCAAGTCAAAGGGACTCGGATACCGATCGAGGACCTAGAGAGATTAGAGACTTGTGCAGTGGCCGCATTGGTGCTGCGGACCCTGGGCAACCAAGCGCTCCATCACATCACTGGGGGGAAAATGATGATTGTGGAGAGTGTGTTGAGTGGGACCTACTATGGGTGAGCCCAAATGATGTTGGTGTCATTAAAACGACAGTTGTCACTTTGCAAGCGGCAAGTGAACCATGATTACTCGTATGGGACTTTATTTTGCTCCTTCTTTTTTGAGAAGATCCTGACCTTACGACCTCATATACAACTCCCAGATGGGGGCTCGAGAGAGCCCAAGATGCGCCGGTGGGGGCGACTACTATGCAGAGGAGGAGGAGGGGCGGTCGGACAGGTGTTTCAACCTGAGTTATTTGCCCATTTGGATTAGATGCCGTTATACATAGACGAATATCCCTATACTGGGATGAGTTATTGTGGGGATCCGGACCTACCACTTCTGCCTAGTCGAGTATGGGGACCTGATGGTAAGTGACAAGTGACTACTCTTTTTTGGGCATGTTAAAGTTATTGAATAGTAGATAGGGTACTGATTCATGTACTTTTGGTATGCAGATATAGCTCCAGTAAAACTGGCCAGATATATGGGAAGACCGGCAGCATCAGGAGCTGCAAGCTCGAGTGGATCGAGAGCGGTGCATAATGAGGATGCGGCCACCCTCCTAGAGGACATCCGCCATAGATGCGAGAGGTTGCTGACCAGTGTTTTAGAGCACGGGTGGCAAGACTTAGACGACCAATACATAGAGCCATGTATTGGTCTACCCTCGGAATGGCAAGGTGTCATGCGGCGCATGGCAATGGCTAGTCAGGGGATACGTGATCTATAGGATGTAGGAGTAGAGCCATTGGCTTGGGATCTGCCAGATAGTGATTAGGTGTGGGACAGGTGGTGCCCCCTAGTGTGTATGTAGGGACAGGTGGTGCCCCCAATTTTGAGTTTTTTGTAACATGCTATGGGCATGTCATATGTATCAGAGTAGATGGACTCTAAACACATGTTTTGCGACACATATTATGGATATGCATCTTTTTTAATCATTATGAATGTTATTGTCTTGTATAAAATGCGTGTGATAAATGCCAATCTAGAACATGGTTTGCAATGCTATCTACATAGTGATTTTGTTCTCAAGGTACATGGTTGAAAGTTATGGTTTCAAATTCACGTATCAAGAGTTGCACTCGTAAATATCGTCTAAAGAGGATAGGATTATGCACACGATAGAAACCATTTAGTTGCATGACAAGAAGTAAGGAATCTAAAAGAACATGCAGATGGAGGATGCGATGAGAGAGGGTGGCCATGACGGGGACGGAATAGACTCCGGGAGGGGGAGCCAGGAAAGGTATCTGACCAGCAGGATAATGACCAGGAGGGACGGCTCCGAGATGGTTGAGGCCTAGGGGAACCGACCCAGGAGGATAGAGGGGTTTAGGGATACCAGCTATAGGAGAAGGGCCAGAAGGAGGAGGTCTGGCTGGCTGAGATGAATGGCTAGGAGCGGGTTGCAGTGGGTGAGATTGAGTATGAGGTTGCTGACTAGCCGAAGCGGGTCGCTTAAGGGCAGCCTGAGATGATTGCATCATGCAAACATTCGATAAGCTGGGGTCAGAGATAGGAGGAGGAGGAAGACCAGGGAAAGTTCCAAGCAAAGAGGAGTCTTTGTAGACGCCGGGAGAGACACTGGTCAAGGAATTGACGGTTTGTTTATTAGCTACAGAAGAGATGGTCGTCTCAGGGGAGGTCTAAGACTTTGGCTCATGATATGTCAACTGGTCGATGGTGACTATCTTTCCATTGTGAGGAAAAGACATCTTGCGAAAAACCGCGGATGGGACAGCAGACATGGCATAGGTGTAGCTTCGCCCCAAGAGAATGTTGTAATCTAGAGGGGCGTCATTGACTTCGACGTCAACGCAAACAGTCTTGCCCGCAAGAGTGATAGGACAATTACGAAATAGGCCAATGGGCTGGGAGGCGTGGCCATCCCACGCTCGAAGGGTGATCGTGGAAGGGGCCAACTCAGGAGATCCAAGTTGCTTCCAAACCGAAGCGGACATCACACAGGTGGATGCCCCCTCATCAATGATACACCAAGAAACGTTAGCGTTCCAGATTTTGACTGGGATTTCGAAGGCTACGGAAGCAGGAAGAGGAGGATGTTCTGATTGATGGGCGTCGAAAACAATCATTTGGTCATCAGTAGGATCTACAACGCCCATGGTAGATAGTAGAGCCTTATTTTGGGAAGGGCATGACTGGAGGAGTTCCAATGTGGAAATGGCATCGGGAGACTGCGCCAAATCATCTACTATGCTATACGAATGAGCATCTTGACCAGAAGCAACATTTCGATGTAATGGTCCCTTAGGAATATTGGTATGAACCTCAACTTTGGGTTGAGGGATATGTAAGGGACCATTGGATGTCGAAAGAGGCTCTGTAGAACCTGAAGAAGGGGACTCGGAGGCAGACTGAGCGGGAGGCTTCGGGTACTGGCGAGACCGAGTTTGAAGGTTAAGGTCGATGGTTGGAGATGGATCAAAATTCATCATGAGGATCTGGTAATCGGAGGAACCAGAAGGGGCAGGTTGAGTGGCGACCTGTCCGTTAGGTGGTTGGGCAGCCACGAATCCTTGCTGGGGGAAAGGATCGGTAAACACAGCTGGTTGAGTAGTGGCCACATTAGGGGTCGCATGGGGGGAGGCATGTTGTCCTCGCAATGTGGCTTGAGACTCCCACATCTACCGCATCTGTGGTAGAAGGGGACAATCGTGAGTGTAATGACCGTAAACATTGCAACACGAACAAGGCTTATTTGTGTGAATAGGCCTGTCCGGCTTGGGCTGAGTGCCCTGTTGCTGGTTAGCAGTGTTAGGGTCAAGACCTTGAGGATTGGGTCCACGAGTACTAGGGGCAGATTGAGTGTGATTGCCTTTCTGCCTTCTTTGAGAGGAAGGGGGATTATTCGCGCCCTGCCGTGCAAATAATTTCCTTGGAGGGGGCTGTAGGTGTTGTTGCTGGGGTTGAGAAGGCAAGGGGGGTGGAAGTGCAAATGCTAGAGGAGCCAGAGCACCAGGCTATGGATAAGGATAATGGTTAGGTTGGGGAACATTGAGGTAAGCAGGAGGTTGGGCAAAAGGATGAGGCATGCCGTATCCTGGATACATGCTACCTGGAGGGGGAAAAGTGCTAGAGGTGCTAGCCCCTCCCGGAGGGAGACCATAGCCCATAGGTGGTTGAGCATACGGATGAGAAAGGGCTCCAACGATACCATCGGTGGAATTAGATGACCCCAGGGCGTTAGCACCACCGGGCCTGGGGAGGTCACGCAGGACGGTATAAACATAACCAGACTGAGCGTAGATCAGGTCATATTTCAAGGCGATTTGGAGGGTGGCTTCTTCGGTATGAGGGAAATGGGAGACGACATCTTTGCCAATGGGAGGTAAGAGAGTGTGAAGGAACCAGTCCATATAAACCCGATCTTCAAAGGTGGGAGCTCCACATAAGCTCCTTCTTCTCCGCCATTCCTGGACATGAGTGGAAAGGCGGGTTGAAGAGGATTGACGGAAAGAAGTCAAAAGCTCGGTACCAGTGTCGTATCGGAGAGGGAGCTGGAAATAAGATAAAAAGGCTTGGGCAATGGTCACAAAGGTGGTATGGGAAGAGGTGGCCTGGTCAACATACCATTTAGAAGCTTCGCTCGTAAGCGTGCATTGGAACAACCGAAGACAGATGGAATCATCGGTAATGGAATTGGAGGAACACCACATGTGGAAAGATCGGACATGGTTGGTTGGATCTTCTCCAGCAAGGCCTTCGAACTTAGGGATGTCGGAGGGGAGCTTGGTTGGCATAACAAGCCAACCAACATCGTGGCAGATAGGGTCATTGATCAACTGATTGAAATTGGGGAGGCTGAGGCCTGCCATGTAAGGGAGCAAGGGTGTAGCCAAGGTAGTTCCTGTGGTGGTTCCGCTTGTAGTAGTCCCGACATTAGGGCCGGGATTACCGCTAGTGTTAGGCCCTGGACCAAACATAGGGAAGGTGACAGGAGGAACCAGAAGTAAAAGGAGAACCCAATGAATCAGAAGAGGAGTCGGAGTGTGGACTCAGAGGGGGACTAACTCGACGACGGCGAGAAGGAGTAGGTCGACCCACCAAAAACTGAGGGTGAAGGCCAAGAAGCCTCCGGGATGTGCACCTTGGGGGTGCAATGGTGACAACACAAACACGGTACAAGGGGAAGAAGAATGACCAACAAAGGCAGGGAGGTGCAGAATCAAGTGATTACAATGTCGAAACAAGGGCAGAAAGGTGCAGTGTCAATTGATTTTACAATGTTTTAAAGTCTTTCCTGGCGGTGTTAACCAGGCTCTTCTTCGCTTAGGGTGAGTGTGTGGCGTGCGTTAATTTTAATTTTTAAACCCAGAATTTTTGAGAGAAAAAGAAAAAGTGTGCTGCGTAACTGAAAATAAATCTGCAAAGAACAGTATATAATGCTGAAATAACAGAAAATTAACAGCTAACAATGCATCGATCTAACCCAAGAAGGCGGGTCTCTCAAAACTAGTCCAAAAAGATGGGAAAAAATCTAGTCAAAACACACTAACAAGAGGCCAATAGATCTAAGGTCAGGAGGGACATGGATCTAAAGGAGAAAACTGCTGAAAAGAGGTGTAGAACACAGCCGAGAGACAGAGGCAAGGTGGCTGGGAAAAGGAGGAAATCAGCAAAAGGCATAAGGGAAAAGGAGGAGGCCCTAAAGGAAGGTCCAAATAAAACTACAAGAGGTGATTTGAAAGGGAGAAGAGCTGATTTAAAGGGATATGAGAAGGAGGTAGCAGATCTGAAAAAGGGAAGGCTGAAACTCTGAAAAATCAAACACCTGAAACAGTTAAAACTCGTCCACCAAAAGTGGAGGGTACTGAAGCCCTAGGGGGATATGCTCCCACTTAGATGAGAAATAAAAATCAGAAATAGGTCTAAACGGGCTGAGACAGAGGCTGGAAAACCCTGACAGAAGCTTCAGAAAAACCCAGAAAAATTGCAGAAAAATAGCAGAAAAATTGGCAGGTCGTAGGTTCTGACTTGTTTTCTGTGCAGGTCGCAGATAATGGGCTGAAAAGTGTGACCTGGAGACCAGGTCACAGTTTCTGGGCTGAAAAGTGTGACCTGAAACTCCGGGTGTCCCGGCGGTAGATTTCCGAAAAAGTTGTCGTCTCAGTTGCAGCTGATGTCTGTCACCTGTGCAATATGGCCAGAAACACACGGAAGTTAGAAATTTTAATGTTTTATGGTTTTATAGGTGAAAAACACCATAAAAATAGGAAAAAAAAAAAGCTGAAAAGAAACCCTAGGGTCTGAAGTAGCTGGATATGCAGGAATATGAAAAACGACAGCGGTCGTAATTGAAAACCCGTGTGGAGTCGCCAGTTGTTAGTATGAATCTTTTGTCGAAGTGTACGAAAAAAGACCACTTTATATACGCATAACTTATAGCCCTAACATCAAATATGGCTTCCAATATCTTCATATCTGTAGTTAGTTGATCAAGACAAATGCTGCAAAAATCTAGATCTATGCATAAAGAGACATTAAGCAGTAAAAATAAGGTTTTTCTCCATACATCCAATAGACAAGACAAGAACAATATTTTTGAAAGAATTTTTGTATTAAGGGCACCTGGGAGGAAAACAAGAAGGTTTTTCCAATTCTCCTCAATGGGATGGGTTCTTGGAAGTCCTCAACACTTCAGATCTAGTATTTCTCTCTCTTGTTGGTGTAGAAAACCCAGACAAAGATAGAACTCAAAGGGAGCTCACACAGCAAATAATGGAAAATATGACAATGATAATGGCTCAAAGTCAGACTAAGAGTTTAGATCCAGAGTGATCTAATAGGCAACAAAAGGTGAAGAATGGTAGGAAAACCCTCCTATTTATAACAAAATATTGGGTCATTCTAGATCTTGGTGCATGATTAAAATAACATTAACCAAATCTAGATCCACCTTTTATGGAATATTTTATTATATTTGTTGGAGGGAAAAGGTATTTGAATTGGGTCAAATCCCTTTATTTGTAAATAATAAATAAATAAATGATTTATTTATTATTTTAAGGAAGTGGTTGAATTATAATTAATTAAATAATGATTTATTTAATTATTTATAAATTATTTAGTCATATTTAACAAGGAATATTATTTAAATAAGATTTAAATAATTATTCCTAGAAAATAATAAGATAAATAAGGATTTATCTAATTAATTTCTTTGTTTTGGGTTAAATATGACCAGGAATAATAATTAAATTACTATTTAATTAATTATTCCATGAGGAAAACCAAACAAATATAGATTTGTTTAATATTTCCCCTTGGGGTCTCCTTTTTAGACCATAAACAACCTAATAAATGTGTTTTATTAAGTTATTTTACATAGTGAAAGCAATTTTACTTAGGGTAAAATTGGTCTTACATGGTGTACTTGGGTCCATCTAATGATAGTAGGTTAGATGACCAAAAAATGGTGTAACAAAGGTTACGAAGTATGGGACACTGTTCAAAATGGATTTACATCAACCACAGATGAACAAGGTAAGAAGAATTTGGTAAATGATGCAAAAGCAAAGAGTATTATTATCAGTGGACTTATTGAATCTACTTATCATAAGGTGTTGGGTTGCAAAACCGCCAAAAAATGTATGGAAAATCTTGAGAATATATATGCATGTGACTCAAATGTCAAAGAAGCAAAGCTTCAAATCTATAGAGCAAAAATTGAGCAACTCGGAAATGAAAGAAGATTTCAAGATGCTTTGCATACTTTTTCAATACGTTGATGAAATAACCAATACTGCGGAAGGATTGGGAGAGGAAGGATTGGGAGAACGAGTTGATGAAGACTATTATACGGAAGATTCTTAGAACGTTACCGGAGATTCAACCCAAAGGTATCGGTCTTAGAATACAGTGCAAATCTGGACAAACTCAGCAAAGAGGAATTACATGGAGTTCTCATAGCATATGAAATGAGACTTGATGAAGAAGAGGGTACTTCATATCTAGAAACTACGTTCGTTACATCTAAGAAAACCAATAAGGATAAACAACCTTAAATTGAAAAGACATGCACCTGCAATTGTGAAGAAAAGGGAGATGATGAAGAATGTCTTTCAGATGAAGAATATGCTTACTTCATGAGAAAACTACAGATTGGTAAGGGACAATTCAAAGGTAAAATTCCATTGATATGTTTCAGCTGTAATGAGGTTGGGCATTTTGCAGCAAAATGTCCAAACAAAAGTAATGGAAACTCAAAGAGAAAGAAAGGCTTTAAGAAATTCAACAAGCAAGGGTCCAAAAGGAACTTTCTCTCTAAAGAAGATAGCTCATCATCTGATGAAGGCAATGATAGTGAAGAAGAAGCCAATGAGAGAGTATTTTTTATGGCCAAGCACAATAAACCCAAGCACAATAATCAAGAGGTATCAAACAATGAAGAAGAAGGATGGACCATAGACGAATTTTATGAGGAAGCAATCAAGCTTATAAAAGATCTCAAGGCGGAGAAGATCCGTTCCAAAACTTTTGAAGAACAAGTTCAAGGTCTCAAAATTGAAGTTGAAGAACACAAATGCATTGAAGAGTAACTTCAAAAGAAGTTGGAAGAAAGTAACCAAGAAAGGGAAGGATTAGAAGCCCAAGTAGTCTCGCTGTGTGAGGAAGTGAAGAAAGGAAAAACTATCCAAAACTATGCCAACAGCTCAAGGGCATTGGAAGAACTCATCAACAATCAACGATATTAGAATGAAAAAATTGGCATCGGTTACAAAGAAGAAGAAGCAGGACCTTCTAAAACAAAATACAATGAACCTATGAGATCTGACATGCATGAAGACTTCATTGGACAAGATTCGCAAGAACAACCTTGAAAGACAATTCCTCGACGAAAATTTCCATTCAGGTACCAACATATTTTTTATGGCTACTGTTATTCATGTGGAAAATTTGGTCATAAATTTGTAGAATGTTGCAAGTACCCTAGGAACGAATATAATTCCAAGAGATCTGTCAAATATGAACCTCCCAGGGCTTAGTGAAATATCAATATATTTTAACATTTAAGAAATAATATTGAATGTTACAAATGTCGAAACTTTGGACACATAGCCAAAGACTGCAGACTTGAAAATCCTCCAGAAGAATATTCGAAGCCACAGAATGAACAAACATGGAAGAAGAAGAAGAATGATAATTGTGCTGTCACTCTCAAGGCTCAAAAGAACAAAGATGTGTGGTATGTTGATAGCGGTTGCTCAACGCATATGACTAGAGATAGAAATAAATTTGTATCTATGAAAGAGAAGAAGGATGGAACCGTGTCCTTTGGAAATGATGGATCTTCCAATGTTATAGGATCAGGTACTGTCATTCTTGGAAGCAAAGATGTTCTAGCCAAGAATGTTATATTGGTTGAAAACATGAATCACAATCTGCTCAGTGTTGGACAAATGTGTGATCAAGGACACACAATACTATTCAACTCCACGAAATGTGAAATCAGGAAAGGTGTGTATGGTGAAATTGTGGCTACAGCAAGTCGAGCTCCAAATGACATCTGTTCTGGATGAAGTAACTAAAGCATGTATAATAGCTAAAGATGATGATGTAATAATTGGTAGCAGTGATGATCATCTAAGTAAGAATTTTGCTACAAAGGTGCAAAGTGATTTCGAGATGTCTTTACTTGGTTGAAAATTGAGCATAGAAAACTCATCTAAGGATGTGGATCAAAGGTTGTACATATCTATGATTAGTAGTCTTCTATATGTAATAGCCTCCCGACCAGATGTTATGCAAGCAGTTGGACAAGTAACAAGATTCTAAGCAGCACCAAAAGAATCACATATCAAATATTTTCCAGCATTGGAATATCTTCGCCAGAAGCTTGGGATTCTCCCAAGTTCTCATTAGATTTTCTTTTTTCAGAATATAAAGGGGGAGTGGAAGTGTGTACAAGTCTGTAGGATGGTTGTGTGTCAGCACGAGTGGAAGTGTGTACAGGTCTGCAAGATGGTTGTGTTTCAGGGGGAGTTACCCTTTGCCATTGATGTCAAAGGGGGAGAGAATGTTGTAGGAAGAGGTGTCATGATCGCAGGGGGAGTACTTGTGTTGCCATCAATGCCAAAGGGGGAGATTTTTGATCAGTAGTTGTCATTGATGTCAACCCAAGCAGCACCAGGGGCTAACCCAATATTGAATGGGAAGTTTTACCTACCAAATTAATATATTCTGGGTCAATAAGGCTTTTGATGGTTCATAATTAATATATTTTAAGCTCCTAAAATCCCTCCCACGTTCACTTGTTGAAGCCCCTCTCAACTTAAGCATTCATATATATTGTCATCTTCATTTCCTCCTTAGGCAAGGGATTCGGCCATCTGAAACAGGTCATCGTGGAATTTTCACTCTAAATTTTTTTCTACGAAGGCGTAGAAGCTGAAATTTTTATGAGGCGAAGCTGAAATCCAGAGGAAGATGCAGTAAAAATTTTAGATCAATTTGCGCAATATTTTTGGAGATATGATCTGTGGAAGTAAGGGTTTTTGCAGGCTCTTGAAATTCATCTCAAGGAAGTGACCTTGTTAAATTTGTCATAACTCCTTCTCTGAGTATCGGATTGGAATGCCGTAAAAAGTGACGGATATTTCATAGTCTTTAATTTTCCCTCTATCAATTTCAGAGACAAATGAAGAAACGATGACACGTGGCACGCCGTACAAGTGCGCTCTGTTGAAATAGTTCATAATTAGGGCAGTGTGAGAATTTGGATATAACTCTCTCTTGAAGAATCCAAATTAGGTCAGACCTAGGGCATTGGAAAGAAGACTTAGAGGAATACTATAGGACCAAAAATCAGATATTGAGGATCTGAAATAACAGAGATACACCAGATTCAATGTCGAGCTCCTAGAAGGCAAGAAAAACCTAGATCATGTGTTGTCAAGGATTGCAAAGGGCCAGAATTTCTACGGCATAAAAGCAAAGAAAGGTGCAACAAAGAAGTAGCATGACAATAGCAGCAACCAAGGTGCATAACAGCAGCAAGAAATTCATCATATGAAGTCTTCAAGTGGGCAGCACTGCATTCAATGATTGTAAAGGTATCATTGTACTTAGTCATTGTAAATACATTATTGTACAAATTGTACTAGTGTCTATCTGCCAAGGGTTGAAGAGGCAGTGGTTGTGTCAAAGTTGGGGTTATGGTCTAGTATATCTTCTTCTTCTACATCATTCTATATCATTGTAAAGTGTACCATTTTCTCTAGTACGAGAGTCCATTCTTATTTTATTCTTCTATAGGGTGCTAGGGTGGTGCTAGGGTGAGTTGTAGCTCATTGGGTGTTGGTGCATCCGTTCAGTGACTACTGAAGAATCTCGGGCGTTGGAGCGTCCATCCAGTGGGAGTTGGAGAAGAATGCTTTTCTAGATTCTAGGAAGTTGGAGCTTTATTTTCAATTGGAGTTGAAAATAATTATTAGAAAAGCATTAGGTGGTTTTTGTCCCGGAGTGGGTTTCCACCTTAAAAATTGTGTGCATTTGTGTTCCTCTTGTTTGCTGCTATCATTGTACAAACACTGATAATAATTGAAGATCAACTAATGCTCTAATTGAAAGAAATACTGATTCAACCCCCCTCTCAGTATTTCCAACAATGCTTAGTGATAAGGGTGAAATATTTTTATCGTATCATGTAGCCTAATATGGTTTAATTGAAGGAAATGGAGAAATTTTTGAGACAATTTCTATGTAGGTGATATGAAAATGATTGCTAGTTATTGTTATCATTTCCAAATATAAAATTCTCTTTTCTTTGGTTTGCTTCTTCATCAAGAGTTTGTCCGTAATCATGTGATTGTCTAATCAATTTACTTGGTGAAATTTAATGTTTGTCATAAAAACTAAAAAACATAATTTTAAATGACTGAACATTAGAAAATATAAACACAACATACACACATAACAGAGCCCAATACACAGAATTTTGTTGAAGGAGTTCCACCCTCTTAGGCTACATCTCCTTGATACAGATTCATAGTGTGGGCCTTTGTATTAGCTTCAAGTGTGATAAAATTGTTGTTACAATATTCAAATGATATTGGAACCTATTCCAATGAGTTTAAAACATAAAAATCTACTAGAAATTACTATTTATTTTCTCAATTCGGATTATGGATGCTCTGGCAATGCCTCCAACACCTCGTGGCCCTTGGCTTCAAATGCACAAAAACACTTGTATATGACCTCTTTTGCCTTTGAAACCTACTTCATTGAGTTTGTAGCATGTAAATTAGCTAAGAATGCCTCTTTATGAGCTCTATTTGGGCAAAAATTGCCTCAGTTATGGCAAAAACTGTATTTCCCCCAATTTCTCCAATATTCCTAGAAGACTGCTAGTTAAAATTCTAAAGATATCTGTTCCGCCAAGTTTGGCGCGCTCCCCTATACTTCCACCAGACTAAAAGTTTCTTAAATTAATGATAATCATGTATTAGTGTTTAGATAAGCGTTGGTTTACATATAAGTGCATTTAGCGCTAATGACAGGTTAATGTGGATTTAATGTGGTTTTAGTGGCTAATTAAATGTCATCAATATTCCACCAGAGTTTATTGTTTAGCTCCTGGTTCTGGGCACTTGGCGTATGGGGAGGGGGCTAACCCGTGGGGCTGGCCCCCTCCGGACCCCGACTGTCGGCATGTTACAAATTTAAATATGCGCAACAACCTTTAGTTGTTAAGACCTGTAGTGTGGACAGAGTGGCGGAGTGGTTGCGTGATGTGGGGTAGGTCGGGGGTTCAACCCCGACCCCAACCATAAATTTAATTTAATTATTCTTCTGCCAAATTTAATTTCGATTTGCCAAGTAGTTGTCTCCCCACCACATATAGTTAGGTCCTCCTCCAACTTTGTATGCGTCTGCTGGTTGAAAGGCTTCAAACTTATGGTTTAATATATATATGTGATATATATAATATGTCCCCCACATTGTAATACAATAAAATGTGCCCATTTCAACCTTCAGATATATGCCAACCTTCAAGGCCATGGGGTGGGGGCATGTGGCAGCCCCTGGCTACGCCATGTGGCCTATCCCCATTGGCCCAATAATTCAACAATTAAAATAATAATCCTGCACCATTAATAATCAAATTAACCCTTAGACAGGATAAAACAAAATTCACTTCCTAGTCATCATCGGCGAATTTGGCTAGAACACTTGGCACATTGTCATTGGATAAATCTAGAGCATATTATCTAAGAAGCTTACTGTACTTGCCACATCATCCTTCTACCTATTCTTCTCATTTTTTACCTATTTTGGAAAGTGAACAATAGAACATAACTTACTCATACAAACTCGGATTTTGACGAAACAAGTTGCGCCAGAATCTTGGCAACGAACCCTATCTGGTCGTTCAGGTCTGAAGCATTTTTTAGAACTTTGAAGTTTTAGCTAAAATACCGATCCCTCACCATTCCTTCCCACTATAAGCCTTTTGGATCCCAAAATCTCTCTTGATTACTGATTATGAAGGTGAGGGGACTGTTCCCTCACTCTTCCAATCTTTATCCATTGAAATTTTCCTAAGTTTATCATTTGGAGCTTTTCATAAAAAGTCAAATTTATCCTTGATTCTGACGACCATCTATTGTTGTCTTTAATACCGTCATGCTACAATATTTCTGAATTTGCAGAACAATAATCTAATTTTGTAGAAAACATCTTGTTTCTTCCTTGGTCAACAATCAAAGGAAACTTGGAACCTTTCTCACCTTGCACTCGGTCACTATGGCGATTTTTAGTTGCTTTTTCCTTGAACTTGTGTTGACTCTTGTCCAAGTATCTTCACCATTGTAACGTGCATTTTGTAAACCAGTAATGAACATTTGTGAAAATTATGCCTTCTTTTCCAAGCTGCTTTGTCCTCTCTTTGACCTTTGCAACCTCTTGCACCGGTACCTTGTTTTCAACACTTCTCAACACCAATGTTGATTGCTGCAAATGTTTTTCAACTTCTTTCAAAGACAACATGTTATCAATCTGAAACAACTCATTAAAGTTATAAGCATATGTTTGAAAATTATGATGCAAAACATCTCTCTGTTTTATCATCATCAATGTCAAGTTTTGGCTTGCATTGACTAGCCTCTTCATTTGCCCTGCATTAACTAAAGAAGTATTCATTTTCTTGTGATGAGCTTTCACAATATACTCCACTCCATCCTTAAGCAAACGCTATTTGTTCTCATGGAGATAAAACATCGATTTCCTATAATACAAATATGGGCTTCCCAAGATAATCCCAGAAATGTCAAGTGGAATTACATCTAACTTGAATTCATCAACAAAGTTTCCAGTAATAGAAAATCTAAAAATGCATTTCCCTGTAGCCTGTAAATTAGCATTCTTAACTATTCGTCCCAAAGGGTATGGTTTATAATGTGCCACGGTTTCAAGGTTAATATTTTTGACTAAATCTTCTGAAATCAATTTTGCTTGTGATCATCGTATCAAATAATGCATCAATATTTGTATGATTATAAATCACTCTAATATGGAACAATTCTTCTCTTATGTATTCATTTGAAGTGTTGTTGTGACTATTTGAGGAACTAGTACATTCAACGCGTTTCCCTTTCAAACCCATAGCAATAATTTTTGTCTCATCTCCTGAATCTGACCCTAAGTCTTTTTCAACTGTAGTTGTTACACCAATTTTTGGTCATCTAACCTATTACTATTACATGGACCAAAGTAGACCATGTAAGACCAATTTCACCCTAATAAAATTGCTTTCACTATGAAAAATAACTTAGTAATCCATACTTTATTAAGTTGTTTATGGTCTAAACAGGAAAACCCATGAGGAATAATTGAATAAATCCTTATTTGTTTGATTTTACTCAAGGGATAATTAATTAAACAATAGTTATTTAAACCAAAATAGGAAAATTAATTAGATAAATCATTATTTATCTTATTATTTTCTAGGAATAATTATTTAAAACATTATTTAAATAATATTCCTTGTTATATTTGACTAAATCATTTATAAATAATTGAATAAATCATTATTACTCA
This sequence comes from Pinus albicaulis, assembly GCA_034641835.2. NCBI lineage: Eukaryota > Viridiplantae > Streptophyta > Pinopsida > Pinales > Pinaceae > Pinus > Pinus albicaulis. The sequence continues at coordinate 615,803,899 of CM076579.1, forward strand.
ACCACATTCTTAAAATAATAAATAAATCATTTATTTATTTATTATTTACAAATAAAGGGATTTGACCAAGTTCAAATTCTTTTTCCCTCCAACAAAAATAATAAAATATTCCATAAAAGTTGGATCTAGATTTGGTGAATAATATTTTAATTATGCACCAATATCTATACTAACTCAATATTTTGTTATAAATAGAAGGATTTTTCCATTCATTCACTACCTTTTGTTTCTAAAAGATTGCTCGGGATCTATACTTTTGGTCTGACTTTGATCCTCCATCATTGTCATGTTTTTCTACTTTTTTCTTGTGAGCTCCCCTTGAGTTCCATTTTTGTCTGGGTTTTCTACACCATCAAGAGAGAGAGATCTTAGATCTAAAGCGCTAAATACATACAAGAACCCATCCCATTGAGGGGGTATAATAACATCTTTCTATGTTCCCTTCCTAGGTGTCATAATACAAAGATTCTTTAAAAAAATTCTTGTCTTGTTCACTGGATGCATGGAGCAACTCTTTCTTTTTATTTGTTGTTTAATGTATTTAACTGCATAGATAAGGATTTCTGTAGCATTTATTCTGATCACTAACTGTATATCTAAGGAAATTGATAGCCATATTTTATGTTAGGCCATTTCTTATGGACAACTAAAGTGATTTTTTTCATACGCTTGCAATTAGAATTCACACTAACAACTAGCGACTCCACAAGGGTTTATAATTACAACCGTTATCATTTTTCAGATCCCTGCATGGCCATCTATTTCAACCCCTAGGTTTTTTATTCAGATCCTTATTTTTCATTTCTTGATGTTTTTTTAACCTTTAAAACCCTAAAACAGTAAAAATTCCAACTTCCATGTGTTTCTGGGCCTATTGCACAGGTGACAGGTATCAACTGCAACTGAGATGACAATTTTTTATGAAGCCTGCTCCCGAGATAGCCTGAAGTGCAGGTCGCACTTTCTAGGCCAAAACCTATGACATCAACCTTCATGTAGCAGAAAACTGCAACCTCTACCGAAAATAGGTCAGAAATTGCAACCTGAAATTTTTGCAGGAATTTTTCCGTGATTTTATTGGGTTTGTCTGGGCTACTATTTAGGGTTTTCTGACCTCCCTCTCCACCCGTATTGGACCTGTACTTAATCTGTTTTACTCGTCAAAGTAGGAACTAAGCCCCTTAGGGCTTCAGTATGCTTCCACCTTTTTAGGAGGAGTTTAACTGAAGCAGGTCGTCTGCGATTTCAGTGTGTTCAACCATTTTCATATATGAAACTATACTTTCAAATCCATTTTAGATCAGTTATTCATCCATCCAAAACACCTCATTTCAGTTTTTTTTGGTCCTCCTTTAGGGTCCCCTATGTTTCCCTTTAGGTTGTAGCCTTTCACCACCTTTCGTGTAGCACTTTTCCCTCTGGTTTTTTGTTGTTTTCTGCACCTATTTCTAACATATCTGACCTTTAGATCCATGTCCCTCTCAAATTTAGATCCATTGGAAATTTTGTGTGTTTTGACTAGATTTTTTTGTAGCATTTATTCTGTAGCTGTTTATTTTCTATCATATTCAGTTTCCTTTATTGTCATTTTCAGATTTATTTACAGTTATACAGCATATTTTTTATTTTTTCTCTACACACATCTGGGTTTAATTAAAATTAACAAAATTACCACATACGCGCACACCCTAAGTGAAGAGCACCTGGTTTACACTGCCAGGCCAAGACTATAACATTGTAATAAATTGATCCTACACCTCCCTACCCTTGTTTCGACATTGTAATCATTTGATCTTGCACCTCCTTGCCCTTTTTGGTCTCTCTTCATTTTGTGATCCATGTCTATTTTCCATCATTGTGCCCACAAGGCATTTATCTCGGAGACTTCTTGGCCTTCATCCTCAGTTTTCGTTAGGAAGACTTACTCCTCCACGTAGGGTTCGAGTTAGTCCTCCACCGAGTCCCCATTTTTACTTTGCTTCTCGTTCATCAGGTTCCCCTTCTGGTTCTATCCTCGACTCTCCTCCTGTCACCTTCACCATGTCTGGTTCAATACCTAACGCTGGTGGTAGCCTCGACCCTAATTCTGGGAATACTACTAGTGGGACCGCAACAGGAACTATCGTAGCTTCTCCCTTTCTCCCTTATATGGAAGGTCTTAGTCTTCCCGATTTTAGCCAATTGATTAATGACCCCATACACCATGATCATGGTTGGCCTGCTATTCCAACCAGGCTACCCTCAGACATCCCAAAGTTTGAAGGTCTTGCTGGAGAGGATCCTTGTTGGGCCAGAATTGTGAAATACGGATAAAAAACACTTCCCTAGATAGGTGATAGTCTATAACAACAAATTAAATACTATACGACTATTTCTCCTAACTAAGAACATACACGCAGAGAGGATTAGAAGGTTACTTGTGATCCAAGCGCTTCTAAATGACTCCTTCTGTCACTTCTGTTGTAGCTTCAAATTCAAGAAGTTTGTGCGAAATTATTCCTGTAAGAAAGAACACTAAAACAACAAAAGATACAATAATACAGATTTCTATTCAATTTAGTTTGCTAAATTAGTAAATCATAAACCATATACATCAACTAAGATCTTTCAATATGGAAAATCAAAGACAATACAGATGCATATAGGGAAAAATAAGTTATACTCTTTATTAATGATAGAAGGAGAGGTTTAAACCAAGTGATTGATTTGAAGTGACCCTTCTAGGATTGTCCCTAAGCCTCATCATAGTATAAATCTCTCCAGCAGCAGCTACACAAATATAACTCTCAATTGAAAATCCTCCATCATTTCTCTACTCAAATTCTTTCTTCTCAAACACTCAGATCTGTGCTCAATTTATAGATAAACTGAAGGTTGTTTTGCAATAAATGACTTTCCAAAAATAGGCAAGACATGTTTCCAATATTGTATATGTCAAATGGACACATGGATTTGAAGCTTAACACATGTGAACTCTTCTAGAAGGAATTGGCCAAGTGGAGATTTCGGAACAATGAGAAATTTTCTCCCAATGTGACCAACACACATGTGAATGTCGAGAACTGCTTTGCGAAGCATCCTTGCATGGGGCTACTTGCATATGCAATGCACTTAGCCCCTTTAGAGACTACGTTGGTCAGCTATCATATGCTATATAATAAGCTTCAAACTTTGGAAACCTTTGCTTGATGAAAGTCTTGCTTGATTTGTCTTGTTCTTATCTTAGGTCATGTAGCAACTTGAAATGATAAGGAATGATAGACCCCTAATCATTGGTCCTGGAGATGATGTCTAGTTAAACAGGTCATTGGGAATGGGGCCCAAATTCACCTATAAAAAATTCCCCCCTAAAGCATGAAGTCTAAATAATAATAATAACTTTTGATTGAGATGCTTTACAACGTGATGGGCTGGAGATGAAGCAAAGGGATCACCTGCATCAATATTACAATACATTAGATCATGATATATCCTCTTTGATCATAATTGCTGAGGGTAGGCATTCCCATGTTCAACACATAAAAAATCTAATAACATGTACATAATTTAGAAAGTCATCTTCATTGGAATGTTTCACAGATGCAGACATGACTACAGATATAGGCCCATGTTTGGATGATGATCTGTATGTAAAGTCACCGTACATATGATGTGTACAAAAATCCTAAAATCGTAGCCCGGATGGCTGAAACTAGATCCGAGGTCTTCTTATCTCATTCACTCGATCATTCGGGTACAAGTCTAGCTATGTGAATATATGATTTTTAGTCGAACATGGAAAGACATCGTTTGAGTACCAGCCAATGATGTGAGTTGTTAACAAATGCGAGAGAACCACCATTAATGTCAATGGCCATCAAGGTACTGCAGTACATTTTGTAAGGCGTGAATAGATGATTTGATGTTGAACGCCAAACAAAATATTTTGGTCAAAGGTCCATAAGTGTTGATCTTATCGATGCTGTAACAAGCCTCATGGTACTGGAATCTGATATTTCTAAGTGAACTTCCTGGATATTGATTTGTCATCAACAGGAAATCACCTTATTGAGAAATGGGAGTTACTGATTTCGGAGACAAAGGTATGACTTGATATAGAAATTTTCAGGGATGACGGTCATGAGAATGAAGGCTTATGAGTATTGCAAAAGGATGAAGTATTTAACTGGATGACTTCTCTTGAACATATTTGCGACACTGTGATGAGTTGGCAGCATTGACCCACAATTGAAGTGAAGGTATTATGAACCATAGGTATGAATGAACCGTCAAGAATATTACCCAACCAAAACAGTCATGGACATGGAGTGAAGGAAGTGTCATGTTCAACAGTGACTTGCTACCATAAAGAATTCTTTCTCATTTTTCCCAAATTTTCCTCGATCATTTGTCGACCAGTACCTCTTTATTTTTTAACAAGCTTGAGCAGGATAAAATTTGCTTGATCTATAATTCAACCCTTCGGGTGAATAAAGTATCGCTATCTAATAATTTAATGAGTCGAGCGATGAATAAAACTCAATTCTTGCCATGATCGACAAGCCCGTCACTATTTTATGTTTTAACGAGCTTAACAACAGTGATAGCTCGGTCCTTTTTCATATTTAGAGAGTTTGGAAAAGAGGAAAAAAGAAAACTTGATAAGTAATTTTTCGTAATTTTGTCACTTAGACCCGAAAAAGTGTAAAATAATATTTGAGAGAACCTCTTTGGTCATGTTTAACCAAGGTATTCTTTTTTTGTAAATAATTTGTCTCAGTCCGGAAAAGGGTTAAACTTATACTGAGTAGATATCAATTCATTTAATTTTACGAGCTCGAAAAGACAAGTGCTCGACAATATTTTCATATTATTAGAGTCTGAAAAGAGCTGAAAGAAGACTCCATAGGTTCCTTTTTCGCTGTTATCGAAGCTCGAAAAAGAGATAAAAGTGCGCTTCAAATTCTTTTTTGTTTTTAACAAAGCTCGAAAAATAAGGAGGAAAGGTATGCTTGTGGTCAAGTCATTCTTGAATAAATCTGCATGACTAATCTGTTCATTAGTTGTATTTCCTATTCATAAAAACATCAAATGGATTAAAAGTCCCTGTTTCATGATAAAAACATAATAAAACTATATTCATAGCAATAAATTTACTTTGCAAATAATTAAATGACTATTAAAAGTAGTTTCACTATTCATTTTTACCATTCCATAGTTACAATTTACATTTTGGAGCTCTGAACCTAATTTCCCCCATGAACTTCAGTCGTTGATTGTGGTTGTTTTTGTGGATGGATTTCATCGCCATTTGATCCATGTTAGTGCCATGAACCTCCTCTTTCCCTTGGTATTCATTTCATTTCCAATTTCTGCAAATTTTTAGGGTTTTAAGGCCCCTAGGGTAAATTCTGCCCAAATTTAGGGCAACGCACCCCTGAATGTTGAAACCTACATTGCATAGCAGGTACATTGAAGGGTACTTGCATGTGAAATGCACTATCTCTTGTTAGGAAGTGCATTGGGCGCAGTTCAAGTTTTTTATTTTCATCTTGTGTCCAAAATTTGCCTAGTTTTTTGCAATGAATGAGATCTAATTTATCTTATGGTTGTATTTCAGGTTTCCATCGGATTAAAATGATGATTACATGGAGGGAAAGATAAAATGAAGAAAAATATATGATTTCCTTAAATTATCCGGGTACTATAAGAGCCCTAAGAGATTGTGGACTGCTTAAGTACTTCAAATTATTATGAATGAGGCAAAAAATAGAAATCTTGGAGTTCTTAGTTCGAGCATGGGATCCAGAGATAGAGGCATTTCATATTAAGAACCAAGCGGTTCCCATAACAGTTGAGGACGTGTATTTTCTCATAGGTTTGTCAAGGAGAGGTTTGCCCATTTCACTCTTAGGGTCTACCATTGGAGGAGAGACAGTGAGGGATTATATTCTGCAGTACTGCTATCCAGGAGCAGAACCTAGCAAAGATGGAAAAATAAAAATCTAGGATGTCAGAGATTTTCTTTGAGAACTATCCTTTTCACAATCGCTAAAATTTTTGGCACTGTTATAGTACATGTAGTGAATAGATCGTATATGTAGTACCCACTAGAGTGCTTAGAGCCAACAGTCTTCAACTGGTCTGAAGTTGTTCTATCTCAGATAAAGGAACAACTAAAAAAAGCAAAGGGAGGAAGGAAGAAGAATTTCAGCTATGGTTCAATCCTTATTTCCTTTTCTTTAGAACGGATTCCACTCATGCGACCACAACATGTGACATGGGATATAGCTAGTCCTAAGAACTCATGGGTCGGCATGCAGGCCAATCAATCGTTGTGTTTTCTACTGCATTATTTTCCTGGTTCCAACGACATATCATCGCCATCGATGAGTATGCATAGGTAGGCGTAGAATTGCAAGGAGATCCAGATTTAGCATTACCAGAAGGCGCTCAGTGGGGTGGAATGGGTAAGAATGTTTTGACCATGTTTTTTGATTTTCCTATGGTTTATACAATGTTTTTTTATTTTGATGTTTTCCCAAGACTAAACTAAATTTTTGATGTAATGCATATATTGGTCGTGTTCAACCAGTAGAGGAACCAGAGCGCGAAGCAAATGCACCAGCAGAGAGGGATGTAGGGAGCACAATACTTCAGGACCTTGATATGGCTGAGACTCTGGCTAAGCTTCAGCAGCACATAGAGGGGTTGACCTTCGGAATTCTGGATTGTTGGATCAAAGAGTTACCCATGCGACTGCAGCGACACACTATTGGGGTTCCTAACCATTGGATGCAGTTACTCCATAGGATTGCTAGATGTATAGCATGTTACCATGAGCACCACTAGTTTACTTGTGACATTTTGCATACATTTTGAGGTCAGATGACCAATGTGTCTTGGGCACAAATTTTGTAAAAACCTATAACTATCTATCTATATGACTTCAGAAAATTTCCTGTGTTTATTGTGCAATCCTATTCAATGATGTGAATGTTTTCTTTACATATTTTTCAAATGTTTGTCTAAAACTTGATTAGCTAATGAATCATTCAATGTGTTCAAATTTCTGGAAATGTGTTGATATTGAATAAAATAAAAATGTCTTTCCAAAAGTCGAACTCTTAGGAACAATCTAAGAAGTGTTGGATTTCTAACAGTATAAATACTAGTGAATTGTAATACCACAAGTTGTGGGTCTAACCTTATGATTATGCAGTTAATACCAAATGAAATGGTATCAAAGAGAAGTTCGATCAACATGATATACTCAGCGATATTTTTCATCGATATACCAATACAAATCCCTTGAAAAATCACTAAATCTTCGTTCAGAGCTAAATGGCCCATGTTGCAGAGGATAGATTCTGCGTACTACAACTAGCACCATTAGCATATCCAACAAATGGTTCCAAAGATTCAGACATCTGCGATGAAATGTAAAGAGGATTACTAATGTCAAGAAACCTCTAAAAACAAATTAAGATAGTGAATGCAAATCAACAACATATATACAATATAATACAAAAAATTACTACGCTTATGATTAAGCATAGTAAAGTTTAAGGTACAACCCATTTCTAGGCTGTGCCAATGGAATTTCATCGTAATCAACTAACTCATAGGCACCCTTAGCAAGAAATATTTTAACAATATAGGGGCCATGCCATAATAGCTTGAATTTCCCTGTACCTATTACATCATCTTCTTGATCATAAAGAAGGACCAACTCGCCCTCTGAGTAGATGCGAGGCTAGACATTTTTGTCATATTGCGCCTTTATACGTCTTTTATGCGCTTCGTTGGCCAATTGGGCTTCATGATGTGTTTCATCAAGATGGATGAGGTTAAGGAGACGGGCTTCTTCTTCTGAGGTGTCAGGTAACAAGTCTATTGCGAGTTTTAACAATGATATTTCGCATTGGATTGGTAAGATAGCCTGTAGACCATACACCAATTGAAAAGGAGTAAATTCAGTTGCGTTTCTCACCGAGGTTTGATACGCCCACAAGGCGGAGTATAGGATCAAATGCTAGTTTCTTTTACGAACTCCTATCATCCATTGAAGCATTCATTTAAGAATTTTTTTTATAGCCTCAACTTGTCCATTTGATTGTGGATAATAAGGAGTAGAATTATCATGCGATAATCCTAACTTGGCTGTCAATTCAGGCATCATGTGGTTGTGAAAATGCTTCCCATGATCCGTAACTATAGCTTGTGGGACCCCCAACCGTGCAATAACATGATTGAAAACAAACAATGCAGTTGTACGTCCTGTGTTGTTGAATGTAGGCATCGCTTCGGCCCATTTGGTAAAATAGTTGACTGCGACAATAATATAACCATGCCCCTCAGATGAACGAGAGTTACAGGTCATGAAGTCAATACCCCATTTTGTAAAATTTGGTCCCGCAGAGACAACAAGATGCATTGGCGCTGGTGGTTTCTGGATCTCACGATAAAAAAATTTAGCATGCATGACAACTTCTGACTCTGAGGATACAATCTCGAAAAATTGTAGGCCAAAAGTAACCGGCGTGGAGTATATTCTGCGCAGTAGTGTATCCAGATAAATGTCTGCCACAAGCCCCAGCATGACAATCATTTAACACTTTTTTGACCTCCTCATGAGTGAGGCACCTCCTTAAAATGGTATCAACACCACGATGATAAAGTGTATTGCCAACGATTAGATAATATTTGGCTTGGTATCGAATATGTCGCTGTTCAGAGTGAGAGGTATCAAGTTGAAAAGTTTGAGTTTGGAGATAAATGATGAAATATCCATACCAAGGATCAGATGATCCGATCAGAAACAGAGACTCGTCTAGAATTGATGGTTCTGACATAGTTGTAGTAATAACAGAGGGAAGGTCACAAAGAAGCTCAGCCAAAACTAAATACTTCTTTGACTTGGATTTGATGAATTCCAAATCAAATTCCTGCAAAATGACAATCCATTTTGAATATTTTCCCCCCAGCAATTGACATGATAAGATATAAGTCATGGGGTTGCAATCTGAAACTATTGTTGTTTTCCGGAGTAGGATATAATGGCGAAATCTTTGGACAGCTTGAACAGCAGCCAAGGCAAGATTTTCTACGTACGATTACTTAACTTCCATATCATTGAGATTATGACTCAAATAATAGATCAGATGTTAAATTCCATATTCTACTTGGACCAATACCATAGCAATGGTCATTTCAGCCGCGGCGATATATAGGAAATTATCATTTTGATAATTAGGAGGATACATTAATGACGCTCGGACAATATTATCCCTGACAACATCAAAAGAAGCTTGCGCAACTTGGTCCCATTGGAAGGTAACCCCATTTTTCAAAAGTTGAGTAAATCCTTTAGCCATTTTAGCATATTTTGGAATGAATCTTCTCAGAAAGTTAGCCTTTCCTTGAAGTTTCTGTATCTGAAGTAAATTTGATGGTGCAGGAAAATCAAGAATGGCCTAAATCTTCAATGGGTCTATTCAAATTCCTTCTTTTGAGACTATGAATCTGAGAAATCAACTAGAACCAACAAAAAACACACATTTATGTGGATTGAGGCGTATTTTGTAGTGTCGGCAGTGTAAGAAAATGGCTCACAAATGCATCGGGTGATCAGTCCAATTTCATGAATGTGCTAGTAAATTGTCTAGATATGGTTGAACAATGTGCTTGATGTCATTGAATGCATAATCCATTTCTCTTTGAAAATTTTCCCCAGCGTTCTTCAAACCAAACAGAAGTTTCCTATAAGCGAACATGCCCCAGGGACAAATAAATGTTTTCTTATGTTGATCATCTAGGTAGATATTGATTTGATTGTAGCCAGAAAATCCATCTATGAACGAAAAAATCTCGCATCCATCACAATCGTCAATGATCTGGTCGATAAAGGTAGTAGGATAGTTCTATTTCGGACAAGCTTGATTAACATCCCAATAATCGACGCACACTCTAATGATACCTTGTTTTTTCATAACAGGAATGATAATGGAAACCCACTCAGTTAGTAGAACAGGGTAAATGAAACCAGCATGCAATTTTTTTTTAACTTCTGCTTTGATGGCAGTGACTTTCTTTGGATGAACAAGACGAAGCCATTGGCACACCGGTTTGACATCAGGATACATATTAATAGTGTGTTCAACTATACTGGTATCTATGCCTAGAATTTCCTCGTAAGAACAAGAAAATGAATCACGGAATTCACGAAATAGAGAGTGATGTAATTCAAGTTCTGATGGAGAACAAGATACACCGACATGAATATTTTCTACAACGCCAGGTTTGGTCGAAATATCGATAGAAATGGTTTCTTCAATATTTGATAAATTTCTCTCAGAATAGATTGCATTAATTGGTAAAGAATTCGAAAAGACTTTTTTTATGGATGGGTAATGTACTTCACTAAGATAGTTATCTTCATAATCAGGAAGATGGGAATGATGATGATAATATTCCCATGGTTCTCCTTCTGACATCATAGCTTCCAAAATATTTTCATCTGTCAAAAAAATTGAGGAAAATGGATCAGATGGAGTACCAAAATCTAAGGAACGATCAATGCAAACACTCACCGATACTGATTTTGAATTTGCTACCCAAGCCGGATAGATTTATTTCTATAACAGCTCAATAGGGCTGTGCGGTAAAAATTCATCCAACGTAGAAATATCAGACTCAGCCGTACTATCCCTTAAGCCAGATAGAGTGGAAGAGATCATGTAGCATGTCTCTATACTTGCAATTTCTGCCGACGTCGTATGCGGCGGTAATGCAAAGGTTCCCATAAGAGTGGAATCATTTAAGAGTCCTACACCAATGTTTTGAATTTATAGTTGGGGCAAGTGAACAAACGGAACGCTTCCAGTTACCTGCGAAGCGGAGGCATAGAAGGATAGTTGATTAATGACTATGATTGTACATTTATGTGGAAAGGCAATAATTCTAAAGTATGTAGAAACAATTGTAGTCATCACATATACCCATGACCTTCCAAGTAAAATATTGTAGTCAAGGGGTCCGTCAACAACTTTGACATCAATATTCACTGTTTTTCCCCCTAGTTCAACATGCAGGTTATTGATAATACCACAAGGTTTATATGTTCTTCCATCAAAAGCCTTCAACATCGTAGATGATTGTGATAAGCGTGGCAAGCCAAGTGACTTCTAGCAATTTAAAGATATAATACATGTAGATGCTCCCTCATCAATAATAGTGCGATGAACAAGGTGATTGAGAACATTTACTTGTATAGCGAATGTTAATTCTGCTGGTAGTTGCGGCACATAGCTCGTATGATTAAAGATGACAAGCTTAGAATCAGTCAGATCAATTCCACCAATGGCCAAAAATAAAGCCTGATTCTGGGAGGGACAATTTTGTAATACCTTAAGAGAAAATATAGTTGAAGGGGATTAAGCCAAATCTTCAACTATATTATAATTTTGTGCAACTCTTGCTCGAGGATTATATGTCGATTTATGAATTACTCCCTTTGGTGGCTTAATTGTCAATTCAGGAATAATAGTAGGCAGTACTAATTCAGTAGATGGATTTGTAGTCGAGGTAATATGTTGATCAATGACCTGACTACCATAATCTTTAATACACGTTGACACCAAAATATCAGTTGAAGGTTTTGTGGTGGATAGTTGTTTCCGTAGCAACGAAATTTGTGTCCGGATTTGGAAATGGGTCTGTCAACACAGTTGATGCATGGGAAGTCTTGATGATTTTTTAGAATTCAGAATGGTGAGGAAAATCCCTAACAAAGTGTTCCTCGTTACAGATTATGCATGGATAATGAGGTTTCTGAGGTCCAGACGGTTGATCAAATGATCTTTCCCGTGGGTTAAAAGTTTTCTTTTTCTTTGATTTCCCCTTTTTCTTACTTCCTAGTTTCTTATCACATTTTCCTTTATCAAATGACACGACATTAATTTTGGAAGTAGGAGCAGGATCTGATATAGTAGTGTGGTGTGTTTTTGTAGTGCCTATCAAGCCATCTCCAGCATGAGAGTCCTTTAATTGAGGAGGAACATTGGAATTAGATCACAGCGCATTAGGAATTGTTTCATAGAGCATGCTACACTGAGTGTAAATCAAGTCTAAATATTTGGCATGAGCGATAACTTTCTCTTCTGTGACGACACCACCCTTAGCCACATCCTCAGTTATAGATGGTAACAGGGACTTAATGAACCATTCAGCAAGTAGTTGATCTAGAACAAATGTCTTAACTATTCGTCAATGGCGATGCCACTCATGAATATGATCAGAGATGTGAGTAGAATTAGTCTATTTGAAGTTGGTCAAGAGTTCCGTTCCAGTTTCGTATCTGATATGTAACTGGAAATGGGTCAAAAAGATAGTAGCTAGGGCAGTGAAATTGTTAAAAAGAATCTCTAGGTAACTCAATGTACCATTTAGTAGCTGGACCTGTGAGCGTACGCTGAAAAAGACGTAGTCGAATAGAAACATCATTCAAGGAGTTTGATGAACACCATAAATGATAAGTCATGACATGAGTCGATAGATCTTCTCTAGGGTTTCCATTGAATTTAGGAATATCGGAGGGTAATTTATGAGGTATCATCGGCCACCAAGGAGCATAGTTGATAAGATCATTGGTTAACCTATTTAAATATAATAATTCTAAAGTTAAAACAAAAGGCAATTGTCTATTAAGGTCAAGTTGAGCATAGCTAGGGTAAGATGGATTTTCTTGAGCAACAGGCCTTTGAGCACCAGCATACAGAATCTATTGTTGGTAACCCAAATAGGGGTTGTTTTTTGTAGCAAATGCTTGAGAATTCTATTGACCAAAACCTGGATATGATACTTGTTGAAATGAATTTTAAGGCATTTGCGCCTGAGGTTGCCAAGGGGTCTGTCCACCAATGTTATAACCCAAATTAGGATAATTTGGATTCAGTTGATATGTATAACCAAATTGCGGTTGTGATACCCCATAAAATGGTAGACCAGCTTGTGAATAAATGATTCCTGATATAGGTTGTGGACCCAACATTTGATGATATTGAGTTGAAGGACCCGCTTGATAAGTTTTATGTACAATATTTTGATTCTGTAATAGGGGTAAAGATGTATTAACAAGTGGTAATGAAGTGGGTGTAACAGGTTGAACTGGTTGATATGAATGTACAACCGTTTGTGGTTGGATAGGAAGAGTGGGCTGCCATTGACAAACATTCAATTCAACATTAGGCTGACAAAAAAGTGAATGAGTACTATCATATTGGGTAACCAAAGGTTTCCCCCCAACATGAGGAGAATAATAAGATAGAAAATAATTCTCTCCAAATGCTGGGAGTCCAGTTGATATGGTACTTAAAGGAATTGACCCAAAAGGACCGGCTTGATATTGCCTTGATGATGTCTATAATGAATCAAATTGTCCAGTACTGACGATAGTATTACCAGTTAAAATATTGGATGATGACATTGGTAAAGGCCATGGTCTTGAAGACGCACTAGAGAATGTGCCAGATAATGATTTGTAACCTGTTGGGACCGTAGGGCCACCATGCAAATATGACTCTAGTGAAGTTGTGAACATCGATGGAGTAGCGAGGGTAGGAGATGACGTAATTGGAACAGATGTCCCAACCGAAGATTTTGGTTCAGACATGGTTGATTGACCAAATGTATACCCTTTAAAATTGATGGGTGATTGAATGGGAACATGATCAAAAAAAGCAGATGGAAATGATTGAGGAAAAGAATCGTACAGGTAAAGGTCCCCCCCCCCCCCAAAATGGGTTGGAGTTAAAGGTGTATCGTCTCATGGGATTTCTTCAATCGTAATTAAACCAAGTGGAATAATTTCATCATCGGGCCCAAAATATATTTCAGACGGTTGACTGTGTGGTATAGGAGTTTCAATGGCTATAGAAATTTGTGGGATGACCATGGTAGGAATAACTTCCGGTTAGTCCAATTCTAGATTCAGATGTTTTGGAAAAGAAGAAACAGGATCTGGATCAATTTTTGATTGAATAACGTCGTGTCCAGGAGGTATGGTCTCACTGATTGGATGGATCGTGACCACGAGTAGCTGTGAAGACTCTGTTTCAACAATAGTAGATGAACTGGGATGTGTATAAACAATTTGAGTTAACTTTTATTTATTAAAATATGATGTTTCACCAGAGGTATGGATTGTACTTGATACGGCAGATCGTGATCACCTTCGCCTACCAGAAGTAACTTCTGGTGGTAAAGTGGTTTTAAAGCTAATCTACGTGAACGAAAAGGGATAGGATTTTTTTCTTCCACGATTACTAATTTATTTTAACCAAAAAAAAAAACAAAAAAAAAGGATAATGCTAGGAAAAAGGGTTTACCAAGAAAATGTGAGCTGCAGAATACCTCCTAGCGAACCAAGAAGTACAGGCAAGCACTCTCCCCGAATGCTATGTTCGGTGTATCACAATTTACAATGCGGCTGACTCGGTTCACTATGGATGGAAAGCACTTGAAATTTTTCCTCCCAAATATACTCGAAGGTACGTGGAGGCCCAAGTCCGCATTAGCGCTGTCTGATGTGAAACCACACAGTGAGAGCACCCCTTTATCCTTATCGTACTGTAACGCCACCCGATATACCCGAAAGTATGTGGACGAGATAAAATATACTTACGTACATGGAGTGAGGTATCACACTCAGAATGTATCGTAGACAAGTTAATGATAGTTGATATGTTTTACGACGTCAAAACACGTCTCTAGCCTAGACCTTCTAAATGTTATTGTTATGGTTCCAATTCTTTTTTAGGTGATTAATTTTATGTTGATCTTGCTTAAAAATTTGCCTTTCAAAGGATCACCGCGATGATGTGTATGAAATTCCTAAAATGAAAACTAAGAATGATAAACAATCTTTCACTTTTAGTTTCTTCAATTAAAATCCTAGCTACTAAGGGGAAAGAAGAAAACAATTTGTGAGCAAAAAAATCAATGAGCACAAACTAAATGCAGATTTCCTAATGTTCCTTTTTCAAAACACACAAAATTCTACATACAAATGAAAGTTTCTCTTTTCAGTTTCTTTAATATTATGAATGCAGAAAAGAAACTAAGTGCACCAAATCAACAATGCAACTACTTTTTACTTTTGAGAAATGAAGAATACAAACAACAATTTCTGTTTTGAAGGAAAAATGAGGACTTTAACAACAATTTCTCCTATCAAGGAAATGAATATTTTACGACAATTTCCTATTTCGAAAGCAAATGATTCTTAATGTGACCATAAAAAGTACTTTGAAATCAAATTGTCAATGATAAAGAAAAACTTTTTTAAACAAACATTGAACACATTTTCAGTCAAAGGAGGAAGAAGTATATAGATTCACTGGTCAATATGAGGGTCAAACTTTTCAAAACACAGTGGAAAAAAAACTGAAGCAAATTGCAAAGGAAAATTCAAAGGAATCTGGGTGGTTTCAGGAGTCAACACAATCTCAAAGGGGATACAGTGGTTTGCAAAGCAGGCTTCAAAGGGAGACAATTATATGCAAAGAATTTTCTTGTCCAAGGGTGCGTTCAGCATAGTGTATAAGGAAAAATACTACTATTTAACTCACTTTCTTTGCAAATTTGGATTTGAAATTTTTTAATTTTGATGAGCAAAAACTACTGGTTGGATAAACAAATTTAATCATAGGCTTAAACACCTAGAACTAAGATAAATTATCCCCAGTGGATTTGCCAATTTGTTGGGCCAAAATTGTGAATTATGGATAAAACACGCTTCCCTAGATAGGTGCTAGTCTAGAACAATAAATTAAAGACTATACGAATATTTCTCCTAACTAAGAATAGACACATAGAGAGAATTAGAAGGTTACTTGTGATCCAAGCGCTTCTGAATGGCTCCTTCTGTCACTTCTATTGTAGCTTCAAATTCAAGCAGTTTGTGTGAAATGCTTCCTGCAAGAAAGAACACTAAAACAATAGAAGATGTAATATTATAGATGTCTATTTAAGTTAGTTTACTAAATCAGTAAAGCATAAGCCATATACATCAATTAAGATCTTGCAATATGGAAAATCAAAGCCAATACAGATGCATATAGGGAAAAATAAGTTGTACTTTTTATTAATGATAGAAGGAGATGTTACAACCAAGTGACTGATTTGAAGTGACCCTTCCAGCAACATCCCCAAGCCTCATCACAGTATAAATATCTCTAGCAGCAGCTATAGTTTTCCAACTCTCAATTGAAAATCCTGCAGCATTTCTCTACTCAAATTCTTCCTTCTCAAACACTCAGATCCGTGCTCAATTTATAGATGAATTGAAGGTTGTTTTGCAATCAATGACTTTCCCATAATAGGAAAGACATGTTTCCAATCTTGTAGATGTCAAATGGACACTTGGATTCGAAGCTTGACACATGTGAACTCTTCTAGAAGGCATTGGCCAAGTGGAGATTCTAGAACAATGAGAATTTCGCTCCCAATGTGACCAACGCACCTGTGAATTTCGGGAAGTGCTTTGCAGAGCAGCCTTGCATGGGGCTACCTACATATGCAACGCACTTAGCCCCTTTAGAGACTACGTTGGTGAGCTCTCATATGCTATATAATAAGCTTCAAACTTTGGAAACCTTTGCTTGATGAAATTCTTGCTTGATTTGTCTTGTTCTTGTCTTAGGGAATGTAGAAACTTGAAATGATAGGGAATGATAGACCCTTGATCATTGGTCTTGGAGATGATGTCCAGTTAACCAGGTCATTTAGAATGGTGCCCAAATTGACCTATAACAATCCTACCAACCATGTTCGTTCTTTCCACATCTGGTGTTCGTCTAACTCCATCATCGATGACTCTATCCATCTTCGGTTGTTCCAGCGTATGCATACTATAGAAGCATCTAAGTAGTATGTCGACCAAGACTTCAACTCTCATACTACTTTTGTGACTCTTGCCCAGGATTTTCTGTTTTACTTCCGACTTCCCCTTCTCTATGACACCAGTACCAAACTCTTGACCTCTTTCTGGAATCGTCTGCGACCCGCCTATCTGATAATGTCTAAGAATGGTGAAGAATAAAGACCCTATGTCGAGCCTCTACCTTCGAAGACCGTGTATACATGGACTAGTTTCTCAGATCCCTTTTTCCTACTATTGGAAAATATGTCGTATCTCATTTCCCTCAGACTGAAGAAGATTCCCTCCAGATTGTGTTTAAATATGACCTGATCTACGTACAGTCTGGTTATCTTTATACCATCTTACCTGATCTCCCTAAACCCAATGGTGCCAATGCATCGGGGGAATCCCATGCCGCCGATGGAATTTTTGGAGCCCTTTCTCATACATACACTCATCCTCCCATGGGTTATGGTTTCCCTCAGGGAGGGGCTAGCTCCTCTAGTGCTTTTCCCCCTCCTGGTTGCATGTATCAAGGCTACAACATGCCTCCTCCTTTTGCCCAACCTATTTACCCCAATGTTTCCCAGCCTCCTTATTATCTGTATCAGCAGCCCTATGCTCTAACTCCTCCAACATTAGCACCTCAGCCTCCCTTTCCTTCTCAAACCCCGCAATAGCAGCCACCACCCCCTCAGGGTCAGGTATATGCACAACAGGGTGCAACTAATCCTCCTACTTCTAAAAAGAAGAGGAAAGGCAATCAAAACCAATCTGCCCTAGGTAATCTAGCAAACAGTCCACAAGGGAATGCACCTAACACAACAACCCAACAAGCAGGACAGGCCTATTCGCATGAAAAAACCTTGTTTTTGTTGCAGTGTCTATGGTCACTACACCCATGATTGTCCTCTTTTACCTCATATGTGTTAGATTTGAAAAGCTCAAGAATCATCCAGAGGACAAAAAGCCTCCCCTTCGGTTCCTCCCAAAGCTACCCCTATCCAACCGGTTGTGTTTACCAATCCTTTCCCCTAGCAAGGATTCGTGGCTACCCAACCTCTTGAAAGTCAGGTGGCCATACAACCTCCTCCATATGGTACCTCAGATTACTAGATTCTCATGATGAACTCTAACCAACCCATTACCATTGACCTCAACCTTCAAACTCGGTCCCATGAGTACAACAAGCCCTCGCTACGTTTGCCCCCAAGCCCCCTTCTTTAGGTCCCACAGAGCCTCTTTCGACACCCAATGGTCCTTTACTAATCCCTCAGCCTAAGGCATAGGTTCATACCAAGATCCCCAAGGGACCATTGTGCTAAAACGCTGCTTCTAGTAAAGCATCCCATTCATATAGTATAGTATATGACTTGGCGCAATCCCCTACTGCCATGTCAATGTTAGAAGTTCTCCAGTCGTGCCTTTCAAAACAAAAATCTATCCTAACTGCCATGGGTGTTTTGGATCCTTCAGATCATTGTTTGATTTTCTTTGATGTTGACTAGCAATAACATCCTCCCTTCTTTCTTTCATCTCCTTCCAAATCCCTGTCAAGATCTGAAATGCCAATGTCTCTTGTCATATCATTGATGAGTGGGCATCCACCTATGTGATGTCTGCTTCGGTTTGGAAGCAACTCGGATCTCTTGAGTTAGCCCCTTCCACTATCACCCTCTGAGTGTGGGATGGCCACTCTTCCCAGCCCTTTGGCATGTTTCACAATTGTCCCATTACTCTTGCTGGCAAGACATTTTGTTTTGACATAGAATTCATTGATGCCTCCTTAGAGTACAACATTCTATTGGGCCGTAGCTACACTTATGCGATGTTTTTTGTCCCATTTGTGGTTCACCGTAAGATGTGATTTCCTCACAATAGAAAGATTGTTAGTATCGACCAGTTGACATATTACAAACTGATGTCTCAGACCTCCCTTGAGTCCATCATCTCTTCAGTGGCCAGTAAAAAAATAGTCGAACCTCTGACCAGTGTCTCACTCGGAGTATAAAAAGAGTCCTCTTTGCTTGGTTCATTCCTTGGTCTCCCTCCTCATATCTCTTATCCCAACTCGTCGAACGTTTGCATGATGAAATCATCTCGGTCCGATCTCAAATGGACTGGTTCAACTAGTTAGGAGCCCCGCCCTTTGCAACTTGCTCCTAGCACCTTGACTCAGCCTTCAGGACCCCCTCCCCCAGGCCCCTCATTTTCAACTAGTATCCATGAGCCTATATACCCTTCTGGAACGATTCCTTCTGGCCTTAACCATCTCGGAGTTGTCCCGCCTGGCCATTAACCCTCCGGTCAGATACCGTTTCTATATCCCCCTCTTGGAGTATTTTCGGTACTTGTTATGGCTACCTTGTCTCTTCGTAACATGACCCTAGGGATCCTTGTCTCGAACATTTATCTCCCAGCTTCTATCTCGCTTGGTCACCCCAAAGATTATAGTTCTTTGACCCCAGTTCAACTGATCACCATGACCCCTCCCTTTTCTTCTGTGCCTCAATCACCTCAACAGGAACCTACTCATGTTGTGAAAGCTTCAGGTGAGGGGGGGAAAGCTCGCAAGAAGGCACCTAAGGACAAGGCTGCCCAAACAAACCTTGCTCCTCCTCAGCCTCCAAAGCATACCACCTAGTGTGCTTTATGTGATGTTTTTGGTCATGCCACCCATACCTATTCGGAATTGCCTCGTCTCAAGCCCATGGTCAATGAAGCATTTCCGGAGTCTGATATCCTAGAGTTCTATGTCACTATACCCGATTCAGTCACAAAACTCAAGTCTTTGTGCACAAATCCTCCTTGTGCTTTGAGTGATTTCCATGGCCAATACACCCACCTATGTCTTTGCCTCGATGAATATCGTGCCTCTTTAGAAGTAGTCTGCCAATTCGAGGCCAAGTGCAACAAGTCCACCTCCCCCTTGTTTGCAAGTTTTGCTTCAGCATAACTAGAGGTCTTGCTTGCTCCCATTAACATTACCCCTCCCAATGTCGAGATAACGGAGCCTTCAGCCACCATTTTCTACCTATCATCATCTATGAGACCCACTGCGGAAGACCCCTCTGGGACTTCCCCTTCTGTTTCACCTGACCTCCCTTCAGCGATCACCCTGGGCTCAACATTGGTAGATCCCTTATCTGCTTACCCTTCTGTCACCCCCTGTGACAATGCACATGTGAACCTTTCTTATCATGATGATGAGTCAGGTAGATCTACCACGTCATGTGGTCTCCCTTCCTCCATTCACCCCATCTTTCATTCTGATGAAGACATTATGGAAGTGATGACCGCCCCTGACCTTTGGTGGGATGATATTCACAATTGTGTGTACTTCCTCCCACCGCAGTCCCATGACCAGTATGTTGTGGAAGCAAAAGACTTCATTCCCAATCAATTCAATTGGTTTAGAAATCCCATCCCTACACCCTATGCTTTCGAAGAAGGAAATATTGCCAATATATCTCCTACCCTTAAAATCAAAATTTCTAACGAACCAGGGGTAGAAGAAAACATTACTTTGGGTGCCCAATGCATCTCGAAAGAAATTGAGGCTTACACCAAGTTGTTCAAGGAATTCCGCAATGTTTTCACCTGGTCCTGTTCAGAAATGCCCATACTTGATCCCGCCATTGTCTAACACCATATCGATACATGGCCCGATGACAATCCTGTCCGTCAAAATTTGAGACCCATTAATCCTTCTAGACGAGAGGTTTTCAAATCCAAAATCGATAATATCAAGCAGGTTGGTTCTATCTATCCCATTGAATACACCACTTGGGTGTCCAATTCGATTCCCATTCTCAAGAAACAAGGCACCATCCATGTTTGCACTGACTTTCACAACCTAAACAAAGCTTATCTCAAAGAAAACTTCCCCACACCGTTCATTAACCAAATAATTGACGAGTGTGTGGGGCATGAGGTTCTATCCTTCATGGATGGTTTCTCTGGATACAACCAGATTTTTATCCTTCGTGCTAATTAGCTTAAGACTACGTTGAGTAGTCTGTGGGGAACCTTCATTTATAGGGTCATGTCATTCAGCCTTCAAAATTCCAAAGCCCCTTTTAAGCGGGCCATGTCATACTGTTTTCATGACCTGGCTCAAATTATCCTTTATTATTTAGATGACCTCACTGCGTGTTCTAAACATCGGGCGCAACACCTCCATGATTTGCATACCGTTTTCCTCTGATTTCGCAAGTATAATATCCACCTCAACTCACTGAAGTGTGTATTTTGTGTTCCTTTCGGCCGTATTTTAGGTTTCATTGTGTCTAAAGACAGTATAACACTTGACCCTTTGAAATCTCAAGCCATCCTTGAGCTTCCTATTCCTCGTACCTTACCCCAATTACAAAGCCTCCAGGGCAAAGCTAATTTCCTGTTAGAAAATTATATATTACAGAGCAATGCAAAAAATAAAACATGCGGAAAATACAAGCACACAAAACACATAAAACTAGAGAGACACAGATATACATGGTTCACCCAGTTCGGGCTACGTCCACCCCGAACAGACAGTCATTTCTTTCTATTATCTAGCAAAAATGAAAGGACAAAACCTACAGCAGATCCGCTGCAATATCCTCTATTCTCTCTCACAGTCTCCCTCTCTGTTTCTCGCTCCAAGAATACAAAAAAAATACACAGCCACAATACAATACCCTCATAAAAGCGAGGGGTTGCCTTCTAGGGAAAAAAACCCTAAACTAAACATAACTTCTACCGTCAGATCATTTTCTTAATGAACGACCCAGATTGACTAGAAATTACTATACTTTTACAAGGAAATTTTACATCTATTTTTAGCTTCGGGGGCACTGCCTCCCCCCCTGGACCCACCATGACAACGATTAATTACAGGCGGCGTTGTCACCCCTTTTAAGGTACAGGGGTCCAATGCTATGATGCAAAGTAAACAAGATAATCAAGCACCACACCCAACATTTCCTTCATCGGTTGGTACCTGACTATGCCACCACCACGCATGGGTTCCTTAGACTCCTCAGATCTAACACTCCATTCATTTGGGATGACTATGCTCAAGGCTCTTTCGATGCCCTGAAACATGCTCTCACCTCCAATCCTTGATTCATCCCCCTAACTTTGATAGGAATTTAATCCTGTACATCTCATCCTCCACCCATTCGGTCACTGGGGTCCTTATTCAGGAATATGACAGTGAAATCGAGCATGTTATATATTATGTCAGTAAGAACCTTGTAGGCCCCCACGTGTCCTACTCACATGAAGAGAAATTAGTGCTGGTTGTCGTGTTGTCGGTCCAACAACTTCGTCATTATATCCTGATGCGTTCCAACAAGGTATTGAATAATTCCAACCCTATGGCCATCCTATTGAGCCGTCAAATCATCAATGGGAAGTATGCTCATTGGATCATTATCCTCCAGGAATTCGATCTTGAATTTCTCACACCAAATATTAAGAAAGGTTTAGCCCTCGCTGAACTCATTTCTAAATTACCTATTGGGACGCGGGACCCTCTAGTTAATGATGATTTTCTCGATGAACATTTGTTTTCCATCACTTCAGATGATCCTTGGTATGGTGACATCCTCACTTATTTGTGAATCCAAAATTTCACCCTCCATCTTGATTTTGATGCTCGACGATGTATCTGAAACTAGGCCCCCCGCTACCTTCTCACCGGTGATGACCTTTTATCATCGTGGTGTAGATATTGTCCTTCGTCATTGTCTCACGCATGCTGAAGCTTAGCAAGTCCTTAATGCCTGTCATAGCAACGCTTGTGGTGGCCACCTCGCCATTCTCGTTATTTCCCAGAAAAACATGCGCGCTAGGTATTTTTTACCTTCTCTCTTCGATGATTGCATTGAAGCAATCAAACACTAGTCCAATTTCCAACATTTCACCCCAAAGGTGCGAGCCCCTCCGGCTCCCCTCCATCCTGTTATCTCAGCTGGTCCCTTTTGTAAGTGGGCCATAGAATTTATGGAGTGTTGACCTCCATCTCGTGGTAACCACAAGTATATCATCGTGGCGGTTTACTATTTCACAAAATGGGCTCAAGCCATGCCAACGTTCAACAACATGGCAGCTACCGCAACCCTCCTTTTCTTTAACCATGTTATTGATCGATTCGAAGTTTTGAAACATTTGGTCTCTGACCATGGCCGACATTTTGAAGATGAGATATTGCATGGATGTCCTCTCTGTTGGGCTTTGAGCACCAATATTCATCCTCCTATTACCCCGAAGGTAATGGCCAAGTTGAAGAAGTCAATAAAATCCTTAAAACCATGCTTCAACGGATGGTGAATAAGCACAAAACCAACTGGAACCTTATGCCCTTCCCTACTTTGTGGGCCTATAGAACTTATGTTAAAAATGCTATCGGATTTTCTCCTTTCCACTTTGTTTTTGGCGAGGAGGCAGCCCTACCGATCGAGTGTGAAATCCCTTCCCTTCATCTAGCCATCAAACTTCTCCCTGACACCCAACCTTTAGAAAAATGACTTATCATGCTTGAGCACGATTCCGAGGACCGTCATGTTGCATTGCAAACCATCGAAGCGGCTAAGAAACACACCAAAGCTCAATATGACCAAAAATTCCACTCTCGTACTTTTCACGAAGGTGATCTTGTTCTAGTGTATGATTAGGCTCATGATGTCCTCGGTCATGGGAAGTTTGAATGATTATGGCTAGGCCCTTACATCATCAGTAAGGATTTGGGTAAAGGGGCATACCTCCTAGAGGATTTCGAAGGCCACCCTCTTCCTAATCCTCGTAATGCACTATATCTTAAGAAATATTACCCTTATCATTTCCATCCTGAAATGCACATTCTATTTCCTTTAGGTAGCCAACTTTTTTATTATTATTATTTGATACTTCACCCGAACACATTTTTTCCAAGAAGGGTCACTTCACCACTCCTCAAAATCTAATTTATTCACTTGCAACACTTGTACTTGGGGCACCACTTTGCCTTCATACTTGTTCATGCTCATGTTGATTTTCATCATGAGTAACCATCTTGTACTCATGCTTTTATGGCCCCCATCGAGCCTATTCTATGTGGCAACATCATCGAGTCCCCTTGTTAGAGCATCCGAGTTGAGTCATCATCGCATCCATGGAGTCTATCCTGAGTTCGTTTGTGTCCCACTATAGCCCCCATTTTTCATTTCTTTGTTCCTCTCTTGTGTCACACATTTTGGCCTCCAGTCATACTATCTCCTATCCCCTCCGATGTTGAGTCAGTAGCTGCCCCAAGTCCCCTATCCCCATCCTTCATTTCATGGAATCTATCTCGAGTCCCTTTGTATCCCGCCATAGTCCTCCTCCTTCATTGCTTTGTCACTCTCCCGTGTCGCACATTTTGGCTTTCAGTCATACTATATCCCCTCCAGTGTCGAGTGAGTGCTGCTAGGTCATCCATGCCCTTTATTCTCTAACAAGGGAAGTCATCATCCCACTACTCAATAACCCCCATTTCACCATCATCCCTGGTATCAGTCTATCATTCGCTCTACTATTATCCCTCGTGCCTTAGTTGAGGATCTCTTATTGCCTCACCTATGGTAGACCTCCTTCTATCGACATCATCTTATTCATTCCAGAAGACAAGTCTATAGGGAGGTGTACCTTGGTTCCAGCTTCCACTCTTGTTCGGTGCCTCGGATAAATAAAAGGTACTCTTTATCGCCCTTTGACTTGATTGTTTCTCAACTCCAGCTCCTTATGGCATGATCGAGATCTGTATACTTGATGGTTCAGTGATGCAACAGATTGTACTGGTGATTCCTAGGTGTGTGTGAGATGTTTCAGACCTCATGAGGGGGTGTCCCTTCAGGTAGCCCCCCAAATGCTCAGATGACCTCTTTACTACAGCCTTGGATGCAACTCCATAGATTTGATGGTTTTGGCCTCAGTTGCTTGCAGCGCCTCTTTCATTTTCATGTATCATTCAGATTTTCAGAGCCCTTTCCTATTTTACAAGGCCTCTTCAATTGTACTTATATCTCATGTACTCAGATATTATTGTATAAGTCCTGGCTGTTGTCCCAGGCACAATATGTATGTGGGATCCATTATCATGTTTTTATTTATCCCATGTTTATGCTAGCATGTACTATATAGTTCAGTCCCTTGTTTACTGGACGCATTATTCTTTGTACTTTGCTATCTCGGCGAGCATAGGTATGCCTCCCCTGCCTCATGTAGAACATGTACTCACTGATAAAGGAGACTTGTCGCACCTGTAAGTCTTGCCTCCTTAGGGTATTTTCCTCTAGTGCTTTAGTCTACCTTATATTTCTCTCTCTCTGACTCCCCCTTCGGTGTCTAGTGATTTAGTTCTTACAATGTACTTCGTTCATACGATTGCTCGCATGCTGGGGGGAAATCTGTTACACCAATTTTTGGTCATCTAACATGTTACTATGAGATGGACCAAAGTACACCATGTAAGACTAATTTTACCCTAATAAAATTGCTTTCACTATGAAAAATAACTTAGTAATCCATACTTTGTTAAGTTGTTTATGGTCTAATCAGGAAACCCCGTGAGGAATAATTGAATAAATCTTATTTGTTTGATTTTCCTCAAGGGATAATTAATTAAACAACAATTTAATTAATATTCCTGGTCATATTTAACCCAAAGCAGGAAAATTAATTAGATAAATAATTATTATCTTATAGTTTTCTAAGAATAATTATTTAAAACATTTTTTAAATAATATTCCTTGTTATATTTGACTAAACCATTTATAAATAATTGAATAAATCATTATTTATTTAATTATTACTCAACCAAATTCTTAAAATAATAAATAAATCATCTATTTATTTATTATTTACAAATAAGGAGATTTGACCAAGTTCAAAATTTTTTTCCCTCCAACAAAAACAATAAAATATTCCATAAAAGTTGGATCTAGATTTGGTTAATAATATTTTATTTATGCACCAATATCTAGACTAACTCAATATTTTGTTAAAAATACAAAATGTTTTCCATTCATTCACTACCTTTTGTTGCCAAAATATCGCTCTGGATCTATACTTTTGGTCTGACTTTGATCCTCCATCATTGTCATATTTTTCTACTTTTTGCTTATGAGCTCCCCTTGAGTTCCATTTTTTTCTGGGTTCTCTACACCATCAAGAGAGAGAGATCTTAGATCTTAAGCATTGAGGACATACAAAAACCCATCCCATTGAGGGGGACTAGTAACATCTTTCTATGTTCCCTTCCTAGGTGTCATAATACAAAAGTTATTTAAAAACATTCTTGTCTTGTTCATTGGATGCATGGAGCAATTCTTGCTTTTTATTTGTTGTTTAATGTCTTTAACTGCATAGATCTATATTTCTGTAGCATTTATTCTGATCACTAACTGTAGATCTAAGGAAATTGACAGCCATCTTTGATGTTAGGGTTGTTTGTTATGCACAACTAAAGTGAGCGTTAGGGGAATTTTGAGGTCTAAAATGGGCCTCCTAAGGAAATAATAAAATAATAGCTAAACCAATAAAATAATATTTATGAATTTGCAATTCACTTTCTGCACCAAAATCCATGTAACCATGGTTAAATTCAATTCAAAAGTTGTACTAAAATAAAATTAATAAAAAAATTGTATTAATGTGACTATAAATAAGAATAAGATTAAAAAAAAAAAAAATCATTACCATTGCAAAACTAATGAATTTGTCCTTTGTACTTAAATAACTTAAAATAAAATATAAATATAAATTCATAAATTCTTAATTATAGAATATACTATTAATTAAAATTTATATTATTTAAATTATATAATAACATGTAATTAATATACTATATAAAAATAATATGATATAATATATTGTTTTACGTATGAATTTTATACTACATATTGAATTGATTTGATTTATAAATAAATATTTGAAAAGATACAAATATAATATTTATTGAAAAGTGTGTAAATACATGAAGATTGTGTAGGGACATGCATTGTTCCTTTCAAAAAATATGAAATGACAATAATAATATTTTATTCAAAATGTGTGAAATGACATTTATTATGAGTACTTTACTTTATGACTTTAAAAGGTCGTAGTCTAAAAAAGCAACAGAATAGCCCAGAATCCGGTAAAGATTTTGAAAAAATGTAGCAAAGGTTTATCAGAATCTTGTTTACAGTTGTTAAACTTTAGTATTTTGGGTGCCCTAAGGGTTTTTGATAGTGTTGAATCCATTTCCACTATAAAAAATGCAATTCAAACACTCAAACTACCTGATTTTTTGAATTTTTTTTTTTTTACCGAATTCTAGAAAAAAGCTGTCATCTGGGCTATTCTGTATGCTGGGTAGACAACTTCCTTTAAAAGTACTTAGAGTACTACCATGGTTAACCATGAGTTTTTATCCACTGTTGAGAATGTGACAAGTAAGTACCTTTAACTCAAGCAATTCCAGCTCAACCATTAGGGATGATGTCATCCCCTAAAATGTGATTGATCCTCATAAAGTGAATTTTGATTGTACATTTTCAGTAGGAGACCCATTTTAGACCTCAAAATTATCCTAATGCATTTTTTCGTACGCTTGTGATTAGAATTCACACTAACAATAGCAACAATTTTTCCTTTCTCTTTGGCTTTCAATCTATCTGGTTTCAATTCTGGATGAATTTGCCAACAATGGTTTTCATCATGGCCAGTCTTTGAACAGTTTTTGCAAATGAGTTTTTCCTTATCTTTCTTGATAATTTCATTATTCTTTCCCTTCCATTTTCCTCCCTTCTCTTTTCCCTTATCCTCACTTTCACCTTTCTCCTCTATGTTTTGTTTTCCCCTTGCCTCCAAGTGTGTGTCTTGTACACAAACTTCATTTAAATTGCTTGGGTTAAAAATAAGGATAGTATGCTTCAAATAGGAATGCAAACCTTTTATGTATTTCAAGAGCGTATCTTACGAATTAAATTTCAATCCTAACAGCAAAGCCCTCTTTCTAAATTCCTAAGTGAAATCTTGAACAATTTGGCCAACTCATAATTTCTTTTTGCATATAGGCTAATGGTTAAAACTGTCTTTTAATGGAAGAAATGAATTCAACCCAAGAAATGGAAATCTTACCATGAATTCGCATTTCCTATTGAGTCTTTGCTTCCCACCAAACTAGTGTTGCTCCTTCTAGCCTCAACGAAGACAAATGGATCTTAATGTCATCTTCATGAAGGTTTTGAATTCTAACATACACCTCCAATTGATGTATCCAATTGTATAACTTATTTTCATTTACCTCGCCATTGTACAGGGGTAATTCAAACTTTCTGTCCAATTTGAGTAATAGAGTTTTCCCTCTTATGACTTTTGAGTGAGTGTGAGTATGATTTTTTGTGTGGACATGGAAGATGAAGATGCTAATGAAGATGATGAGGAGTAGGATGGTGGAGATGGAGGTGGATTTCCTCCACTACCTTGAGATGGTGGTGGTTTACCCCCACTACCTTTTGAGCTCCTCTCTTTCTCCTTCTTACTATTTGAAGATCCTTCTCCAAGAGGATGATTTGAACCTTCTCCAACTTCCTTTGCCATGAAATCTTCATACATAACTTTCACCATTCTTTACATCTCTTTTAATTCTCTCTTAACATCCTCTTCTTCGTAATTTTCAAGAGTCTCTTCATAGCCTGAAATTTTGGATTTGGATTCAAGCTCAACCTCTGTAGCTTGTACCTCTTCAATCACTTGAGCCTCTTGTATAGTTTGTACCTCTTCAATATCAACTGATGGATAAATAATTTGAGGTGCTTCAAGTGTTTCTTTGAGTGGTACTTTGGGTGAGGATGATGCCTTCTCGACTCTCTTCCTTCTTGTCCTAATCTCAAGACTAGATACCAATAGCTTCCCTTCTCCTGTCTGCAATCTCAACCTTGTAAGCATCACAAAAATTGCAACTATTAAAACCCTTCAAGAAAAACAAACAAGCAACCTTATGCTATGATACCTACTTGTTCTGAAAATGATTTCTAGTTATTTTTGTGCTAGTATTATTTCTAGATATAAAATTCTCTTTGATTTGGTTTGCTTATTAATCAAGAGTTTTCCCATAAGCATGTGATTGTCTATTCAATTTACTTGGTGAAATTTTGTGTTTTTCATAAACTTAAAAACATAATTTTAAATGATTGAAAAAAAAATATATAAACATAACAAACACACATAATAGAGCTCAATAAACAGAATTTTGTTGAAGGAGTTCACCCCTCCTGGGCTACATCTCCTTGGTCCAGCTTCATAGTGTGGGACTTTGTATTAGCTTCAAGTTTGATCAAATTGTTGTTAAAAGCTTCAAATTCTATTGGAACCTATTCCAATGAGTTTAAACCATAAAAAGCTACCAGAAATGATTGGTTTTTTGCTCAATTTGGATTCTGGATGCTTTGGAAATGCCTCTAACACCTAGTGGCCCTAGGCTTCGAAAATATTCAAATGCATCAAATCACCTATAGATGACCTCTTCTGCCTCTGAAACCTACTTCATTGAATTCCTAGCATGTCAATTAGCTAATAATGCCTCTTTCTGAGCTCTGTTTGGGCGAAAATTTCCTCAATTATGCAAAAAACTATATTTCCCCTAATTTCTCCACTATTCCTTGAAGACTGCCAGTTAAAATTATAAAAATAGCCATTCTTCCAAGTTTTGCGTGCTCCCCTAAAATTCCACGAGACTAAACTGTGCTTAAATTAATGATAAGCACATATTAATGTTGAGATAAGTGTCGATTTACATATAAGCGCATTTAGAGCTAATGACATATTAACGTGGATTTATGCAATTTTAGTGGCTAATTAAATGTCATTAATATTCCACCAGAGTTTACTGTTTAGATCCTAGTTCCGGGAACTTGGCCATATGGGGAGGGGGCTAGCCCGCGGGGCTAGCCCCCTCTGGACTACGACTGTCAACGCATTACAAATTTAAATATACGAGACAACCTTTAGTTGTTAATACCTATAGTATGGACGGAGTGGTAGAGCGGTGGTATGGTGTGGGGTAGGCCGGGAGTTCGACCCCAACCCCAACCATAAATTTTGTTTAAATGTATAATTATTCTTCCGCCAACTTTAAATTTGGTCCACCAAGTAGTCTCCCCGCCACATATAGTTAGGTCCTCCTCCAATTTTGGATGCGTCTGTTAGTTGAAAGGTTTAAAACTTATGGTTTAATATATATATATATGTGTGTGTGTGTGTGTGTGTGTGTGTGTGTGTCCCCCAACTTGTAATACAATAAAATGCACCTATTTCAACCTTCGAATATATGCCAACCATCAAGGCCATGGGGTGGGGGCATGTGGGAGCCCCTGGTTGCGCCACGTGGCCTATCCCCATTGCCCCAATAGTTCAACAATTAAACGAATAATCCTGCACCATTAATAATAAAATTCACCCTTAGAATTAGGATAAAAAAATTCACTTCCTAGTCATCATCGGTGAATTCGGCTAGAACACTTGCAACATTGCCATTGGATGAATCTAGAGAATACTCTCTGAGAAGTTGATTGTACTTGCCACATCATCCTGTACCTATTATGCTCATGTTTTACCTATTTTGGAAACGGAAAAACAAACCATAGCTTACTCATATGAATTCAGATTTTGATGAAACAAGTTGCACTGGAATCCCGACGATGAAATTTATCCGGTCGTTCAGCTCTGAAGAATTTCTAAGCACTTTGAAATTTTAGCTAAAATATTGATCCCTGATCAGTAGGGGCTTGAGGTATACCACAAGGAGAGATTGTAGGGGGGTTTCCACCTCCTTAACTCCCTCAATCAGCCCAAGATCACATCAATATCTCTCTCATTAGCTCAAGGTCATTAGTATCCAAGCAAGTGAAACTCATGAGGATTCAAGCTCCACTATTCTTGTTAGGTCCCTATATTACTAGTCTAGTCCCTCATTTTTGTACTGTAGCCCCCTTATTGTTAAATTTGTATCCCTGTAGTCCCCATACTATTATTATTGTGCCCCATAAAACCCCACTATTGTTATTGTTGGCCCTTATATTATTATTGTTAGGTCGGCTAGGATTATATTGTGACCCCTTGGACTCCTATATATTGAAAGGAGGTTTTTTCATTTGAATCTTCCAAGAATTTTTAGTTTATCTAATGTAAATGAGGTTTCCCCCTCGAAATATCTAATTTCTAAGGCATTGATCTCTCTTCTCTTCTAATTTTTGAGTTGGTTTCATAACATTTGGTATCAAAGCTTTGGATTCTAGGGTTTCGCTGCTTCAAACAGGTCATTGTAGCATGTTCGCTATAAATAAAAAAAACTACAAAGGTTCTAAGGCTAAAAAAAACCATTTATCAAGAAATCCTGAGGCATTTTGTGTAAAAATTTCAGATCTTGGTTCACAATATTTTCAAGATATCACCTGTGGAAGTTAGGGTTTTTACAGGCTGCGGAATTTCATCTCAAAGAGGTGACCTTGGGAAAATTGTAAAAACTCTCTCTCTGAGCATCAGACTGGAATTATGTAGAATGTATTTGAAATTACACAGATTTTCGTATTCTGTGTATCAATTTCAAAGTCGAAGGAGGAAAAAGTGACACATGGAACACCGTACAAGTTCTCTCTATTGAAAAATTTCATAATTAGGTCATTGTGGTAGATTGGGAATACCTTTTCCTTGAAGAATCCAAAGCAGGTCAGACCTATGGCATTGGAAAGAAGACACAGAGGGATATTACAAGACTAAAGCTTAAATCTTGGGGATCCGAAATTACTGAGATACATCAGTTTCAATATCGAGCTCCTTAAAAAAAGAAAAAGGTGTGTATTTTTTTTTTTCAAATTTCATAAGTCGTTTTTGAAAATTAAGTTTGAAGTGATTCCAAGGGAATATTGAAGCATATATATCAGTATTGGGTTCTAGAATTCCCCCTAAAAAGAATTCAATACACACAAAGCCCTCAGAAGGCTCTACTATGACTCATGAAGAGGAAGAAGTACAACATGATATATCAAAATTACAAGAGCAAGTGCACCAAATTTTGCTTTCGCCAAGAGCAACAAAAAATGAAATGGATTTTTTGAAGAAAGGCGTGGAAGCCAAGATGGATGGTTTGAAGAAAGGTGTGGAAGCTAATATCGATGGTTTGAAGAAATGTATGGAAGCTAATATGGATGGCATGTAATCTAAAATGGAATACATGAAGAATGATAAAAAATCAAACATGGAAGGTTTGAAGGAATGTTTGACAAAGTTGATACAAGAAATTATTCCTAATGGTGAAAAGCTAATACAAGAAACTCATGATGAGAAAAAAATAAATTTTAATCGTGATTTCATAAACTCTAATGTTAGATTGAAGACCCACCATATTCCAAAGATAGATATGAGAAAGTTTGATGGCAAGGATCCCGTAACATGGATACTACATATGGACCAATATTATGATCTCCATAATGTGAAAAACACACAAAATGTATGCATTGAAACTTTACATCTAGAACAAAATACATTTGTATGGTATATATGGCTTTTATCTTTTAAATAAATTGTCACTTGGTCAATTTTTACGAAGGAAATGATAGCACATTAGGAGGATATAAAGAGAAACACCTTCTTTAGCCAATTGATAAATCTCAAACAAAAGGGTTCAATGCTGGAGCACATTGAGCCCTTCCAAAATTTGAATATAAGGGTAACTAGTATTCCAGAGGAACACATGATTGATGTCTTCATAGGTACTTTAAAGGATAACATCCAACATGAGGTTCACCTTTGGGAACCTAATTCATTGGATAAGGAATTCAGGTTGGCAAGAAAAATTGAAAGTAAAATTATGGCGACAAGGAAGCCTACCACTAACATATATAATGATGGAAGTGTTGCTACTCCTAGACTTTCACAACAAAAAAGGTTGAAACCATAACAATTGGAAGAAAAAGGAGAAAAAGGGATTTTCTACAGTTGTGATAGAAAATACACTAAAGGTCATAAGTGTGCTGAGAAGAAATTATTTTACATATATTGTGAAGAGATGGAAGAAAATGAACAAGAAACTTAAAAATAAGAGGATATACACCAAGAACCAACCCTAGAGAAAGAAGAAATGAGTCTGACCATATCTTGTAATGCATTAGAAGGAATTACCACTTCTCAAAATCTCAAGATAGAAGCACATATCAAGAATAAAAAGGTAATAGTCTTGATTGATTCACGTAGTACCCATAATTTTATTCATTGTAAGGTAGCCAAGGAATTGAATTGCTTCCTATACCCAACACCAAAGTGTCAAGTGATGGTTGAAAATGGAGTGACTATAAATTTCTATGGAAAATTCCATAATATCAAGCTAACCATGGGGGAATATGTATTGAATAGTCAAATTATTTCCATTCCAATGGGAGGTGTTGATGTTGTACTAGGAGTACAATGGTTACAATCTTTGGGGATGGTAGCTTTTAATTTTCAAGAACTTTTCTTGAATTTTTTTTTGAAAGGAAAGGAAGTTGAATTACAAGGTATCGTAGGGAAGTCGGGAAAAATAATAAGCTCTAATGTCATGAAAAATATTCTAAGCAAATAACAACGAGGCGTAATTTTATTCTCACTAGAAGTTCCAACATCAAAATCATCTATTTATTAAGATCTCCAAAAATTCTTGGACAATCATTACAAGGTGTTTGAAATTCACAAAGGACTCCAACCTATTCGTGATCATGATCATGCTATTCATTTGATTCTGGGAATTTCTCCTCTGAACATCAGACCTTACATATATCCTTATGCACAAAAGATCGAACTTGAACATATGATTGCATAAATGTTAGAGGCTGGTATAATTCAACCTAGTCAAAGTTCTTTTTCTGCTCCAGTATTATTGGTGCACAAGAAGGATGGATCATGGCGCACGTGTCCGAATTATAGGGAGCTCAATAAGCTCAC
This sequence comes from Pinus albicaulis, assembly GCA_034641835.2. Taxonomy (NCBI): domain Eukaryota; kingdom Viridiplantae; phylum Streptophyta; class Pinopsida; order Pinales; family Pinaceae; genus Pinus; species Pinus albicaulis. Next base: position 615,837,758 of record CM076579.1, read on the forward strand.
TATTAAAGATAAATTTCCCATTCTTGTGATTGATGAATTACGTGGAGAAATTTATTTTACCAAGTTGGATCTTCGTTCAAGATATCATCAAATTAGAATGAAGATCGAAGATATTCTGAAAACAACATTTCGAACTCATGAGGGTCATTATGAATTTTTGGTCATGCCTTTTGGCCTTACCAATGCACCTTATACATTTAAAGGGTTGATGAATTCCATTTTTAAACCCTTCCATAGAAAATTTGTGTTATTATTTTTTGATGATATACTAATCTACAATAGGTCTTGGAAGGATCATGTTCAACATGTTGACAGGGTACTCAAACTATTGGAGAAGAAACAACTATATGAAAAAACCTCCAAATGTTTCTTTGGAGTACAAGAGTGGAATATCTGGGTCATATTGTATCTCAGGAGGGTGTTAAGGTAGACCCTAAAAAAATTAAAGCCATTAAGGAATGGAAAGTCCCCACAACCATAAAGTAGTTGCAAGTATTTATCGTGTTAACAGGGTATTATCACAATTTTTTTGATAATTATGGGAGAATGGCAGCACCTCTAACAATATTATTGAAGAAAGATGCATTTTCATGGGCTCCTAAAGCAACTAAGGCCTCTGAACATCTTAAAAATTCAATGTGCCTAGCACCGGTCTTAGATATGCTAGACTTCACAAAAACCTTTATTCTGGAATGTGATGCCTTAGGAAATGGAATTGGTGATGTTTTAATGCAAGAAGGAAGACCCATTGATTTTGAAAGTCTTCCAATCAAGGGAAAGTATTTACAGAAAGCTATTTATGAGAAGGAAATGTTGGCAATACTACAAGCACTAAATAAATGGTGACCTTACCTAATGGGAAGACACTTAAGGGTAAAAAATGATCATGATAGTCTTAAATACTTTTTGGAATAAAGACTATCTTTAGAAGAGTAGCAAAAATGGGTCACAAAAATGTTGGGTTATGACTTTGAAATCATCTACAAAAAATGGAATATAAATATTGTTGTAGATGTATTCTCAAGAAAGGATGAGGAGGTGGAAGAATTTCTTTGTGTCATTCTATTATCCAACCAGATTGGATAATCGAAGCAAGGGAGGAATGGAAGAAGGACGAAGAAGTGTAGACACTCATTCAAAATTTGCAGCAAGATCCATGTACAACTGATACATTTAGTTGAAAAAATGATTCATTATGGTACAAAGATCACTAATATATTTGTGAGAATTCCCAACTAAAACAAAATATTCTTTTCGTATTGCACACCTATCCCATTGTAGGACACTGATGATTTTTAAAAACTTACCACAGGGTGAAGAAAGTATTGTTTTGGGATGGCCTTAAATCTGATATTCAAAATTTTGTGGCAGAATATTTGGTTTTCTAGCAAAATAAAGTTGAGACTATTAAGACCCTGGGTCTGCTACAACATTTAACCATTCCAAGTCAACATTGGGAGGAGGTTTCAATGGATTTTATCATAGGTTTACCTAAGTCCGAAGGAAATAGTGTCATCATGGTGGTAGTTGATAGACTTACCAAGTATGGACACTTTTGTGCATTATCTCATCCATTTAAAGCATGTACAGTTGCTACTACATTTATGGAAACAATTAAAAAGCTACATGGAAACCCAAATATTATTGTAAGCGACAGAGATCCCATTTTCACTGGATATTTTTGGACGGAATTATTTTATGGTTTGGGTACTCAACTAGTCCATAGCTCATCTTATCATCCTCAATCTGATGGGAAAACTAAGATTTTGAACAAATGTTTGGAAAACTATCTTCGTTTTTTTTTATCTGATAAAAAAACACAATGGGTCAAGTGGTTACCTCTGGCTGAATGGTGGTATAACGCTTCCTTCCATACTGTAGAAAAAATGATCCCAATTATGGAACTTTATGGATATCATCCACCGTCCATCACATAATATTCAAGAGAAAATTCTAAGGTTCAAGCAGTGGAAGATCATACGATGAGCATCAACTACAAGTTCTCCAACTCTTAAAGGATAACCTAAATTTGGCACAAAATCAAATGAAACAACAGGCATATCAACATCACAGCCAGAGAATTTTTGATGTAGGAGAGTCTGTATTTTTACGGCTACAACATATAATCAAATGTCGCTGAAGCAAACTAAGAAGGATAATAAATTATCGCCAAAGTGTTATAGTCCTTACAAGGTGTTACAAAACATTGGTACTGTTAATGTCAGTATTTACATCCTTCCACCAGCGATCAAATTAAATCTTTCATGTCATGTTAGGGGTCCCATTCTAAAAATTTTGTCATTCAACTAGGTCATGCAAAAAATTTGTCACTTGGTGCAGATTTAAATCAAGTTTCACTCTTAAAAAAAAAATCATCTAATCACTTGCTCGCTCATTTCATCACTATGCTCAGTGTCCATCATTCATGATTCTTTATCACCTTTTCAGTCATCTCATCATGAATTCCATTCAATAAAAGTGTCTATTATGTCCTAGGGTTTTCAAGGTCCATTAAAAAATCATTTCCATTGCATAAAAGACCAACAAGTAAAAGGATGACCAATAAATCCATTTTACCATGTAAATTTGAAATGTAATATGTAATTTTTATTCCATTATGTAATTTTATGTTTTCTCAATATTTAATAAGTTCATGGTTCTAAGATAGCTTCCAACTCAAAATTCCATATGCCAAGAAAGCTCAAAGTTCCAAACTGTAAGTGTTCTCAATATATCAAATGATCAAACTCCAAAGATCAAAAGAAAAAAGTGAAAGTTAAAGGTTCCAAGATTTAAAGTGAATGTGAAGAAGATATGTGGGTCCCAAAATAAAATTCATTCAAATAACCAAGCATAAAGCCCATAAAAAGGAAAATAAGGCACTCATTTTCTCTCCAAACCATCGAGATCCCACTCTCTCAGCTCAAAAATCAAGTTATCAGTGTCAAAAACCAAGTTTTTGGGTGGCAATGTGCTCCTTGAGGCAAGGCAATGCGCTCCTGGAAAAGGCACTGCACTCCTTGCCAATTTCACTACAAAGCTTCCAAACTTCGTGTAAGCAGTCCAAATCATCAAAAAAGGGTTCCCTCACCTCCTAGAAAGTAATGAAAACCTCTTTAAGCCCTCCTTGCATTTCCAAATTTCAAAATTTAAGGTGTTAAATGTCTCATTCAAATTTGCAAATTTTTCAAGCTAACAAACCCTAGTTTCACTCCCACGTCCCTAAATTTATTCCCTAGACCTCACATTCCGCATTGGATCCAAAGGTTGAATGACTGTATAGACCTATCACTCAAATGACATCCGACATTTTTTCAAATTCAAGATAGTGTCATCATCAAAATCCCAATCGGTAAGATAACCTTTCAGTGGGAGCGGTAGAATAGTGTATGTGGTATAACAAAGAGAAGCCTACCAGTATATTTTTATATTATGCTACTAATATTCTATTGGTGTGCTTATTTATAATATTCCCCTTACCATATCACAGTAAACCTTATCCCTATCCCTACATCACTAAATTCCTGTCCCCAAATTACATTTCCCAAAACCCTAGCTCATAGGCTGCAAATTCCTAAGAAGCTCTATTATCACACCTGTAATAAAATTATAAATCCCATTTCCTTAAGTGTTTTGATCCCATATCACTCCCCTAAGTTCTCTAACCTCATTCCTTATTTCCCCAATTTTTCCTACTCCCATCCCCACTCCTTAAACCTATTTTCCTCTCCCCTTTCCCTTACCTAAGGTTCCAAAACAAAAAAACACCATCGAGGAGGTAGATATAGATTTCATGGAGGAGGAGGAGGACAGAGAGGAAATAATACCTCACAAGGGAGGAAGGATTTTGAGGCTTGAGCCTACTAACACCAGATAATTGATGTCCTCACCCATGATAGTCTCTCTCTTCAAATATGTTGGCTTCTTTGATTTCTGTGAAAGGGTCCAAAGGGTTCAACACCACCCTATTTCGAGCAGAATTTTCATCTCAAACCTTCAAGACAATTAGGTGACCCTTGTAGGTGTGAACTTCACCATATCCACACCCATTATTTTTGCTGCCACAGGGATACCTAATGTGGGTGAGAAGTGGTTTAAAGCCAAAGACCTAGATGACCAGTATTATGAACCATTCGTCAAGCCACGATACACAAATGAGGGAAAGAGAGTCTTCCCTTTTGGTTACCTTCTTGATAGGTATGCCCCCATGATGAAAATCATCATGAAGTACTTCTCTTGTGAAGGAAGGTTCTCCATACTCTACACATATCATATCAGATTGCTTATGCACTTCACAAGAGTCAAATTTCTCAACATGCCATACTAATTGTTCAGGAGCATGGAAAAAATGGCCTATATAGTATAGAAGAGAGAATATGATCAGAAAATGAACAACCTCTTCCATCACTCTTTGATCAAAATTATTTTACTCCATCATCTAAACCAGTTGAAAATTACATGGGAGAGTTTCATTATCAATGATGTTTTCACTGCTCCATAAGCTCAGCATGCTGAAACCATCCCTCCTCCACCTCAGCCCACTACATCTATTTCTCCATCGACTTAGCCTATTGGACCCATCTCATTACCATCATCAACATTTCAGAGTCAAATTGGGTAATTCAGAAGATTTGTGGGCAAAGAGCCTAAAAACACCAAAGAGGATGAAAAGGAAAAACAGGTCAAGACCTATCAGAGGGGACCTATGCATGTGTTTTCGCCATATATTATGGAAGGGGCCTTGCCTTCGTCATTAGCAAAGCAAGTACACTAGGATGGGCGTCAGAAAGATGCAATTGTTCATGAGGAAGTCATACAAGAGGATGAGGACCCTCATGATGAGGAAAAATAGTTTGACCTAGTTGACTTGGATTAGCATGATGATCATCAGGCCTCAATCTTGATTATCAAAAATAAGGATGCCCAAATCAGAGAGTTGCAAATTAACCTAGATAGAGCTCAGTTTGTCATTTCATTTCTTGAGTAGGAGAATAAGTAGCTAAAAGATCAACAAGTACTTATGGAGCTAGAGCTTCTCAAAGAAAAAAGATGTAAGGCCATGATGTCACTTGATGATCTTAATCATGATGACATTCAAACCAGCAGAACAAGATATAAGACAAGAGGTCTTAAGAGAGCTCTACAACAACACAAAATTGAGGATGAAAAACTCACTTTTGAGGAGAGGATTGCCAAGAAGGTTGAAGATGATAGATAAATATGGCTATATAGGGTAAAACTCCACCTTTATAAACTCCTCCAAAAGGCAAACAAAGATAACAAGATTCTCAAAAACATGTCTAACAGGTACATCACTAGAAATAAGATCTGTAGCATTAAACTCAAGCAATTGGAGGAAAAACATAAGCAAACCCTAGCCAAGAAAAAGGAAGGAGATAAGCTTGAAATCCTTTATGAGGCCTATATGATTGATTAGAATACTTCATCAACATTATAAAAAACAATTTTGAAGAGTTTTTGAGCAAATTTTTAAATTTTGGGGTTTTGTGCAAACTTTTGACAGTGTTCAGCACAATTTGATTGTCAGGAGCGCAGTGGCTAGATGCCTCCAAATTCAAAAACAATACCACCATTGGATTTATAATGTTGTAAATAGTTAAGTTTGACACTTTTCAAAGAAAATTTGGACAATTTGGCGGGGAGAAAGGCCAAAAAACACCTCAAAAATCATGTTTCTGCCCTTATTTTCAGCTAGGCGTTGCACTCCTCACCAGTCTTGGGATATTGAACTTTTGGAGGGCCAAAACGTATCATTTTTGGAAAACAAGTACATTTATGGAATATAGAGAGGAAATTATTTCGAATGAGCTATCCTAAGCTCAATTTGGACATCAGAAACCCCCTCAAAATCTTAGCTAAAGATGACACTGCGCTCCTGACACTAGCGATGTGCTCCTAAACAATGAGTGATATTTCTAATTTTTTCTCAGTTTTTTGAGTTTGACCATGGAAAATCATGATTTTACTGATGTAAATGATGGATTTAAATGTAATTAAGTTTATTTTTAGTTACTTAATGGTATATACATTAGGTAAAATTCTTTTTGAGGATGAATGAATCAATTCCACCAAAGTTAGGGATGAGTTAGTTTGACCTCCATACACTTTAGGTTTGCAATTCAGACTTTTGTGGATCAGCTCCACAACTCAGGGATTCAACCCTTGAGTTTGGGAGAAGTTTTTTCATGTATATATCTTGCACTTCTTTACTCATTTCACAGGTTGGATGTTGTTGTATTGATCAGAGACACTACTATATTCAAATTTTGGCAAGAATATATTGGATGAGTTGCATCTATTTTGGTGGGATTCTTGCGGTACTGTATTTTGACATAGTTTCTTCTTTTGTTTCATATGGATGAATTTTTTTTACTTTCCATTTTCATTCCACTTCAATGATATGTTTTATTCTCAAGTTTGATAAGCATAATGCATCTTTTATGCTCTGTTTTGGGAGAATCACCATAATTTGTTTCATTTCTTCAGTTTAAAAAGAATTCATCTAGTGTCGTGCTCTTTTTAGCACCTCATCAGTCTGATTCATCTCACCTAAAAACCCTAAAGTGTTAGAGTTCCTACCTACCTTGCCCCATCATATGTTTTCAATTATGATCTTATTTTCCCTGACCTAGTTACCTCTTTAACCTAATTCACTCATATGACACCCAAATCAACCAATCAAAACCCCTGTGCTACTATACCCAACCTAAAACTTAATTGATCCATCCATCTTGGATGTGATCCCTTGGAGAGATACCTCTCCTACTTAGTAGGGCTAGCTACTTGGCAAGAGCTTGGTATGTAGTTACCTTTATTGGTCTCTTCTTAGCATCAGAGATCCAGTGGAGTGTTAACACCTTAGCGACCATACTGGGGAAGAAAGTGATAGATATTCTCTGGTTGTACCATTAGTTCTTCGAATTCTTGGGCTCTGGATGATAGGTCTAATATTTCCTTAAGGTTGATCGGAAAAAGCTACAGAGAAAACAAGTTGTTTAACAATGAACATTCTAGCCCCGAGGAGATACACCAGATCAAATCCTGATCCTCGCCCAGCTTATCCAGTCGAAGATCCAGAGATCCTTGCTTGGAAGCATAGATATCAAGCTACAAATATTCAGTCAAATCCAATCCCATTGGTAAGATCTTCTTCGCTACCTACTAAAGTTGTATCTCTCAAAGATTTACCATTTGATTTAAAATTTGAGTTTTCTTTGTTTCAATCTAAGTCTGAAACCTCATTAGCTGACATAGTCTTTGATCCATTAAGGCTTTCTGAGGTCAATTAATTATCTGAGTTAGATCTTAGTTCTTTAAAACTTGAAGAAAATTTATCCTTTGAAGAAACTAAGTCTGAATCAGACTTTGAAACTAAAGTCTGGAGTCAATTTTATAAACTTGAAATTTTAGCAAACCAACTTCAGTACCAGTCAAAAAAAGGCATAATCCAATATCATCAAGAGTTAATACCTATCCCAACACACTCACAGTCAGTTATTGTTTCCTCTTCTACATCTTCTACTTCATCACCTATTCAATAAAATATTCCTAGTGTCACTCCTGTAGTTCATTCAACGAGAATTATGTCCATATTTTCACTCCTCATCTTACCAGGTCAGCTCCATTCTTTACCTCAAGCCTATTAGGGGAATTTTGAGGTCTAAAATGGGCCTCCTAAGGAAAATGTACAATCAAAATTCACTTTATGAGAACCAATCACATTTTAGGGGATGACATCATCCCTAATGGTTGAGGTGGCATTGCTTGAGTTAAAGGTACTTACTTGTCACATTCTCAATGGTGGATAAAAACTCATGGTTAACCATGGTAGTTCTCTAAGTACTTTTAAAGTCAAAGTAAAGTACTCATAATAAATGTCATTTCACATTTTTTGAATAAAATTCATACATAAAATAATATATTACATTTATTATATTATTTTCATGGTTAACCATGGTAGTGTTCTAAGTACTTTTAAATTCAAAGTAAAGTACTCATAATAAATGTCATTTCACAATTTTTGAATAAAATTCATACATAAAATAATATATTACATTTATTATATTATTTTTATATAGTACATTAATTACATGTTATTATACAATTTAAATAATATAAATTTTAATTAATAACATATTATATAATTAATAATTTATGAATTTATATTTATATTTTATTTTAAGTTATTTAAGGACAAAGGAAAAATGCATTAGTTGTTCAATGATAATGGTCTTTTCTTGAAAAACTCATTTTTATTTATAGTCGCATCAATACAATTTTTTTATTAATTTTATTTTGGTACAAATTTTGAATTGAATTTAACCATGGTTACACTGATTGTGGTGAAAAAAGTGAATTGCAAATTCATAAATATTATTTTATTGATTTAGCTATTATTTTATTATTTCCTTAGGAGGTCCATTTTAGACCTAAAAATTCCCCTAATAGTTATGGCGAGAGACTTCCACTTTTTGATGAAAACTATTCAATCGCTATAAAACAACACATAGTTAAAGTCACCAACTTTATTGATCTGGAAGAAGTAGATGAAGATGATGCAAAAATGAGAATCATAGTTCAGATATTTTCAGGAGAATTTGAGGTATGGCTGAGATCACTAAATGCAAATTCCATATCCACTTCAAATCAGTTGATAGATGTTGTCATATCCAGATGGGAGATAAATAGGAATCCATTACAAATCCTTTCTGAATATAATAATCTATAAAGAGAACCAAATGAATCGGTACAAGAATTCACCACCTGATACAACAGAGTATACAATTCCATTCCTAATGAGATCAAACCCCCTCTAGGGTTGGACCTTTTTCATTACTCGGATGGATTTGATCCAGACATGGCCTATTAGTTGCGAGAAAGGAATCCTGCTACATTAGAAGACTTGCCGAAAAATGAAATTACTGTAAAATCTAATTTTTCCATAAATAATTCATAATCTTATGGCAGATTCGCTTGCTACAACAACAATCAATTTAAAAATCCCAATATTTTCTAACAGAAAATTTGAAATTCATGTGAAACATTGGCCTACAGTTCTTGATAACTTGCGATATTGGCAAGTATTTTGGGATGATCAGCAAGTTAATAATTTTCTGCAAAATGAAGGTGAATTCGAGAATTCTGCAATTGAAAAAGTTTATGACAAGGATGATAAAGGCATCGATCCAAGTCGGGTTGATATACTAGAGTTGAAGGATAAAAATATTCCAAAAGGTCTCATACCTTTGGAAGCATTGTTTGATCAGGATGATGTAGCACTGAATCCAACATTGGTTCCTACAGATAAAGGTGTGGAGGATGTAAACATCGTGACAACGGACAAGCCTAAGATTTTCAAACTGTCCTATTCTTTGTCTCTTGAGGTAAAGGTCAAGTACATTGATTTAATTTTTGAATTTTCTGATTTTTTTGTGTGGGATTATGCAGACTTGAAGGTCTATAATAAAGATATCATACAACACACCATTCCAATTAAGCCCAATCAAAATCCCTTTCAGAAGAAGCTGAGAAGGATCAACCCAAGGTTGTTGCCATCCATAGAAAAATAAGTAAACATGCTCTACAAGTCAGGTATCATTGTTCCTATAAGGTTTTCTGATTGGATATCTAATCTAGTCCCTGTAAGAAAGAAGACTGGTGAAATAAGGCTTTGCATAGAATTTAGAAATTTAAACTAGGTGTCACTAAAGGATAATTATCCCCTTCCAAAAATCGATCACATCTTACATAGAGTGGTTGGGTATTCCCGAATGTCTTTGTTTGATGGATATTCGAGATAAAATCAGATTTTAGTACATGAGAAATATCAGGACAAAACTGCCTTCACTACACCTTGGGGTACGCTCAAATATGTAAAGATGCCATTTTGACTAAAGAATGCAGGGGTTACCTTTCAACGTGCAGTGGATATAGATTTTTCATATGAGAAAGATGTTTTTATAGTGGTATATTTAGATGATTTGACAATTTTCTCCCATTCTGATGATGAGAACTTGTATCACTTAAGGATTGTTTTTTAGAAATGCCAGAAATTTGAAATCTCTCTTAATTTGAAAACGAGCCTTTTTTCCATGGGGGAGGGAAAACTTCTCGGTCACATCATCTCTAAGGATGGAATCTAGATTGAACCTTCTCAGGTTGAGGAAATTCAATAAATTGACTTTCCACGAAACAAGAAAGAAATTCAAGATTTTAATGGTAAGATGAATTTCTTACTCATATTTATTCCAAATTTGGCTGAGAACCTTCGGGAAATGACCAACATGTTGAGAAAGGAAAATGAGGTAAAGTGGTCTGAGGATGCTAAGAAGTCTTTTAACATAGTGAAATTTTCTTTGAATACTGCTCCTGTTTTAATAATCCTGGATTACACTATTGATTTTATTATATTCTCATTTGCCTCCAAGCACACCATAGTTGTAGTCTTAATGTAAAAGAAGGACAAGACTAAGCAGCCTATTGCATTCTTCCGTCGAACCATCAGGGATGTAGCTCTTCGATAAAATATCATAGAGAAACTGGCTTTGGATTTGATAAAAGCATTGAAGTATTTTCGTGTCTATATTTTACATTCTCATACTTTGGATTATGTCCCTAATGCAGTAGTAAAAGATGTGCTTATGCAGACAGATCTGGAAGGTAGAAGAGGGAAATTGATAGTAGTGATGTTGGAATATGAACTTGAGATCAAGCCCACCAAGTTGATCAAAGGTCAAGGTTTAGCAAAGCTTATGGCTGAGTCAAATTTGCATGTTTTAGATATCAATCTTGTTACAACATTGTCAGATGAAGAACAAGATGTCACTATGATACAAGTATCTGATATGTTTCTTTCGTCTCCTTGGTATTATAATATAATATATGTTCTTCAGCATTTGACCCTCCTCCAGGCATGACTAAGAGTAAGGGTAGGTATTTAAAGTTGAAAGCTTCCAAATATTGCATCTTGTAAAGCACCCTTTATTGGAAAGATCCAGGAGGTATTTTGATGATTTTTTCAGTTGAGACTGAAGCCCGAGAAGTTATGAATGATTTTCATAAAGGAGATTGTGGGGGCCACATTTTCTAGAAGACCATGGCTAATAAAGTATTGAGAGTGTGATACTATTGGCCAACTCTCTTTGCATATTTGTACAAAAAGTGATGAGTTTCCATGAGTGTCAAGTGTTTCAAGGTAAAAGAAAACTTCATCCATTACCTTTGCAACATATTTCAATTCATGCATCGTTTCAATAGTGGGGAATTGAATTCATCAGAGAGATTCACCCTACATAATATGCACAACACAAATGGATATTGATAGCCACCGACTACTTCACAAAATGGATCGAAGCGATCCCAACAAGGCAAGTAAAAGACCAAGTAATTATTCAGTTTTTGGAGACTAACATATTGTATCATTTTGGTTTTCCTCATAATATTATTACCGACAATGTGGCAACATTATAATCAAATAGGACGGTTGAGTTTTGTGACAAATATAACATCAAGTTGGGGTACTCAACTGCCTATTATTCACAAGGTAATGGCTTAGCATAGTCCTCTAATAAATCTCGAATTAATATCATAAAGAAGATGCTGGAGGCCAACAAAAATAACTGGCACAAAAAGCTTGGGAATGCCTTGTGGGAAGACAGGGTGAGTAGTAAGAAATCTATCAGAATGTCCCCTTTTCAGTTAGTTTACGTAATAGAGATTGTTTTCCCTACATCACTTGCAGTCTCGGTCATGAAATTTTTGCAAGAAGCAAGAAGTGAGGAGAATGATGTACAATGTTGGATCAAACAGATGATCCATCGTCAGCAGACGAGAGATGAGGAATTTCAAAACACCTCAAAACTTCATGAGAAGATAAAGAAGGTGTATGACCATAAGACCAAGGAAGATAACTTTAAGCTTGAAGATGCAGCCCTCCAGTGGGATGCAAGAAACAAGGAAAAGGGAAGCATGAAAATTTTGATAACTTATGGAAAGGGGCCTACAAGTTTTCAGTTATTCGAGGACAAAATGATTTTCTACTATAGGAGATGAATGGAGAAGAATGTTTAGGAGGACCAGTCAACGGTAGGCTCCTTAAGAATTATTATTATTGATGCATTTTCATATTTCCCACTATCATTGTAAATATCAGTTTAAATTTCCTGCAAAGCGTGAAGCAGAGAATCATTGAAGCTTGGGGCCCGAGGTGAAGGCTATAAAGTTTCATTACTTTTCTACTATTTTCAAAATTACATCAATCAAAGTCAAGTCAATTTTGATTCAATTTTAAAGTATTTTTTCAGTCAGTTTGAGTTTGTTACAAATTAGTTTAAGTTTCCAATTTTTATTTAGTATTTAGCATTTGACTCCATGCCCAATGGATAGGCACTTGGTCTACGGTGTGCTTGGCACCTCCAAGGAGCTACCATCCCCAGCTGGAGCTAATGTTAGTGTCAATATTTGCATCCTTCCACCAGTGATAAAATTAACTCTCTCATGTCATGTTAGGGGTCCCATTCTGAAATTTTTGTCATTCCACTAGGTCATGCAAAAATTTTGTCAGTTGGTGCAGATTTAAATCAAGTTTCTGTAATATTCCTAAATGGGAAAAGCTAGAATATAGTGCAAATCTATGGAGATAGCGGTGTAAATCATGAAATAAATAATGGAGGCCAATATGGATCTTGTTTATTCATCAAAACAACAATAAAAATGTATAAAATAATGGGCCATAAAGCATATAACAAGACACAATAAGCCTCCAATGAAGAAAACCCTCAATAAGAGGTGTTGCTACTATATAAAAATGTTAGAGACATTGCCACAGCGTAGTTTTAAAATCACTGCTACAGAAAATGAGTACACAAAAGATAAAGGGTTGATATATGCCACAATAGATACAAAATTGAAGATATGGGCTCTATACAACCTCCAGAAAAGAACCCAAAAGGGTCTCTAGGAAAAACACCCAAGAATACAATATGAGCTGCAACCCTAGGGCTGAAAGTATGTTGTAACAAGAAACTGAAGAACAATGGTTGACACTGATAATAAAATTAATATGCTCTCCTCCAGAGGATCCTCTGGACGAAAGCTTGGCCCCTTCACTGAAGAAATCACTCCCCAAATCACCTACTACAAAAACCCCTGCAACTACTCCCTAAAATAACGCAAATCTAGACTTTATACTACGTTGTAGAGGATAAAAACACTATGGACGGATGCCAAATGTATCAATGATGCTCCAGGGTCTTATTTACTAGCCTCTCAAGAGAAAGGAACCATCCTCTAATGAGATATAGCTCGGAAATCTCCCAAATCAAACCTCCAAAACTTCTTCCCTGCAACACAACACAACCTCTCAATAGAAACTGTGTTGTACATTAAGACTGAAGTCTTGGCCAAATTTATGATTGTGGAATGTAGTGAAAATATCTTCCTAGAGGCTTCTCAAGGGAAGAGGTGGGATTTCTGATGAGGAACACCCTGTGCTAAACAGAGCTGCAATCTTAGCTAAACAGCTGAAGAAATATATATGTCTAAATAGACCATATAATCAAAATATCATATCATAAGCTAATCAAATATGGCTTCCATCCTCTTCGTTATATAAGTGATGAGCTTTCTAAACCTAAGCCCCATTCATTTATGACACTACTTCCATGCAAATAGTTTCCATATAAAACTGTGGTGTCCCTCCATAAATGTCCACTCCTCCATGAAAATGTTGTTGATTTGGTCAAACTTGACCCAATTTAGGTGTTCCAGTCCCTTTTCACACACAAGGGTGCTCAATTAAGCTTCCAATATGTCCTCCTTTCACATTGGCATTGATTTTATTCATATTAAGGAGATTTATGGATCTCCATATCCTCTTATTCATCAAACAAGAAATCAAAAACAAAATTTAATATCCCAACTAGCTCATGGCTAATTGGGAATATTACAGTTTTACTCTTTTAAAAAAAATTCATCTCATCACTTGCTGGCTCATTTCATCACTATGCTGAGTGTTCGTCATTCATGAGTCTTTATCACCTTTTTTGTCATGTCATCATGAATTCCATTCATTCAAAGTGTCCATTAGGTCTTAAAGTTTTCAAGGTCCATTAAAGCATCATTTCCATTGCATAAAAGACCAGCAAGTAAAAGGGTGACCAATAAATTCACTTTACCATGTAAAGTTGAAATGTAATATGTAATTTTTATTCCATTAGTAGTTTTATGTTTTCTCAATATGTAATAAGTTCATGGTTCTAAGATAGATGCCAACACAAAATACCATATGCCAAGAAAGCTCAAAGTTCCAAATTCTAAGTGTTCTCAATATATCAAATGATCAAACTCCAAAGATCAAAAGAAAAAGTTAAAGGTAAAGGTTCCAAGGTTTAAAGTGAATGTGAAGAAGAGAAGTGGGTCCCAAAAGAAAATTCATTCAAATCACCAAGCATAAAGCCCATAAAAAGGCAAAGAAGGCACTCATTTTCTCTCCAAACCATCTAGATCCCACTCCCTTAGTTCCAAAATCAAGTTTTCATTGTCAAAAACCAATTTTTTGGGTGGCATTGTGCTCCTGGTAGACTAGCGTTGCACTCCTACCACTGGTGTTGTGCTCTTGCCCAATTTCACTCCAAAGCTTCCAAACTTCCTGTAAGCGGTCCAAATCATTATAAAAGGGTTCCCTCACCTCCTATCAAGTAAGAAACACCTATTTATGCCCTCCTTGCATTTCTCAATTGCAAAATTTAAGGTGTTAAACTTCTCTTTCAAATTTGAAAAGTTTTCAAGCTATAAAACCCTAGTTTCACTCCCGCATCCCTAAATTTGTTCCCTAGACCTCACATTATCTTCCCATATCATAGTAAACCTTATCCGTATCCCTACATCACTAAATCCCTATCCCTAAATTAATTTTCCCAAAACCATAGCTCTTAGGCTGCTAATTCCTAGGCATATCTATTATCATACCTGTAATAAAATTCTAAATCCAATTTTCCTAAGTGTTTTGATCCCATAGCACTCCGCTGAGTTCTCTAACCCCCTTCCCTATTTCCCAAATTTTTTCTAATCCCATCCCCACTCCCTAAACCTATTATTCACTCCCCTTTCCCTTCCCTAGGTTTCCAAAACTAAAAAACACCATGGAGGAGGAAGATAGAGATTTCATGGAGGAGGAGGATAGAGAGGAAATAAGTTGTTATTTGATCCGTTACTGAGTTAGTTTAATAGGGTTGAGCCTCTTGGGTTTGGGCCCAACTGAGTGGCTTAGGTTCCTCTTTTGTACTTGTATATTTCTTTAGTTTTAGAATGTTTTTTAGTTTCTTGCATCTCGGTAGAAGAATAATCCATTAAACCTTGTGATTGTGGCCTCTGCGTCATCTCTCTCATGGGAGCATGATTAGAAGGACCTCTAAACATAGGCCAAATTTTTTTTTTTGTGATTTTCTGGAAACATGGTTATGATTATTTATCTTGCTTTGCATATGTTTTTTTTAGCTTAGAATTTAGTTTGTTGGTTAGATCACAATTTTAGCATAAATTAGATAATATTTCAATTCAATTCATCTTTTCCACTTCTAATTGTTTTATTTTGTCAATGACCAATGCATGTCTACATGTGTTGATTGTAGGGTCATTTGAATATGTGGGAAAGGGCACCTTAACCACCTCCATCTTGGAATCCATCAATTCCTCTTCCAAACTCCAAATTTTGCCATCAAATTTCCGTTTTTTTAGGTCATTCTGCCATGAACATTGAGAGCACCTCCTCCAGTGAAAAAAAAGACCTCAAGAGGCTTTAAGCTTGGATAGAAGTGTTGGTCAGCTTTAAAAAATTTTCCCTTACTTCCCTTCACCTTCCTACACCTTCCAACCAACTTCTTCACTCTTTAACCCTCCTTGGTATCCTTCTTGTAGCATTACAGGGCTTCCTATAGCAATATAGGGCTCCTGTAGCAGCCTCCTGTAGCATAGTTGTAGGTACTAATTATTGCTCCAATTTTGATCCATGTCTCCCTTTTATATTATGTTAGGATTTTATTGACCCTTAGTTGTGGTTTCATGACCAGTAGAGACTCATAGGCCACTCCAAACCCTCCTTTCCCTTGATGCACAAACAAGAATTTCATTAGCATTTTATCACAAAATTCATAGAACAATATTTATGAAAGTGTGAGTTAGTTAACAAGTAGATATAATCTTGATTTATGGTTATGAAAGAGAAAGTAGTTCCCTTACCGCAAGTAGGTTTGATAATTAGATAGATGATTACAAGATAGTGTAATTTCCTTTCTGCAAAGTAGGTTAGCTCTTGCCTATTCATGATTTTTTTTTATAGCATTTGCAAGTGAAATTGATAGCGCTCCTTTTTTTTCCAGTTAGGAGTAGTTTTACGTTGCATCTACATATGATTTTCACTCTAATTTAGTAGAATGAATGGCCTAGAAGCACTATTGATTAAAATACCTAGTTCAGGGTGGCATGAGTGGAATCCATCTATTGTGCATATAGCATTGTCACATATGAGTTTGTAAAAACCTTGGGTTGACAAATAGAGTTAAGTATCCCTTGGGATTTGCAACACTCTTGGTGAAATACCAAGGCTCACCACAGGGGATGTCACAAACCTCTCCCCCTTGGGGGAACACCATCCTCGGTGTTCAATGACACTTATAAACTAGAAAAACACATGCTTCTAATGGGCCTCTAAATTAGACATAAAATAAGGCCCATCTAACCTTTCTTAAGCCCATATACCTTCCTTATGCACATGAATATATATATTAAATATCTCCTTATGTACTTAATAATGTTTTCTTAAGCTTCAATATTTTCTTATGAAGGTTTAAAGGTAATTGCATATTTGTGCCTAATATTGGTTGTTTTTGTAGAATATTGTGAGAATATTTGGCAGATTATGTAGATTTGGAGAAGGAGATAATTTAGGGACTTTATCCCTGCCACTGGAAGATCAAGAGTGAAGAATATCAGAAAATTAGGGAGAAATATTTGAGAGATTCAAGAGGTTTTTTCCATCCTCAAAGGTAGCCAAACGATCCTCATGAGATCCCTTCCAGAAATTCGAATTCCAGAGGCAGCCAAGAAACTCAAGACCAAGTGCACTCAAGCCATACATAACTTGGAGTCTCCAGCAATTCGAATTCTAGAGGAATCCAAGCAACTCAAAGAGGAGGGCACTAAATCTCTATTTACTTAGAGTCAAGTGGACTCAATCACCCCAAAGATTCTCTCCAGCAATTCGAGTTCCAGAGGCAGCCAAGCAACTCAAAGAGAAGAGCACTCAATCTTTGTTTACTGGGATTCAAGTGGACTCAATCACTATTTTCTAGGGAGTTGTTGGTAGCTTCCCTGTAGAATAAATAGAGCAGAGCTAGAGCTAGGAAATGGAGAGTCTATTATTCGATTCCATTTTGGGAATTTTTCCGCAAGCTATTAAGCTTTTTATTGTACTCAGTGATTGGACTTTTAGAAATGTAATAATGCTAATCTCTTCCTAAAATGAGCAAACAGACTCCATTTTACTGATTTAGTTCTAGAGATTTGGGCTCGTGGGTTAGGGCCCAACCCATGTGCCTCAGCTTCTCTGTCATTGTCATCCTTTCCTTTATGTTATTTAGCCAGTTTTATTTCTGAAATTTTCATTGCTATTATAGTTGTTTTTGTAGATTTAATCAGCTTATCTGTGCTGTAGAATAACTGATAAAATCTATAAAATTGTGAGGCAGTCTTCCCCTCTCATCTCTGTTAATATAATTCGAGCAGGGTTGACCTTCCCATAGGCAAGAAAATTCTTTATGTTCACTATTTTTGTCATGCCTTTTGTTTATTTTTCTGTGCATAAATCTGCAGCTTTTTTTACAAGAATAAGCATCAAAATCCACAGGAATATCATCAAGCCATCTCGCTTCATTTCCCAGCTCTCTTTTCATGCCTGAGCACTACTGTTGTGCCTTCATTTCCCTCATTTTTCTCTTATCTACATCTATCGCCCCTTTTCATTCCCAAAATGCTTGAAAATCATTAGAATTAGACCTCTGCCCTTTCTCCTCGAAACGCTTGCTCGTCGTACCTTTCTCCATCGCAAACCGCAAATCGCTTCTGATCTGTGTTAACACTCTCTCATTCCAAGCTTGAATGCGATATCCCTTTCTACTTCCCTTTGTTTCTCTTTTATTAAAAACAATCAAAAACATTAGAAACCACATTTTTTTCCCTTTGGACTTACCATCGCTCCTTTTCACAATCGCATTTCCCATTTGGTCCTTGTTAACAGCTTCTGCTTCTAGACCCCAATTGTGATATTCATTTTTCCCTCCTTTCTCCTTTGCTCCTCATTTCTATGTCAAAAACATTTGAAAGAACCTTACTCTACCTTTTTCTAAAAAGCCCTTCACTTTATCGCACTTCGTAATTCCTGTTGGCCTTCATTAACACTTACTGCTCCTTTTTTCCGATTGCAATATTATTAAAGTGCTCTGCCACCAGTCCTACCACCGCATCATCCGACTAATCGCCTTTTCGAATTCTACAATCATCACATTTCGCATTTTGCAATTCTAGCCTTAACACAATTCTCGCATTTTGCATTATCGCTCTTCGGCCTCACACCTCACTTACTATCTTCCACCTGTAAACCCCGATTGCGAAATACCACAATCGCACCACAACATCGCAATCTCATTTTGCATAAATTCGATATCACATTTTTCACTTCGCATTTCCTTCTGAGTGCACTCCTGCTTCTTCTCCAGCCTTGCGACATTGCGATATTGTGATATCACATTTCGCATATCGCACTGCCATCCCTCCATCATAATTCTGCCATTGCGCTTTCCAAAGCCTCCCACTCCAAATATTTTTTTGTGAAATTATGCATGTTAATAAAGTCCAAACACCTTTTTCACTCCTCTAAGCTTTGTTTCATGCGTTTAAGCCTTCCATAAGCACCTTTAGCCCTTTTTCCTCTGAACTGCAATCAACACTTTTTAAGTTATAATTAGATCATGAATATTTGCATGGTTAAAAGCATGGTAGATAGATCATAGGATAAGTAGAGTGTGTTTAGCCTTTTGGCCAGCTCAATGCAATTTAGTTTAGTTTCTTTTTTTTCATTTCCTTTCTGCAATTTAGTTTAGTTTCCTTACTGTCATTTCTTTTCAGAAATTTAATTTAGTTTCCTTTCTGTCATTTCCTTTCTGCAACTTAGTTTAGTTTCATTGAAGTGTGACAGAATTCACTGAGAACCCTTAGAAATAGCCACCCTTTCGTAAATCAGAAGAGGATGACATGAACAGAATGCATCTGTTGTGTATATATCACTATCACCTCCAAGTTTTAACAAACCTCAGGTTGATAAAGTAAAGTAGGGCATCCCCTTGGATTTGTAGCACTCTTGGTGCAATACCAGGTCTCAACACTTTTGGCATCATTGCCAGGGAGGTGTCTAGTAGATGCTTTGATTTTGTTATAGCATTATTTTCTTATTTCCTTTCTTTTCATGCCATTTCAGAAATATAAAAAATACAAAATACAAAAATAACTTATTTTTATACCTCATAGGAGTAGTGATACTCAGAAAAAATAAATAAATAAATAAATAATAAAATAAAATAAAATAAAAAAATAAAATAAAAATAAAAATAAAAAAATACTTGTCCAATACCAACCCCCCCACTTGACCACGTGGTGCAGTAAGAACCACATCACCACACACTTTTTAAGGTAGAAGAGATGGATGGATATGATGACAATGAAGAAGATCTTATTGGGTTTCCCATTCAAGATATGGACATCAATGTACATATGAAAAACATCCCTTCGTATTTCCTTCCCAACTTCCATGGTATGAGGACAGAGGATCTGGAAACATTTCTCTTTGAATTTGATATACTTTTTAGGTCTTATGGCTACTTACACACTCAAAAACTGAGATTGTTTCTTGCAACATTTAAGGATAGAGCTCTTAAATGGTTCATGAGTCTAGGTACTAATTCAATAAGATCATGGAATTATATGAAAAATATATTTCTACAAAAATACAAAGATCACAATCTTAGAGAATAATTTTTTAGAATGAACCAAGAAGAAGATGATAGCCTTGAGGATCTAATAGAGAGGTTCATGTATAATGTTAAGATGGAAAAATTGCATCATTTATGATTTGACACACTAAAAACCCTCTTACTTAGAACACTTAGGGATGAGTGGATTGATCTCCTTAATCTCTTTGAGTAAAGAAGATGTATATCAATTTTCATTTGAAGAAATTTGTGAAACATTCAAGCGCATATCAAGAGGAAGGGAAAGAGTAAGTAAGTCAGCATCAACCTTGGTAAGGCAAGATGAACTTGGAAATTTTCTTGATAACTTTAAAAATAAAATAAAATTTTTAGCAATCTAAGTGAACAAGTAGAAATGTTAAGAATGCAAAATGAGAAAAAGAAGATTCTGATACTTTTTTTATCCATGCATAATAATATTCTACTAAATTTTTTTCATCATTCCCCAGGTTTAAAGAGTTTTACCAAGAAGACAATGGAGCAAGGCAATCACAAAAGAAGATATGCTATGTAGCTCCAAGGATACCCTGGCAACCTAGTCCACTTGATATGATGCAGGGACCCACTTCAAAATTTCAAGCTTATTCTCATCCATCTCAAACTAATTGGGACACACTCCCTCCTTGGAGACCTTGGCCATCACAACCCCAAAACCAATCTTGGAAACATGGTTGGCAAGGTCATTAATGGGAAAATCCTCAACATCCTCAATATTTCCCTCAATATCCTCCATACTCGAATCCATGCTATCCCTACCATCCACCTCCACCACAACAACAACCTCAACCACATCCATCTCATATATCCACGCCCACTCAACTACTTGTACCACCATTTCCAAACCCATACAATGAAGTATATCATCTCACTTACAATGCTGAGGTACAACACTACCAAACATATCCTCTTGATCTAAATGGTCTGCATCTTATTTCAAGAAAGGTATTGCAAAGAATATATTTTCTTAATTTTATTGAAGGAAAACATCAAGAAGAAGAAGATCCAAATGAGGAGATCAAAAGATCAAGGGCTGCACTTGATGAAGAGAAAAAAGCAGAATCATATGTTGAGAAATATCCCTGATGTTTACCACCATTTCCTCCATAATAGAAGAGGACATCCAATGTGATCCAACTCATCAAGTGAACCAGGGGCATCACTGTTGAACCTTTAGTTAAACTGAGAGGGGGGGGGGGGTGAATCAGTTTAGCACATTCATGGACTTTTAAAACTTTTCATTAAACTTTATTAACACCTTCATTTCATGATCAATAGAATGTGTGAGCAATCATTATTTGTGAGCAGCAATTAATAAACAGATTAGATATTGTACCAACAATCTTAATATGTGAGCAACAAGTATTATCAGAATAGACATACCATATCAACACATAGACATCATGCACATAGACACCAGATATAAGTGGAAACCCATAAAGGGAGAAAACCACATCTTATTATTGTTGTGATGCAAAGGCAAGATCCAACTCCCTCTCACCACTGATTTTCTGTAGGCACCAACCTACAGGAGGCTCCTACCTCAATTCTGCAAGCTACAACTTGCAAGGAAGCTCCAACTCCCATCAATTTTCTGCAAGCACCAACCTACAGGAGGCTCCAACCTCAGTCAGCTATAGCTGACATCTATCAAGCTACCACATGATAGGGAAGCTCCAACTTCCTCATTCTTTCAAAATAAAATCACTTGCTGATTTACCTTGGATATCAGCTCTGTTCTGAAATTTCTCTTCTGTTTTCCATTAGTCCTCATATCTGCCCTACATCATCTCAGCATCTTCTCGGATTCTCTATCAACTCTTCCTTCTCCTTTGTCTTGCTTCTTTATTTCTTCATTCTCTTACTTCACACTCTAACCACTCTATGCATATCAAGTTGATATTATATATAGAGTTCATCACATGAACGTTTACATTCCTCAGGGAATTTGAAATGAGTAGTCCTGAATTTTTGCCTTCTGCCTCCTTATTTCTTTTATCAGCTCATTCAAAAAAATATAACAATATATATTAATTTCAAATTTATAGTGGGATTTTTTTTTTCCTCCAGATACTTGCCAATGCATCACAAACAATATAAAATCAATTACAACATTTACATTCACATTTTCAGTTACATAAAGACAATTTCACTCAGCCCATTTTCTGGCCTTTGGCTTTGCTGGATTTGTCTTTTCTGCTGTTGTCAGGTAACTATTCTGCCTTCCTCTGTTCATCATGCCTGTAAAATGCCCTGTGACTTTTTCAGTTCCTACATTCTTTATTTACCTCTGTCAGTCCCACATTTTCATCCCTGTGTTTATTCACCTGTTCACTGTACATGTGTGCACCTGCTGCATATATATAACTGCTTTTCCAATTTTATCCTCAAATAAATATAAATTTGGACAATGTCTGTTCATTATCAATCTCTGTGCTCGGGCTACCTGCTTACACACTCTCTGTCCATATATGAACTTAAACTCAATGGTTAAAACTCGTAATAATACTTCAATCCAACTTCTTCCCTCAGGGCGTCCGAATGAACTTTAGCATTATTGCAGTTGTGTAACCGCTGCATATATAATTGTCTTTTAATATAACTACTAATTTTAAATCTGGGCAAATTCCAATGCTTTGGTTTCCTTCACTGGAAATTTAAATAAATGAATACGGAGGCTTTAATATCACCATGGTTATAAACCCGATATAAGCCCTTTATGCAAGGTTATCTCCTTCTATTATTTTACACAAATTAATGTTCATTCTCGGCATTCTAATTTAATATTTGAACCTTATAAACCATAACCCCAATGGTTAGTCTATCCTCCAATACAATGCATTTCATAACTCTTCATATTATTTGTTGGTCTATATGACATATAATAAACCAAAAATAAAATTTTTTCTTTTCCACATAAGTTAATATGCGTGAAGTCTCCATATTATGCCCAAATATCACACTGTCCACTGCTTTTTTGTTTCAATCTACATATATAAAACTCAGTGTATAAATCTAGTTTTATAATTTGACTCCAGTGGTCAATTAGACATATTGAACCCTGATTTATGAATGCATCAATGAATATCTCAACTTTGTAATAAACCTCAATGTATTCGGGCCCACAATTTCGAGCTCTTTGTATCTATTGATGTGATGAATTAAATATTGGTTATAAACCATTGAAAAAACCCCATTACACAATGGTCTTCATCATATTAACAAATATATGTTCCTGGCTTTATTATTTCACATCAATCATCATATATTAACATGTAACGCTAACAACTATAAATGTCCGGCCACAACAATTGTTAAAACCTCTCTATAACCCAACCACAAAACTTATCCCCACCATATTAAACCTCGTTTTATAACATATCGGGTCCACCACAATTCACACATACCTCGTTACCCTTTGCACATCCAATGGCTGGGACGCCGTCGCATCAACACCGATGATCTAGTGGATTAAAATGCATATCGCGCAACCAAACAGCACGAGGGTTAATCCTCCAACATCGTGCGAAATAAATGGTTTTCGTAAACCATTTATGGAAACGCGACAGTCAAGAAGCTATATCGCGTTATTTTCTTCAAAACTGCTTACCATATTTGAGACCACGCGAAAACCACGGTTTCTTTGTTCCTCGGTTTCACTGTTCACTCGAGGTTCTGTTATCGGCTCAGGGTTCCATTCTTTTTTTTTTTTAACTCCGCCGCACCATTAACGCTCCATCCTATCGAATGGCCAACAACAATCTTATATATATATATATATATATATATATATATATATATATATATCTGTGTGTGTGTGTGTGTGTGTGTGTGTGTATTGATGATTCAACTCACCATATATATTAATACCATTCTTCCAAATCATAGGTTACAACGTTAATACGATGCCCATATAATTGACATTCGGCCCCACTGATTAACATGTCTTTCATATCAACGGTTGACCTGATCTCGCATCCGTCTTGAAGATCCAACGGCCCCAATAAAATATCGTGCAGTTTATTATGCATGAGCGTTAACTCGCGATGAGAGTCGGTTTTAAAAACTGCTTAAGGCCACGTGTCAACCGATGGCATTGATCGCGTTCGAATTGGAAATACCGCTTACCTTACAAAAGCGGTGCGATGAAAACCATCGGGTGTTCCAAACCCACTGTCACTGTTCACAACGCTTGTGGTTCCTCTCCTTTTCCCTCAAGGTTCTGTCGTGCTCTTTAACAATGTTTCATTTGTAGTCAAACAGCTTTGTCGCACAGTTCTAATGTTTCATTTTAGAACCATGCCATCGCTTCATAGTTCCTTCGCTCCAGCAAACAAAGAGCTTTTCTTTGATTTAGTTTCATTTTCCACTATTTTTATTCACGATCTCAGACAAGGATAGAACCTCTGACCGGTGTATTTCTCCCGTCAAGTGCATAACTCCACTTCTACGTTGCTCAGACTCTGCATACCGTTTATTCATCAGCAGTGTCACTTTGAACGCTCTTCTGCAGCACTCTGATATATCATCGTCCCCCGACAATCTCATTCATCCTTCATAATGTAGTGTAGCCCCCTTTTTTTTTCGTATAACGCTGGGGTTGACCCTTGTAGGGTATTTACATAGTGATTCAGCTTAATCAGGGTTTGAGAGGGTTAGACCTCTTCACACCAAGGCCACCAATTCCACTTTTTCACAATATAAAGGGTTTCATCTCAGAGCCTATTTCAGAGGTTACCATATATCTATTGAATTTAGGCATATTCATTACTCTGTCTCTCCAGATATGCTATTAAATGGCCCTCTTATACTGTCCTCACTACTCTGCACCTTGAATAGTTCTCTGCTTAAATTTACTACCTTTGCTTCCTCTGCTCCTTGACTGATGTTGCTCCTTACATCTCTTTTACTGCCTTTGCTACCTCTTTGTTGCCTCTGTTCTCTGCTACTTTGCTTCTCTCTTTTCCTTGTTTCTATTTCCGGTGCTCCTCCTTGGTCATTTCCTTTGCCATCAATGAAAACATTTCCAACAATCACAACTATATTGACATATGGTTCCAAACAGTCATTAAGTTGAGGCAACACAATCTTCTCCAATATTACTTGATACAATCCCAGTCAAAGAAAATCATCTCTCATATTCAAGTACATGTTAAATCATGTATTCCAAGTGTGCACGTGATTTTATCTGTCATCTTGATGTGTACATGGCTCCATTGGAAGTATTCCTATACTTGAAAATGGTTTTGTTTTTTTCAAGTAGAGTACGAAAGTGAAAAAGAAAAAAAGAAAATAAAAAAGGGAAAGAATAAAATCTCAAGTGAAAACCTCTTTTGAGGTGTCTGAGATTGGCCCATTGATTGAAAACCTCCATGATGCAGTCATTGGGTTGGGAAAAAAAAATAAGAGAAAAATAAAATATCCTAGGAGAAAACCTCCTTTGAGGCACCTAGGTAGACCTACTACTGGAAAACCTCATTGAGGCAACTAGTAGGCCTTAAAAAAAGAAAAAGAAAAAAAAAATTGCATTTATCCATGTATCTCTATCTAATGAATGTAGGTGCTCTCCAACCTTTGCAAGCTAGAAAATAGAAACTTGGCACAAAAATAAAATTCAGTAAACACCCTAGTTAAAGGTAGGCAAACTTGGACTTCCTCCTCCTATGCTCAGAAGCTCCAAAAGGACCTCAATCACATTATCACATGCAACTTCAGAACCACCGAAGAGAGCTTCAACAGCCATATCAGCAGCTTCAATATCACCTGCAAAAACAAATCAATGGTAAGGCTCAAGTATGCAATCATATAACTCTTCCTTAAAATCTATTTTAGCTTAATAAAACATTAAAAATTGTGAGAAGGAATTTTTTTTTATATGGCCAAAATCAGTAGCAGAGCAACCTTAGCCTTATCTAGCAACTAGCCTCACTTTTTCCACCAAGGAACAAGACAAAAGTAAAAAGGACTTGAGAAAGTGAGCAGTAAGTAGTTCATTGTAATATAAGACAAGGATTTCCAAGGGATAACCAAGGGTGAACGTAGTTCACAGAAAAAAGAACTAAGTTTACTTTTTATGCATGCAAAAAAAGGGAAAAAAAAAGAGAACAAAAAAAAGAAAAAAATCAAATAAAAGGTGGATCCACCACATCTTTGCATGCAAAAAATATTTTCTTAAGGCATTTCAGGACCTCCATGACACACCTACAAGAATAAATGCAGGAAGAATAGGAATACGATTAGCAGGAGGAGTAGTGCATGGGCCAATAAACAGAAATGAAACAAGCCAGCATGCAGGAAAAACCATAAGGTAGGGAGGAAGAATAGGTTGCTCAGAGGATGAGCAATAGTTTCAGTAGGGGGGTGATGATGGGCCTCTAAATTAGACACAAAATAAGGCCCATCTAACCTTTCTTAAGCCCATCTACCTTCCTTACGCGCGCGCGCGCGCACACACACACACACACATTAAATCTCTCCTTCTCCACTTAATAATGTTTTCTTATGCTTCAATATTTTATTAGGAATGTTTAAAGGTAATTTCATATTTGTGCCTAATATTGGTTATTTTTGTAGAATATTTGGAAGATTATGTAGATTTGGAGAAGGAGATAATTTAGGGACTTTCTCCTTGCCACTAGAAGATCAAGAGTGAATAATATCAGGAAATTAGGGAGAAAGCTTGGAGACATTAAAGGGGGTTGTCCACCCTCAAAGGCAGCCAAACGATCCTCATGAGATCCCCTCCAGCAAATCAAATTCCAGAGGCAGCCAAGCAACTCAAGACCAAGTGCAATCAAGCCATACTTTATTTGAGGTCTCTAGAAATTCGAGTTCCAGAGGCTGCTAAGAAAATCAAAGAGGAGGGCACTCAATCTCTATTTACTTGGATTCAAGTGGACTTAATCACCCCAAATATTCTCTCTAGTAGTTCAAGTTCCAGAGGCAACCAAGCAACTCAAAGAGGAAAGCACTCAATCTTTGTTTACTGGGAGTCAAGTGGACTCAATCACTATTTTCTAGGGAGATGTTGGTAGTTTCCCTGTAGAATAAATAGAGCAGAGCTAGAGCTAGGAAAGGGAGAGTCGATTCTTCGATTCCATTTTGGGAATTTTGCTGCAAGTTATTAAGCTTTTCATTGTACTCAGTGATTGGAATTTCAGAAATGTAACAAGGCTATTTTCTTCCTGAAATGAGCAGACAGACTCAATTTTACAGATTTAGTTCTTGAGAGTTGGGCTCATGGGTTAGGGCCCAACCCATGTGCCTCAACTTCTCTGTCATTTTCATCCTTTCCTTTATGTTATTTAGCTAGTTTTATTTCTGATATTTTCATTGCTATTATAGTTGTTGTTGTATATTTAATCCTCTTATTTGCATTGTAGAATAGCTGATAAACTCTATAAAATTGTGAGGCAGTCTTCCCCTCTCATCTTTGTCAATAGAATTCGAGTGGGGTTGACCTTCCCATATAAAAAAAAAATGCTTTTTCTTCACTGTTTTTATGATGCCTTTTCTCTATTTTTTTTACATAAATCTGCTTATTTTTTTGCAGGAATAAACATCAAAATCCCCAAGAATATCATCAAGCCATCCCGTTTCATTTCTCAGCTTTGTTTTCATGCATGAGCATTGTTTTTGTGCCTCCATTTTCCTCCTTGTTATCTTATTTTCATTTGTCGCCCATTTTCATTCCTAAAACACTTGAAAATAATTAGAATTAGACCTCTGCCCTTTCTCCTCGAAACTCTCGCTCATCGTACCTCACTCCATCGCAAATTTCAAATCACTTGTGCTATTTGTTAACACTATCTCATTTCAAGCCCGAATGTGATATCCCTTTCTACTTCCCTTTGGTGCTCTTTTATTAAAAACAACAAAAAACATTAGAAACCACATTTTTTCGCTTTGGACTTACCATCGCTCCTTTTCGCAATCACATTTCCCATTTGGTCTTTGTTAACAAAATTTTCTTCTAGACCCTGATTGCGATATTCCTTTTTCCCTCCTTTCTCCTTCGCTCCTCATTTCTATGTCAAAAAAATTTGAAAGAACCTTACTCTGACTTTTTCTGAAAATCCCTTCACTTTATCGCACTTCAAAATTCTTGTTGGCCTTTGTTAACACTTATCGCTCTTTTCTTCCGATTGCAATATTATTAAATATCTCTTCCACCTTTCCTACCAGCACATCATCTGAATTATCGTCTTTTCACATTTCACAATCATCGCATTTCACATTTCGCAATTCTAGCCTTATCGCAATTCTTGCATTTTTCATTATCTCATTTCGGCCCTGCACCTCACTTAATACCTTCCGCCCCTAAACCCCGATTGCGAAATACCGCAATCGCACCAAAACATCGCAATTGCATTTTGCATCACATATGGTATCACATTTCACACTTCACATTTCCTCCCGACTACACTCTCGCTTCTCCTCCAGCCTTGTGACATTGCGATATTGTGATATCGCATATCGCATATCACACTGCCAGCCCTCCATCGTAATTCTACCATTGCGCTTTCCAAATCCTCCCACTCTAAAGAATTTTTGCGATATTATGCACTTTAATAAATTCCAAACACCTTTTTCACTCCTCTAAGCCTTATACCATGCGATTAAGCTTTCCATGAGCACCTTTAGCCCTTTTTTTCGAACTGCAATCAACACTTTTTCAGTTAGAATTAGATCATGAATAGATGCATCGTTAGAAGCATGGTAGATAGATCATAGGATAAGTATAGTGTGTTTAGTAATTTTTCCAACTCAATGCAATTTAGTTTAGTTTCTTTTCTATCATTTCCTTTCTACAATTTAGTTTAGTTTCCTTCCTGTCATTTCTTTTCAACAATTTAATTTAGTTTCCTTTCTGTCATTTCCTTTCTACAACTTAGTTTAGTTTCATTGAATTGTGACAGACTTCACTAAGAACCCTTATAAATAGCACCCTTTCGTAAATTAGAAGAGGATGACATGAATAGAATGCATCTGCTGTGTATATAGCACTGTCACCTCTAAGTTTATACGAACCCCGGGTTGATAAAGTAAAGTAGGGAAGCCCCTAGGAGTTATAGCACTCTTGGTGCAATACCAAGGCTCACCATTTCCCATGGAGCTTTATAACACAACTTGATGAAAAAATTACATCATATTATACTACTGAGACCATGATCATCATACCATGAGCACCATACAACTTATTAGAGATTTATAATACAACTTAATGCGATATTTACATACATATGCATATATAGACACAACCAAAACACAACATCAAACCATATATAAGAATACATCCGCTTAACCAACGAATAGAGAAGGATACATATCTCGCATCATGTTGGCTTGAGGGGTCTTGTCCCAAGTTCAGATTTGAGGTCAACTAACAAACCCCAGTACTACTTGCTCTTTTGGCAATGACCTTCTTGTGCAAGTCAAGGTCTCACCCGAAGTAGTATGGCAAGGTTTTGGAACCAGGTTTCCGCACCCTGAGAGAGAGAGAGAGATCTAATGAAGTGGGTATCTTTAGATCTTAACAGGCCTGTGCCGAGAAATCCCTAACATTAGGGGAATTTTGAGGTCTAAAATGGGCCTCCTAAGAAAAATGTACAAAAAAAATACACTTTATAAGAACCAATAGGATTCAAGATGATGATGTCAACCATGGGGGATAATTCACCATTTTTTAAGTAAAAGGGTAAAAATATTAAAAAATAATAAAATAATAAAACTACTTTTTCAACTCGTATTTTAAACTTATCTCCCAATGTTTTTGCTCAAATTTCGAGTGGGAGTACTCGTTGGATGCAAAATTTAATTCCTCATCCAAGGAGTACCCATGTTGCATACTTTCGGTGGACCCTGCTACATGAAAAATGATAAATAAATAAAAAAACATGATTGCAATCATGTTTTTGATGTATTTCTCATTTTTCGTGTAGTAGGACCCATCAAAATTATGCAACATGGGTACTCCTTGGCTGAGGAATTAAATTTTGCATCCAAAAAGTACTCCCACTTGAAATTTGAGTAAAAAATTTGGGAGATAAGTTGAAAATATGAGTTGAAAAAGTAGTTTTTTCATTTTTCCCTCTAAAATTTGATGATGTCATCAAATCTTATTTGATTTTTTCCACTATTATTTTATAATTTCCTTAGGAGGCCCATTTTAGACCTCAAAATTCCCCTAATGCCAGAAACCCTTAACAGTATACGTAACAGAATAACTTTCAACTCGTAACTTATAATGTAATCAATTAACAGGAGCAATATGACTAAACATCACTAGATCTATGCATTCATTACTCTTTAAAGCATCACATCCACGTGCGCACATAGCTAGCAGTATTCGGCATCACAGAAATAACAGGGGAAATAACATGCGGCGTAACATATCACAGAGACAATTGATATTAGCAAAACGTCCTTCTATTTATTAATACTTCAGATCCTTACAGACTCTTTCACTAGCCCGCACACGTAGCTAGCGTGGTCTGCACACATAAATAATTAAGGTCTTCACGCACACAGCCTGCAGGAACCCTTACACAGACAAGTTCGCACAAATACTACCACAAAATATCCAAATCCACGTTCAAACTTATCCAAAAACTTAACCTTTTAGACTCAATCTATGCACTTATTTATACTATTTAGCCTGTGTTATCCTATGGTCCAAAAACTATGGATTGCAGGCCCTTGGTCTACCCTTTTGACCCATTACATATCATGAGGGGTTTTGACCCACCCCAAAACCCCTACGTAAGACTAAGTTATTACAAAATATGGAAAAATTGTCGGACTTAGGGTACCCTGCTCCAATGGGCCCCCAACACAATATTGTGACTCGTCTCAAGTCACACTGGTAATGGGGTCTTCACTTTGATCTCAAGTGCCTCGATAGCCACAGAAAATGGGAGCAAGATACCAGTGATTTGGTCTGCGACGTTCTGCACGGCCTCGACCAATTGTTCTGATGGGGGCCCTTCAATGGATGGAGTGACCTATTTCATTATCTAGTTTAGACTTCGGACGGCAGCATCAAGGTCCTGAGAGAGTGCCATGACCTCCTCCTCCTAAGGCTTGATGTGATTAGTGAAAATTTACTTCCGATGGTGGAGTGCCTCCACCTTGCCTTGCAGTGTCTGGTTGTTGTGAAGGCGTGCTCTTTCACATGCATTTCCTGATTGAGTTTCTTGACTAAGCATCTGTCTACACCGAAGTCCATAGCCCCATGGCTTTGTCAATCAGGGAGGAGCCATACGTGACATATGCTAAAATGCTAGCCACAACATTCTTGATTGTAGCTGTTCATTGTGTGCGCACTTCAAGGGGAGTCTCAGGCTTCAGTTGTGCCTACAACACAACAATATACTGTTCAAAATCTGCCTTTACTGACTGAAATTCTGACCTTGAAGCTTTGAGAGCTACAACTAGGCCTTCTACTTTAGCTTGTGGTGCGGCAGAGGCCAGGATAGCAATGTCGGGGATGTCGCTGCATAGCCTGTCGATGGCACTTTTTAATTCCGATCTTTGATCTAAGGCTGTTGGCTACACTATCTGAGCCTGATGAGACTCTTCTACCTTGGTGGTTGTGTCATGCTCAGCCTCACCAACTTGCTATTGGGTGCACACCTCCCTATCCTGAAGTTCTATTGAAAGGAAGATGTGCAACGCGTGGAGCTTCCCACTTGGAAACCTGGCCAGGTCAAGGCTGACCTCAGAGCAAGCGTGGACTTGCACTCATAAATCTACTAAATCGAGGGATACTGCAATGCCCGAGAGGGGGCAGACTCTAATTCTTGTGGTTGCCACAATTTTTGTAGAGGACAGGCTCGTTGGTACCATCCTCACTTGATCCGCACTCGCTTGAATCAGCCTCGCTTGATCCACGCTCACTTGTAAGGTATCGGCCTTCAGCTGCAGAACTTGTAAGATGGAATTTAGGGCTTCCACCGCAGCCTTGTTCTGAGCCTCTATGGTGCTCCATCAGTCCTTAGATGCCAGGTTGATGACATCGACAATTTTGTAGAGGTCCTCCCGAGTTAGAGTAACCGCCTCTTCCCCGCCCGTCTTGGACACTTTTCTTTTCTTGCACGATCATTGAGAACTTTCTTCTCCATGCTTGAGGCCACACGAGTATTCTATATGAGCTCCACGAAGCCCATCCAACCCACCGGGGTCTATCTCTGTGTGGTCACTGCCAAATTCCTAATCTTTGTCTGCTTCGTCATCGTCGTCTGCATCCAGGTCTTCGTTGGTGTCTTGATAATTTCCACCGGTCTCCGGGTGCCGCTCAGTGGTATCTTTGGGCACTGTGTCATGCAGATCCAGGGTTGTCTCTATCGGGGTTGTTTCTTTCCTGGAGGTGGACGGCACTACTGGCTTTGCAGGGCCCAGCCCAATCTTCCACGACTTTGGCCACGAGGAAACAACCTGATCAACCTCCTCTTCTATAACCATGTAGGGTAGGGGATACCAATTAGGGCTCTTACAGGCCTTGATCATGATCATTGTGACCTGAAACATCACCACACTCTTATACTTCTCATATACGGCACGTAAGAGGCATGGTTGGGAATGAATAGCATGTGTTAATGCGTTAGAAAACAAAACCCAAAAAAACTTGTTTTCTTCGACCCACTTCTCATTTTTCGAGTCCCATAAATTTTTGTAGTGCGCCCCTTCACAGATGTCGGGCTCAATGTCGGGAAGGACTGTGTCCTCTGGGGTCTCCCATGCGACCAGAGCAATCAGCAATTGAAGCTATGAATAACATAACGACTTCCCCATTTCCTGTGACTCACGCACATTCTCCAGAAACTTCTCACAGAGGAATTGAGACTAGTTTTAGAGCACCCCTTTTTCACGCTTTTCCACCAAGGCAATGAAATGCGCTGAATTTTTTTTTTCTCGGCATTTCCGCTTAAGCTTACATCCTAGGATTAGGGTGCCCACATGCACCACCTGATCATTGATATTCTAGACCAAAAAACCCATTTTTCTGCTCGACCGCATATGTTTCATTTACTTCATTAGAAACCTTCAGCTCAGTGTTCTTACTAAAGCCTTTCAGCGGATGGGGCCTCCTCATAGGTAGGTCGGTGATCCTTTGGATTAGTGTGACATCAATTGGGACTCTTCCTTGGATCCAAAGTGTGCCATCATGGACCAAGGTCAACCATTAGCGAACACAAAGGCTAGTGATGGGGTACCACCCAAAATAGGGGATCTTGAGCATGTTGAGGACTCCTGCGTTGTGCAATCTGCATGCCCATGACATCGTTTCTACCTTCAAGACATTATCATACAAGACATTTTCCAAGTAATTTTTAGGGGTGAGCTCCGGAAATGTGACTTCATTGGTGAGATCATAATCATCAAACTTCATTTGGGGCAGCATGTCGTGCATTTCGTCGACCATAGGGACATCTTGGGGGCATAAGGACAACTACAGGTAGTCCTGTACCACATCAAGGTTCTGCGGCTTACACGTTAAAGGCTTTCGTGGTTTAACATATGGTGGCCACCAAGAAACTAGATCTGTTTGCAGTGGCTCATCAGCCATCGATAGTTTGGACGGGTCACCCTTGGTGAGTCGCACCTTAGTATTTTTTCTGGGAGATGTAACATTCCTCAGGGAGGTGCAGGGCTTAGAAGTAGCCCACTTCAATACTTTTCCCTTACCCTTCACTTTCATTGGGGTGGATGCAACTTCCTCCATCTCCAGAACCACTTCTCAGACCTCATATGATTCTTCCTCTATAGACTCCGCGAGTGGCGTCGAAAGCTCTTTTGCAGGATTGGTGGCCATAATCTTGGCTTGGAATATGAATTTGGGGATACTACCGTCGGAAAGGGATTCACAACCAAACATGTAGATCACCCAGGTGGCCGCAAGACAAAGCTTTTAGATGATCACGAGGCGCTAATTGTTAAAATAGTAAATGGACCAACTAAAACCACTTCCCTTTTTATTATAAGCCGCCCATAGTAAAAACGGTTAGGTTACCATTAATTTCCATGTAATACTAGGAGAGAGATAAAAAATATTCTGATATTGCTTCATTAAATGCAGCCATACCACTACTCCCAATGAAAATTCTATTTGTTTCCCTTGTTCTACGGTTACAATGGATAGTTTACTTTTATGTGTAGTACCCAAGTACCTTAGTCACACTTGTCTGCGCCTTCCCGTCATAGCATGTGTACATCCATCAATTGTGATGCCCCGACCATATACTCATTTGGTAGGCACTTGATTATCTTGATAGGGCTTCTGACGAATGCCATTAACATACTTGGGAAGGTAATCAAGTAATGGTAATGCACCGCACCACCATAGGTAATCTCTTTTACTATATAGCGGCCTAACCAGTACTTACAAAAATTCCCTAGGTGGCACGCAAATTGAATATCATAGAGAAAAACCAACTCTTCTTCCTTGAATACCTTCTGCCGAATGTGGCGGTCATGCCAAGATTTTTCTCGTGCCTTCTACACTTGCTGATGAAAGTTAGAAAAAAATCGATCTTCTTCCAAGGAAACCAGCTGCGCCAACCTCTCCTCCATAGTGTCAAGCTCTACCATATTTATGAAAGCCACAATGCGCAGGATGGGGACAATATATTCCATGGGCATGATGGTTTCCTGTACATAGACCATTCTAAAAGGATTCTTTCCCGTCAGCTTCTTGCAGGTAGTCCTATAAGCCCACAACATCGAAGGGATGTGCACATCCCAGTCATTACGATTGGCATTATAGACCTTGGTAAAGGCAATCTCCATTTTTTTTTTGAAAGATTCTATAGCACCATCAGCTTGTGGGTGATACGAAATGCTCTTCATGCGATGGATCTGAATTATTCCGTCAAAGCTTCAATAGTCTCGTTAACGAAATGCGTACCTTTATCACTCATTAAGATATTTGGGTAGCCAAACTTGGTCAAGATATGCTCAAATATGAAATGCGCAGCCGTATCTGTGGTACAATCCTTAACAGCCTTTGCCTCTGCCCACCTAGTCACATAGTGTGACACAACATTTTGTCACTGTCCCTGAAATCCCTCGTCCTGCATATTGGAGGATCATTCCCGTGACTTGTGAACAGTGTCATACTTTGCAAACACCTTCTTTGCATCCTTCTGCATAAGGACATCATTTCTCCTGTTGGACATTTCCTCAAGAAAGCACACAAAACCTATGTTTTGGCCTTGGCACGAATAGCCAGTTCGTCCCTCTCGCTGAAGTGGAAGATTTGCACTAGATCCCACACCACCTAGCGCTCTGTCTCAGTGCACCCCCCGTGCCAAGCTGTTTTAGGAATGTTTTTTAAAAATTAGAGGCGGACGTTTCCTTCTAACCACCTTAGGGATGAGTCACTAGAAGTGGTTAAGTTGAGGAGCCACAGATCTCTCTCTTTAGACATTGGTTTTCACCTCCCATGGGACACTCCTTAGAGATAGGCCTCCCTTCCATAATTATAGGGATCCTAACCTCTCCCTCTGCCTCTATATAAACAGGCCTTCTCCCTTTATGAAAGCTAGCTGAACATATAGCCAAGGAGCTGAACTTGGAGAAGAATACTATAGCTGAGTAATTGCTATCGAGAAGGTAGAACCAAGGAGAACTTCGTAAAGAGAGTCCCGTTTGACCTTTGTGAGACGCACTCCGCTTGAACCTTGTTGGAGGAGATCACAACATTGAATCTTGGTTGTACTCTTCCTTTCATTTATTAATATACTCGACTATGGTGTTGGTTCCATCATTGTGTTATGTTGTTTATGTAATGCAATTTATTTAGTCCTCTTCGACTGACTGATAGTTATGAATGTGAATGAGTACATTGTATATCGTCGTTGTTTCTTGTGTGTGCAGGTGTTTGAGAGTGAAAGTGAACGGATCATTATCTGTCAACCTATAAGTGAGGAGCGAGCCACCCTTTTTGACGACAACAACAGCATAAGACCTTTGGTAATTCATCTATCGAATCTTTGTCCATTCATTAACTAGGAATCAATATTATAGCTTTTCTCTTTTATGGCTAGACCCACTCTAGGGCTAGTGGGATCACCTCTGTTCGCAGAGGGGATTTACCTCACCAACAAATTGGCGACTCCACTGGGGATCAGTGCAAGTTTTTATTTCACCCATTAGGTCTTCTTTGGTCTTTTCTTGCTTGTTTTACCTTTTTTTATTATTCTGCTAAGTCCAAGAGCCTTGTTCAGCCCCAAAGGATCAGATCTAACCTCTGTCTTTCAAATTTTTTCCTTTTACCTGAGTGAACTGGCTTGGCATGTTTTCTGCTTAGACAGACACACCGATTGGCACATGTTGCTAGTGTTTCGGTCGCACCATCCCCTCTTTGGCACTGATTATAGCCAAACAGTCGCGCCAACCCCTATAGGTGTTAGGGTTTAGTCTTTTTTGAGGATTTTTGGTCAGTGCTTGTGCTTCTGGGTTATTTTAGGTATGCATTGAGTGCTTTGGGATTGTTTTTTATTGTGATTAGCTTCCTTCCTTTAGTTGTTTGTCGCATTGTAGCCTTATGGTTTTTAAGTGCTTTGGTATGCTGAGCCTCCTGTAGGAGTTTGCGCCTTTTTTTTTCGCAGTCAACTTATTTCCTGGTTTAGTTGCATTCAACTACCTTGATCCATTTTATTGATTGCATTGGTTGAATGATTCTTGACTCTTTCCTTCAATTTTGCTTCTTTTCACTCCAGGCATAGATCACTGCTTGCATGGGTCTGTTTGGAAATCTTTCTTCAATTCGAGATATTGCAACATTGGTTTGAGTTTTGTTACATTTGTCCTAGGTTGATTGAAATTGCTTCACTTCAACTCTCGCATTAACGTTCTCACACTGGTGTTTTTGTTTGTTTTTCATGTCATTTAGTGCACTATTTTCTCTATTATATTGAAAAAAAAAAGAAAAATGTTTGCATTCTTGTTTGCATCATGAAATTGGAAGTCTTTCGCATATCTAGCATTGGACATTCTAGGAAAGATTTCTTGTTTCCATTATCTTGCATCAGATACTATAGTGGATGTTTATGTGTGTTCTCATTATTTTCTATCACTTGAAAAATCCTAGCTTTTTCGTAGATAGCTTTTCAGCGAATGGAATGGTATCTTTTGGCATGTAGCTTGTATTTAGGGATTTTTGAGATCCAACATTCGGTAGGACCTTGAAATTGAAACGTAAATACAAGATGAACTTAAAATTTAATCAATTAACCTGAGGCAACATTGAAACCTAACAATACATCTAGTGGTCTAAGTTAGAGACATGTTCCAGCGTCTTTAAACCTAGCAGCTATCGCTCACCATCCGGCTTCAAACAGCACTAGTACGGACTTGTGCTCCTCGTACCATCCAGTATATAAAGGGAGACCCCTCTAGGTTGCAATCCTTTTATCTATAGGAAGCCGATTCTACTGCCTTGTAACCGTGATACACCGAACATAGCATTCGAGGAGAGTACCTACACGTACGTCAAGTCCTTGGTCATTTTTCTTTCATTTGATCACCAAGGTGTATATGGCAGTCCACAGAAACCTGATACACCCTTCTACCTAGACTACCTGAGCAGTCATTTTCGATCTTTACTAACTCCATAAATTGAAAAGATCATCGAGCACTTTTCCTTTCACTGTCGCTTAAAACTGAAAGTGACTAGAGTCATATTTTTCCTGTTTCTTGACACTTAAAACATGAAACAACGAAATTTTGGTTTCAATGTGGTAAAATAAACTACCTAAAATTACACGCCCATTAAAGTTTGATTGTTTGGCACGTCTTTTTTTGCCTTGGTTTTTATCAAAGAGTCTTCATTTTCGATCCCTTTTCCTTTCTAGTTTGCTACGGTCACAGTGGCGGAACCATCGGTTTCGTCTAGTGGTAGTCCTTTCTTGGATGATTCATCTGAAACTTCTCAAACCTCTAGGTCTACCGAGCTTCAACAGCCTATTCTCTCATCAGAGTACACGTTTGGAGAACCAGTTGAGTTCACTTGGCCTCTTTCAAACGCTTGGTTTGGGTTTGGGGTCGGGGAGCATTTTCCCCCTCTTACATCAGGATCGCCATTTTTGGCTTCTATCATACCTCCTAGTCCCCATAGTCTTTTACAAGATCTCATGGCGGATTTAGACATGGACTCATCTGGTCCTATTGGCAGTGAGGGGATTCCTGTTTCTGATGAATAATACCATATTTTTCTGGAAAACATCCCTCAAGAGTCCGCTCAATATTCACCATCGGTGTCACTTCCAGCCGGATATAGGTCTTTGGGTTAGATTATGGCCGGTATTTCCTCCATGGCAGCATCAACTCCATCAAGGGGTCTGGTCCTTCCATCATTAGGGATGTCACCAATGACACCTATCTCGTCAACACCTTTTGTTACATCTGTCCCAACTAGACCTACTGTCTGCATGGCTGCCTCAGCACCAGTTGTCACCACTCAGTCATCAAGGGCTTTGCCTTCGGTAGAGACTTAAATTTCCATGGAGATTCTTGACGGCCTTTCTTTCGAGGAACATCGGCTAGCTACTCAGCAGCAGAGCTCCTAGACTTACCAGTCCCCTCACAATTCTGGTGAGCCTTATCTTTCTCATTATGACGCGATCAGTAACCCCAGTTATGCACTTCTGTTTCATTATGATGAGTACGGAAACCCTATCTATTTTCCTACTCCGGAAGCTTATAAGTTCCTTTACGGTTTTAGACCTACCTTGCCTGTGCAACCTTCCAACCCACAAGGATAACTCTTTCAGGGACAACCTTCGATTCAACAAGGGTGTGCTTATGACCCACAAGGAAAACCCTTTCAGGAACAACCTTCGGTCCAGCAAGGATTATTTTACGATCTGCAAGGACAGTATTACAATCCACAAGGCCAACCTTTACAAGGTCAACCTATGATCCAACCTGGGCAACCTCAAGGACCTGCTGGGAAACCGATATATCAACCAGGGCCTTCATATAGTCCTGGGGGATAATTTTATCCATTTCAAGGACAACCTTTTGTGCAACCACAACAGCCATATCTTCCAATTGGCCCAAATGTTGCATAGCCAGGGCCATCTTATGGTTCTTCTTGAGGTCAACCTAGTTATTAAGCATGGCCTAGCCCATCACAGTCATCAGGCCAACCTACTCCGCAGGGGCAACCTAGTGGCCCCCATCAGTCAGGTCAACCTACTCAGTAAGGACAAGCAGCACAGATAGTTCACCCTGCTCAGCCACCACTCTACTTTACACCGCAGTCGGGTCAACCTGCGCGTCTGATTTATCCAGCTCAACGAGGGCCTACTTATCATCAACCTGTTCGACCCCAAGGTGCTTATTACCCTCAAGGTCAATATCGACCGGTTTACCATGCGCTTCAAGGTTCTACTTATTACCCTCAACTGGCAGGCTATACTTACATTCCACAGCAAAATCTTTATGCTTCTCAATCAGGACCCTCATATACTCAGAATCAGTATCCTGGTCCTCAACCTCTGTATCTTGGTCCTCAGCTGCCATATCAGCCGAACTATTTGAATTATACCCCTTATGGTTCGAAGCCTTCGGTACAGAACCAATGGGGGCAGATTTACACTCAGCTAGGATGGAATGTGGGTACTGGTCCTTATCGAGGACCTGCTATGCCTTTCAACCCTCAATTACCCTTTCTTGCCATGTTGGAATTACCAGATGTGTCCAAATTAATGAATGATCCAATCCTTCATAATCTGTATTGGCCTCCAGTTCCAACCAAGGTTCCTGCTGATTGCCCTAAGTTTTAAGGCAAGGCTGGAGAAGACCCCCAAGCACATGTTATGACATACCATTTATGGTGTTCTTTGAATTCCTTGGTAGATGACTCTATTCGACTCTGTCTTTTCCAGCGAACTCTCAATAGAGCTGCTACTAAGTGGTACATCGAACTATCTCATGGTATCTTTCAAGGTTTCAACTCTCTTGCTATGGCGTTCCTTAATCATTTCCAGTTATCAGTTTGTTATGAAGTCGAGACGCATCTCCTAACATCCTTGAAACAGGACCGGGCTACCCATATCTCGGACCACATTCATGAATGGAGACGTCGTCGTTGTCTAATCAAATTCGAAATTCCTGATCAGCTTCTTACCCATTGGTTCACCACCTATTTTGTCAATCAAATTTCAAAAGATATAGCCATGGTGGCATGTGTTACAGAGGAACAGGCCATTGCTCGTGCCCAGTACCTTGATTTAGTGTACTCTCAATCGGGCATTTTGTATGATATCTTGAATGATGCCCCATGAACTGGGCCTTCTAAAGTGCTGGCCACCCCATCCGTTGATGGCGTTATTGGTTCAGTGTCCTAGACTTCACGTAAGTATTCTAACACTGGGAAGCAAAAATCAAAATTTTCCAATGATTCTGCTTCTCAGCCTACCCCGGATTCTGGAAAAACCTCGGAGGTCAACGCCGTTCAGGCCAATCCTGTGGAAAAGACATCCAAGGGGAAAAATAACAGAAAAGGCAAGGCCAAAGCCGATGCCCCAAAACCATATTTTTCTAAACCTCGTGCTGCTGATGGTTCACAGCGCAAGCTGAAGTATCCCTGTCTAATTTTTGATAAGGAATACTACACTAAGGATTGTCCTAGACGAGCCAAAGTTAGTAAATTTCTCAAAGGAACTAAGGGAACTCCGATTGTCCTCAAAGAACCTTTTCCATCTCAGCAAACACAGATGGACGAGCAACCTACGCCATCTACACCGTTTGGCTCTCAAGTTTTCATGATGAACGGTTCTGCACCCGTTTCCATTGCTACTTGATCGAAATATTATACTGGGTCGCGTCAGGCAGCCGAGAAAGAAATCACTGATGGTCCTCCTCCCCCACCTGCCTCTAGTCCTCTTGATATTGAAAGGCCTAGTGCTGAACCCATTGTACGACCACCTTCTAAAGGTGTTCTCCGGAAATCTTCTTATAATATTAATGCCTGTGCTGCTAAGCCTAACAGTATTGTTGAGGATTTAGCACAGGCACCATCCGCTATGTCCGCGTTAGAAGTGCTTCAGAGTTTTCCATCTAAACGGAAAGTGTTATTATCTGCGATCGATGGAATTGATCCTATTGATTCTAGCCTTCTCTCTTTCAATTTACAGAATTTTTTCCCCCAAATTTTGCACCAGATTGCACTTGTCATACAAGTTAGCATTAACGGTATCAACATCCATAGAGCTGTTGTGGATGAAGGTGCGTCCACTTATGTCATGTCATCTGCTTGTTGGAAGGCTATTGGCCCTCCAACCCTAAATTCGTCACCAAATTCCCTTGAGGCATTTTATGGAAGGGAATCGAAACCCTTGGGTCTTCTCGTCAGCTTGCCAATCACGTTGCAAGGAAAGATGGTCAATGTCGAAGTAGAAGTAGTTGATGCTAAACGCAATTACAATATTCTACTCGGTCGCAATTGGACTCACGCTATGCTATGCGTTCTGTCCACCCTCTTTCGTCTTCTAAAGTTTCCACATGAGGGAAAATCGTTATTGTCGACCAGTTTTCATTCTTTACCTCGTCTTTTGAGAAAAATGTTCCATACGTGGATCAGATTCCTTCTCCCCTTGACAGCATAGGGCTGGGTATTTTCAAAGACCCCGCCCTCATGGGTATCTTTCCCCTTCTGCCACCAAATACTGTTCAATTTAATATGATCTCTCGGTCAAATGACCCATGGATTGTCCCTTTACATGAAAAGGTTGATTCATTTTGGGATTCGATACTGATTACTCCAATTGAAATCAATTATTGCGAGCTTGTAGCTGCATCAGATTCTCCCCCTTATGAGGATGCTCCTTTGAGCATGTCTCTCCATGTTTATTCTCAATCCCCCTGGCTCGACGATACGTATTCGCCTAATCCTTTGGAAGAAGTGTTTCCATTCGATGAGGCCATCATGGAAACAATGTCTCTCGAGGACCTACCATGGAGCGATGGGCATCATCGTTCCTCGTTTATTCCTGGCCTCGGGGAAATTTCTAACTGTCTTGAGCATTTTGCATCTCAGTTTCCTTCTCTGCCACTTCAAACGCCTATCTTGACTCATGAAGTCTTAACTGAAGGTAACTTGAGTAACATCACCCAGACGATGCCTATAGACATTTCCATGAAACCGGGAATTGTCGAGAACATCCATGTCGGAGTCACTTACTCTTCCAATGAATTCCAAGTGTACACTAGCCTCTTTCACGAATTTTGTGATGTTTGCGCCTAGTCTTATGAAGAGATGCCTCGAATCAATCCTAGTATTGTGGTGCACGAGATTCCCACCTACCTTGATGCGAAGCCTGTTCGCTAGCATCTTCGTCCAGTGCATCCTTGGAAAGCCGCCGCCATAAAAGCTGAAGTTGAAAAACTTCTCAAAGCGGGTTTCATTTATCTGATTCCTCTAACAGATTGGGTTTCTAACATTGTTCTTGTGGACAAGAAGTAGGGAACAATTCGCTTCTGTGTTGACTATCGCGATATTAATCGGGCCTGCCCTAAGCATAACTATCCCACCCCTTTCAATGATCAGATCATTGACGATTGTGCGAGGAGTGAGATTTTTTGCCTTATGGATGGATTCTCTGGCTATAATCAAATCAACATTCTCCCGTCTAATCAACACAAGACCGCTTTTATCTATCCTTGGGGAATGTTCACGTATAAGAAACTCCCTTTTGGCTTGAAGAACGTTGGGGCTACGTTCCAGCATGCGATGTCTTATGCCTTTCACGATATTCATCATATTTTTCAACCATACTTTGACGATCTTCTGGCTCATTCAACTGTGCGAACAAACCATCCAGACCATCTTCGCCAGATCTTTCTTCGTTGTAGATGCTACAACATTCAGCTCAATCCACATAAATGTGTCTTCTGCGTTGATTCTAGTATACTTTTAGGGTTTAATCGTATCCAAAGATAGAATTCGCCTCGATCCACTTAAGGTTGAGGCTATTGTTAATATCTCCTCTCCATCCTCATTACACCAGCTCCAAAGTCTCCAAGGGAAAGAAAATTTCTTATGACGTTTTATTCCAAACTATGCCGAAGTAGCCAAAGGGTTCACACGACTTTTAAAAAAGGACGTCCCTTTTTGTTGGGATGAGATTTCTCAACAATATTTTGATACGCTTAAGATGTTGCTTGTCAATGCTCCTCTATTACGTCCTCTAGATTATCATTGTGATTTCAACCTATATCTACTTGCCTCCTTTAGTACGATTGCCATGGTTTTTGTTCAAGATGATTATGATGATAACGCGCATGTTATTTACTACTTGTCTTGAAACCTTCTCGACCCTAAAACACGTTATGCACATGTTGAGAAGTTAGCGCTGGCTACAGTCCAGGCCATCCAGCATTTCCGTCATTATATCCTTTTACGGACGGTAACAATGATTTCTGATTGTAACCCCATGACCTATATTCTGTCTCAATAGTTGTTGGGGGGAAGGTACTGGAAGTGGATTTTTATCCTCCAAGATTTTGATTTGGAATTCACTACCTCCAAATCAAAGAAATCACTCATTTTCGCTGATCTAATTTGTTCTCTCCCCGCCGACTCTGCCCCTTCTTATTCCGAGGATCATATTCCAGACGAAACTCTTTTCTTGATTAGCACCCCTGATCCATGGTATGGTGATATCATCGTGTACCTCCAGGCTTCTACTTTTAAGTCTGATTTGATGAAAGATGCCCGACGCCACATTCGGCATCAGACGCAACCTTATCGTATTGTCGGAGATACCCTCTATCATGTTGGAGTTGATTCCATGCTCCACCGATGTTTGAACCTCGAGGAAGCTGAGAAAGTTTTAAATGAATGCCACAGTGGTGCCTGTGGTGGTCACATGTCCAGTTATGCCACCGCACAGAAGATCCTTTGTGATGGCTATTTCTAGCTGTCCATTTTTAAAGACTGCATT
The DNA here is from genome assembly GCA_034641835.2 of Pinus albicaulis. Taxonomy (NCBI): domain Eukaryota; kingdom Viridiplantae; phylum Streptophyta; class Pinopsida; order Pinales; family Pinaceae; genus Pinus; species Pinus albicaulis. Next base: position 615,881,805 of record CM076579.1, read on the forward strand.
GTCACAGTATGCAAATCCCATGTGTGCCAGATATATCAATGCAAGATGCATGCGCCACCTATTCCTTTACACCCTTTCATTACCATTGGTCCTTTTGCCAAATGGGGCATCGATTTTACGAAGTGTAACCCTCGCTCAACCCGGGGGGCATGCCTATATCATCGTCGCCGTTGTTTATTTTACAAACTAGGCTAAAGCAATGCCTACACTGGCTGTGGATGGTAATACAACAACACAATTCATATTCAATCATGTTATACTCAGTTTGGTGTCCCTCAAGCCATCGTTATTGATCATGGTTCACATTTTCGGGACTACATGATGGCAGAGATGACATCTAAGTTGGGTCTCCGTCACGACAGCTCAACGCCATATTACCCTCAAGCTAATGGCCAATTTGAAGCCGTAAACAAAGTTCTCATTACTATGCTTCAATGAACAATTGGGATCCATAAATCAAATTGGCATCTCATGTTGTTTTCAGCTCTATGGGCTTACCGAACGTCAATTAAGAGTGCAACTCGATTCACCCTGTTTCAGTTGGTGTACAATCTGGAAGCTACTCTTCTGATTGAGTGTGAAATTCCTTCACTCAAATTAGCTGTGGAATTACTTCCAAATACTTCACCTGAGGAAGAGCATCTCCTCTATTTAGAGAGATTGGATGAATCTCGTCACTTAGCTGCTTTGGTCATTGAAGCACAAAAGAAGTGAGTAAAAGCTCACTTTGACCACACATTTTCCCCTCGTTCTTTTATCAAAGGTGACCTCGTTTTCCTGTACGACCAAGCTCATGAAAATATCGGGGCAGGTAAATTCCAACCCATGTGGCATGGGCCCTACATCATCAAACGTGTGTTACAGAATGGGGCTTATGAGCTTATTGATTATGAAGTTTATCCCTTAGCACAGCCCAGAAATGGGTTGTATCTGAAAAAATATTATGCTTGAGTCATTCATGCATGATATGTGTACATAGGTGATTTTTTTCATTTTTGTGCATGTTTAGGTTTGATGTGCTTTGTAAGATTTTTTCTACTTATTAGGTCAGCCTGGGTAATTTATAATCCTATTGGTGAGTTGATTAACCTACAAGGTATTTGTCTAGGAAAAACTAAGAACAATGTCGTTGAATATAGTGCTATTGTGGAACTGTTATCCGAGGCAATTAACCTCAGTATACGCGCATTTCTTGTAAATCTAAATTCACCGCTTGTTGTTCTTCGACTTAACGATCAGCAGTCTATGGCAAGAAGCGATTGTATCTTTGTGGCCTCATGTGGTGCTTGCAATCCTGCAACCCACGTGATAGTGTGTAGCACTACTTTTAGTGCCAGATCTGAGATGGTTTGGATGTCAACCTTCCTGCTCCCTATTCCTTTGCGTGCCCCTCGGCCCACTCTGTCGATCACCATCCCCATACTCTCCCCAGAGGGATGGGAACCAATCAGCATAGGGAATGCACCCCTCCACGACAATCTTGTGATAAAATACACATCAGAGACTTTGAGTTCGAGTTCTTGATCTCAAAGCACGAACTTTTCTTGATCTTCATCCCAGATATTTATCAAATACTGGAGAAATTCTGGCTGAGCCCGGAGGCACGGTGTTAGGAAGAATTTCTTTAGCCCACAGTCTCTGAGGGCATCCATGCATCGATCATTCTCCATGGCAAGTTCATCTTCCTCATTGTGCTCTCTCTCTTTCCACTCAATCACCATTATTTCTGCTTGGTACTTGCACACATTGTTCATATGAGCATTGTTAGTCTACCTAGGCATTGAAATTTGCAAACAATTGACTGCATTTTCCTTAAATTTATGTGGATTTTTGGGTTGCGCAGTTGGCAGGCCCTCTGTGTAAAAAAGGGGCAATTGGAACGGATCCGTGCCTGAAACCCGCGCCAACCCCGATGCCCTAGTTTTGAAAAATCCTCTCCTAAAGGAATCAAATGACAAATACAGGTAATGAAATTTAGCTTAAAAGATGTCAAATGGTGTCAGCTCTTACCTGAGACTAACAGAATCAATATTGGTTCACTAGATCAGTCACAATCGTCGCCACAAGATCGCAAAGCAAATGGGTCACTGTTGCTCCACAAAGAGGTAAAAGTGAAAAGTAAATAATTTTTACCACCTATGGCATTTTATAACTTTTCAAATTCTTAAATTAGGTTTAAAAACATAATTGTCAATTATTTTATCATATTATTTTCGAGAAATAGGTTTTACACACATCTTTTGTGCAACGACAGGTTTTCACATGGTTATGACGAAGAAATGAGTTGTATTTTATACTCTTTCGGACTCGGTAAAAACACGAAAAAGTCACTACTGGAGTCACCTTTCAGCTCTTTTCTGACTCTCTAAAACTGAAAAGATTGCCGAGACACTTGTCATTTTGAACTCGTTAAATGGCTGCGAAACAATATCTACCCAGTATACGTTTACCCATTTTTTGGGATGGGATAGACCATTTACGAAAAATTAATACCTTAGTCTATTGCGACTAAGAGGTTCTCTCGGATGTTATTTTATACCTTTTCAGATCTGAGAGACTATTTACGAAAAGGGCCTTACTGGATTTTTCTTTTCTGCTTTCTTTTCAAACTCTCTAAACATGAAAAGATGTCGAGTTTTCCCTTTGTCAGACTCGTTAAAAACTGATGACATCGGACTCCGTCGATATGATGTCACTCGAGTTCCTCCTTCCTAGGGCTCGTAAAATGTACTAGGTTGAATTTGTCCAAAGGAAAAAGTTACATCACAAGCATATACTATCCCCTTTAAGCTTGTTTACAAAAATAATTGGGGTACTTGCCATAAATGGTGGGGGAAAATGGAACCAAACTTTAGTCGGCAGTATGTCACTCTTGAACATGGCACTTGTCTGCATTCGTGTCGGGTTGGGGACATCTCACTTCGTCATTTGTTTGCCTCCATGGGTTTGGGTAATTTATTTCGACCTCTCATCTACTCTTTGCCACTTCACCATGACCTTAGATCCCTTGATGTCAAATACTACCAAATCCAGTGTTGTATCACCGATATGTTCAAAATAAGTTTTGCCTCTGCAATTTTCAACCTCCCTCTGATTCTCTGTTAGTCTTGATTCGAAAATCATCATATTCCTCTGTCTTGTGTCGATGATGTGGGAAACATCATGGCCCTCCTTCGACCAGATCCCTTCCTGTCGACTTCAGCTCATTTTCCAAGAAGTTGATCCAGAGAATCCCTTCAGGTGCCCCGAAGCCTGTATGCCTTAATGATAGGTTCTTTGCATCCGTTGCAAGGTTTACTTCATCGGCTTTCGATCGGATGATTTTGTGGGTGTTCGACGTCAGATCACCATTCACATTCTGTGGATTGTACCTTTTGTACCTTGAGATCCATTATCATTATTGGTGGTTTCTCTCACGTTTGTTAATAGCTCTCATTATTGGCTGGTAATCAGATGATGTTCCTGCATTTTCAACTTAAACTCGTCTATTCGCATGCTCGAACTTGCACTTTGTTCGGGTCGGGATGGAGCGCAAGACCCTGGGTTTTGTCTGATGAAATCCAGGCTACGGGTTCTTTGTGGATCACTATGACTTATTACACGACTCTTATGATTGGATGGCCACGACCATACCTGAGTCTATTTTTTGATCCTTATTGATGGATGGCTGGGTCCGTACCTCGGATCTCACTTTTTATGTACTCTATTATGGATGGCTGCACCTATACCACATATCATGTATCAGAGATATCATTTGTATTTGTACTTGTAGGTTTTCCAACAATATTTTTTGGGTCGAACGCGTTCTCATAAATAATTTCACCCCTCCCTCTCTCTCAAACCTCATGCTTTAGGGGGTATCTGTTACACTGCATTTTGTCACCATCCTTGCAATCCCTCGTCCTGCATATTGGAGGATCATTCCCGTGACTTTTGAATAGTTTCATACTCTGAAAACACCTTCTTTGCACCCTTATGCATAAGGACATCATTTCTCATGTTGGACATTTCCTCAAGAAAGCACACAAAACCTATGTTTTGGCCTTGGCGCGGATAGCCAGTTCATCCCTCGCACCGATGTGGAGGATTTTCACTAGAGCCCGCGCCACCTATCACTCTATCTCAGTGTAGCACCCACGCCAAGTTGTTTTAGGAATGTTTTTTAAAAATTAGAGGCGGAAGTTTCCTTCTAACCACCTCAAGGATAAGTCACTAGAAGTGGTTAAGTTGATGAGCCATGGATCTCTCTCTTTAGGCAGTGGTTTTCACCTCCCATGGGACACTCCTTAGAGATAGGCCTCCCTTCCATAATTATAGGGATCCTAACCTCTCCCTCTCCCTCTATATAAATAGGCCTTCTCCCTTTATCAAAGCTAGCTGAACATATAGCTAAGGAATTGAACTTAGAGAACAATACTATAGATGAGTAATTGCTATTGAGAAGGTAGAACCAAGAAGAACTCCGTAGATAGAGTCCCGTTTGAATTCCCGACAAGCCTTTGTGAGACACGCTCTGCTTGAACCTTGTTGGGGGATATCGCAATGTCGAAGCTTGGTTGTACTCTTCCTTTCATTTATTAATATACTCGACTATGGTGTTGTTTCCATCATTGCGTTATGTTGTTTATGTAATGCAATTGATTTAGTCCACTTTGATTGACTGATAGTTATGAATGTGAATTAGTAAATTGTATATCGTCGTTGTTTCTTGTGTGTGTGCAGGTGTCTGAGCGTGAAAGTGAGCAGATTGTGATCTGTCAAACCAGAAGGGAGGGGCGAGCCACTCTTTTCGACAACAACAACAGCATAGGACTTTCGGTAAGTCATCTATCGAATCTCCATCCATTCATTAACTAGGAATCAATATTATAGCTTGTCTCGTTTGTGGCTAGACCCACTCTAGGGCTATTAGGATCGCCTTTGTCCGCAGAGGGGATTTACCTCACCAACACATAGTCAGTGGCAGCAATGATATAACGTGTGCTAGTATTCTTTCCAAGGGGATTGATTTGTCCCACAAAGTCTATAGCACATTTATCGAATGCCTGCAAGGCCATATTCTATTGCATGGGAATTTCATCTTTGCACGAAGGCTTCCCAGTTTGCTGACATGCGTTGCAGGCCCCACAATATACATGTGCATCGCTATGCAATGTGGGCCACCATAACCTAGCATAAAACACCTTCTGCACCATGGTTTTTCTGGCGTAGTGGCCTCCTGCTGCCCCTCCATGAGCTTTAGCCAAGATATCCTATCTCTCATGTTCTAATACATACCTCCACAGTACCTTATCGGCTCCCATATGATATAGGTGACCTGCAATTAGAGTGAAATCAGATGCGTGGGCCACCAACTCTTTCTTCTGTTGAACTGAATATTTCGTAGGTGTTGTTCCAGTTGTCAAGAAGTGAATAATGTCAGCAAAGTTCTCATTAACCACCTTTATAGTGAACAACTATGCATCAGGTAATCCTTCTTCCTAACTAGTTGGCTCTGTCCCACTCTCAATTCAATACAAGTGATCAGGTCTTACATTCAGTCTCCCAGGCTTCACAATAATCTCAAAATCATAATCTTGAAATAGTAGTAAACATCTACAAATATTCCCCCCCAACACAGGCTTATTGACCAGGTATTTTAAATTTGAATGGTCATTAAACATTTTAAAGCGTCGTCCTAATAGGTAGTGCATGTATTTCCGTAGGACATACACTATTTCCAGTCCTTCTCATTCGTAGTAGAATAGTTGCGTTCTGCGCTTTAGAGTTTCCTGCTAGCAAAAGCAACCGAGTGATCAATGTCTTCTTCTCCTGGCTCTGCTAAGACAACCCTAAAATCTATGCTTGATGCATCCACATGCACATGAAAGACCTTATCCCAATCTCGAAATATTGGAATAGGCATGGTGACCATCTTTTCCTTCGGCAGCTCAAATTTTTTTTACACTCCTCATCCCAAAATAAGGACACATCCTTCTTTAGGAGCTTTTCCATTGGTGCAGTGATCAAGGTCTACCCCTGAATAAAATTTCTGCAGTAATCTGTGTGCCCTAATATGGAGTGCAACTGTTTCTCGTTTGTAAGGATTACTAAATTGATGATAACCGCAATCTTGGATGGGTCAACCATCAATCCCTGCTGACATATGATGTGGCCCAAAAAAATTCCAAAAGGTATGCAGAATATACACTTCTTCAGGTTCAACAAAATCTGGTGTTTTCTGCGGGTGTTCAATGTCATGCCTAGGTTCGATACATGCTTATTTACCATTCTGAATACTACGCAATCATCAAAATATACCTCCAAAAACTTATGGATGAATTTTTTGAATATGGATACTACTACGCGCAAGAAAATGAAAGGGCCATTCTTCAATCTGAATGGCATGACGGTGTATTGGAAGGAGACCCATTTGGTTGCAAAGGTTGTCTTACTGTGGTCTTCAAGTGAAATTCTGATCTAATGGTACCCTGAAAATCCATCAGTGAATGAGTACGCTTCCTGACCTCCCACATTATCCAATATTTCATTCAAGAATGGCGTAAGGAAGGGATCATGCACACATGCATCATTCAGCTTGCGTAGGTCTATGCAGAACCTTATTTCTCCTTTGGTTTTCTTTTCTTGGACTACCATTGGGCTTACCCAATCAGACTATTCTATGGGCTCAATGATACATGCGGCCACCATCTTATCTATCTCTTCCTTGAATTTCTTCTTATATTTAGATTTCAGTCGATAGGGTCATTGCTTGACAAGATGTGCATCTGGCTTCAAGGTGATATTAATAACACCCAGATCTCCTACCATTCCCTTGAGCTCAAATGAATTCTTAGGAAATAGATCCTTATATTCATTCAATAGCTCCATAACCTTTTAGAAAGTATCATCGTCTCATTAATCCCCAATTTTGGCTAACTTAGGCTGCTCCTCCATCCCAATGTTGACTTCCTTCAACTTTGATGGCTTGGTAACATCCACTGTCTGTGATGGGGGTCCTGCGACTACTTGTTCTCCTTAGATTCTGGGATTTTGATATTTCTGGGATCTTCGTCACAATCCTCAACTGAAAAATTTCTATAGTTGACAATATATTTCATCTGCATATCCCAAGCTGGCGTAGTACATTCCTTTCGACGAAAATATTCATAAAAAAAAAGAGCATCTATATCTTGTAGGGCTTCGTCCAATTTCTCCTTACCTCCAACTAAGTTGAACGTTTTCATGAAATACTCTGACGTTGTATCCCAATTGCAATTATGTTGTTGAAGCTCTGCATCTAAATACTAGGTGGTGGGTATTGACCCTAATGCATGAATAAACATATGGACCCACTCATTCCAGTTCCTTTCATTCCATACCTCCATCCACATAGCCAAGTGCTTCCACGGATTCCCACAGCCAGAAAAGAGCTCCATGGGTGGGTTAACTGGGGGTTCAAAGAATATGATCATCATATTTTTACATTCCCCCCAGTCTTGGAAATCCCCCTTGTGTGTTTCCCACCATCGCGTGGGGGTTGCGCGCATGACCAAGTCAAATTCCTAGAATCTTCGTTCCTCAGGGACATATTTTTCTAGTGCTTTAAGAAATTCCTTAACACTGCCAGAACCATCAAAGTAAGGAATTTTTATAATCTCTAAGGAGACACACTGGAAGCTCTTTGTGATCTTGAGGAAGCACAACACATATACGTCATGCTACTGGTTCTGCCAATTTTCCATCTTGCCATCCAAATCTGAGAAACATAAAATGTATTTTTCCCAATTTAACATGCCATCAGCGGTAGGGTTGACCCTATCATCATCCTTTGCATTTAGTTTCTAAATATGGTCAACATCCTCCTCACCGCGCACCGGCTCTGTATATCTTTCACCTTTAGTTGGATCTAAAGGGACTATTACCCGTGTTCCATCATTTTCAAATATCATGCTCCTCCTTTTTAGGTTGATGATACCTCCCAAGTCAATAGCCCAATCCAATCCTAATAGTGCGGGGTAAGGAACCACATCATCCACAATCTAGATTACTTCGAAATCTACATATACATGAACTCCTGTAATGTCTACCACAACCTTAGGCATCATTCCCAGTGGAATGATCTTTTTTTGGTTAGCCATGTGTAATTGAATGGTGGACCACTCAAATTTGGGTTGTCCTATCCTCTTCTAGGTTTGTTTGGGTAGGAAATTGGCATCAGATAACAAATCCCAGATGACTTGATCCATTTCATAGTCTCCAATTTGCGTAATCATACGCATCTCCCGACCATACCTCTTTTTGTTCTTATAAATTTTGTTCACAACCTTGGTTTCTGGTCGCGACACTTCCTTTTCCGCGCAACTTTCTATTAGGGTCTGGAGGTTATCTACTACCTTCTGATTATGCAGAAGCTTAATGCAGGCTTGAAAAAATGGTTTAACGTCCTCGTCCACTTTTGGTTGTACGGCAGTTCCTGAAGTGGATGCTTTGTCTTTAGAAAAATCCTTCCTGGCCTCGATGAAAGTCTCTTTCTCTTTGTGTAGGTCCAAGATTTCCCTTTTTTCAGACGCTTTCCTAATTAAGGGTTCATCCATGGCATTTTCTCCAACTCCCCTAATGGCAATACCACTGCGTTTAATTATATTTATACCGGGTCCCTCGTCTTGTGGTTTCGCCTTAACCCGTTGTATATTTTGTGTTGGTGTCTGTTCATTTTTTCATTTTATCTATCAACACAAGATAATATTCAATTACATGATCAAACTATCTGCAATACCCGCAGGATTGGTGCGTAGGATTCATGCAGTCTCTTGCATAATGTCTATCATCCCCACAATTGTAGCAATTTATTTTCCCCCTTCGTCGGCATGCACCTCTGCATCTACCCCCTCCCCGCCCTCTCACAGGGGATCCTCCTCGTCTGGAGGGAGACGCTGGTGACGAGGGATCAATCTGCACGCTATATAGTTTACCTCTATCTATCATCAGGTCATATGTTTGGAAATTATGCTCATCATGACCCACCGACGAGAAAAACCCACACCACTGTTGCTTCAATTCTGGGACATAGGCACCTAACCGTGGGCAATGGTCTGTATCATGCCTCCGAGCCACCCGAAAATCAGCGCACCACAGAGTGGGGGTACTTGATCCAGCAATAACCCTCTGGCCCAAAATACTTGGTCCCATAGCTTGCATATAATCTGACAGCAGAGGGCATTGATCCAATGTGTGGCCTGATACCCTGCAGCATATGCACCAGACATCTATGCTAGCTTCTTTGCCCTAGTCTCTCCGTAAATTAAATTCTAAGTGAATTGCCTCTAATTGGTTCTGGATCTGCAGCGCCCCAATTTGGGTATCATCCCTCGGCGCAGCTTCTACCTTCATAGAAATTTCCATGGCTTCTTCCTACGAATCAATCTTCTGCTAACCCATAGGTCTGCGCAGATGCAATAATATCATGGCGATGAACCATTCCTTATGCTTCTTGTCATCGTAAGAAAATCCCCCGTCACTGATGACTTTCTTCAGCCACTGGTCAGCCTCCTGGATGGACTTTGAGGGTCCTTGCTTAATATCCTTCAGCTCTACTACATATTAAGAGTAAGACTTAGGTTTTCAGAACTGTTGTTTCAGGGCATCCTTGATCTATTATATTGTAGGATTCATGTGTTGAGTGTTCATATTCAACAAGAAGATTCAACACCCATGCCTAGTGCATTAAGCACCTGGTTTCATTAAGCACCTGGTCGTGTTATGCACCCAGACTAGGGTGGGGCCCAGAGTGCTATTTTTGGGTGCATGTCTATTTTGATTGTCCCTTAATTAAGATGGACATTAAATTGTAATCTATTCTCAATGTGGGCTTGAATGAGTTAACTGAAAGTGATAAATTCAGTTATCTAGTGGATTTCGAGTTATATATTTTTGGTGAGGCATGTAGAGTAATTCTAGTCGTAACAGAGTTCGAAGTATAGTGGTGCATGAGTTGGTGCAAGTTGTAAATAGTTTAACTCAGTTAAGTGAGTTAAAATCAGTTGTTATAGTTGTAACTGAAGATACACTAGTGAGAGATTCAGTGAATTAAATTTTAATCAAACTTAGTGATCTGACATGAAACTGAGGATTTACTATTATTAGTTGCATGCATGTCAGATCTAGTGGAGACCTAGTTGAGTTCTAGTTGAAAGGGAGGTTGACTATTAGTTGTAGGATTATTGGCTTGCACACATACAGAAAAACACCTATTGGAGTGCCCATGATACTTGTGCAGTCAAGGCAGGAAATAATTCCTATCTTTCAAGGATATTTACCATCAAGAATTGTGCAAGCAAGGCAGGTTGTCTGGAGGCCGAGAATTGGCTATGTGTTGTTCAGTTTTGCATATGGCAGTGTGAGAAAATTAGATGAGTAATGGAGGGCTCTTGTGAGAAGAATTTTTTATGTAATTGCTTCATGATCCATGCTTAATATACAATAGAATATAGTGGGGTTTTCAGCTATAATCTTTCCCTGGGAAATTATATGTGTTGTGTATGATTGATATTTCTTCATGTTCATGTGATTAACATTTGTGTTTTTAATTCCACAAAATATTTGTAGAAGTGATTCAATTTTTAACTTTATTACATTGTTAGATCAGGTGAATCTAATATATACATGCATGTTGTATAATTTATAAATGGTATCATAGCACAGGAAATTGCAGAAGTGAAGCAGGAGTTGAGTTTGTGACTAGATAGAATTCGAGTTTGCAGAAAGACTTTCTTGGTGCTATAGTTGATTCAAGATCGAAATGGATTTCAATGGCTTGAGGTTAAAGTATGCACTCAAGGGAAGTTAAAACTACATTTCTTGGAAGGGCATGTGTTGAGGAGGTAAATCCCCTCTGCGGACAGAGGCGATCCCTACTAGCCCAGCAGGGGTCTAGCAACAAACAAACAATGCTATGACGCAAGCTCCTAGTTACGAATGGAAAGACTAGGAATAGAAGCCTACCTGGATTCCAACGCTATAACCTGAAGAAGAAGCATCCCCGTTCTTCAGCCCCGGCAGATCACAATCCTTCCACGATCTCCGCGGATGAAAACCTGCACATGGAAGAAACGAACAGATACAAGCATAGAAACCAGCATACGTAACTAAACATCGGTCAGAAAAGACGTTACTCGCATTAACATGATGGAAAACGGAGTGGAACCATAATCATAATCATCTATTAAGTAATAAACGAAGAAAGATTACAACCAAGTTCTGACGTCGCGGCCTCCTTCGAACGGGTCTCCGGTCGTCCACGTCTCGCAAAGCTCGCCAAGGAAAGGGAAAACCTCTCTAGAGTCTCGTGACAATGGTCTCCTTACTTGAGTCGGCCTTAAGGGAAAGAGAGGATTCTTTACAGCACAAAGGCTCTTGGGAATATGGAGATTCAAAGCTTAGGCACTTCAAGACTAGCTTGCCATGGGATTGAGTAGGATTTTATAGATGGGGAAGGAGGGAGCTGGGATCCCTATTATTATGGGATTGGCCCTATCAACAAGGAAGGTTCCATGGGAGGTGGCAAAACCACTTCCCCTCCATAGAACTCCCACAGCCAAACCTCCCAACGCAAGATAGGCAATGGTTTCTGAGTTTGTTGGAACTCAACTTCCACCATCTTTATTTAAAAAACAGTCCGTAAATTGGGTGGTGCGACTACTGCTCTATGACAGAGCGCCAGTTGGCGCAACCTATTTGCAGGATTTTCCCCATTGGCGCGAGCACTGAACTGTCTGCTCGCGCCAATGCAAAAAGGGATGTTTTTCATGATTTTTGCAAGGAGATGTCTCAAGGGAAAATAAAGCTCATGCTTAGAGGAATGCATTGATGATGTTTTCAAGGCATGACAATGTTCACAGGTCACAAAATGGGTCCTCCATTGTGCGGGACGGGGAATGGTAGGGACGGTGACAAATTATTGTGTAACAGATGCCCCCTAAAGTATGAGGCCCGAGAGAGAGAGGAGTGAAATGCTTTACGAGAACATGTTCAACTGAAGGCCCGCCGTCGGAAAACCTGCGCAGAAAGATACAACTGATATCTCAAGTACATGATGTATATGGTATGGACGCAGCCATCCGAAATAGAGTATGCTATAATCCGGATCCAGGGTATGGGCGCAGCCATCCAACTAAGATCAAACAAATAGACTCAGGTATGGTCGCAGCCATCCAATCAGTGAGTCATGTACATAATGATAATAATCCACAATCGCAGCCTGGATTACAACAGACACAATCCATGGTCTTGCGCTCCATCTCGACCCAACAGAGTACAAGTTCAAGCATGTGAATATGTGAGCTGAAGTCGAACATGCAAGAACATCGTCGGATTACCAGCCAATGATGAAAGCTGTTAACCGACGCGAGAGAAACCACCAATAATGACAATGGTCCTCAAGGTACTACAGGTACAATCTACGGCGTGCGAATAAATGAGTTGATGTCGAACACCCGCAGAATCATTCGATCGGAGGTCAATGATGTAAACCTCACGTCGAATGCGACGAACCTGCCATTGAGGCATGCAGGCTCCAAGGTACCATAAGGAGTCTCTAGACCAACTTCCCGGATAATGAGTTGATGTCGACAGGAAGTGACCTTGATCGAAGGTGGGCCATAACGATTCCCACATCATCGACACGAGACAGAGGAACATGATGTTTTGTTGTGAATCAGGATCGTATGAGAAACAGAGGAAGGTTGATATTTGCAGAGGTCAACTTCTCTTGAACACATGAACGGCACGACAGTGGACTTGGCAGTATTTGACATCAACAGATCAGAGGTCATGGTGACGAGGCAGTGAATAGATGAGAGGTCAAAAGAGATTACCCAAACCCATGGAGGCAAAGTGAAGCAACGAGATGAGATGTCCCCAACCCGACACGAATGCAGACAAGTGCCATGTTCAAGAGCGACATACTGCCGACGACAACGACGATGGTTCCATTTTTCCCCCACCATTTCCGGCGAGTACCCCAATTATTTTTGATAACAAGCTTGAAGGGGATAGCATATGCTTGTGATATAAGTCCGCCCTTCGGGCGAATCCATCCTAGTGCATTTAACGAGTCCTAGGAAGGAGAAACTCGGAGAACGTCATTGCGACGGAATCCAATGTCATCAGGTTTTAACGAATCTGACAAAGGAATAACTCGGCGTCTTTTCATGTTTAGAGAGTTTGAAAAGACAGCTGAAAAGAAAACTCCACAGGTCCCTTTTCGTAAATAGTTCCCCAGATCCGAAAAGGTAGAAAACAATATCCGTGAAAACCTCCTAGTCGCGATAGGCTAGGGTATTCCTTTTTCGTAATCGATCCAGCCCAGCCCGAAAAAGGGTTAAACTTATACTGGGTGAATGTCGATTCGTGTCCATTTTAATGAGATCGAAACGACAAGGGCCTCGGCGATCTTTTCATATTTAGAGAGTCAGAAAAGAGCTGAAAGATGACTCCAGAGTGACTTTTTCGTGTATTTACCGAGTCTGAAAAAGTATAAAATACAACTCGTTTCCATCTTTTAAGTCGCAAAAACCCGCTGCTGCACATACCAAGCAAGCGTAAAATCCATTTTCGACATAACATATGCAAATATTTGATAAAAATAACTTTTAAAACTCATTTAACGTCGAAAAAGTTATAAATATGTCTAATTGGTAAAAATAAAATTACTTTTACTATTTACCTTGGTATAAAACAACAGTGGTCCATTTGGAGCAGAAACTTCCGTCGACGATTGCGACCAATCCAGGCAACCATTCAGCTTCTCGTCTGTCACAGGTAAAAGGCGCTCCCTTGCTCTACATTTTCATTCATTTTTTAATGATTTTCCCTTAAAAATCAGTCTTGTATGGTCATTTTTTGAATTTTAGGGCCGCGCCCATTGGCGCGGGTATCGGGCACAGACCCGCGCCAATGAGCTATTTTTAATAAAGGGCTCGCGCCACATGGCGCAACTGTTAGCAAAACAGCCGCGCTAGCGGCCGAACCTTAAATTTCGCCCAAAATTTCGATATTTAGACCAAATTATTTGGAATTTGAAGTTCATCAAAGATCTAACCAGGGGTTTTTGACCATGTGAATGCAGATAATCACTCAAAATGGCAATCGAATGGAAGGAACGAGAGCACGGAGACGAGGATGAACAGGCCATGCAAAGCCAAGCTTGCATGAATGCACTTAGAAACTGTGGATTGAAAAAGTTCTTCCTCACGCCATGTTTACGAGCTCAGCCCGAGCTCCTCCAGTATCTAATCAGTATCTGGGACGAACAGGAACAGGTGTTCAGGTTACGAGACCAGGTGTTAGAACTGGAGGTCACTGACGTTTATTTCATTACCGGATTGTCCCGCAGAGGCCCAATCCCTGTACTGACTGGAAGCAGACCATCCGGGGAAAAGATGGAACAGGTAATGGCACGGGTGTGCCGAGGGGCACAAACAGGATCAGGAAGCAAGAAAGTGGATATCCACACCATCCCTGATCTAGCACTGAGAGTAGTTCTCCATACCATTACGCGGGCTGCTGGGTCGCAGGCTCCGCACGAGGCCACGAAGACTCAACTCCTGCTGGCCTCAGAATGCATGGGTCCCCTACTGTTCAACTGGGCGGAAGCAGTAACTATCAACATGAAAAGGCAGCTCACAAAGTGCAAACAGGGGAAACTGAAGCAGTTCGGTTATGGTTCCATCTTGGTATCGTTCATTCTGGAACGCATACCAATCTTCCAGGGCCAAGGGGCCGCAATGGCGAGTCCGATACCACGAGAGCCACGAATGGCTCGCTGGGCAGCACTGATGTCCTGGAGGCCAGAGTTCTTTAGGTGGCTACGGCGCCAGCTGATCGTCGTGGAAGATTGGCCCTATTCGAGAACTGACTTTACCGGGGACCCAGATCTCCCACTACCAGAAGGAGATGACTGGGACGAGGAGCTGGGTAAGACCTCATATTTTTGATTTTAAGTTTATATGTTTTTTTTGTAAATACACATTCTTCTTAACACAATTATATATGCATG
Source organism: Pinus albicaulis (assembly GCA_034641835.2). Lineage (NCBI taxonomy): Eukaryota > Viridiplantae > Streptophyta > Pinopsida > Pinales > Pinaceae > Pinus > Pinus albicaulis. The sequence goes on from CM076579.1 coordinate 615,896,842, forward strand.
CAGATGTAGGACCTGAGAGACCAGCCGGGATGTCTCCAATCTCCCGGAGGACACAACTCGCCCCTGAGATCCAGGGAGAAGGCACCGGAGGAGATGAACTGATCCAGAACCTCGAGGGGATTGCCCACGGGATCCCAGACTATGCCCGGCTAGCAGACGTACCGATGGCATACCAGCGCCATATGGTGGGAGTTGCGAATCGGATCCACCGAATCCTGAGGCGCCTAGTGCGTGCAGTGACGTGCTATCATGAGCACCATGCGGATTAGTCCATAGGATTTATACCACACCTATTTTTTGAGAGACATAGCGTCTCCGGATGTACTAAGACGACTATGTATATTTTTTGAGTTTTATGTGACACACTCTATGTAAACATTTCGATATCTATATATCTATTTCTGGATGAGTCTTTCTTTACATGTGATGATGATTTATAAATTGCGCAAATGTCTGTCTAATACCAAATTTGCTACTGCATCTGTTAATGTATTCAAATGCCTGGGTATATGATGATATGTAATATAGTCAAAATTCCTTTCCAATAATCGAATACGCAAATATAGACGTAAGATGGACGGGTTTCTTACCGAATAGTGTCCGTTCAGCTGTAACACTACAAGTTGTGAATCTAGGTACACGAGCAATTCATGGATACCAAGGTTTACTGCCTCGGTTAATAATTCCAACACGGCACTATATTCCGCGATATTGTTCGTGGTACGTCCTAAACACACACCTTGCAGGTCAATCAACTCACCAGCAGGATCGTAGATTACCCAGGCTGCGGAAGACAGATTCCTGGTACTGCGGGAGGCACCATCCGCGAAACCAACAAATGGATGAATAGACATCTGCACAACCAGGAAGACCCGATTAGCAGAAAGATGTTTACAAAGCATACCACACCATGCACACAAATGACAATCACACACCTATGTACACACACCACACCAAGAAATCATTTCAAGCATAGTACTTTTTAAGGTACAACCCATTTCTGGGCTGCGCCAGTGGAACTCCTTCGTAATCTATAAGCTCGTAGGCCCCATTTTTCAAAACACGCTTTACTATATAGGGCCCGTGCCACATAGGCTGGAGCTTACCGGCTCCAAGCTTATCATGTGCCTGATCGTACAGGAGGACGAGGTCTCCTTCGATGAAAGAACGGGGAGAAACAGATTGATCAAAATGAGTTTTGACCCTCTTCTTTTGTGCTTCGATGATCAAAGCAGCTAGACGACGGGTTTCATCCAACCGTTCGAGATACAGAAGACGTTCTTCCTCAGGAGAAGTATCCGGTAAGAGCTCCACAACTAATTTAAGCGAAGGAATTTCACATTCAACCGGCAGAGTAGCTTCCAGACCGTACACCAATTGGAATGGTGTGAATCCGGTTGCGCTCTTAGCAGATGTTCGGTACGCCCAGAGAGCTGAGAACAGTTGAAGATGCCAAGTGGATTTATGAATCCCAACTGTTCGCTGAAGCATAGTGACCAAAACTTTGTTCACCGCTTCAACCTGACCATTCGCTTGAGGGTAGTATGGTGTTGAGCTGTCGTGACGCAAGCCCAACGTTGAGGTCAGCTCCGCCATCATGTAATCGCGGAAATGAGTACCGTGATCAGTGACGATGGCTTGAGGAACCCCGAACCGTGCAATAACGTGGTTGAATATAAATTGAGCAGCCGTTTTCCCATCAGCAGCTAGTGTAGGCATCGCCTCGGCCCACTTAGTGAAGTAGTCGACGGCGACAATGATATACGCATGCCCCCGGCCGAGTGAGGGTTACACGTCATAAAATCCACGCCCCATTTCGCAAAAGGGCCGACGGTAATAACGGGATGCAATGGCAACGGCGGCGCGCGCATCTTGCGCTGAAAAATCTGGCATGGATGACATTTATGGACTGCAGTGATACAATCCTTGAATATGGAAGGCCAGAAATAACCTACCCGTAGAATCTTCTGGGCAGTAGCATACCCGGACATATGTCCGCCACAGGCGCCACTGTGACAGTCATTTAAGACTTTCTCAGCCTCTTCCAAGGTAAGGCATCGTCGAAGCACCGAATCTACTCCAATGCGATATAAGGTATCTCCTACTATACGGTAGGGTTGGGACTGGTGCCGAATCCGACGGCGGGTAGTTTTATCCAACTCAGACCGAAATGTCGCGGTCTGAAGATACACTATGATGTCACCGTACCAAGGATCACGAGTATCGATAAGAAACAGCGTTTCGTCCGGTATATGATCTTCTGAGTGTGAAGGAACAGAGTCCGTAGGGAGAGAACATATCAAATCCGCGAAGACCAGTGATTTAGTTGACTTGGCAGTGGTGAACTCCAAGTCAAACTCCTGCAGGATCACGATCCATTTGGAGTACTTGCCCCCTAGTAATTGTCTAGAAAGAATATACGTCATAGGGTTACAGTCTGAAACCACTGTTATCGTACGCAAAAGGATGTAATGGCGAAAGCGTTGTACGGCATGTACTGCTGCTAAGGCCAACTTCTCGACATGTGCATAACGCGTTTTCGGGTCGAGAAGGTTCCGAGATAGGTAATAAACGACATGTTCGTCACCGTTCTCGTCATCCTGCACCAAGACCATGGCGATGGTGCTTAATGCGGCGGCTAGATACAAAGTAAAGTCGCGGTGGTAGTCCTGAGGACGAAGCAACGGAGCATTGACTAGCAATGTCTTCAGCTTCTCAAAGGATTCCTGAGCAATTTCGTCCCAGTGAAAGGGAACATTCTGCTTTAACAAACGAGTGAATCCTTTGGCCACCTCGGCATAATTCGGGATAAAGCGCCTAAGAAAATTCGCCTTCCCTTGCAAACTCTGTAGCTGATACAGGGAGGAGGGTGATGGGAGATTTATGATGGCCTCAACCTTCAGAGGGTCAAGGCGAATTCCGTCTTTCGAGACTATAAAGCCTAAGAGACGGCCAGAATCAACGCAGAAGACGCACTTATGAGGATTGAGCCTGATGTTGTAGCGTCTGCAACGAAGGAATATCTGGCGGAGATGCTCAGGATGGTCCTCTCGCTTACCCGAATGGGCTGGCAAGTCGTCCAGATAAGGCTGGACAATATGGCGAATATCATGAAAAGCGTAGGACATCGCACGCTGAAACGTGGCGCCAGCGTTCTTTAAGCCGAACGGGAGTTTTTTGTACGCGAAAGTGCCCCACGGACAGATGAATGTGGTCTTGTGTTGATCCTCAGGTGCGATATTGATCTGGTTGTAACCTGAGAAACCGTCCATTAAGGAATAGATCTCACTCCCGGCACAATCGTCGATAATCTGGTCGATAAACGGAGTAGGATAATTATCCTTAGGAGAGGCGCGATTGATATCGCGGTAATCCACACAGACTCGAATTGTGCCCTTCTTTTTATCGACAGGGACGATGTTGGACACCCATTTTGTAAGGGGGATAGGATAAATAAAACCCGCGTTCAGAAGTTTTTCAACTTCTGCCTTGATGGCGGCGGCTTTCCGAGGATGCATGGGACATAAGCGTTGGCGCACGGGTTTCGCACCTGGATAGGTTGGAATCTCGTGCATGACAATACTAGGATCAATTCCCGACATTTCCTCGTAAGACCATGCGAAAACATCTCTGAATTCTTTGAAAAGCTCTGTATAGACTTGAATCTCCTTGGGAGAACAAGTCACACCCACATGAATGTTCTCAACAATCCCCGGTTTAACAGAGATGTTGATTGGAACAGTTTGAGTAATGTTACTCAGATTACCCTCCGAAAAGGTAAATCCAATTTGTTGAGGAGGTAAATCCCCTCTGCGGACAGAGGTGATCCCTACTAGCCCAGCAGGGGTCTAGCAACAAACAAACAATGCTATGACGCAAGCTCCTAGTTACGAATGGAAAGACTAGGAATAGAAGCCTACCTGGATTCCAACGCTATAACCTGAAGAAGAAGCGTCCCCGTTCTTTAGTCCCGGCAGATCACAATCCTTCCACGATCTCCGCGGATGAACACCTGCACATGGAAGAAACGAACAGATACAAGCATAGAAGCCAGCATACGTAACTAAACATCGGTCATAAAAGATGTTACTCGCATTAACATGATGGAAAACGGAGTGGAACCATAATCATAATCATCTATTAAGTAATAAACGAAGAAAGATTACAACCAAGTTCTGACGTCGCAGCCTCCTTCGAACGGGTCTCCGGTCGTCCACGTCTCGCAAAGCTCGCCAAGGAAAGGGAAAACCTCTCCGGAGTCTCTCGACAATGGTCTCCTTACTTGAGTCGGCCTTAAGGGAAAGAGAGGATTCTTTACAGCACAAAGGCTCTTGGGAATATGGAGACACAAAGCTTAGGCACTTCAAGACTAGCTTGCCATGGGATTGAGCAGGCTTTTATAGATGGGGAAGGAGGGAGTTGGGATCCCTATTATTATGGGATTGGCCCTATCAACAAGGAAGGTTCCATGGGAGGTGGAAAAACCACTTCCCCTCCATAGAACTCCCGCAGCCAAACCTCCCAACTCAAGATAGGCGATGGTTTGTGAGTTTGTTGGAACTCAACTTCCGCCATCCATATTTAAAAAACAGTCCCTAAATTGGGTGGCGCGACCTCTTTGCAGGATTTTCCTCATTGGCGCGAGTACTGAACTGCCTGCCCGCGCCAATGCTAAAAGGGATGTTTTTCATGAATTTAGCAAGGAGATTTCTCAAGGGAAAATAAAGCTCATGCTTAGAGGAATGCATTGATGATGTTTTCAAGGCATGACAATGTTCACAGGTCACGAAATGGGTCCTCCATTGTGCGGGACGGGGAACGGTAGGGACGGTGACAAATTACTGTGTAACAGCATGATGGAGTCAATACTCAAAGACAATGGGTTGAAGTAATTCGTTGACAAAGATGTTCCTAAACCCGATGCTACAGATGTTGCAAATATTGATGCATGGAAAAAGAAAGTGGCAAAGGCGAGGAAAATCCTGTTGGAGGGAGTACGAGACCACATTGTCTCAAGCCTCCATGGGAAATCCACACCATATGCAATGTGGAAGGCTTTGATGGATCTATTCCAAAGCAGCAGCAACCATAGGAAATTGGAGCTCAAAGATAAACTCATGAAGATCAAGATGGAAAAGGGTGACACCATTCCAAAATATCTAAAAAAGTTTGTCCAATGTCGGGATGAACTTGGGAGCATTGGAATAATAGTTTCTGATGATGATTTGGTGATCTTGGCTCTCCTAAGACTTCCCAAGATTTGGCATAGCTATCAAGACTGTTAATGGAAGGGAAAGATTACCAAATTGGGAACGACTGTGGTTGGATTTGGTGCAGGAGGAGTTCAGACGAAACACTAGAGATGGATATTCATCTAAGAATGAGGATGAAGAGGATTGTTCTTCGGCTTCCAAGGCGAGGAAGGGGAAGGGGAAGAAATTCCATTCTAAATCTGAGTCCAAGAATGGCAATAATAAGGACATGTCCAAGGTGAAGTGTTTTCACTATCACGAGCATGGGAATTTTGCTACTAACTATCCACAAAAGAAGAAGAACAAGAAGGTTTATATATCTACAACTGGTGAGGCCCTTGCCTCGCAATTTGAGCTTTAATGCTGATTGATCTCATGCATGGTGTCTAATGCATTGGGATCTATGTGGTATTTGGATAGTGGCACTTCCTTTCACAATACGGGAGATAAGGAACTTTTCAGTGACTTGGAGGAGAAATATCTCCATATGCATATTGAAATGGGCGACAAAGGATAGTACAGTGCTTCCGGGATTGGTACCATTACCTTTCAGAGGGAATCAAGTAAGCCATTTCAATTAAAATATGCGATGCATGTACCAGGTTTGAAGAAAAATTTGGTCTCATTCGCAATGTTGGAGGATAGAGGCTATGAGGTTGTTTTTAGTGATGGAAAAGCTTTCCTATGACATAAAAAAATGGGTCAAGCGAAGAGGATAGGGATTCGAGTTAAGAATATCTACAAGCTAGAGATAGATGGTTGTGCAGCAATGATGGGAAAGGTAGATCAAGTGGTGATCCGGGATGAGGGTGAATTCTGGCATAGGCGATTGGACCATATTCACCATGGAGCCTTGAAAGTCATGCAAAATATTTCTTTTGGTATTCCCATGAGTACACTTGCATAGTCAGACAGATGAAAAGGATGTACTAAGCTTCAGGGATTCTTGAGAGATTTCACACAGACGTGTGTGGTCCTTTCTCAGTTGCTTCAACAAAATAACATAAGTACTATGCAATCTTTTTTGATGAATTTTCTCGTAAGTTCTGGATCTTCTTCATGCAGAAGAAATATCAAACATTCTCTAATTTTTGTGAGTTTAAAGCACTAGTGGAGAAAGATTTGGGGAAGCAAGTGAAGGCTCTTAGGAGAAATAATGGTGGAGAATACATCTCTAACGAATTCAAGAACTTCTGCAGCAAAGGAGGAATTTGAAGAGAACTCATAGCGCCTCATAACCCACAGTAGAATGGGGTCGCAAAGAGGAAGAATAGAACTATTATGGGTGCAACACGAGTGATGTTGCATGATCAAGGGCTACCGATGCATCTGTGGATGGAAGCATGCAATACAATGGTACATGTGCAAAACCGTTGTCCTCATAAAGTACTTGGCATGAGTACACTTGAAGAGGCTTTCACTGGTGAGAAACCTAATGTTTCACACTTTAAGATTTTTGGCTCATCTATTTATGTGCATGTGACCAAGGATTCCAGGAAGAAGCTTGGGATTTTTGTGGGGTACACAAAAACACCCCATAATTATCATGAGTATTTTCCAAACAACACAATTATTGTTGTGCAATGGGATATCAAATTTGATGAGGAGAAAGCCATGCGGTTTTCCCTTGAGAGGGAGCTAGACTTGCATGCAGAGGAGGAACTGTTGGATCCCAAGGATGAGTCTCAAGATGTGGATCAGCCACATGAGGAGGTTCATGGAGTGGAGGAAAACACTCATGCAGAGCCATCCATCAGAAATGGCAGAAGGCACACCACGGAAGCTGATAGATTGAGACTTGATGCTGCACAAAATGTAGGAGCCCCTACTTCACAGTGCAGACAAAGACAGATTGTTGACCAATTTACTAGATACATGGCTCTTATGAGAAAATGTATTGTGACTAAACCATATTCCTTTCGAGAAGCAGTGCAACAACCAACTTGGGTTGATGCAATGGTAGAGTATGACTCCATTGTCAATAACAGTGCATGGGAGACAGTTTGAAGACTGGTTGACAAATCGGTGGTTAGATCGAGATGGATATACAAGGTAAAGAAAGCTATTGATGGGAGAGTGGAGAAATACAAGGCTAGATTTGTGGTCGGGGATTATCATAGATCGATGGGATAGATTATGATGAGACTTTTGCGCCTATCGCAATTTACTCTTCCATGAGATCCATCCTTGCACTCTCAGCGCAAATGGGCTGGCACATTCATCAGATGGATGTGAAAACGGTTTTTCTCAATGGGATCATTGAGGAAGAGGTGTAAATATATCATCCTGAAGGTTTCGAGATCTTCAACAGTGATTCGCATGTGTGCCGACTCAAAAGAGCACTGTATGGGATAAAGCAAGCACCCCGTGCTTGGTACACTCGAATAGACAGCTATTTCACTGGACTGGGCTTCACCAAAAGTGAAGCAGATGCAAACCTGTACCATATTGTGGTTGAGGGTAAGCTATTGATCATTGTTATTTATTTTTATGATCTAATTTTGACTGGTGATGAGCAGTTGATACACTCATGCAAGGAGGATCTTGCAAGAGAGTTTGAAATGAAGGACATGGGACTCCTTCATTATTTCCTTGGATTAGAAATATGGTAGCGGGATGGTGAAATTTTTGTGTCTCAAGGAAAGTATGCAAAGGAGCTACTGGGTAAGTTTAACATGAAGAGCTGCAAACCCATGGATACTCCTCTTCCAGGAAATTAGAGGAAAGAGGATGCTACTTCTGGAGAGGTAGTGGATGCTACTGTCTACCGACAGTTAGTGGGTTCGCTAATGTATCTAGTGAACACGAGACCAGACATTTGCTACACAGTTAAGTAGTTGAGTCAAGCTATGGTTAAGCCTACATGGATCTTTTGGAAGGCGAGGAACCATGTCCTAAGATACCTGAGGGGCACATCAGAGTATGGTCTATGGTACAGACAGACAAATGGAGTGAAGTTGCATGGCTTCACGGATGCAGATTAGGCTGGGAGTCCATCAGACAAAAAGAGCACATCAAGGGGGATCTTTAGCATTGGTTCGATAGTAGTTTCTTGGTACAGCAGGAAGCAACGATCTTTGGCACTTAGTTCAGCCAAAGCAGAATACATGGCAGAAATTCAAGCTGCATGTGAGGCTATCTAGATGAGAAACATCTTGGTTGGTTTGTTTAGTTCTCAGATGGATCCAATAGTGATTCATTGTGATAAGGAGAGTTTCATTAAACTCTTGATTAATCTTGTGTTTCATGATAGGTCCAAGCATATAGATATCCGGTACCATCATCTTAGATATTTTATGCAGATAAGGATCATGTTGCTTCAGTACATTCCCACAAAAGATCAGGATGCAGATATCCTGACAAAGGCACTCACGAGGAGAAAAATCGAATACCATAGAGATAAGATCGGGATGAAGGATAATCCCTTTCTTGTTGATATGGAATCTTAATATTCAACAATAATATTTAACACCCACACCTAGTGCATTAAGGACCTAGTTGCATTAAGCACCCAGACTAGGGTGGGGCCGACAGTGCTATTTTTGGGTGCATGTCTATTTTGATTATCCCTTAATTAAGATGGACATTAAACTGTAATCTATGCTAAATGTGGACTTTAATGAGTTAAATGAAAGTGATAAATTTAGTTAGCTAGTGGATTTTGCATTAGAGGTTGTTGGTGAGGCATGCAGAGTAATTCTAGTTATAACAGAGTTCGAAGTACAGTGGTGCATGAGTTGGTGCAAGTTGTAAATTTTTTAACTCAGTTAAGTGAGTTAAACTCAATTTTGCTAGTTGTAACTGAAGATACACTAGTGAGAGATTCAGTGAATTAAACATTAATTAATTCATAATTAGTGATCCCACATGCAACTAAGGATTTACTATTATTAGTTGCATGCATGCCAGATCCAGTGGAGACCCAGTTGAGTTCTAGGTGAAGGGGAGGTTCACTATCAGTTGTATTATTATTGGCTTGCACACATGCAGGAAAACACCTATTGGAGTGCCCATGATACTTGCGCAGTCAAGGCAGGCAATAATTCCTATCTTTCAGGGATATTTACCATCAGGGATTGCACAAGAAAGGCGGGTTCTCTGGAGGCTGAGAATTGGTGTATTTGCATATGAAAGTGTGAGACAATTAGCTGAGTACTCGAGGGATCTTGTGAGAATACTTGTGTATGTAATTGTTTCATAATCCATGCTTAATATATAATAGAAGATAGTGGGGTTTTCAGTTGTAAGCTTTCCCCAAGAAATTATCTGTGTTGTGTGTGATTGATCTTTCTTCATGTTCATGTCATTAGCGATTTTGTTTTTAATTCCACAAAATATTTGTAAAAAAGATTCAGTATTTAAATTTAGTAAATTGTTATATCGTGTGAATCCAAGGTATACATTCATGTTGTATAATTTCTACATTGAGTAATATATCTCATGAACCAATCCAGAGCCCGTCCCTCAAATGCTATTGCTAATTGTGCTCTTTTCACCGTATCATTATTGAAATTCCACGTAGCCCACACTGCATTGGCCATGAACCAAAACCATTACATATCCCCATCCCTTGCACCCCTAAACATAGGTAACTTCATCTGTGCAGCAATATAATCTGCAGGTGGAGGTGGAGGTTGGGGTGAGGTAGAAGGTTTTTTACCCTGGCGTGAGTTTGATGGTGGCGTAGACGGGGGACTGTTCTCTTTGCCTTTGTTTAGATCAGGTAAATTCATGAGATGAATGTATACTGATTTATCCCCTTCTTGATTGACCCAGTACTATTTACCACTTCGTGTCATGCTTCCGCTCTGATCGGAGGTCATTCATTCAGTGTGGCTGCACAGAACACCCTTTTCACACATTAACATCTTAATAGGCAGAGGCAACGTTTACAAGAACTTACCCCTCAATCATTTTGAAGAATCTTCTTTCAGCTTCAGAAGAGGATACAAACTAATCGACTACAAATTAGGTGACGCACCCACCCAAGATACTGTCGTCTCAGAGATCTACAGTTCGGGTAATGGAATTATCGGTCCTCTCCAACTGTTGAATTAGTTCAGGGGTCCATTGTGTGACCTGATCGTCTTTCCAATAGGTTTGGAATTATTCTAACCTTTCCAACAACTCTTATAACTCGTGTGAAAAGTTTACAAAAAATATCTCATGTACCTTTGTGAAAATATACTTGTTCTTCCACTCTTCTGCAGACAACTTCTTACTTCTATTTTCTTTCAGGGAAAATTCCTAGATCTTTTTTTCAAACTACTCCTCAAGTTCAGGCTTTACTGGCTACCAATGACCTCGTGGCATCACCCAATCTCTCTCAAAATTCTCTTGGTCCCAGCCATAGAACCATTTGTTGGTTTAAGGGGTCTTGACCTAGGTTCAGATTTGAGGTTAACCAACAAACCCTAGTACTACTAGCCCTTCTGGCAATGACATGCTTGCGCAGGTCAAGGTATCACCCAAAGTAGTATGGGAAGGTGTTGGAACCAGGTTTCCACACCCTGAGAGAGAGAGAGAGAGAGAGAGAGAGATATTTAATGAAGTGGGTGTCTTTCGATCTAAACAGGCCTGCGCTGAGAAAACCCTAACCAGAAACCCTTAACATTATATGTAACATAATAAATTGCAGCCTGTAACTTATAATTTAATAAATTAATAGGATCAATATGACTAAACATCACCAGATCTATGCATTCATTACTCTTGAAAGCATCGCATCCACATGCACAATCAACTAGCTAGTAGTATTCAACATCACAAAAATAACAGGGGAAAAAACATGCAGTGTAACATATCACAGAGACAATTGATATCAAAAAAACGTCCTTCTATTTATTAATAATTTAGATCCTTACAGAATCTTTCACTATCCCATGCACACAGCGAGTGAGGTCTGCACATAGCAGGACTTACGGTGTCTGTGCACACAGCCAGTAGGAGCCCTTATCTAGAAAATTTTGTACAAATACTACTGCAAAATATCCAAATCCATGTTCAAACTTATCCAAAAATTTAACCTTTTAGAGTCGTTCTATGCATTTATTTATACTATTTAGCCTGCACTATATTATGGTCCACAAACCATGGTTTGCGGGCCCTTGGTCTACCCTTTTGACCCATTACAAATCGTGAGGGGTTTTGACCCACCCCAAAACGCTTGCGCAAGATTAAGTTATTACAAAATATGGAAAATTTGTTGGACTTAGGGGACCCTGCTCCAACACATCCACTCATACATCTCCCATATAGCTTAATTGGGCCTAAAGTGTTTCCACTGCAATTTAACTTGCTCGATTGCTCAATTCTGGAGCATGAGAATCCTTCTTTGCAAAATGCTCTAAGGTTTGGGCTATAATTATCCAACTGGCTCCACCTATAATGCAGAAAAGTCGATCACATGATCAAAATATTTCACATACTTCTTAAGAAATGAAACATGGAAATCATTATGTAATCTCACTATCATAGGCAATGCAAGCCAGTAAGCCAATGATCCAATCCTCCCAACAATATTTAAAGGCTCGCAATACCAACGTGCCAACTTGGCACATGACCCAATCCTCAAGGAGCTCTTCTTGGGCTTGATGCACAAGTACACCTATTCCCAATCTAAAACTCCTTAAACACCCTCTGTTAATATGCATATCTCTTCTACCTATCCAGTGCTACCTTTAGATTCTTCTTGATAACCTACATTTCATGTTCCATCTCTACAAACATGTCCAGTCCAATCAATACCTTTTTCACCAAATCACTCCAACTGATAGGATTATTACAACTCTGACAATACAATGCCTCAAACAAAGTCATCCACAAAGATTCTTAGTACTTTTTATTGCATGAAAAATCTACAAGTGGAAGATACTCCTCCCACTTCTGATGTTGATGCATAACATACATTCTCAACATGTTCTCAAGAACCCTATTTACCCTCTTTGTCTGTCCATCTGTCTTTGGATGATAAGTTGTATTGAAGACCAATTCTGTGCCCAAACCTGCAAATAACTCTTTCCAAAACCTAGAAGTGAACTTGGAATATTTTTTTGACACAATCTTCTTAGGAATACCACGTAACCGCATTATCTCCCTTCTGGGCTACCTCACTAGTTGAATTTTTAGAATTTATTGGGACGAAGTGAGCTACCATAATCAACTTGTTAACCAAAACCATAATAGAATTATTTTTTCTAGATGTCCTCAGAAAAACTGTAATGAATTCCATGGAAATGACCTCCCATTTCCACTCTGGAATCAAAAGCGGCTGCAATGAACCACGTGTATGCTTACACTCTCGTTTTCCAATGGTAAAAATTATTAATCATTTTCAATGTCTTATGATATCTCGGGTGACCTAAATATGGCTTGACATAAAAATTCCCCAAATATATGCTTCTTGAGCTCACTGTTGTCTGTCACATAGATATTGTCCCTCGATCTGAACAAGCCATTTGTTGTGAGATGATAGTCCACATCTTCTTCACGTGTACCATGTTGTTGTAACATGTTCTTTAATAAGTGGTTGGTACCTGTCATCCTATTGTCCTTCCTGCAATATCTAATCATGTATACCTATCCCATATGAACTCATAGTTTCTATATGATTTACCTGTAACCTTCTGCTAAGAGCATCTACAAACATATTCTCTTTACCCTTAATGTACCTGATCTCGAAGTCTAACTCACTGAGCATGTCCAACCACCTGCCTTTCCTAACCTTCAGATTAGGTTGGTCAAACAAGTATCTCATTCCATTGTTATCACTCATCAAGATGAACCTCTTGCCAAGATGATAGTGTCTTTGCATCTTCGATGCATGAATGATTGCTTCCAATTCAAGATCGTGCATCACGTAGTTTTTCTCATGTCGTTCGGTTTCCTTTACTCATAACATACCACCTACCCTTCCCACATTAGGACTCCACTAAGTCCTCTGTTTCAAGCATCTTTACATAATACAAACACTTTGTCTGGATCTTCAATATTTAGAACTAGATCATTTGTAAGCAACTGCTTAAATTTCCTAAAACTAGTTGTAGATTCCCCTGTCCATTAAAATTTCTTCCCTTTTCATTGCAAGGATGAGATAGGATAGGAAAGCCATGATAATTTCCAAATGCATCACTTGTAATACCCTACTAATCCCATAAATGATCTAACCTCATCCACATTTTTAGGATTAATCCACTCCATGATAGCTCTAATATTTTATGGATCCACTGTTATACCTTCCATGAAAATGGAATGCCCAAAATAATCAACCTATGTTTGAAAGAAACTAAATTTACTAAGTTTGGCATAACATTTATGCTCTCTCAATAGTCTTAACATTGCTACCAAATTTTCTACATGCTCTTCATCATTCATAGAATATATCAATATGTCATCAATGAATACAATCACAAACTTGTCCAAATAAGGATGAAACACATTGTTCATCAAACACATGAAGTAGATGGAGAATTAGTCAAACAAAAAGGAACTATAATAGACTTATAATACACATACCGAGTCTGAAAGGAAGTTTTATATATGTAATCTTATTCGATGTGTACCTAATGGTATCTTGATTTCAAATCAATATTCAAGAACATTGCTACTCCCTTCCGCTGATCAAAGAAGTCATCAATTTGTGGTAAAGGGTACCTATTCTTAATAATCACCTTATTCAAATTTTTGTAATCAATTCATAACCTCAAATTACCATCCTTCTTCTTCACAAAAAACATGGGTGGATCTCAAGGTGACACACTTGGCCTAATGTATCCCTTGTCAAGCATTTCCTTCAACTGCAAATTCAGTTCCACCAATTCTGGAGTGCTCATCTTGAACGATGCCTTTAATGTTACTATTTCCCTGGAATAAACTCAATATAAAATTCAACTTACATGTGAGGTGGTAAATTTTTCAAGATATCTATTGGGAATACTACCTAAAATTGTTGCAAAACTAGGTACCTCTTCAAGACCTCAGCATCCTCAACATACTTACCTTTATCACTGGAAATATGAACTGCAAACAACACACATCCTTTCCTACCATTGTGCCTAGCCTGAATATCTGTAACCATTCTCACTGATGTAGCCTTCTTATTTCCTTGGAAAATTCTTTGTTCTCCATCATCATTCAATCTCTCAATAGCCTTATCATAGCAATCAACCTTAGTCCTGTGAATATATATCCAATCTATACAAAACAACATATTGTATGATCCCAATGGAAGCACAATTAGGTGCACTGTGTAGACATACCATTCAACTCAAAGGCACAAGATATTACCCAAAGATGAACTATTTTCTTAGTACTTGTATCCAAATACACTAACCAATATTTTGCATGTACTTATTTATTCAAGAAACACTTATCCACTAGGTCAGGACTGATATAACTATAGTTAGATCGGGGATCAATCAAAATAGAAAAAACTTGATGAAAAATATAACCTTCCATATCAATAATAGATGTATGATGATCACTTTGCCTATTATCCAAGGCTGCATACATCCGAGGGATACTCTGTCCAACATCCCCAACTGTTTGTGCCTCCTAAGCACTGTAAATTTGCAGTCTACCATCTTGATGTTGTGGAAAATCTCTCCTGAGATGATATTTACCACAATTCCAACACTGTAAAGGCTTCTTTCCACTCTTTTTCTTCTCCTAATATTGAAATCCATGTCCCTTGAAAACTGAATTGAATTTCTTGTGCAGTGCTACATTATCCTTGCCATCTGTATCTTATGGTTTTCCTCTCTTCTTAACCCACTTTCCCTTATTCTTATCATTACATTTCCAATCCTGCTTAGACCCATTATTGCACTTTGATTTCTCATAACAGTGCTTCAAATTTCTTATGGCTTCCTCCAATGATCTAGACTCATAAAAATCAATCCTATCTTTGAATGATACCAAAAACCCACTAATGAATCTCTAAATGTTTTATTTATCCTCCACAAGATAAGGCACATATCTCAACAACTCAAATAATATGCTAGTAAACTCCTCATTGGTCATAGATTCCATCTTCAATTCATGGAACTCACTTTTCCTATCATCATAGTATTTTTCAAATAGATACTTCTTCCTAAAAAGTCTCTCTAACTCACTCCAAGTAAACTTTTCTTCTTGAATGCCTCTAACATTCTTCACATCTTCCCACTAAATGTTTGATTTTCCTTTAAGGTTAAAATTTGTTATCTTGGCTTTCATATTTTATGAATAATCATACAATATGAAGAACTTACTCATCCAAATAAACCAATATTTTGCATATTGTGACTTCTTCATTTCTCCATCGAATGTAGGATTTTTTTCTTTCTTGAATTCATCTATAAATTTGTGCATCTCACTCCTCCTATAAGGATGGTGACAGTGATGACGATGTTCTCTATCTGATCCAAAACTAGAATAGAACCCATGGTCATTATCCTTCCATTCAAGTGTATCCAAGAACCTACCATCTCTAAAAATATCATCCCTATCAAACATGTATTATGATTGAGACCTACTACCATATGCTCCATTAGTCTTTCCTCTTGTCCATGATTGATTCTAAGTCGTCTCTGTCTCTACAAATATGAAAAACTCTAAAGGATAACTGCATTATCCTATGATTTTTTTCTCCTCTGCTTTGGCAAGTCTTTCATGTGAGTATATTATTCTTTCATTATTCGCCTTAAAACTTCTGATCTTTGCTTTCCAACTTCTCAATGTGTCTTCTATGTGAAGGGAGTAATCATCACCATGATACTCATCTGATTTGGAGGGGGAATCATGTGAACTATAGTCCACCATTTTTCTTGTCATATTTAATCCTATACTTCCTAAAAATATATCATGTTAGATCAACCAAACATAATATAATCAACATTCCTCGGTGAAGTTCAAGGAAGGATATCTCGTCTGTAAGGTCAATCCATATTAGCACACACACACACACACACACACACACACACACATATATATATATTATCAATATATCTAAATCATGCATGATAACACTAACTGCATATAATGACCTCATGCACAACAATAATAACCATTAAAATGCATACATAACAACCAAATAGACAACTGACATGCATGCATGACACACACATTGCGGCCATCTAGTCCAAGTGTTGAAGCTAGGAGCTCTGATACCATTCTATAACCACCCCTCCCATATATATCCAGTGTAACCATACCGTCAGGGTAAACATGGGAGGAAAGGCTACTAAGACATGACCCGACTCCAAGATTCACTTATGGAAGTGGGGCCAACAACTAAACCTATCAACCACAAACTAACATCCTACAGGACTTATAGGACACTCAGAGGCTAAACCATTAGGGGAATTTTCAGGTCTAAAATGGGCGTCCTAAGAAAAATGTACAACCAAAATAAACTTTATAAGAACCAATAGGATTCAAGATGATGATGTCAACCATGGGGAATGATTCACCATTTTTGGAGTAAAAAACTAAAAATATTAAAAAATAATAAAATAATAAAACTACCTTTTCAACTGATATTTTAAACTTATCTCCATAAGGTTTTAATCAAATTTCAAGTAGAAGTACTCGTTAGATGAAAATTTTAATTTCTTATCCTAGGAGTACCCATGTTGCATACTTTCGATGGAATCTGCTACACGAAAAATGAGAAATACATTAAAAACGTGATTGCAATCACATTTTTAATGTATTTCTCATTTTTCATGTATTAAGGTCCATAGAAAGTATGCAACATGGGAACTCCTTGGATGAGGAATCAAATTATGCATCCAACAAGTGTTTCTGCTCAAAATTTGAGTAAACCTATAGGGAGATAAGTTGAAAATACGTGTTGAAAAAATCTTTTTTTCTTTTATCCCTCTAAAATTTGATGATGTAATGAAATATTATTTTATTATTTCCACTATTATTTTATAATTTCCTTAGGAGGCCCATTTTACACCTCAAAATTCCCCTAATGAGCCACTCTTGGTGCCCAAATCCTCAGCTGAATATTTATTTCACTGACTTAGACTCCTAGTCACATGCATAACATTATATACATGAAACTGTAGGCCTCCATATGCATGCATGATAATAAATACATGCTAATACAGTCCAAATTTATATGTTCTCAGCTTGTGACCCCTGAATTAGTGCCACCTTTTCAGGGCTTACCTTTGGACCATTTCCTATAACTTAATGAGATGTTTTAGAATTATAAATAACATTAAGACAAGTCCATTCAAACAAAACTTGATCAAATACTTGACCTAACCAGGCATAACCATGACATACATTTAATCAAACATATTGCACACATGTAATCTACAGATCATGAATGTATATTTAAACATATGGGTTTGATACTTATCTGAGAATTGTCAAGAAGGTCTAATGCCCTCTCATAATATCTCCAACAACATATAATACCTCATGCAACCATTAACCATTCGTCAACAAATAAAAACACATCAAGATCCATAACCACCATACATCATATAACTAGCATATAACTAGAAAATTAATAGCATATGCAACATGATAAAACACCTATCAAAGCCACATAATAACAAACACAATTACTCATGGAAATACAAGAGGAGAAGAGCTCTTATTAACATAGACAAATCCAACCAAGTCAAGGACTTACACGTACCACCCGACCATATATTGGGCTGAACCAAATCTCTCTTTCAGACAATTATTATCATGCCATATTCTAAGCATGAATGTGGGATCTCATGGAATAAAATAAACAAAATCAAACCAAGGCTTCTAGAGGCCAAACCACCTCAACCCTCAACCAGTGATTCCACTGCACAGTTGAAAATCACTAACACAAACCAGATCAATATCTACCCAAGTTTTCTAGGGCTCCAGGAGCTATTAACTCAACCCCCAACCTTCTAAGACTCCATAGTATTTTTCCAACCTGTCCCTAATACTAGTAACTCAACCCACAAAGGGCTTCAAAGCATTTTTACAACCTAGGCTCCAGGACTAGTAACTCAAACCAAGGTATTCCAGGGCTTCTAGAGCATTTTTTCCAACCCATAGCCATAAGGAATTATGAGCGCAAATCATAAAACCAACAAGTGGAAAACCCACAACACCATGGATATCCAATAAATGGCAAGGTTAGGAAAAACCATTATCCATCTAGGCAATCTTCTATGGAAATGACGTATCATAACCAAATAACCACATGCATATACCATGCATGCTAAATCTAGCAAGGAAACCATACATACAACTTGATAACTGCAAATAAATAATGTTTTATCTACTGATATCATGGTTCCCTTGCGCTTTCCTGTTTTCCTTTTCCTTCTTTTCTAGATCCAATAAAAACTATAGTGCTCCAAACATGCTCCAACAATGCTCCAAGATTTCTCTTAGTGTGCAAGAGTGTGTTTGAGAAAGAGAGTATAAAGAATGAGCTAAAAGATCATGAATTAATTCTCAGAATCCTTTTTCTCATTGAGGCCTCTATTTTTTTCATTTTTCCTTAATTTTCCTTCAATTTCCTCCTCATGAAAATATGTGACCTTTCATCTTCCTTTTCTCCTATTTTCCATTATTTCATAAATAAAATTCTAATTATTTCCACTTTTTCCTTTGCCAATTTCCATAGCCACTAATTAATCACAAGTGATTTTTATAGCAATGTTTTTTTCCCAACATTTCGCTTGGAATGCATCTCTCATGACCTTGATTATTATTATTTTTATTTACAGGAAATTAACCAGGGTTTGTTACCTGATCCATGAGTTACTCTCTCATAAACATCTTTAAAATATTCATCAGTAGCATATTGTTAAACATATCTATCATGAGATATAGAGACATTCATCAAAATATGCCACTTGTTACTTGTACTCGTCTTATACTTGATTACCAAATGGAACTTGTTGACTCCTAATATTTTGGATTAGGAAAATCCATGTAATATTGTAAATAGAAAAATAAGTTAAATTGGAAGATGAAGAGACATTGGGAGGTGAATCCTAATAGTACCCCTCTCCTTCTATATATCCATGTTTTCTCTTAATGAAAAAACATAATTAGTTCATGGAGTTACTCTTCTGGCCTAACATGGTATCAAATCACAAGTCCCAAATTTATTTTTCTGCATTGTAACTCCTATCAGTTTCTTGCCATTAAACTATCCCTATGTTCTTTATCAAATCGATGCGTTTGGACAGACCATCCTCTGCATTACGTGCATTATTGAATTATCTCTGAAATGACCGTGTGCGGATGGATATGTGTGTTAATGTTTGGATGAATACGTTGGTCCATTTTCAATGGTTCTATGTTGAAGCATTCAAACTCTGTGTTGATTTCAACACTAGTCATTCCTGCTTGTGGTATCTCTATGTTGAATGGTGCGTAACCTCTAAGTTGAATTTGGGCAGAATTATATGTGTTGAAATGGTGAAGTCATGTTTTTTTGTCTCACATATATGTTAATGTTGTGAGTTCATGTTCCAAAGTCGTGGTCTGCTTCATATGGTATGCAATGAGTTCCATTGATTTTGCATTATGTTGGTATGCATTTTGTGGTGATTGATGAATGATACGATTCAATTTTGAATTTTGAAAAGGCCTATATTCCATTGATTATGAGATGCATGTATAATGAATCACTTATGGTGAATGACACGTTGAGCTCCATTCTTATGGTGTATTATGGTATGCCTTTTATATGTACCTTAGTATTTTTTCTTAATGAAGACCATGCTTGGTGCATATATGAATCAATCACGACGATCATAATTATTTGGAGACATAATTCATACATTGAGATCTCCTTATAAATTGCATATGTATGGTATGACATGATATGAATAATGGAATATGAAATTAAATTACATATATGGTATATAGAAGGTTTATGTTGAAGGTTATATTTGAGAGTATGTATCTTTGATTGATGATTTTTGAAGACATAGCCAGTCAGAATTATTTCAAAGATATCAATATTTTATTGCAACTATTGTAATTATTTAGAGGCCATATTAGATTATATGATGCATTCACTTATCTCCATAGTTGGAGTTATTCTCACCAGAAAAGAGAACTATCATGAGTGTGTAACAGCATTGGTGAAAATTCCATGTAATAAAAGTTAACAAAGGAAAAATAATAACCAAGGTCATGGGACACATATTCCAAGTTGAATGTTGGGAAAAACATCCTATTGCGGGTGTTCGTATGGTTTATTATGGCTATGGAAATTGGAAAATGCAATGGCATTTATTTATAAAAATAATGGAAAATAGGAAAAATGGAGGTGAAAGAACACAGGTTGCATGTGAGGAGGAAAAAGAAGTAAAAATAATTGAAAATTGAAGAAATTAGAGGCCTCGTTAATAAAAATTATTCTAAGGACCAGTTGGTAACCTTTTGTCAGTTCAGTTTTGGAGCTCTCATTCTATTATCTCTCTCTCATACTCTTCGAAACTTAGAGTTTCTTGGAGAATTCTTGGAGACTGTGGCATACTTGTATTTTTGGAGAAATAAGAAAAAGGAAGAGCAGGAAATCACAATAGGACATCGATATAAATAGCTACAACAGGTTTTTTTTGCAGGTACCGAGTTGTATATATGTTTTCCTCACTAGTTTTGGCATGCATGGAATATGCATGTGGTTTCTTGGTTATGATTTGTCATTGTCATGGAGGATTTCTTGGATTGACAGAGGATTTTCCTAGCCTTTCCATTTCCTGGATAGCTATGGTGTTGTGGGTTCATTTCATTATTTTTTTTTCTAGTTGGTTCTCATGGTCCTTTAGTTATGGGTGGAGTTACTAGTTTTTGGAGCCTTGGATGGAAAAACACTCTGGAGCCCTGTAACAACTTGGGTTAAGTTACTAGTCCTAGAGCCTTGGTTTGAAAAACACTCGGGACCCCTTGGTGGGTTGTGTTACTAGTCCTAGAGCCTTGGTCGGACAAATACTCTAGAGCCCGACAACAACTACGGGTTTCATTACTAGTCATGGAGCCATGGTTGGAACAAACGCTATGGATCTAGACAGCTTGAGTGGAGACCAATCTGGTAATGTTTGTGATGTCTGACCTGAGGTGGAATCACTGGTTGAGTTTTTAGCTGGTTTGACCTCTGGAATCCCTTATTTGGTTTTGATGGATTTGTTTTGAGATCTCACATTCATGCTTGGAATATGACATGGGGGTGGCTGGCTAAAGAGAGATTTGGCTTAGCCATGTCTATGGTCGGGTGGAACATGGAAGTCCAGAACTTGGTTTCATTTTCTTATGGCAACAAGAGATATTTTCCTTTTGTATTGATCGATAAATATTCTTGTTATTATGTGGCTTATATGGTTTCTATGTGCTTGTCATTTTTGTTGTTTATATGATGGTTATGAATGTATTTTATGATAGTGATGATGTGTGGCTCTCATCATGTTTTGAGTTGTAAATGAATTAACATTGTATCTATGACCAAATAGAAGATAATGTAGCTAATGATATGCGGCAACAATTCCTCTTAGAGATTCTCAGATAAGTATGAGATGCCTATGCTCAGATATGTTGTTTAAACCTGTAGATTACATATTTTTGACATTTTTGACAAAATTCTTATCATGGATAGTAGGGGTCTATTCAAGTCCTTGTTCAAGTTTTTGGTTTTACATCCTTGTTCTGTTGATATTTTTCAGTTCTGAAAGTTTCATGGAGTTATAGGAAGTGACCTGGGCTCTGGGCTTCAAAAAGTGGCACAAAAATCGAGGTCGGAGGCTCAGAACTACTGGGAAAAGTCCCCAGTTGCATGGATACCCATGTTGGGAGGGTTCTATTCACACTCTTGCCCATTTCAAGGGAGTTTCTGGGGGATTGATGCATGAAAACATGAGGTTGGATCAGGAGCTGGCCTCCTGGAAGATTGGGATGGATCCTGGGTGTCATGTAGCATGTGCCGAAGGTCTGTTTTGTTGTGTGGCATCAGTTCTAATTCCTTAAGGTGACCTAGGAGGTTGAATCAGATCGTAGTAACTCTTCATCGCATGTTTATCCCGATTGGTCAATTACTTGGGTTGATGTGGGAGGAGGGTGCTACAGAGTGGTATTAGAACATGGTCCACCTCTTCGGCTGGAAGGGTGGTGTTTTGATCATGCATTCATGTCAGTTGCATATGTGTTACTCATACTTGTGGTCTATGTGCTTGTTGCATCTACATGGTTTTGGTCATGATTACAGTGTTGTCCCCATGGGAGAGCTTATGGTGTTTTTGTGAAATTTGTTTTCATGAGTGTATGACTGGTTATGTATTTTTTATACATTTCAAGTATTTACGTATTGTTAGTGTACATTGGTTTCCTTGTTGTTGTCATGCATGAGGTCATGGTATGTGTAGTTGATATGGTCATGCATTGATGAATAGAATCTAGCTAGAATTATGTTTACGTGTTGATATACTTATGAGTTATATGATGTTATGATTATTTCTATACATGTATTATGTTTATTGGTTGATCTCGCATATGAGATATCCTCCCCAAATTATGCTAAGGTACATTTGTTTATCATGATTTGTTTTATTCGACATGAGATTCCCTGGAGGAGGAAATCATGGAAATTTTAGGGGCTAATATTTGCAAGTGGGCTAATTTTCCATGATTTTTCCAAAAAAAAGACTCGCCAATTTCCTTTTTTTATAAAAAACAATTCGCCCAAATTTTACAATATAAAATTATTTTACATTAAAAATTGCCAACATTATATAAAGATTATATATATAATCATTACAAATTCGAATAATTTTACAAATACATAAATAAACATTTTATAGTTTTGATATTAGCGACAAGTGAGATTCGCCAATTTTTGAAACTTCAAGATAATTTTCCATCCTTAAAATTTTCCCTGGAGGAAATCAAAGATGACTAGCAAGATAGTAGACTACAAATATTCTCCCTATGAATCAGATGATCAACATGGTGTTGGGTACTCTTCTGACTTAGCAAACACATTGAGGAGTTTGAAGGGATAAATAAGGAGTGACAGGGGATATTTTCCAGATGAGTTTAAGATAGAAAAGCCACCTACATTTGACAGAGAAATGAAGAAATTACAGGATGTAGAATTTTGGTTTCTTGGTATGAGGAAGTTCTTCAGGTTGCATGATTACTCAGAAAAATATGAAGTACAAAATAGCTACATTCAAAAAGGTAAAGCAAATATTTTTTGGGAAGATGTAAAGAATGTCAGGGATATTTATGAGGATGAATTGACTTGGAGCGAATTTGAGAGACTATTATAGAATAAGTATTTATCGGAGATATACTATGATGAAAGGGAAAATTATTTTTATGAACTAAATATGGGATCAATGATCAATTAGGAGTATACTATCATATTTCTAGTTGTTGAGGTATGTGCCTTACCTCAAGGAGGAGAAGGCAAATATTCAGAGATTCATAAGTGGTTGTTGGTAGCATTCAAAGATAGGATTTAGTTTGATGAGCCTAGATCATTGGAGGAGGACATCCAAAAAATAAATAATTGTTATGAGCAATCAAAGTGCAGACCTGAAAGAAATTTGGACTAGAAAGGTAATGATAAATATAAATGAAAATGGGACAAGAAGTGAGAAATACCTCAGGATACAGGTAACAAAGAGAATTTTGCAACACCTAAGAAGTTCAATACATCTGGAAAAGGAAAGGCACTCCGGTCTGAGGAGAAGAATAAGAGTGAAAATAGGGAGCCTGTGTGATGTTGGACTTGTGGAGGAGATCATTGTAAGAGAGATTGTCCACAACATCAGTGTGATAGATTGCAGATCTACAGTGCGCATGAGGAAAAAATAGTGGGAGATGTTGGACAGGGTATTCCCAAGATCTATGTAGCACTGGATAATAGGCAGGAAGATCACCAGGAATCTATTATCGAGATGGATGGTAAGATTTGTGATCAAGTTGTTTCTATTTTGATTGAATCTAGATCTAATTATAGTTATGCTAATCCTGGCCTGGTGGATAAGTGTGGTTTGAATAAAGAAGTGCATGCAGAATCTTGGTTAGTGTAGTTGGCTACATGTACAAAGAAGAGAGTTCATCATTGCGTAAGAGCTTGTGCATTTGACTTGAATGGTATGCCTACATCAGCACACTTGAATGTATCATCGTTGGGATTGTATAGCATGATTTTGGGTATGGACTGGTTGTATCTTCACAAGACCAAGGTGGATTTTTATGAAAAGGCTATTAGTGCTTGAATGATAATGGGGAATGTTTATGTCCAATATTTAGTGATCAATATGTACTCTTTCAAATTTGTCTAGTAGTTTTTCTAGGTCAAACTTTTACATTTCCAAGTCATTTTTCAAATAAAATTTTGATCGCTGGGTATGTCTAGGTCTTTAAAAGCTACTCCCTTCAGTTTATTCATGGTCATTGTATTTTCATGGTTCATGCCCTTCATTTTCATCTAGAGTCTCAAGTCAAATCGCCATGTTTTCACCTAGGTCAGTGTCTAAGTGTCTTTCATTTTGCCTCCATAAAATTCCAAAATCTGGCATAAAAAATGAAAAAAGAAGGGTCATTCACTTCGATCATACAAAGTCATCTTTTGAATGGAGTTAGGTTAGGTAGGTGAATAAAAAAGAGAAAAATTGCCTTCTTTCAAAATCTTGTTTCATTGTCAATTTATTCAAAAAGCAAAGTGTTCCTCAAAAAGGTCATGTTTTCACTAAATGACAAAAAAGGGTGTTTTTATTGATGTTATAAAAGGGAAAAAGTGATTTATTTCACTCATTTTATCTTCCCTTTCTCAATAAAGTGCATCTCTCACCTTTAGAATACCTTACCATTGCCAAAGGTGGAAGAAATCTAGAAAAAAATGCAAATAAATCCATTCTACTACGCTTCTGGAGGCTCTGCGACATTTCTAAAAGAGTTGTGCGGACATTTCTAACGTAGCAAGATGCTTCGAGGTATTGGCGCTACACTTCTAGGAAGCGCTACGTTTCTACAAAAGAGTTATGTTTTTGGATTTTGGCCTCTAAATCAACCACCCAATCTTCAAAACAACTGTGCAAACCTCCTGTGACCTCCAAAACCAGTAAGTGGAAACTTCTAAAGATTTCTTCAATTCAATTCATGATTGTATAAGTCTTTTTTATCCTTAGGGTTTTTCTCTCTTATGTTTTAGAGTTTCTCCCTTCATGATTGGTTTAGGCCATTAGAGACCCTTTTTCCTACCATCTAAACTTTAATTTATCCTTTACAAACCCTACCACAACACCCACTATCACTCACGATCCCCTTTACCCTTATTTCATCAAAACCCTAAGTCCCCACTACACTTCCACAACAAAATTGGAAAATTCCTATGTTTTCCCATTTTAATCCACTTCCCTATACCCATTTCAAGTAATTCCACCTGATTACCCTACTACCTCAAATTTTTGGGGAATTTTCCTCAACCTTTTTATACCTCATCACAACCCCTAAACCTACCCTATCCATATCCCATATTTTCCCAAAATTCACCATCCCTACTCACTTATTTCATAGAGGAGGGCTTCATCTTGTTCACAAATAGCATGGAGACTGGAAACAAAGCTAACAATGGAGGTAACCACTATAGATTTGAGCCATCCACATTGCAAAAACTCAATGCCTCCCCATATTCCAAAAGAAGTTTTGAAAACACTGGATGTCTGAGATTTTGTAAGATCATGGAGGTAGGATGTCATGACCCATTGACTACCCTTTTTGTCACCAACTTTAGCAAAGACAAGGCCACCATTGCAGGCATTGAATTCACTCTATCAACAGAGGCCATCACTTTAGCAACAAGGATTCAAAATAAAGGAGAAGTCGGGTTCAAGGGCATGGAATTGGATCTTGAAAACTACCCAATGTTCCTAAAACCTCATTATAGAGATGAACCTGAACATGTTTTCCCTTTCAAGAATCTACTTGATAAGTATGCCCCACTAATGAGGCTCATCATGAATTATTTTACATGCGAGGGAATATTTTCAAGACTGTATCAATACCATGTCATGTTACTAATGCACTCCACAACTACCAAATATTTTAATTTGTCAAATTATATATTCAGGAGTTTGGTCAAGATGGCGGAAAAAGTGAAAAGAAAAGGCAGAAATCCTCATCCTAGTATATTTCACCATGGTTCGGTTAAGATAATTGTTATGCACCAACTCTCATCAAACAACATGACCTTGGAAGTTTTCATGCAGAAAGTAGCATCAACTCCTGCTACTATTCCACCTAATGCTCATAGCACATCATTAGTACAGCCAAAAGAGGTTGGCTCTTCTAGAAAGTGGGCTCATATTTAAAAATAACCTAGGGTTGATATCACTCAAAATTATGAGAAAGGAAAGAGAATTATTTTTTCTCCTAAAACCATCAGAGGTGTATTGGCACCTGAAACTACACATGAGCAAAGACAAACAGTGGATCAGCCACCTAGCCATGATGGTGAGTCACCATTGCAACACCATGATGAACAAGCACCCTTAGAAGTTAACATGGAAAAACAATTGAAGGATAAGTAATTTGAGGAAATCATAAAGGATAAAGATGAAGAAATAACATAGTTGAGGGAGGTTTTCTCAATTGAAAATTCTCAAATCACATTCCTACAACAAGAAAATATTAAGTTAAAGGTGAAATTTCTCCTGCAAGACAAGCCAAAGGTACATGTTGAGGTATATAAAGGCAAGGGAAAAGAGATAGTAGATGATGATAAAATCGAGGATGCAGAATTTGGAACAAAAGGAATAATACCAAGGACAATAGGCCTCAAGAAGGCGCTTCAAAGAGAAAGAGAATCAACAACTCCTAAATTAGTTTGACAGACTTTTGATGAGCTAATCCTTGATAAAATCAATAAATATAGAGAGTATTGACTAGATAGGGTCAATGGAAACCTTGATAAGCCTTTTAAGAAAGCTAAAAATAAAAATAACCTCCAGAGACATATGGCCAATCATTATTGCGCCAGGAACAAAATTTCCCAAATCAGGCTCAAACAAGTGGAGAAGAAGCTTAAAGAGGCTCAAATGAAGCTTAAGGAGAAGGAAAAATTAGAACTCTTTGCTGAGGCATCCATGGGTGTTTATTCCATCCTCCACGGGTGTTATAGAACAAATTTTGGCAAATTTTGAGAACTTTTTGTATTTTTGGTGATTTTTGCACAAATCTGGAAATTTTGTCTCCTCAAAAGTGTCGCACTGAGGCGCAATGCTTTCTCTCAGAGCTTCCAAATGAATATTTTCTTACATGGATGGATGCATCTTGGATATTAAATTCCATATCTAGAATTTTTTTCCATGACAATCTATGGTTTTGAAGAAAAATGCAAAAAACTACCTCATTTATATGCTTCTACCACTGTTTTGGACCAGATGCGGTGCCTCTGGAGTGAGGTTGGGAAAAACCACTTTTGGAGACATTCCTATGGGTTTTTTCCAAAAATTAAAAGTTATTTGGAAACTAGGCGCATATGCCTACTTAGCACAAGTTTCATATTTTCATTTGGATGATCCTAAGTGGGTCAAAATTAGCCCTGAACTAGCGCGATGCTTATACAAAATTGGTGCAACATTTCTGCATAAGATTCCTCTCAGACAATTGTCATGCCCAAAAAACTCCTGAAATTAGATGCTAGTTGTCCCATGAGGTGGAATTAGATGTGTTTGAGTTTTTTTTGCCTCTATGATGAGGAAAAATTTAATTTAATGGAAGAGACACACACTCCTAGTCTTTAACTAAATTTCAGGGATAAGTTTCTAACTTCCCTAGATTCTAGGAAGTGACTCATCTAATGTAATTATGAAGCTTTGTGGATACGATATCAACCCTATGAGGTGTCATGAACTCTATTTTATATAAGTATTCCACCTCAAGTCTTTTTATAGGTTGGATAGTTATTATCCCCAGTGGAGCTATTGTACAAGATTTTGTTTATGAAATCAAACACAATGTTTCAGACATAGTGTTGAGACTCCAGTGGTATTTCTTTGAGAAGTTGTTTTTTCTATATAAACTTGTCATCTTGAATGTTATTTTATCCATATTTCATCTACATGCTTATTTATTCTAATTCTTATCAGTTTATTGATAGAAATCATACTTTCCATGATATTTTTTCATAAGATTTACATGAAAGTGTCTCTGCTCTTCTGATGAATGAATTCAGTTTAATTATCATTCCGACTCCCTCTTAGTTCAATATATACATAATGAAAAATTAGGCATGCTTCTAAGATTACCTACCAAGCCTCACCCTTCCCTTTGTAACTAAACATTTGAAGACCTAAACCCTAGACCTATTTTCCTAACTATCATTCCTATCCATCAAAACTCCAAACAAACAAAAAAACCTAATCTATTGAGAATCATAACTAGCCTAAAACATTATATCCAGTCATCCCTATGGCTGCAAAGTTACATTGAGAGATCCCTCTCTAGTCTTGGTAGGGATAGCTACCTAACCTAAAGGTTGGTTTGTGGTTACCTTCCTTCAACTCCATTCTCAACCTTGGGAAGCAGGGGGAGTGATAATAGGGAACAATGAGTTTTGTGGGGTAAGAAGAAAGCAACATCAGTTAGGATGGTGATAGTTATGTAGGAAAAGCATAGTTGTAGGAAAGGGTGTGTGTTATTTGTAGTCACATTTCTTGTGAAAAAGGTAAGGAAGTTGACGATGTAGATGTTTTAAGAAGGTACCCAGTTCTACAATATTTTTATGATGTATTTGCTGTAGATATTTCAGATTTTCCACCTCACAGTGAAGTAGATTTTTATATTGAGTTGGTTCCAGGGGAAGCACCAACATCTAAGGCACCTTACATGATGAGCACACTAGAGTTCGTAGAGTTGAAGCTGTAGTTGAAGGAAATGTTGGAAAAGGGATACATTAGGCCAAGTGTATCACCATGGGGCGCACTGATATTGTTTTGAAGAAGAAAGATGGTACTCTCAGGCTATGCATTGATTACATTAAGTTGAATAAATTTACCATTAATAATATGTATATTTTTCCGAGGATCAATGACTTGTTCAATCAATTGAAGGGATTAGCAGTGTTCTCAAAGATTGATCTGAGATCGGGATCTCATCAATTATGCATTAAAGAAGATGACATTCACAAAACAACTTTTCAGAATAGGTATAGACATTATGCAATATATTTGACCTACAAATATAATAAATATGAAAAAAACTCCCACAAAATAACAAGATCGATCCAAGAATAGAAAGACTTCTTTATTGATATCTTCAGAAAAAACCCTTAAGGTAGGGTAACACCATACAATCACTCCTTAAGGAAGGAGAAGACTCCACATGCCATACACTTGTCAATACAATAATCCTTGACATTCCTCATTGGAGAGTCTCTAGCCTCTATATAGGCTTCATACACACAATGACATGGGTAATAACCATGGGTCTCTCAATACCATACATCTAATACAATGGGAATATAACATTATTCTCTAAATACTTGTGTTGCCTTACATAATGTGAGTTAACCAATTTATTTATTAAATATGGCCCATTACATTATTATATCGCCTTATTACTTTATTCTCTTGGTTACCTCCTATGTACCCCATATTATCCTTCCTAGGTATACCCCCTATTATCCCCCATAGGTATACTACATTCCATCCCTCTTAAACATGTTTCATCCCTAAAACATGAGAAGAACACAAATAATAATATCTACTCAAAAGAGTAGTCCACTGGTACCATGCACGTACATTGATCCATCCTAGCGAAAGTTGAACACTCGATCTGGTTGGTGCCTCGCTCGCTTGAGATGGACGTTGGTTCTGGTGGTTCCTTTGCATTAATGTGTTGTGGGTAGGTCATCGGTTGTCATCCTTGATGCTAATTCTTTGCCATATTAATGTTTTTTTTCTTGTTGGGTGATCCAGGTGGTGTTATGCCGAAGATTGAACTCATGGAGGATCTTTCGTTAATTCCTCTATTATTGGTGCCTGAGTGGTGTATGGTGATTTTTTTGGTACCTCCACTATTGGTGTCTGAGGCTTTTTCTAGTACCTGGTTTGATGTCTGTGTTTGGCCGTCGACCATCAAAATCTCATCATCTGATATGTCAATGTCATGAGAGCTTTGTGCTTCTGCCTCCCCAATCTTGGTCTAGCCCTTAATGGAAATATCCTGTAACGTAATTTTCTTTTTTTATACCAGAGCTTCAGTTATTTATTCTGTACATTAATATTGATAGTACCAACATATTCCATCCAAGGGTATCCAAAAATGACATCCACATTATCCATAGCTAAAGTATAAAAATGAGAATGCAACACATGCTTATCCATATGAATCTTCAAACCTTTAAAAATTTGCACCTCCTCATTATCAACATGCACTTTTGTAATATGTTTTACTAAAACTTGTAATTTTGTTTCCACATTAACAATTATAAAATTATGCTTGAAACTAGGATTGATAGACACAATGACCTTATCCTACTAAATACATCAATGAAATTGTAATATAGAAAGATTAGTATAAAATAAGCCTTTAGGGATCTTATTGTCTTTTCCATATTGAGACCACATGTCCATGATCTTAGTGTCCTACTTTTCGGCACGAGACCACTTGTCCAAAAGGAATTTTTCAAGTTTTTTATTGGGAAGTTGCTACACTGAACTATCCAATGAGAAAACCGTTTATAAGCCTCATCTTCCATACTAAAAATTATGTTGAGTCTCCAAAAATGTGGGGATATAGACTTGTGATATTGTATAAATTCTTCAATAGTGGGGCCATCACCTTTTCATGTAAGGTTATGTCTAGAACCCATAAAAATAGAGTGAGGGTTTTAGAAATTACTTAGGGTTGGGCGAAAAATTAAAATGACCACAACTCTATAAATATGGCTCAGAATCCTTAAAATAGCCTATTTTCGGAAATGGAACAGTCATTCTGCATTTTCTAATGTGATTGAAATCTTGATTTGGGAAATCTAGAAACTCAAATCTGCACTGCAATTGTCCCACCGTCACAAAATTTCTGAAGAATTTGTTGATTTTAAATCAGCGATAAATCCATCAGCTAGACTCTGATTCGAATGACTTGTTTTTTTAAATTTGTTATTTTTTCACAAGGAATCTATTTATACTATTTTGTTCTGAAAATTTTGCACCAAAATTGTCAAATTTTCCCTTCAACCTTGCCACCCAAAAAATTCCTGCAAAAAATAAAAAAAATAAAAATATGGTCACTTGCCCAAGAAAGCGCTCTAATACCACTTGTAATAGATATGAAATGAAAATATAATAAATATGAAAAATATGCCCATGAAATAACAAGATCTATCCAAGAATAGAAAGACTTGTTTATTGATATCTTCAGAAAAAACTCTTGAGGTAGGGTAACACCATACAATCACTCCTTAAGGAAGGGGAACACTCCACAAGCCATAAACTTGTCAATACAATAATCCTTGAAATTTCTCAGTGAAGAGTCTCTAGCCTCTATATAGGCTTCATACATACAATACCATGGGTAATAACCATAGGTCTCTTAATGCCATACATCTAATACAATGGGCATATCACATTATTCCATAACTACTTGTGGTCCCTTACATAATGTGGGTTAACCACTTTATTTATTAAATATGGCCCATTACATTATTACATCACCTTATTACTTTATTCTCTTGGGTACCTCCCTATGTACCCCATATTATTCTTCCTAGGTAGACCCCCTATTATCCTCTCTAGGTATACTACACATTATGAGGTTTTTGTAGTTCTTTTTGGTTTGATTAATGCCCCAAATAGTTTTATTTTCTTGATTAATAGTGTGTTACATCCTTATTTGGATAATTTTGTTATTTTTTTCGTTTATGATATATTGGTTTATTCTAAAAATGAATAAGACCATGTCGAGCATTTAGCAACAATGTTGATATTGCTAAGAGAACATCATATGTATGTTAATCTTAGCAAATGCAGTTTATTTCAAACAAAGGTACATTACTTGGGTCATGTGGTTTCCAAGGATGTATAGCATTAGATCTAGAAAATATAAGGGATATCATGGAGTGGGCATCTCCTACGAATGTGGATGAGGTAAAATAATTTATGGGGTTAGCAGCTTACTACAAGAGGTTAGTCAAGAACTTCTTTCACATTGCATATCATATCACGTCATTGAAGAGAAAATGTATGAATTTTGAATGGACAGAAGAATTTACAACAAGTTTTGAGCATTTAAATCGTTTGTTGATACCTGTTCTAGTGTTAAAGATCGCAGACCTAGGCAAAGAGTTTGTGGTATATACAGATGCTTGTAAGAGATGAATTGGTGGATTCCTGATGCAGAAAGGACAGGTGGTATGTTATGAGTCATGTAAACTAAATGAGCATGAGAATAATTATCCAATGCATAATCTTGAGTTTGCAGTGATCATTCGTGCATTGAATATGTGGAGGAACTATCTTCTCGGTAGACAATTTGTATTGATGAGTGATCATAGTGGATTGCGGTATCTATTTTACCAACCAAATCTGAATGCCAAGCAAGCTAGATGGTTGGACACGATCAGTGAGTTCAAATTTGAGATTAGGTATATTAAAGGTAAAGAGAATAGGGTTGCAGATTCCCTTAGCAAGCATATATAGGTGAATCATATAGAAGTTATGAGTTCCTATTGGACATATCTACATGATAGGATCTTGCAAGTAGGTCAGCAGGATGTCAGGTATATGGAGCTTAGGCACATATTGCAGCAAAATATAGGTATAGGTACAGGTACGGGTATAGGTGGAGGAGCACATGATGTGGAATATCGTCTCACAGCAGATGGCTTGTTCTGATTTAGAGACAAGATATATGTACCAGACAATAGTGTACTGAAAAAGGTGATCTTGAGGAAATTTTGTGTGAAACTGTATTCAGGTAACCCATGCTATCAGAAGACACTGACAGTAGTGAATAATTTTTAATATTGGCAAAATTTCAAGAGAGACCTAGAAGAGTTTGTGGCTAGGTGCTTGGATTGTCAATAAGAAAAATCAGAATGTAAACATCCAAGTGGAATATTATAGCTGATTTTTATTCTAGAGTAGAAATGGGAGGTCATTTCCATGGACTTTATCACAGGTTTATCGAGGACATCTAGATAGCATCATTCCATCACGGTTTTTGTGGACAAGTGAACAAAGGTGGCACACTTCATTTCAGTGAAGTATACATACGCAGTGAATGATGTAGCATAGGTCTTCATCAGGTATGTGGTCATATTACATGGTGTTCCGTAGAAGATTGTGTCAGACAAGGATGCAAAGTTTACTTCCAAGTTTTGGAAGGAGTTGTTTGAAAGTTCGGGCATTCATTTACACTTCAGTACAAATTATCATCCAAATACAGATGTATAGATAGAGAGGGTCAACAAGATATTGGAGGATATGTTTAGGATGTATGTGATACATCAGTGGTGAAGGTGGTAACAATATCTTCCACTAGTAGATTTCACTTACAAAAATGGGTACCAAGAATTATTAAGGATTATTTTGTTTGAGGCATTCTACGGGCGGAATTGTAATACTCCTATTAGTTTGAGTGATCTAGTTAATAGGGTGTTGATTGGACCAGACATGTTGGCATAAATGGAACATGAAATTTAGGTAATAAAGAAGAATATGAAAGAATCATAGGATAAGAAGAAGATCTTTGCAAATCAAAACAGGTTATTTAATATTTTTTAGGTTGGGGAACAAGTGTACTTGCACATCAATCTCAAGAAGAGCTCCTTTAGGATTGGATCGTGTGCCAAATAGGCACCTTGGTTTTTTGTGCCTTTTAGGATTCTTAAGAGGATTGGATCACTAGCCTATCAACTTTCACTACATCTGACAATGAAAGCCCATGATGTTTTCCATGTGTCATTACTTAAAAAGTATGTTAAATATGTTGATCATGTAATTGACTGGTTTGTATTGTAGGTAGAGCCAGAAGGATATTTCCAGTCGAAACCGCAGTGTATTTTGTAGAGAAAGACACTCAAGCTCTAGAACCAAGTTGTTGAGCTCCAAAGATGTTCTTTCTTCCACCACATTCCTCTCCATTTCCTTTGTCCATTATTAATCACAGGCTCAAATGATCAGTAGAATTAGTTAAAATTGCTTTAAGAATGAATATCATGACTAAATTGCTATGTTTTTATGATTTTGTCATTGTAGTACTTTTTGAACTAGATCTAGCTACAGAATGCAAACATTCTGTAGCTAGTTTCTGATTCTGCAGCTGTCTTCATGTCTACGCAGGTTCTAGGTGTCATCTCAGAGAAAAACACATATGGGCATATTCCACATCATTCCCTCATCATTTGTTGCTCTCCACGAAGCTTGAACGGAATTCTGTAGGCGGTTATGTACATGGGAACTCAAACTAGGAGAGAGACTCCTAATAGGACAAGGACAGTCCATATGTCCTTAATTCTATTACATGACCACCATCAGAGTCCTAGTTTGGTTTTTATTTGGAAAGACAATTATCCCTAGGTTATCTCAAAACAGTTATGTAAATTCATTACAAATATGGCTCGGGAAACCGAGGGACAAGGTTAGATTTTGTATTTTTACTGCTAGATTTTAGAAGTACAAAAACACTCTGTTTTGAAGTAATTTCTCTCTAATGCAAGAAGTATCACTTTATTGAAAGAATTGAGTCAATATTGAAGTATATTTTTCGTGCTACTCCGGTGGTAGAGGGCCCCTGCCTCCTGAGCAGCCTTGTTTATACGGTTTAGATAAGTATTTTAGTCTCATTTTTCATTTCTAGCTTAAGCATGTTTCTGAAGTTTATGTTTCATGCTTGTTTACATTGATCATCACAGCTAGACTTACTCTTATAAACTCTTCCAAAATATCATCATGATGAATAAGGCATAGTTGTGGTGTTGTAGGTTTTAGTTGCATTTCCTTTTGAATTTTATGATTTATGCTTGTTTACACTAAGTGTCACAGCCAGTCTTACTCCTACAAACTCTTCCAAAACATCATTAACAATGAATAAGAAACAGTTGTGGTATCTTAGATTTTAATTGTATTTGCTTTCAAATCTTATGTTTATGTTCAATTGCATTGAATAATACAGCTAGAATTGTTTTTACAAACTCTTCCAAAATATCATTCACATTGAACAAGATGGGTTGTAGAATTCCAATAGACTAGCTGCATGTTAGTTTAGTCATAACACTCCGGAGGATGATTTCATTTAGTTCAGCTCTGTCACTACATTTCAAGTTTGATAATGGCATTTTAATTTAACTCTGTTCATTGTACTTCAAGTAGATTAGTAGCATTCTAGTTTAGTCTTAGCTCACTGTATTAGCATTCCAGTTTATTTGTTATCCATTGCATTTTAAATTGTATTAGTTGTTAAATTTAGATACCACGGTCTTAATTATTTACAAAAACTTCTTTTGTTCCAACCTCATATTAATACATAATCATCTAGACAGAAGCTAGTATCAGTCTAAGGCCTGGAGTATTTTGCAATCTTTTTACCATTTCACAAATAAGCCTTTTCTCAAGGACTATTCTAAAAAAAAACCTATAACTTTTGAGTGAGGCCTAGTGGTGCTAAATTGAGTTGCAGAACAGAATTAGAAGTTAGTTTAGAGTAAAATCTTATTGTGCTACAAATGCTCTTTTCCAAATATGTTCCAATGAACCTTTAATCATGGATGAGATGTTGTAACATTGTAAGATGATTGTTTATTTAGGAGAACTTCATTCACACTTAACTTGTCCATTTCTCAAGATCTTCCAACACATCTTTAATGAATGAATTGGATAAGTTCAAGCTCATGTTGTGATTTATTTCCTTGCAATGAAGTCATTATCAAGCTTTGCATTTGTTGTTTGCCAGCCATAGTTTAGGCTTTGTTCTGTTTTAGTATTTGCATTTGTTGTTTTCCATCCATAGTTTAGGCCTTGTTCTACTTTAATATAACCAATAGCTTCTTTTCACCAGCATTTAGTTCTTTCCCTTTTCAAACATAAAACCTTAAAACCAAAAACATCAGAAAACACTAAACACAACGTAGTGAGAAACAAATACCTAGGCACATATAGTGCACCACACTTCAGCAGTTTACCAACCCTGGTTGACAATTAATGAACTCAATTTAGGAACACTAGGTTGAGCACAAACATTTTAGCGCCGTTGCCGAGGAAGTGTAACTAGGTAGCCTTGTTTCTTAACTCCCAAAAACAATGATATGCGTAGAGAGAGAGACTCAAGGGGTAGATTCATAAGAAGCAGAAGTTTGATTCCTAGAACACCACTTGTTTCATCAAGACCTAGAGCCAGCACACCTCAAACTCAGACCCACATTCAATCCTTTACTGATCCTAGACTTCTAGAAGACTTAAGATCAGATATTCCATTAGAAAGACCTTCCACTTCATCCATTGAACCTGTCTTAGAAGAAGATTCAAGGACCCCTGCTAGAGACACAAACTTTTCCACTTCCACAGAATAATCAACTATGGTAGAAGAAGGGGGAGGAGGAGTCTTTAATGGAGAACACACATTATTTGGAGGGGGTAGAGGTAGAGGTAGAGGAGGAGGAGGTAGAGGAAGAGGTAGAAGAGAAATGGGAAGCTCTTTTGGGTTTCCTATAGTAGATGAAGAAACCAATACAGCTATGAAAAAAATTTCACCCTCTGTCCTTCCAAACTTCTATGGACTTAAAACTAAAGATCCTAAAACCTTCCTATTTGAATTTGAAGTCCTATGTAGAACTTATGAATACTTACAGGATGCTCAAAAACTTAAACTATTTCCTTCAACATTGAAAGGAGCAACATTGAAGTGGTTTATGAGTTTGATCAACAGTTCTATTAGGACATGGGAAGACATGAAACAAGAATTTCTAGAAAGGTATTTGGATTATTATATGCCAGTAAATCATAAGGAGGAAGTGTTCAAGATGATACAAAAAGAGGATTAAAACCTGGAAGACTTGTTGGAGAGATTTCATTACAATATCAAAAGAGCAAAAATGGAAAACTTAGACCAAGACACCTTAAAAGCTCTCTTGTTGAAAACAATTAGGGATGAATGGTTGGATATCCTTAACATGATGGGAAAAGGGGATATATCTCAGCTCACATTGCCTGAAATATCTGAGTTAGGTATCAACCTTTCAAGAGGGAAATCTAAAACTGTAAAAGGTCCAAGAGACCCTGCTCTTGCAAGGGTAAGTAAGTCTGCTTCTGGGATAGTAAGTAGGGCAGAGATAGGGCATATGCTTGATGAATTCAAATCTGACATCTTAGGGAGTCTTAGTGAACAAATAGACACCCTTAAGTTACAAAACAAGCAAAAAGCTGAATCTGATGCTTTAGCAATCTTTTTTCCCAAATGTAGAAAGAAGCATGCCTTGAGAGAATATCCTTTGGATGCAAAAGTTGTAGATACCTGTGTAATTTGTTCAGAAAAACATGAGACCAAGAGTTGTCCTTCACTTCTTGGTCTTAAAGCTGTCTTTCAAGAAGATACTCCTACAATTTCCATAGAATCTCTTAATTTTGTCTCTAGAAGGCCTTCGCAAGGACCTCAAACACAAGGATTTCATGATCAAATGTATAATCAACCCCCACCAAACTAGAATTCTTGACAGCAAACTTGGCCCCAATTTCAAAATCAATCTCAAGCTTGGGCACAAGGAGCACAAAATCCCTATGGAAGATACTCCCAGTACTATCAATATCCACCATCCTATCCACCATACCCACATTTTTCTCCTCAAAATTCTCAACAGAATCCTCAAAACCCACAACATCAAAATCAACCACTTCCATTACCATTTCCTCAGAAATCAAATTAGTTTCCTTCTCAACCCATACCAAACCCCGACAATAAAAATCCTCAGAATACATACATGATAGAAGGCCAACAGTTTCCAACTTTTTTAATTACTCCTCTAGACCTTACTGATGTTCAACTTAGGTCTAGAAGAATACTTGAAAAGAGGAAACCTTCTGTGATCATACAAGAACAAGATAACTCTGAGGAAGATTCTCTACGGGAAAATAAAAGTCTTGAAGAAGACACATCTTTTCAAGACCCAAACATTGAAAAATCAAAACAAAAAGAACCAATAATTTCAACTCCTATATTAGAGCAGCCATCAACATCCACCTCTACACCTCCCTTTCCAGAAAGATTACAAATTGATAGGGTGTAGAAAAACAAATTATGGTGCCTAATTATGATTTCCTAGATGAGCTGAGAAATGTTTGTATTAAGATCCCATTATTACAAGCTATCAAGGAAATTCCAATCTTAGCAAAGACAATAAAGGAGTTGAGCATGAAGAAAATAGGAAAAAGAATAAGAGAGACAAAGAAAATTCAACTGGCAAGAAAAATAGCAGATATCATGATGGGTAAGATTGACATTCCAAAGTATCTAGACCCAGGAAATCTAGTTGTTAAAATACACATCAATGGAACTGAGATCCAAAAAACACTTATTGATTTAGGAGCAACAATCAATATCATGAGTAGACAAATCATGGATAAACTGAAACTTCCTAATCTTCTTTTTACACCCACATTATTACAATTAGCAGATAGATCTGTGATCAAACCTGATGGGGTAATATAAGACATTCCAGTGTCCCTAGATTCTTGGGAGTACCCTATGGATTTCATGATCCTAACTCCTAAGAATAATCTAGGAGGGCATCCAATTATATTAGGAAGACCTTGGTTAGCTACAGTTGATGCTTTCATTAGTTGTAGATCCAGTGATATGTACATCTCTGGTGGTAGTTCAACTAAGAAATTCACTTTGTATCCTCCAGCAAGGACAATTACAGATTTAGATGATACTCAATGGATAGAGGATGAAGAAGACTTACAACCTCTCTTCACAATTTCAGAAATTAGTGAAGATAGTCAAATTCTGAATACTTTAGAAAACTTTGAATCCTCTTCGGAACATAAACATGAACAATTTCAAGAAGAATCCAACATTGAGTTTTTATCATCAACGTAGATGTCTCTCTATTCCATGGATAAATTTGGCAACTCTACAATTGAGATATTTCCAGGAAAAACTTTAAACATAAACAAGAACCTAGAAAAATCTCAACAAGAAGAGCTAGTCAAAATTTTACAGAGACATTCTTCTACATATGCATGGGAGTACACTGATATGAAAGGGATAAGCCCCAAGACTTGCACTCATCACATCTACATAGAGGAAAATTTTAAACCAATCAGACAACCTCAAAGAAGGATGAATCCAAATATTAGGGAGATTGTTAAAGAAGAATTGCAGAAATTGTTGAATGTCAACTTTATCTATCCTATTTCAGATAGTCAGTGGGTTTCTCCTTTGGTAAT
Source organism: Pinus albicaulis (assembly GCA_034641835.2). NCBI lineage: Eukaryota > Viridiplantae > Streptophyta > Pinopsida > Pinales > Pinaceae > Pinus > Pinus albicaulis. Next base: position 615,936,494 of record CM076579.1, read on the forward strand.
TGTACCAAAGAAAAATGGTAAATGGAGGGTATGTATTGACTACCGAGAATTAAACAAAGCTACTCTTAAAGATCATTTCCCTTTACCTTTCATAGATCAGGTGTTAGATACCTTAGCTGGCAAAAAGTACTTCTCATTTCTAGATGGGTTTAGTGGTTATAATCAAATTCAAGTAGCACTTGAGGACCAAGACAAAACCACATTTACCTATCCTTGGGGTACCTATGCTTACCGAGTATTTCCATTTGGATTATGCAATGCACCTACAACACTTCAAAGGGCAGTATTAGGAATTTTTTCAGATCTAATACATGATTGTGTAGAGGTATATATGGATGATTTCACAGTTTATGGAAACACATTTGAAGAAGGCTTAGTAAACTTGGAAAAAGTCTTAAAGAGATGTAAAGAAGCAAATCTTTCACCTAGTCATGAGAAGTGTTTTATGATGTTTACTAAAGGAATTGTTTTAGGACATCACATTTCAGGGGATGGGATTAGAGTTGATGAGTCAAAAGTTGAAGTCATCTCTAACTTTTCTATTCCAAGTTGTCAAAAATATGTTAGGAGTTTTCTTGGATTTACGGGGTATTATCGAAGATTTATAGAAAACTTCACCAAGATAGCATCTCCACTCTTCAAATTACTTACCAAAGACTATGATTTCAAATGGAATTCTGATTGCCAGTTAGCCTTTGAGACCTTGAAAACAAAAATTTTTGAAGCACCTATTTTAAGGGGACCTAACTGGAAGTTACCTTTTCATATTTCAACAGATGCCTCGGATACAGCTCTAGGAGTAGTATTGGGACAAAAATACCTGATTCCTTATGCCATCTACTATACCAGTAAAAATTTGACTCCTGCAGAGTTAAACTATACTGTAACTGAAAAAGAGTTTTTAGTTGTTGTTCATGCCATAAACAAATTCAGACACTATATAATAGGCTATGAAACTTTTGTTCATACAGATCATTCTGCAATTAGATACTTAATGAGAAAATCAATTACTAATGGCAGATTCATAAGATGGTTATTGCTTTTACAAGAATTCAACATTACCATTCTAGATAGGCCTGGAAAACAAAACACAGTAGCTGATTTCCTATCTAGACTCCAAAACATCAAATATGACACTCCAGTTGAAGATCAATTTCCTGATGAATATCTTTTTGCAATTTCTACCCAAACTCCTTGGTTTGCTGACATTGCTAATTATTTAGTTTCAGGAAAATTTCCTTCAATAATGAATGCAAGAGATAAAATAAAAATCATTTATGACAGTGAAAAATATTCATGGGTTGCTAATGAGTTGTACAAGACAGGTCCAGATTTGATCATTAGGAGATGTGTTCGGGAAGATGAGATGCCCGAGATTCTCAAAGCATGTCATGATGAACCTTGTGGCGGACACTTTGCTGATAAGAGGACAGCCTATAAGATCCTTCATTTAGGATATTATTGGCCATCCTTGTTTAAAGATGTTAAAGAGTATGTCAAAAGGTGTGACAGTTGCCAAAGGGTAGGAAAACCTTCTCCTTCAAGTGAGATGCCATTACAACCTCAGGTACATATTGAACCTTTTGAAAAATGGGCTTTGGATTTTGTAGGACCTATTAGTCCTCCATCAAGACAAAAGAGATATATATTAGTTTGCACTTATTATGTTACCAAATGGGTAGAGGCCAAGCCATTACTTTTTGCTACTAAAGCATCTGTAGTTAATTTTCTTTTTGAGGATATTTTTACTCGTTTTGGTGTCCTAAGGGAAATTTTTACAGATCAAGGAGCTCAATTCACATCAAGGCTAGTGGAACAAATGATGGAGAGGTACAAAATCAGACACAGAAAATCTACTCCCTACCATCCACAAGCAAATGGTCAAGTGGAATCTACTAATCAGGTCATTGAAGGGATCCTAACAAATACTGTCCATTTACATAGAAGAGATTGGGTAGATAGGCTTCCTGAAGCCTTGTGGGCCTATAGAACTACATGGAGAAGCACAACAGGCCATACTCCTTATTAACTTGTTTATGGAAAGCAAGTTTTGTTTCCCATAGAGTTCCAGATTCAAACTTTCAAAATGGCAATTCAGCTAGGACTTGATCTATCAGAGGCACAAAAGCACATATTGGAGCAGATTAATGAATTGGATGAGATCAGACAAGATGCAGTTCAGAAAACAAGTTTATTCCAATAGCAAAGGACTAGATGGCATGACAAGTACATCAAGGAAAAGAAGTTCAAGGAAGGTGACTGGGCTCTCTTGTTTGATTCAAAGTTAAAGGATTTTCAAGGTAAATTCCAAACACATTGGCTTGGGCCATATGAAATCATAAGAATTTTTTACAATGGAGCAATAAAAATTAGGACAATAGATGAAGAGAAGGTCACTTTTCTTGTGAATGGTCATAGATTGAAGCTGTATCATAAGTCACTCTCAAGAGAAGAATTTGTCAAGAAATTCCAGGAAAGCAGTGATATGAAGTTAATGAAGAAGAATTTTTCTTCTTCATCAACTTAAGTGAATTTTATGAAGTCAGATATTGAAAAAAAAAAAAAAGTATAAACATGAAAACCAATCACTGATTGGCATGTTTATACAGAAAAGGTGGAGTGAAAATCAGAATCTTTCTGACACTCTAGCTTTTCAAATATGTTCTTTTTGCAAGTAGTTATTACAAAATCATAAGTGCAAATCCATTTCACTTATGGTCCATCTCAATTTCCATTTCATTCATTCATCCATACTCCATTTCATTCACTCATCCACACTTCATTCACTTCACTTCATGGTCCACCTCATTTTCATTCCAGAATTTTAAAGTTTGATGTTTTTCTGCAATTGAATAATACATATCATGAATTGCAGGCCACTTCTCATACTTCACTCCATTTCATAAGATGTGATCCATTCCACTCCATTACTCACTTCATTCATATTCCATTACACTATTTTATTATCCATCTTCACTCATTCCATACAAAATTCCATTCATGCTCCAAACCATTCCATTTCATGTTTCAAGTCTTCTACAGGTACATTCTACAGCCAGTTACACATTCTGCAGCCAGTCAGACATTCTGCAGCCAGACAGACATTCTGCAGCCAGAGATCCTGAAGGCACTGTCTAGTAATCAGCTGATCTGCAATAAAATGATCCTGCATATCCATGACAACAAGAAAAATCAAGAAGGTTATGAAGACTCAAAAATTAATGATTTTCAGGAGAGAACAAAGCATATGAAGAACACAAAAAAAAATCAGAGGAAAGGCAAAGGTAAAAGTTCTGATTATAATGACATATCATGAAAGATTTTAGTATAGTTAAGTTATGAATAATTCGAAAAAAAAAATTTAATTAATTTTGTTGATCATGCCTAACCAACCTCCCGCAAAAACTTTGGATAAAACTCCTTCTATTCCACCATTTCAAATCCCATATTAGATCATCATTTAAAAATCTAAACGGTTAAAGTGCTGAAGTGATTGGATTAGTCACGTCACTAGGCCAAAGCATTTAATGATGATTTCGAATTCGTTACAAAATATCTCCACGGTCTTTTCTTCCGTGATATCCTTCAACTCATATACATCATCCTCACCTCATTATATTCATTCCGCAATCACTCCATATCATTCTTTCTCGTAGCCAATTTTTAACCATTCTGGTTTGTGAAACAGAGGCATCTCTATAACAACCATTGTCACCATGAACAGAGGAGCAACAATTTGAAGGTTGGAAAGAGAAGTTATGGGTATTATAGTGAGGACTAAACCGGTTGGCACTAAGTACTTGGAAGGTTATCTCCAAGCCAGAGAAATGTTACAACAAGCAGGGTGGTTGCAATTCGTTGAAAAATTCAGTGGATTTCACAAATAGGTGACCAAAACGTTTGCAAGATCCTTCAAAGGAGCTAAGGTCGAGATAGGAGATATTAAATTCACCATTATAGAAGCTTCCATTTCAAAAGCAACCGAATTTCCCAGACAATGAGAAAGGTGGTTCAATAATAGATAATTTCATAACGAAGCATGGAAGCAGATACTCAAGTCACCAGGTATGGATGTTACCATTTTTAAAAAGGGTATCCCTAGCTCTGCACTAAAGAACAAATGGAGGAACATGTTGCTTATCTTGAAAAAATTCATCACTTGTGAAGGAAGATATGGTACTTTCTATGTCTATCATATTCAGTTGATAATGCATTTCCTAGAAGAAGAACTTAATTTGCCCTTTTTCTTGCTTCATAGTTTAAGAAAATGGCCTCAAGTGTTCAAAAGAGAATTCAATTTCTGGAAAACACCTTATACCACCATGGTTTAGTCAAAATTTTGATTGAACATCATTTGAGCAAAATGGGAGATAATTGGGAAGAGTTCTTAGTGAGAAATCACTTTGAGGAACCCAAGGAATCTCCACCTGAAGACAAACCTACAAAAAGAAGCAGAAGATGGAAAACCTCAAAAATTGAAACTGGTAAAACAATAAAAGAAAGAAGTGGAGAAATGATTTCTGAGAAATTGACTCAGATTAAGAAGCAGCTTAAGAAAGAGAGGATAATAAGAAAATTTGCCAGAGAGAAAGGAGAAGGGCCATCTAAACCGAGAAGGAGCCACAGACTTAGAGGGATACTAAAGAAAACAAAGTTTAAACAAACTGGAGTCATAAACAGAGAGGATGAAGAAACACCTACTGAGGAGGATTTTGATGAAGAAGTTCCAGAAATTGACCCAGAACAGCAAGAAATTTACAACTATGTTGAAACATTAGAGAGGAGAGCTTCAGAATTTAGAGACAGAACCCCTAGCCCACCAAAGTCTAAAATTGATATGCTAAGAAGAGATAGGTATGAGTTAGAAGTACTCAACAGGAATATCAAGAATGAGAATGAAATTCTGAGAGAGTAGGTTAAACTGAAAACTGATATGAATTCAACTCTGTCTCTACAAATGCAAAAGTTGTATAAGGCCAGTGAAAAATTGAAGAAGAGAAATAAAAAGTTAACCAGGGCACTCACAAATTTGAGATTCAAGTTAGTCATAAGAAAGCCCAGAAGGCCTTTGACTGCCAGGAAAAGCAGAAGAAGAGGGTTGGATGTCCTTGCAGAGGTCTCAGAGTTCATGGAATAGTTGCATGAGGACATGCAAGAATCTAGCAGTGGGGGTATGTTGAGCTCCAAAGATGTTCTTTCTTCCACCACATTCCACTCCATTTTCTTTGTCCATTATTAATCACAGGCTCAAATGATCAGTAGAATTAGTTAAAATTTCTTTAAGAATGAATATCATGACTAACTTGCTATGTTTTTATGATTTTGTCATTGTAGTACTTTTTGAACTAGATCTAGCTACATAATGCAGACATTCTGTAGCTAGTTGCCGATTCTGCAACTGTCTTCATGTCTACGCAGGTTCCAGGTGTCATCTTGGAGAAAAACACATATGGGCATATTCCACATCATTCCCTCATCATTTTTTGCTCTCCACGAAGCTTGAACGGAATTCGGTAGGCGGTTATGTACGTGGGAACTCAAACTAGGAGAGAGACTCCTAATAGGACAAGGATAGTCCAGATGTCCTTAATTCTATTACGTGACCACCATCAGAGTCCTAGTTTGGTTTTTATTTGGAAAGACAATTATCCCTAGGTTATCTCAAAACAGTTATGTAAATTCGTTACAAATATGGCTCGGGAAACCGAGGGACAAGGTTAGATTTTGTATTTTAACTGCTAGATTTCAGAAGTAGGAAAACACTCTGTTTTGAAGTAATTTCACTCTAATGCAAGAAGTATCACTTTATTGAAAGCACTGAGTCAATCTTGAAGTAGATTTTGCGTGCTACTCCGATGATAGAGGGCCCCTGCCTCCTGAGAAGCCTTGCTTATACGGTTTAGATAAGTATTTTAGTCTTGTTTTTCATTTCTAGCTTAAGCACGTTTCTGAAGTTTATGTTTCATGCTTGTTTACATTGATCATCACAGCTAGACTTACTCTTATAAACTCTTCCAAAATATCATCACGATGAATAAGGCATAGTTGTGGTGTTTTAGGTTTTAGTTGCATTTCCTTTCGAATTTTATGATTTATGCTTGTTTACACTAAGTGTCACAGTCGGTCTTACTCCTACAAACTCTTCCAAAACATCATTAACAATGAATAAGAAACGGCTGTGGTATCTTAGATTTTAATTGTATTTGCTTTAAAATCTTATGTTTATGTTCAATTGCATTGAATAATAAAGCCATAATTTTTTTTACAAACTCTTCCAAAATATCATTCACATTGAACAAGATGGGCTGTAGAATTCCAATAGACTAGCTGCATGTTAGTTTAGTCATAACACTCTAGAGGATGATTTCATTTAGTTTAGCTCTGTCACTACATTTCAGGTTTGATAATGGAATTTTAATTTAACTCAGTTCATTGTACTTCAAGTAGATTAGTAGCATTCTAGTTTAGTCTTAGCTCACTGTATTAGCATTCCAGTTTAGTTGTTATCCATTGCATTTTAAATTGTATTAGTTGTTAAATTTAGATACCACGGTCTTCATTATTTACAAAAACTTCTTTTGTTCCAACCTCATATTAATACATAATCACCTGGACAGAAGCTAGTATCAGTCTAAGGCCTGGAGTATTTTGCAACCTTTTTTCCATTTCACAAATAAGCCTTTTCTCAAGGACTATTCTAAAAAAAAACCTATAACTTTTGAGTGAGGCCTAGTGGTGCTAAATTGAGTTGCAGAACAGAATTAGAAGTTAGTTTAGAGTAAAATCTTATTGTGCTACAAATGTTCTTTTCCAAATATGTTCCAATGAACCTTTAATCATGGATGAGATGTTGTAACATTGTAAGATGATTGCTTATTTAGGAGAACTTCATTCACACTTAACTTGTCCATTTCTCAAGCTCTTCCAACACATATTTAATGAATGAATTGGATAATTTCAAGCTCATGTTGTGATTTATTTCCTTGCAATGAAGTCATTATCAAGCTTTGCATTTGTTGTTTGCCAGCCATAGTTTAGGCTTTGTTCTGTTTTAGTATTTTCATTTGTTGTTTGCCATCCATAGTTTAGGCCTTGTTCTGCTTTAATATAACCAATAGCTTCTTTTCACCAGCATTTAGTTCTTTCCCTTTTCAAACATAAAACCTTAAAACCAAAAACATCAGAAAACACTAAACACAACGTAGTGAGAAACAAATACCTAGGCACATATAGTGCAGCACACTTCAGCATTTTACCAACCCTGGTTGACAATTAATGAACTCAATTTAGGAACACTAGGTTGAGCATAAACACAAGCAATTGATCAAGTTAAATTACAGTGGAAGCACTTTGGTCCCGATGAAGCTACATGGGATATGGCGGATTAGATGTGAGCTATGTAATCTTCCTTATTCATTGTTTGAGCGAATTTTATGACATGTGTTTCGATATATCTTTTTGTATATTTTGGTATGATGTTTAGTATATGTACATATGTATATGGATGTAAATGCTTCCATGATCTATGTTATAAAGCACCAATAAGCATTATGGGTGTCATATCATTATGATGTTATATTTGTCATGTCATCATGTTGGTTTTCTTCTCAACATTTTGACCATTATAAATACTACAATGGGTTAAGTTATAAGGCTCCATGGGAAGTATTGTTTTCTTATAGCAGTATTATTGGTTGTATGTGTCGTTGAACACCGAGGATGGTGTTCCCCCAAGGTGGAGGGTTCTGTAACAACCCTAGTGAAAATTCCACGGAATAAAAGTTAATAAAGGAAAAATAATAAAGAAGGTAATGGGACACTTATTCCAAGTTTAATGCTAGGAAAAACATACTAGTGCGGGTGTTCATATGGTTTATTATGGCTATGGAAATTAGAAAAGGAAATGGCTAAGGCTTTGGAAAGGCAACATGGCATTTATTTATGAAAATAATGGAAAATATGAGAAAATGGAGGTGAAATGTCACATGTTGCATGTGAGGAGGAAAATGAAGAAAAAATAATTGAAAATTGAAGAAATTAGAGGCCTCATTAATAAAAAGGCTTCTAAGGATCAGTTGGTAACCTTTTTTCAGTTCATTTTTGGTATTCTCTCTCCCTCTCGCTCTTGGACACAAAGAGTTTCTTGGATTACTCTTGGAGAGTGTGCCATACTTGGAGTTTTTTATCAAGAAGGAAAAGGAATAACAGGAAATCACAAGATGACATCGGGATCAGAAGCTACAACGAGTTTTTTTGGTAGCTACCAAGTTGCATGTATGTTTTCCTCACTATTTTTGGCATGCATGGAATATAGATGTGGTTTCTTGGTTATGATTTTTCATTAGCATGGAGAATTTCCCGGATTGACAATGGATTTTCCCAGCCTTATCATTTCCTAGATAGCTATGGTGTTGTGGGTTCATTTCATTGTTTCTTTTTCTGGTTGGTTCTCATGTTCCTTTAGTTATGGTTTGAGTTACTAGTTCCTGGAGCCTTGGTTGAGCAAGCGCTCTAGATCCCTGTAAAATCTTGGTTTGAGTTACTAGTCTTGGATATTTGGTTGGAAAAACACTTGAGAGTTGTTGGTGGGTTGAGTTACTAGTCCTGTAGACTTGGTTTGAAAAACATTTTGGAGCCCGAAAATAAATATGGGTTGAGTTACTATTCCTAGAGCCTTGGTTGGAATAAACACTCTGGAGCCTGGATAGCTAGGGTGGAGACCAATCTGGTGATGGTTTTGATGTCTGGCTATGAGGTGGAATCACTGGCTGAGGATTGAGGTGGTTTGACCTCTTGAAGCCTTGGTTTGGTTTGATGGATTTTTTTTATGATATCCCACATTCATGCTTGGAATATGGCATGAGGGTGATTGGTTGAAGAGAGATTTGGCTCAGCCATGTATATGGTTAGGTGGAATGTGAAAATCCCGGACTTGGTTTTGTTTTCTTATGGAAATAAGATCTATTTTATTCTTGTATATATGAGTAAATATGTTTTTTATTATGTGGATTATATGGTTGTTATGTGATTGTCATTTCTGTTTTTTATATGTTGGTTATGAATGTGTTGTATGATAATGATGATGTATGTCTATCATCATGTTTTGAGTTGTAAATGAATGAACAATGTATCTATGACCAAATAGTTGATAATGAAGCTAATGAGAAGAGTCAACAATTCTTTTTAGCAATTCTCAAATAATTATGAGACCCCTATGCTCAGATCTGTTGTTTAAACCTGTAGATTGCATATTTTTGACATATTTGAAGAAATGTCTCTCATGGCTATTACGTTTCCAGTCAAGTCCTTGTTAAAGTGTTTGATTTTAAATCGTTATTTTGGTGTCATATTTTAGTTCTTAAAGTGTCATGCAGTTCCAGGCAGTGACCCGAGCTTTGGGCCTGAAAAATTGGCACAAAATCTGGGTTGTGGGCTTAGAACTACTAGGAAAAGTCTCCAATCACATGCATACCCATGTTCTATGAGCGACTGGAGGGTTCTAGTCGCACTCTTTCCCATGTCAATGGAGTGACGGTGGGATTGATGCATGAAAATGTCAATTTTGATCAGGGGTTGGCCTCCTGGAAGGTTGGGATGGCTCCTGGGTGACCTGTAGCATGTGAAGAAGGTATGTGTTGTTGTGTGGTGTCAGTTCCACTTCCTTAAGGTGACCAAAGAGGTTGAATCATATCATAGTAACTCTTCATCACATGTTTACCTCGATTGGCCTGCTACTTGGGAAGATGCAGGAGGAGGGTGTTATAGAGTGGTTGAGGAAGATGAAGCACACCTTCATTTTCAATGAATTGTGGAAAGGAGTTTCTGAAGGAGAGGGAGACAATGCACCTAAAAATCCCACTTCAAAAGAGGAGCTTTCCATTTGGGAAAATAAGAATAAAAAGGTAATATTCCTTTATTTCAGCCTGAGAAAATGAAGAGGTGTGTCATCATATTTCTCCATTTTCAAATTATTTTCATGCTTTAAATAATTTTAAGGAATTATACGACTCACACTCTATTCTTGAAGTTTTTCAATTGATGATCAATTTGTTCAATATTCAGGTAAAAAATGATAACCCTCTTGCCTTAGCATCATAATTAAGATCCATTATGCATGTCAACATAAAATACACTGGTGTTGACATATATTTTCATCACACAACCTATTTCAAGGCACTGTATATCACTTATTCACATTATGTTGAGTTGTTGCAAGCAAGTGGAAAACTTAAGGATATTTCCTTTGAATCCCTTGAGAAAACATCTGTTGAAAGAGAGAAGGATTTTCAGAAGAATTAAACTCCTCAGTATCCTAAATAAGTTTTATGACTTGTTAAAAAAGAGAAGAATTAGGGACAAGATTCTTCTAGATGAAGAGGTGGCCAAAGAGGACATGGAAAGAAGAATTTCTAGGCAGGGGAAGACATTTCCAAGGAGAAAGGTCTGATCTTCGTTGTATATGATTCAATAGAAATGGGCATGATGCTTCCACATGTAATCTACCTTGGGATAGAATTGAGTAGGAAATAAATGAAGAAAAAGGTAAAACACTTGGTAAATGGAAAGGAAAATAACCTGATTCTGCTCATTATGTTGTGGCACATTGCAACATTGGAGTAATTGAAGAATGATTTAATGCTTCACTTGCTTCATGGAAATATGTTTGGTTGCTTGATTTAGGAGAAAATTGTCACGTGAATTTCATAAGAGATTTATTTGAATAATTCACTAACAATGTTGATGGAGCATTCTACATTGTAGAAGAGTTAAAACCAAGCCATCAGGGTTTAGCACCATCAGGCTCAAATTCCTGGTCTTCCAAAATTTCTTCTACATGGTGTTTTATACCTCCTATAGTTAAGGATAAAATTTTTGTCTTTGGTCCACATCCGCTATCAAGGACACTCCATTCACATATTTGATGGAAATTTTGAGGTTAGAAATGCATCAAATCACTCACTTGTCATGACTTGGATAGAATAAGAAATATTTCTGAAGTTGTAGGGAACCTCTACTCATGCACAAAACTTCTCATACATTTTTCACTATGATATTAAAGGTACACGTCCATCAATTCTTTTATGGCATGCTAGATTTGGACATTTGAGCTATGAAAACCTTCATTTGTTGAATAAAAATGGTGTTACTTGTTTGCCAACAATTCCTAGGAAACTTAAGAAATGTGATGCTTTTATCTTAGGAAAGCACAACAAACAATCATTTCATGATTCTCATTCTAGAGCATATAGAAATATTTAACTCATTTATTCTGATTTATGTGGTCCAATGCATGTTCCTTCTACAAATGGTAATAAATATATTATGACATTTATTGATGACTACACCAGAATGTGTTGGGTTTATTTATTGAAGAACAAATCTGAAGCTTTTGAAACATTCAAGAAATTTCATGAATTAATTGAAAATCATGAACAATACCATATTGGTTCTATTCGTACTAATATTGGTGTTATCACTGATTCTTTGTAAAAAAAAATTCTTGATAGGTTCATGCAGGTCATTCACCAAATGGATGAGGTTTCCTAAGCCATTTCAAATTGATATATAATTTTTTTTGCATTTTTGAAGCCTATCCTAAGTTTAATATCCACCTCCATCCATGTCACTTCAGTAAAATCAGTCCCATATCATGTCCGTTGTCATTCCCCACACATTTAAACTCAAAAGTGCACACCTGTCAGTTTTTCAGAATTTCGTAGCGATTTACACAGGAAATTCGCAGATTTCGCTACGAAACTGCCTAATAGTCTCGTAAGAAAAGCTGTCAGAAGCCTAACTGTTTTCGCTACGAAACTGTGTTTTTAACAGGGTTGTCAGAGTTATATGAGGTTTTAGTTTACGATTAGAGCAGTAAAGGTGGAGACCATTCAAGGTTGTTATGGTAAAATTCAAATGTACACAGTCGTGTTTGATGTCATCATGATCCTTTTTGCTTGCATATGCTATGATTGAAACCCGAGTTGTCAGTTAAACTTTTAAACCTCACCCCAAATAGCCTTTTTTCATATTATGGTTTATCATTGCATGTGAGTCGATCCCTAGAGAGCTTCTTCATCGATCCAATCAAGTTGTTGTCAAATTCAAATTTTCCAGGTGTCATCAGCAAGCGAGGCAGTGAAGACTATAAAACATTCATGGCTGCAAGAAAGAAAAGTTACAAGGGTGGCCATTTTCACAGGTATGAACCCATGGATTTGAAATTACTCAATGAAGACCCTACTGCTATGGAGGATTTTAGGAGGACTGGCTGCTTTCAATTCTGCCATAGGTTGTGAGGTTTTCATGCACAAGTTTCAAAGGATTTTGCCACCAACTTCACAAGAAAAACATCAAAATTTGGAATTATGAATCTTACAGTGACACCAGAGAGCATATCATTAGCTACAGGAATCCCTAGAGGTGGTGAAGTGTGGTTTAAAGGTATCAAATTCACAATGCAAGAGCATAAAGATTTTCTCAAGCAAGAACACAGTGAAGTTGATTTGAAAAATGCTTGCGCTAGGATTTTTATGAGGACAATTATGCAAAATGGTTGATGGTCATTCAAAAATATTTCGCCTGTGAAGGAAGATTTCCCATGGATTACTCATATCATCTCAGAATTCTTCTGCATTTTGTAGGTAAGAGATCACTTGACTTACCTTTCTATTTACACAGAAGTTTAGGGAAAATGTCAGATAAGATTCAAATCAAGACAAAATACAATGAGACATCTCTTTTTCATCATGGTCTAATAAAGTTTTTATTGTTAGAAGAATTGAGAAGGTTAGACAGAGATTGAATTTCTTTCTTGTTTATGAGTGGTTATGAAATTGATGTGGTCACTCCAAATAAAACCTCAAAACCTAAAATTACTACATCACCAATTATGGCAGAAGAAGTTGAAGAAGAAAAAAGATCATCCCATGCAAAACCAGTGGACATAGGATTAGAACCTCTGCAAGAGACTGACACTCCTTAGGCAACACCTGCGAAACAGAAACATAAAGTCAGCAAACAAGGGAGAAAGAGTATCACTAGAAGCCATACATTGGCTAAAGGAAATCTGGAGGATATCCTTCATGCAATTTACATTGAAGAGTCACCAATAGTGCAAGCTTAAGACATTGAAGATGGTGGAAGAAAACTGAAGAAAGGTAAGACTGCTGAGAAATTAGATTTTGCAGGTGATGATGATTTCTTTATATTTCAGCGAAGGAAGCTAATGACCAGACATGCAAAGAAATCCATGGAGAGAAAAAATATAGAGAAAAGAAATGAAACCGTACAGCTAGTAAGCATCATATATTTGTCTCTATCAACAGAGAAAGAAGTTGTTATTAGGCAGAGAAAGGGAAAAGAGAAGGTAAGTGAAAAATCAGAAATAGAAACCCTCAAAGAAAAGTTGAAGGAAGCAGGTAAAGAGATATTAAATTTGAATTCTGAGGCAGAAAAGCACAGGTCTGAGAAGGTTCAATTTGAGCAAATGATGAAAAAATGGGAGAGGAATGTCTCAAGTGTTTCAAAATATTTGGACAGTGCCGAAATATTGTTGAAATGGACTCATCCATTAAGAGGGGAGCTCAAACATACTAGGAAAATGAACTTACACCTACAAGATAAAAACAGAGCATTAAAAGATCAAGTGGAATACCTTCAGGAGCAGCTAGACTTGATTCAAGTTGAGCTGGAGAAGAAAGGGTTGAAGATGAGAGTGGTTGAAGAACCCATCAGCCAATTAATTTTAAATGAAGAAGAAACTCCTAAAGAGTGAAAAATTGAGCTGAAATATGTTTTATGAGGTTCATGACTTGCAAAGAACCTAAATTTTGCCTCAGGAGATCAATTTTTTAACACAGTCTCAGAATCTACATATTCTAGTTTTTTAGGCAGTTTTGTAGTGTGCATCAGGCTTGAAGACAGAAAAATGCTACAAAAATTGTGAAGATGCAATTTTTCTTTGGAATTCATATTTGTGAAGGATTGAGGGAAATTGGTTGTTTTCAAGATGGTTTGGCATATTAAAGGTTTTTGACCAGCAAAGGTGGAAAGGAGATAGGTTAAAAGGCAAGGTTTCATACGCTACGAAACTTCCTAAACTGCCATGTTTCATAGCGATGGGTTTTTTAAATATTTTCAAGGGTTACAACATCACACCATCCATCTGGAGACATCCATCCTGACAGTAGGCCATCTCAGCAAAGACTCATTATTCAAAATGAGTGTCACACATCCAGCTCAACATAAAGATTAATGATTAAAGTGAAGATTATCCACTCCTGAATAGTAGGATTGTGTTCCCTAGATCTAGGATTATTTTAAATATGTTAAGTGAAGGTGAATTGTATCTCGAACATGTGATCTCTATTATGTAACTATTTTACTGTTATAAAAAACGAATGTAATAAATAGGAGGTAGTCCTATTAGGAGTATGACTTCTTAAAGGGTAGTTGTCCTTTTTCTGTTCCAAGTAAGTAGTTTCAGTTATAATAGTTGTCATTGTTAGAGTTTGAAGATCTAGACAACTGGGTAGGTCATTTACATTGTAAGGAATTTCTATTTATAGAAAAAACATCGAAGAGAAAAGGGTTTGAGAATATTGCACTAAATTACTACTTGTATGTTTTTTCCATTATCAATAATATAGAGTGACATTCTACTTCTAGACTTGAGATTCTTATGAAGTGTTTAATTTTTTGTAGCTCTATATCTTTATGTCTAATCACTTGCAGTGAATTTTATCTCTAATTACTAAGAATTAATGTTTTCATGCTCTGACTTCCTTTAGGGGTGAAATTGTTTTGTTTTCCTTATGTTGTGTGTATGAATTGTCCTTATAGAAAACTCTATTTGCCTTAGCTTCCATGTGAATAATTATTGTCAATAAATACACTGATGTTGACTCCATAGCCAAATGGTAGCTAGCCTTCATTTTTCAACCTGCAATAAAAAAAAAATCAAGTCACAGTTCATAGAGTTAGCCATCTAATATTATTTCTATCAAAAATCATAAATCCCCTTTGAGAGGGCCCTCTCAAACTGAAGAGGCTAATATTCAGTTAGAAGTGGTTTGAAAGAGTTACATTGAGTTGATTTATGAGCAACTAATCAAGATCAATTTGGTGATAACATTTTGGTGTGTCTGCCGGGAGTCTAAAGACATATTTCCTGATGTTTTTGTGCAAGCACTGAAGTTGAACTCTTGGAGGTAGCAGGAGCTCAGAATTTGTTCCAAGCTACAAAAACTACCTTGGTGACTCCATTACAAATTTTCATGTTTAAAGGTGGCTTCTAGAAGGATATATACAAGGAGCAATACAGATCCTAACCCACCTACAATTGTGGATAATCCAAACACAATTTCTAGAGGCATTGAAAGCTGCTCTTCAAAACCAGGTATTTCATCACACTCAAGATATTTTTCCTTTGAAATTGTAACAAGTCCTAAAGATAAGAATTTTGATGATAAAATCCAGGAATTTTTGTTTAGGTCTAAGAGTGAAAATGAATTGACTAAGATTATTCTAGACCTGCAAAGACTAGGCATTGATATTTCAACCCTAGTAACCAAAAATGAAAGAGAAGAGTTCTGGGAAACAGTTACATCAGAGTTTCTGTTAGAGAGGGATTATTTTGAAAAGTTAAAGGAATTTGACGCATTTGAATTCTTGCTAAGAATAAAATATGGTATACCTTTACCTGAGTAGAGCTCATTTGTATCTCAACTACAAAGACCAACTACACCACCTCCTAATAGCTCATCATCTGCTACTATTTTTCCTAGAAATACCATAGTCCCTATTATTATGGCTAGAAATTTTCCACCCCCACCTCCTCCTATTGCACTTGCAAGATATGCTCCTCTTGTTCTCCGTGTTGTTCTTAATGCCCTCCCAAGTAAATACTCAGCTAGAATTAAAACCCGGGGAAGTGATGAAGAGATAATAGTTGAGGAACATGTAGACCAATTCAATGATTTCATAGACACAAAGGAAGTAGACCATGAATATGTTAAAATGAGACTATTTTCTCAAAGTTTTACTGGTGAGGTCAGAAAAGGGTTTAAAGCCCTAGCTCCAGGAAGCTTGCCGAATTGGAACCAGTTTGAGGACAGTTTTTTCAGAAAATGGGGGAATAGAACAAACCCGGTGCAGGCCCTGACAGAATACAATATTTTAAAAAGAGTTGTAGATGAAACTATCCAAAATTTCTCGAAGAGATTTAACAAAGTTTATGACTCTATACCTGCTCATCTTAAACCTCCACTAGGAGCTGCTTAATTGCACTATGCTGAGGCATTTGATTATGATTTCTCCATTCTTCTTAGAGAAATAGAATCTAATTCTCTAGAAGAAATGCAGAATGATGCTGTGAAATTTGAAGTGAACATGATAGCAACTAAGAATTCTAAGATGGGTAAAAAAAAACTAAAAGAAGAAGAAAATCCTTCCACCTCAAATGATAAGTTTGATTCTATGATGAAGACTATGGAAAAACTCATGGATAGACTTTCCCTTGGAACTGCTTCTTCACCTCCTGCACAACATGATCCACAAATTATAAATTCTCAGTTTAGAAGGCCTCAGAATCAACAAAGACAGAGAAAACAAAAATCAACCTGACCCTCAGGTAAGGACTCCTTTTCAGCAAAATTTGACTGATGAAGAAGAAACTCAGCCTGAGATTCAAGAAGACTCCATCCATTGCTTAGATGAAAACATGTCTAGGATGTTTTTAACCAAAGAGGAGCATGATGAATCTGATCATGATGTGAATAAGGGTGAGGGATAATCTGACTATCTGAAGGGTTATCAACATGCAATTTTTGAGATGCAGAAGCAATACAATCTCAGAAACATAAATGTTCCCATCACTGCAAATAAAACACAGCCAAAGAAGGATGTTGATAGAGTAGTTGAGCCTAAAGAGGACCCACCACTTCCTCCCCCTATCAAAGAGAGTGAAAATATCACTTTTGTTTTCAGTTTGGAGAATGATATCCCTAAAATCAAGATTCATGTTCCTTTTGTAGAAATTCTCAAGGTAAATGAGTACAAAAGAAAAATTGTGAAAATCTTGAATTCTCAACTAGGAGCTTTAGATATCCTTAATGTACAAGAATACCCTCCTACCATCTACTTGGGACCAAGACTAGAAGATGAGCAGAATGAAGAAGTGCCTCCCTTCTATGGCAGCCTTAGTATTCATGACATGACCTTACGTAATGCCATGTTGGATTCAGGGGCTTCTCATAACCTTATGCCTAAGGTGATTACGGAGAGGATGGGTTTGGAGATCACTAGGACATACAAGGATTTGTTTTATTTTGATTCTAAAAGAGTCCAATGCATAGGATTGATAAAAGATTTTGTTGTTAGCCTAACAAAAGTGCATACCAAGACAGTGGTAATGGACATTGTGGTGACAGATATTCCACCCAAGTTTGGCATGATCTTATCTAGATCTTGGGTAGAAAAAATCAAAGGCACCATGTAGATGGACTTGACATATTCCACCATTCCTGTTTTTGGTGAGAAAATAAGATTGTACAGGGAGACTAGGATGTCCTACATGGTAAGCAGCAAGGATAAACCTCATAATTTTCCCATTTACGCTGTTGAAACTGAATTAGGATCAGCAATTATTTTCAATGAGCTAACTGAAAAAGCAAAAAGTGAAGGGAAAGCAGAAATTCAAGAAATTGAAAATCAACAAGTTGAAAATCAGGAAATTATAGAAGAAAAAGTAGAGGGTTGGTGGCTTCTGCACTTTGATGGATCTGTTGGAAGAGAGGGGGCTAGAGCAAGCATATGGATCACTACTCTTGATGATGAAAGTAAGTTTTATTCTTCCAAACTGAACTTTGACTGTACAAATAATATGGCTAAATATGAATCTCTGTTTTAAGGTTTGGAAATTTTGAAAATATTGGGTGCTCAAAAGATCTCAGTTTTTGGAGATTCTAAGTTGGTAATCAAACAATTTGAAGGAATATATCAAACTAAGGATGTGAGGAAAAGAGCCTACAGAAATATGATTATGGAAATGTTGGAAAAATTCAAGAATATGCATTTATTGTGAAAACTAGGGATCAAAACTCAGTGGTTGATTCCCTAGCTATTTCTGCAAGTTTTTTTGTCATCCCTACACATTCTACTGAGAAGTATGAGATTGAAGTTCGGCATAGGCCTGTTATCCTAGATAATATCATCCATTCGAAAGTGTTTGATGATGACCAGCAAGTCAGATATTTCATATAGTTGGAGGAATTTTAAATCACACAAGTGGATCAGCAAAACATGCTTGCTGAAACTAAAGGTAATTCTGAAGTTTTGCAGCTGAAAAATAATTGTATACCCAAGGGTCTTATTCCACTTGAAAAACTTTTTGACCAAAATGATGTTTTCATATCTCCTAGAATGCAGGCTGATGATGAAGAGGTAGAGACTTGTAATCTTGGTACAGTAGCAGTGCCTAAAATGATAAAACTTTCCAAGTTTCTTTCTGTGGAGATGAAACATAAATATATTGAGATAATGAAGAAGTTCATTGATGTTTTTGCATGGAGTTATGCTGACGTGAAAAATTATGATCCCACTATTATTCAACATATCATTCCTATCAAAGAAAATGAGAAACCTTTCAAACATAAATTGAGAAGGATTAATCCATTTCTCATGCCTTTGATTGAGAAGCAAATTAAGAAACTTTTTGATGCAAAAATTATGTTCCTATAAGATTCTCAAAATGGCTTGCTAGCTTGGTACCAATCAGAAAAAAAAGTGGAGAGATCAGAATCCGTATTGACTTTAGAAACTTGAACACGACTTCTTTGAAAGACAACTACCCTCTTCCTAAGATGGATCAGATTTTGCTGAATATTGTTGGCTCTCAAAAGATTTCTATGTTGGATTTTTTTCAGGATACAATCAGATATTGGTACACCCAGAAGACCAGGAGAAAACTGCTTTTACCACACCATGGGGGACATTCATGCATGTCAAGATGCCCTTTGGTTTGATGAATGCAGGAGAAAATTTTCAAAGAGCAATGGACATTGCCTTTTCTAAGGAGAAAGATAAGTTAGTTGTGATCTATATGGATCACATAATTGTATTTTTAAGAAGGGAGGAAGACCATTTGAAGCATCTGGAGAAAGTTATGCTGAAGTGTAGAAGATTTGGTATTTCTCTTAATCCCACTAAAAGTATTTTTTCTCTAACCTCTGGAAAGTTTCTTGTAAATATTATATCAAAGGATGGGATAAAGATTGATCCAAACAGAGTCAATTCCATTTAGAAGATAGACCTGCCAAGGAACAGGAAGGAAATTTAGTCCTTTATGGGAAGAGTAAACTTTGTTAGAAGGTTCATCCTGAACTTTGATGAAATTGTCAAAGACATTACCAAGATGTTGAAGAAAGGAGCTGATATTAAATGGACCATTGAAGCCAAGAAGTCATTTGAAGAAATAAATAAAGCCCTTACTCAAGCCCCAGTATTGATTAGTCCAAATTTTTCAAAAGAATTTATGGTTTTCACATTCGCATCTGAAAATACCATAGCTAGTTTTTTGCTACAGAAAGGACAGCAAGGTACAGATTAACCAATTTCATTCTTTAGCAAAACCCTGCTAACTCATAGCTAAAATACAATATTTTAGAAAAACATGCATATTCTTATATCAAAGCCATTAAGGATTTCAGAATTTATATTTTTCACTCTCATGTCATTGCATTTGTGCCTAACATTATGGTTAAGGACATCTTGACACAAGCTTATCCTGATGGAAAGAGAGGGAAGTGGATAGCTAATTTGATGGATAATGACATAGAAATTAGACCTACAAAATTGGTGAAAGGACTGGGGTTGGAAAATTTGATGGCACAATCCAATTTTGACTTCCTTGACAGGAATTTATTGTAGAAATTTCAAAGTTTTCAGATGAAGATAAAGAGTTGATTCCTATTGAAGAGAAGTTCATTTTATCTTAATGGTACATAGAAATTATCTTTGTCTTGCATCATCATAGAGCGCCTGCAAAGTTGACTAAATCAAAAGCAAGGTTTGTGAAGTTGAAATCTCTAAGATACTGTATTTTAGATAATAATCCATACTGGAAAGATATTGGTGGAATTATTTTAAACTGTTTGCTAGAAGAAGCTGAAAGGGTGATTTAAGAGTTTCATAAGGGAGATTGTGGAGGACACCACTACTGGAAGGCCACAACAAACAAAATTCTTAGAGCAGGGTACCATTGGCCCACCATGTTCAAGGATGCTTACAAGAAGATAGTTGTCTGCCATGAATGTCAGATTTTTTATGGTAAGAAAAACTTGATTCCTCTACCTTTGATGCCAATTTATGTTGAGGCACCTTTCCAATAGTGGGGGTTCGATTTTATTGGTGAAATACACTCGTCATCTTTAGGGCAGCGTCGCTGGATCCTGATAGCAACAGATTATTTCACTAAGTGGATTGAAGCAATCCCAACAAGGCAAGAAAATGATTCAGTCATCATTCAGTTCTTATAGAATAACATTTTGTCTAGGTTTAGCTGTCCTATGAAGTTATCACTGACAATGCACAAGCTTTTAAATCTAAAAGGTTGATTAGATTTTTTCATTAGTATCATATAACACTTGGACACTCAACTGCTTATTACCCACAAGGTAATGGTCTTGTTGAATGCTCTAATAAAATAATTGTGAGAATTATCAAGAAGATACTGCAAGAAAATAAGAGATCATGGCATCTCAAGTTAAAGTATGATATGTGGGTTGATAGAGTATGTACAAAGAGATCCATTGGTACTTCACCTTATGAATTAGTGTATGGATTTGAAGTTATTTTTCCCACATCCATGGGAGTGCCTGTATTGAAATTTCTACAAGGGACTAGAAGAGGAACCTAATGCTATTCAGGGGAGGATAACCAGCTTATAGCTCTGTAAGAAAAAAGGGAGGAGGTATACAACAACCATCAGCAGTCACAAAACAAAGGAAAGTAAACATTTCATAGAAATTTCAAAGAATAAAATTTCGAGATTCAAGATGTAGTTTTGAAGTAGGAAGCCAGAAATGAAGAAAAGCGGAAACATGGAAAGTTTGAAAAAATCTAGAAGGGACCATTCATAGTAGTTGCATACCATGGCAATAGCAATTATCTACTTCAGGATATGGATGGACAACTTTGTGCTGGAGGACCTATCAATGGTAGGTTTCTAAAGCATTATTCCTCTTAAATTTTACTAAATTTTCACTCCATTGTATATATTCCATTTTATTATTCTTTTTTGCTAATAAAGACACGTTTATCATCAAACTTGATCCCGAGGTGAAGACCATAAGAGTTTGAAGAAGGCTTGAAAATTTTCAGAAGTTTATTTTCAAAAAATATGGATGGCACTGGAACTATAGGTTCTTTGGTGTACCACAGGGGCACACCATCCCAAGTGGAGCCTTTGTTATCACTCATTAGTTGTAAAAAAAAATTCTTGATAAGGCCATGCAGGTCATTCACCAAATGGATGAGGTTTCCTAAGCCATTTCAAATTGATATATAAAATTTTTGCATTTTTGAAGCCTATCCTAAGTTTAATATCCACCTCCATCCATGCCACTTCAGTCAAATCAGTCCCATATCATGTTATTTTTCATTCCCCACACATTTAAATTCAAAATTTCACACCTATCATTTTTTCAGATTTTTGTAGCGATTTACACAAAAAATCTGCAGATTTCGCTATGAAACTGCCTAATAGTTTCGTACCAAATCTATCAAAAGCCTAACTATTTTCACTACGAAACTGAGTTTTTTAACCAAGGTTGTTAGAGTTATATTAGGTGTCATTTTATGATTAGAGCAGTAAAGGTGGAGGTCATTCAAGGTCATTATGGTAAAATTCAAATGTACACAGTCGTGTTTGATGTCCTCATGATCCTTTTTGCTTGCATATGCTATGATTGAAACCCGAGCTGTTAGTTAAACTTTTAAACCTCACCCCAAATAGCCTTTTTCATTTTATGGTTTATCCTTGCATGTGAGTCGATCCCTAGAGAGATGCTTCATCGAGCCAAGCAAGTTGTTGTCAAACTCAAATTCTGCAGGTGTCATCAGAAAGTGAGGCAGTGAACACTATAAAACATCCATGGCTGCAAGAAAGAAAATTAACAAGGGTGGCCATTGTCACAGGTATGAACCCATGGATTTGAAATTACTCAATGAAGACCCAACTGCTATGGAGGTTTTCAGGAGGACTGGATGCTTTCAATTCTGTCAGAGGTTGCAGGGTTTTCATGCACAAGTTTCAAAGGATTTTTCCACCAACTTCATAGGAACAACATCAAAAGTTGTAATTTTGAATCTTACAGGGACACCAGAGAGCATATCATTAACTACAAGAATTCCTAGAGGTGGTGAAGGGTGGTTTAAAGGTACCAAATTCACAATGCATGATTGTAAATAGTTTCCCAAGCAAGAACACAATGAAGTTGATTTGACCAATGCTATCCCTAGGAGTTTTATGAAGGACAATTATGCAAAACTGTTGATGGTCATTCAAAAATATTTCACCTGTGAAGGAAGATTTCACATGGTTTACTCATATCATATCAGACTTCTTCTGCATTTTGTAGGTAAGAGATCACCTGACTTACCTTTCTATTTATACAGAAGTTTAGGGAAAATGTTAGATAAGGTTCAAATAAAGACAAAAGACAATGATACATCTCTTTTTCATCATGGTCTAATAAATTTGTTAGTGTTAGAATAATTGAGAAGGTTACACAGAGATTGGATTTCTTTCTTGTTTATGAGTGGTTATGAAATTGATGTGGTCACTTCAAAGAAAACCTCAAAAACTAGAATTACTACATCACCAGCTGTGGCAGAAGAAGCTGAAGAAGAAAAAATATCATCCCCTGCAGAACCAGTGGACATAGGAGCAGAACCTCTGCAAGAGACTGACACCCTCAAGCAACACCTGCAAAATAGAAACATAAATTCAGAAAACAAGGCAGCAAGAGGATCACTAGAAGCCTTACATTGGCTAAAGGAAATATAGAGGATATCCTTCATGCAATTGACATTGAAGAGTCACCAATAGTGCAAGTTGAAGGCATTGAAGATGGTTGAAGAAAACTGAAGAAAGATAAGACTACTAAGAAATTAGATTTTGCAAGTGATGATGTTGGCTTTATATTTCAGCCAAGGAAGAAAATGACCAGACATGAAAAGAAGACCATGGAGAGAAAAAAGAGAGAGAAAATCAATGAAACTGTACAGCTAGTAAGCATCATATATTTTTCTCCATCTGTTATAGCATCATTTATCACCTACTCATACTTCACATAATTCAGAAAGTTACAAAAAAGACTAAAATGCTCAAATGCACTTAACGTAAACTACCAATTATATGCAAATCCTAAGATGTTAATTATAAAGGAGAAAAAAGAGTTCCTAGACAATGGTTCAATCACTTTTTGACAGAAGAGAAGGCCAATTATGAACAGAACTCCTATGTATAAGAATGTCAAAAATGCACTTGATAAATATTGAAAGTAAAAGACAATTTCCCTCACAATCGAGGCAAAACCGAAGACTAGAAATCAACCTAAAAAAGCTCCAAAATATGTAATGAAACTGTAAAAGAAAACTAAAAATAAAATATACGGAAAAGATCAAATGTTTTTCTGTTTTTTGCTTATAATGGAAGAAAATAGATTTCAAGAAAACAAATAAAAACTACCTAAGAACCGGAATCAAGCTGAATGAGTCTCCAAAAAGGGTTCCAAGTGCTCAATCCAACTGTGCTACTTTAGTAGCAGGAATTAAATGATAAAAATGAACCAAGAAACTTGATCAATTGATGCAGAATAGTAGCACAATCTTGCAACAAACAACCACCCAAAAAATCAAAAAGAGACTTTTCAAGATTCGCAACAAGACAAGTTGAAGAAATCAAGAAAACCGAAATAGACCAAAAAGGTAAAAACCATAAATGAAGCAACGCATAGGGCCAAGAAGAGCCAAAAGACAGAGGCTCACTTTTATGATAGGTCGGAACAGGCAAGAAATTCAGTAAAAGCTCTCGATGCTTCAACCGCAATTGCAAACACACAAAACAAGGCAATTCACCAAATGGATAGGTTTCCATAAAACAAGAGAGAAATAGATTTAAAATCACTAAAAACACAGTCTAGAGTCCTTAAATATACCACAGGAATGGTTCCACCCAGGCAGAAAAGATCACAGGGGTTGAAAATAAAAAATTTCAATTTTTCCCAACCATACGCGCTTTTGCAGTGTGCAACTAGCATGTATACGTGACTGTAACAAAGGAAAATCACATATACGTGGGTCCCTTTGGAAAGCACAATAGGTATACGCGACTGTGCAAAGAAAAAACTACGTATGGAAATAAAGATAAGGAAAAATAAAAAAAGTCAAGCCTATTCAAGAGATCGGGTCTTATGTCTGACTGAAAAAAAGACTTGCTAGACTTTCAAAAGTGATAAAACATGTCAGGAACCCACAAGACAGATAAAACAACCCAAACGGGAAATCACGAGAATGTGATCCCCAATAGAGTCGCCAATTCTGTTTTGGGAAATAATACCCTAAAGGTCTTGGGTTGATAACCTTCATAGATCAGGGGCATGCCATCACAAGAAGGACTCACTAAACCAAATTTAATCCTAATAACTACAAACTATAGGTTGCAGAACTTACTCGGATATCCCTCGGTTGAAGTAGATCCCGCGGGGTGAAAACCCCCTGCAACACTTTGTGCTCCAAAATTTGTAAACCAACAAAGAACAAATACAAAATCCTAGTTTTACAGCATATATATGTTCTAGATGTCAGTGTAAATCATGCATAGTATCATAAAAACAATATTAAATGTTCAATTAATGATCGTTACACATGTATAAAAGATAATTGACACGTAAACATCAGGAACAAGATGGCTTCTTTTATTATTAATGACATGCACAATACGTAAATGTGAAGAGATCACCTAAAATCTGCCACGGCCTTTGAGCATACCGTCCTCTGGATCTGCCCAGCCCTAGCCTCTCAAGATTTCTTCCAAGATGAGTGCACAATGGATTTCATATAGGGTGATGAGCATCTCAAGGAAATAAGGATTTCCCATATATACCTAGGAAGTGCAGGAGGCACGGGAATATATCAGACTTGGATAGGGCTCTAATAGCATATAATATCTATATTTCTCTCTCTCTTCCTTCCTTAGGCCATTCCCTTGAGGGGCTTTTATACTCCTTCAACTTAGTTTTTTACAGTTGGGAACAATTAGGCCACGGGCTGGGGTGGTTAAGTTACTGGAAAAACTGTAAACCCCACCTCAAAATAGGGAAAATATATATATATATATATATAACGATTAAAATGGCATACGCGATTCTCTATGAATGGACTTGCGTGTATACGCAGAAAAGTCTAGGCAGAGTCGCGTATGGGTTTTAAGACACTTTTTTGAGAAAATGTCCAAGTTTGAAGGGAAGGGGTGCCCAAGGCCAAAGCATAAATCATAAAGTATGAGCTGTTGATAAATGATGCTATAACACCATCATCATAGAAAGAAGTTATTATCAAGCAGAGAAAGGGAAAAGAGAAGGTAAGTGAAAAATCAGAAATATAATCCCTCAAAGAAAAGATGAAGGAAAAAGGTAAATAGATATTAAATTTGAAGTATGAGGCAGAAAAGCATAGGTCTGAGAAGGTTCAATTTGAACAAATGATGAAAAATGGGAGAGGCAAGTCTCAAGTCTTTCAATATATTTTGGCAATGCCAAAATATTGCTGAAATGGACTCAGCCATTAAGAGGGGAGCTCAAACATACCAGGAAAATGAACTTGCACTTACAAGCTAAAAACAGAGCATTAAAACATCAAGTGGAAGACCTTCAGGAGCAGCTGGACTTGATTCAAGCTGGGCTGGAGAAGAAAGGGCCAAAGATGAGAGTGGTTGAAGAACCCATCAGCCAATTAATTGTAAATGAGGAAGAAACTCCTAAAGAGTGAAAAATTGAGCTGAAATACGTTTGATGAGGTTCATGACTTGCAAAGAACCTAAATTTTTCCTCAAGAGATCAATTTTTGAAGGCAGTCTCAGAATCAACAAATTCTGGTTTTTTAGGCAGTTTCGTAGCGAGCCTCAGGCTTGAAGCCAAAAAAATGCTATGAAAATTCTGAAGATGCAATTTTTCTTTGGAATTTAGCTTTGTGAAGGATTAAGGAGGGAAATTGGTTGTTTTCAAGATGTTTTGGCATAGTAAAGGTTTTTGACCAGCAAAGGTGGCAAGGAGATAGGTGAAAAGGCAAGATTTCATACGCTACGAAAACTCACTACGAAACTGCCTAAACTACCATGTTTCGTAGTGAGGGGTTTTTTGAATATTTTCAAGGGTTCCAAAAACACACCAGCCATCTGGAGACATCCAGCCTGACAGTAGGCCATCTCAACACAAACTCATTACTCAAAACAAGTGTCACACATCTAGCTCAACAAGAAGATTAATGATTAAAGTGAAGATTATCCACTCCTGAAAAGTAGGATTGTGTTCCCTAGATCTAGGGGTATTTTATATATGTAAAATGATGGTGAAATTTCTCTCGCACATGTGATATCTATTATGTAATTGTTTAACTATTAGAAAAACCAAATGTAATAAATAGGAGGTAGAGTCCTATTAGGAGTCGGACTTCTTAAAGGATAGTTGTCCTTTTTTTGTTCCAAGTTATAAGTAGTTTCAGTTATGATAGTTGTCAGAGTTAGATTTCGAAGATATAGCCAGCTAGGCAGATCATTTACATTGTAAAGAATGTCTATTTATAGACTAAACATAGAAGAGCAAAGGGTTGGAGAATATTGCACCAAATTTCTACCTGTATGTTTTTTCCATTATCAGTAATATAAAATCACATTCTACTTCCATACCTGAGATTCTTATGAGGTGTTTAATGTTTTGTAGCTCTATATCTTTATGTCTAATCACTTGTAGTGAATTTTATCTCTAATTACTCAGAATTCATGTTGTCATGCTCTGACTTCCATTAGGGGTGAAATTGTTGTGTTTTCCTTATGTTGTGTGTATTAATTGTCCTTATTAAAAACCTTTATTTGCCTCAGCTTCCATGTGAAGAATTATTGTCACTAAATACACTGATGTTGACTCCATATCCCCATGGTAGCTAACTTTCATTTTTCAACCTGCAGTCAAACAAAACCAAGTCACAGTTCATAGAGTTAGCCATCTAGTATTATTTCTATCAAAAATCATAAATCCCCTTTGAGAGAGCCCACTCAAACTGAAGAGGCTAATATTTAGTTAGAAGTGGTTTGAAAGGGTTACATTGAGGTTATTGATGAGCAGCCAATCAAGATTAATATGGTGATAAAAGTTGGAAAATAATATACTTCAAATGAATTTGAAAACTATCTTCACCATCATGGGATAAAACATTGAACAATTGTGCCTTATAATCCCAAACAAAACAGAGTAGCTGAAAGTATGAACATGAAAATCTTAAATATGGTATGTTTGATGAAGTTTTTCAAGAATATTAAGTTGATTTTTTGGGTTGATGCATTTCTATGTGTTTTTCCAATATAAACAATAGGTTTCCATCTCATGCTATTAAAAATAAGACTCCCTATGAAATCTAGTATGACCACATTCCTTCGGTAAGGCATCTCAGAGTTTTTGGTTCCACCTGTTATTCCTTGATACCTAAGAAACAAAGAAACAAATTCAGTGCAAGGAGTCGCAAATGTGTCTTCTTTGGGTACTCAGATAACTCCAAATCATATCGTCTCTATGATGAATTTAATAATGAGTTTATAATATCTAGAGATGTGATATTTATTGAATCTTCCAAAACTGAGAATGGTGTTCAGCGTTAGCTTGATCACTTGGATAGATTCGAACAACAAAGTAATGTCAAGAGTTTTATAATTAGATTCAACATATTAAAGGGGGGATCTCTATATTAGATCAATCTATAGAATCTCCTTTTGAATCACTCTCTCCCTTGCATGAAGCTCCTGCCACTAATCAAGATGACACTTTTAGTGATGTCATTGAGAGAATTGGGAGGCTAAATCTTCATTCGGCTCCATCTCAGTCAATTGAGCAGCCTGGGACATATTAGAAAGGTCCTCCAAAATGGATCACAAATAAACTTTAAAGTGTTCATATTGATGAGGTTGGAAAGACAAGAACAAGAAGCTAAACTAGATAGAATGGAGGAAATGTATTCAATCTTGATTCACCTGTTGATATGGATGTTTCTTATGATTGTGAACTAAATTTTCCTATATACTTCAAACCAAATTCCTTCAAAGAAGTTTCTTCTCATGATGAATGGAAAGATGTGATGAAAAAAGAATATAATTCTTTGATAAAGAATGGCACCCGGAAGTTGGTTGATCCTCCATTGGGAACCAAACCAATTGGTTGCAGGTGGGTCTTCAAGAACAAGTATAAATAATATGGCTCACTTGACAAGCATAAATCCAGGATTGTGTAAAATGGTTTTGCACAAAAGTAAGGGGTTTATTATGAGGATACTTTTTCCTCCGCAACAAAATGGGCTTCCATCCAAACATTGTTTTCCTTGGTAGCTCGTAATGGTTGGAAAATCCATCAAATGGATGTAACAACTACTTTCTCGAATGGAGAGATGAAAGAGAACGCTTTTATGTCCCAACAAGAAGGATTTTTTATGAAAGGTTAGGAACACAAAGTATGAAATCTTGTAAAATCCTTGTATGGCCTTAAGCTAGCACCATGAGCCTGGTATGAAAAATTGATTAAGCATCTTCTTAAACTCAATTTCAAAAATTATGATCTTGATGATACAACTTTTTTTTTCAATAAAGTTGGAAAAATAGCTATATATCTTATGGTGTATGTAGATGATATTTTGATGACAGGGAAAAATGAGAACTACATTTCATCCATAAAGAAATAACTGAGGAAATTATTAGAAATTACATATTTGGTCTATGTTCACTAATATCTTGGTATTGAAGTAACCCAACATTCAAAGCTTATATTCCTCTTTCGTAAGAAGCACAATGGAGATCTGTTGAATAGGTTTGGCATGACTAAGTGAAATCCTTTGGATACTCCAATGGAATAGAATTTGTAGCTTGCATCCACTAAAGGAAAATAAATTGAGGATGCAACAAAATATATACAACTCGTAGGAAGTCTCAACTACCTAACTACTACCAGACTAGACATTTCATTTTTTGTTGTAATCCTCTTAAGGTTTATGAAAAATCCTTATGAGGTTCATTAGTTTGTGGTTAAAAGAGTTATAAAGTACTTCAAGGGAACTAAATACTTTGGATTCAAGTATATAGAGGTGGGTGACTTCAGCTTGATTGGATACTCTGAATCACATTTCAATGGAGATAAATAAATTAGAGTATCTACTTCAAGATATGTTATGAGTCTTGGATAAGGAGATATCTCCTAGAGGTCACACAAATAAAGAGTTCTAGCAGACTCCATAACTGAGGCAGAATATGTGGCAGCAGTTGAAGCAATGAAGGAGATTGTGTGGCTCTGGAAAATTTTGGAAGATCTGTAGGAGAAACAAGTGCATTCAACTCTTATTTTTATTGATAGAAATTCTACAATAAAGCTGGAAAAGAACCCAAAGTTCCATGATCAAACCAAGAAAATTAATACAAATTATGGTTTGATGCGACGCCATGTGGAGGCCAATACAATCGACCTACGACATTGTTCCACAAATGATCATATTGCAGACACATTCACTAAACCTTGGGGATTATGAAAATCCATGTAAATATTGTAAATAGAACAATAAATGAAATTGAAAGATGAAGAAACATTGGGAGATGAATCTCAATAGTATCCCTCTCCTCATATATATCCATGTTTTGTCTTAATGAAAAAATACAAATAGTTTGTGGATTTACTCTCCTGGACTTATAGAATTGTTGAAGGAATCCCATCCACCTGAAGTGACAAGCATGCTATATTGTAAGGGCTAATGGTATGTGTGTATGATAGTCACCTTCCCTATCAAGTATTGATTCCATTTCTTAACACTTTGAACCAAGGCATACAACTCTTTTTCATACATGGGAAAGTTAAAAACTACTTGAGAAAAAGTATCTAAATGGTAACAAACCATTTTAGGATGTTACATCAATACTACACCCATGGTGTATCCATTATAATTTTTCTCTATCTCGAATGGATGTTGAAGGTCAGGCAAGGATAGTACTGGTGCAATGCATATATTTTAATACAAGGTGTCAAAATACTTCTGTTGCATTACTCCCCACTAAAATACATGCTTCACTAGTCAAGGCATGCAAAGGAGATTTAATGACTAAGAAGTTAGATACGATTCTTCTCCAATACTAAATTGATCGCAATAAGCTTCTCACTTCTATCACATTTATACATTTAGGCCATTTTACAATAACATCAAATATACAACGATCAATCTTTAGTTGACCTCCTCCAACAATATGACCCAAATACGCCAAATAAGTTTTGAAAAATTCACATTTTCACAACTTTACATATAATTTCTCCTTTTTCAACGTATCTAGTACTTGCCTAAAATTTTTTATATGATCATGTTGTAATGCTTCCTCCCACATTTACCCAAATTCACCTTCTTGTCAGAGTAAGCATGAGACCAGTGTAATTGTGACATAACTCGACCTCCTAGTTCTAGTTAAAGAAGTGAGGCCTATAAATTGGCCACAAAATGACATCATATAGGGACTATAGACCATCCAGGAGATGAAGAAACACCCTAGGTGGTCAATCCATGAGCTGGAACTTGTTTCACTAACTTAGACCCACAACAAGGCATGCATGTGGTTATGAGGCTCCAACCACTCTCATAAGCCTAGATGCCAATAGTTATGACCTACATTCTTCAGTTCTAAGCATGTGGTCCCGGGATCTATGCCACCTTTTCAAGCCAACCTCCAAACCACTTCACAAAATTACCTGAAACTTTCCACAATGCAATCAAAGATATTGATGATGCTAGTCAATCAAAAATCAAGCAAGAACTTAACCCAAAGATGCAAACACATGGCAACATGTAAGCTACAATTCATGAATGCATATACGAACTTAAGATTCTGAGATTCATCTGAGAATCACCAAGAAGGTTCTAGTCCTTCTCCACATAGCTCTAAGAACACTTCTTAGTCCATATATTCATTGGTGATTAGATAACTAAACAAAACATGACATGAGCCATAGATAACATACATCATGTAACCAAAAAACAATCAGAAAATATCTAGCATGGAAACCATGGAAACTCATCCATAATAAAAACAACATAATCACTACAAGTATACATGAATCATAGTAGGAAAAATCACGCTTATTAATATATGAAAATACCAACCAAGCCAGGGACGTCCATGTACCACCTGACCATATATTGGGTTGAACCAAATATCTCTTTCAGATAATCACCCCCACACCATATTCCAAGCATGAATGTGGGATCTCATGGATTAAACCAATACAAATCCAGATCAGGACTTCTAGACGTAAAACCACCTCAACTCTCAACCTCAGTGATTCCACCTCTACAGTCAGACTTCTCTAAAACTTACCATATTAGTCTCTACATGATTTTTCCATGGCTCCAAGAACTAGTACCCACAACCTTACAGGGCTCCAGATCATTTTTCCAACCCAACTCCAGGGACTAGCAACTCAACCCACTAAGGGTTTCAAAGCATTTATCCCAACCAAGGCTCCAAGACTAGTAACTTAACCAAAGTTATTTCAGGGATTCTAGAGAATAGTTTCCAACCTAGAACCATAAGGAACATGAGCACCAATTAGAAAAAAATAAATAAATAAAAAATAAAAATAAAATTAAATAAATTAAAATTAAATTAAATAAAAAATAAATAAATATAAATAAATAAATAAATACAAATAAAAAATACAAATACAAATAATAATAAAAAATAAAAAATCTAGTGGAAAAACCCACAACACCATGACTATCCAGTAAATGGAAAGGAAAGGTTAATCCAAGTTATTTAAGGGATTATAGAGCATTGGATTCCACAATTACATCAAAGAAAAAAAAATCAAGAAGGAGATTGGGCGCTGCTCTATGACTCCATATTCAAGGACTTCAAAGTTAAACTAATGACAAGGTGGCTAGGGCCTTATCAAGTGGAAAAATGGCATGAAAATGGGGTTTTTTAGATCAAAACCATAGATGAGGAGGGGGTCCCACTACTTGTCAATGGTTACAGGCTCAAAATGTACAAAAGGCCCCTATCTAGGGCTAAGTTTATCAATTCAATAAACAAGGAGGTGAATGTCATTGGAAGCTCCATAGTTTACGGCGCCTCGTCCTCCTAAACAAAATAAATAAATAAATAAAGAGGCATGGGTGAAAGCCTCTATGAGGCATCCAAGGCCAACTCCTGGTTCAAAAACCTCCATGAGGTGATCTAGGAGCAAAAAAAAAAAAGAGGAAAAAGAGAAAAGAAAAGAAAAAAAAAAGAAAAAACAAAATATCCTTGGGTGAAAACCTCTTTAAGACGCCCAAGGCAGGCTTGTCGGTTGAAAACCTCTGTCGAGGCAGCCCACCTGTGTTTAAAAAAAAAAGGAGAGATAAAAAACAAAAGAGAAAAATAAGAAAAGAAAAAGGGATGAGACAACACCTATGCACTCACCTATTTTTGTTTTGTAGGTTTCTAATCAAGGACAGCTGGGAAAAGGAGGAGCAGCATCATTTCTCCTCTCTCTCCTCTACCTACCTACTCCATGATCAACCCTAATATGCATTCATCCATCCATGTCTCCCTACAGGTGATCAAAACCCCCATGTTTTCTTACTCTCTGTAGTGCTAGAGGATGTCCTAGGCTGCTACAGGATTTCTTGTAGTGCTATAGGAGACCAGGTACTGCTACAGGAAATTCATCCGAGAGAGAAAAAGCTCACTCAAGAACAACTAAACCTCAAGGAATACATGAAAATTATTATTTTTCCCATACCTACCATTTCTAACCATCACTCCACTCCATGCATAAGTATTCACTCACTAAACCCTTTATTTTTGCACTGTGATCTAGTTTAGCTAAATCTTAACACAGGGCGTCTCCCCTCATCTCTCCACCACTCCATTCACTCTATAAATCCATCCCCAACATCCCTGCACTACTTCTCCTAATTTCTCATATAAGTGGAGTTCCAAAGCATCAGAAAGGGGACTACTATAGGAAGATTATCACTTCCCATAGCAATCTTGTGCATGTAACAATAGTACAAAAACTCAAGAGGTAGTTGATGAAGATGGCTCTAGATGATCACCGGAAGTCTCCAGGAGGAAAGCCACACTAGAAAAAATGCATGAGGATCTCCATGCAACACCTGCAAAAATAATCATAAAACAAAAATAATAAGAAAATCACTTAGAAATAATCTCCTCACTCAGAAAATATGCAAAAAAAACACAACAAAGAAAAAACATTGATGGCTATCACCATACTATAGCTCCTTGCATCAAATAAATTCTACAACTCCTCGGCAGCAAGTAGGCTCAGGTATGGCTCCCTCACCCTCTCTCTATGCATCATATTGGCTAAAATGAATTAATGTTGATAATACAGAGTTAAAAGGGAAAAAAGATGCTCAGTTAACTTAGCCACCCTAGTAAAGTTAAAGTGAATGAAAAGTGGAGTTTCACATGCCACCTAGGTTGTCAAATAAATTAGGGAAAATATCATGAGGAGTTGGAGGTGATTCTGAGGCAAAAAGAAATTATTGTCTTGAGTGGGACCAACGATCCAAAAGAGGAAACCCTGTGCCAAATCCAAATCACCACTCCGCTCCAAGTCCACTCAATTTGGAATAAAGGTGTGATTTGGCTCATTCTCCTTCATTCCATTATGCATTTTGAAAATATTTAATCTGGAAAGATACAGGAGCCATTGAGTAATTTTAGACCAAGGTCGAAGTTTGCATGCAATCTAATGCTACAGGACGTATTTTGATGCTACGCGAAACCTACAGGAAGGTTGCATAGCGATAAAAATTTCCATGAGAGCCACTCATAGATGGTATTAACATCCAACACCACCATCTCCCAAGAAATAAATCATCAGAGTATAGAGGTAAGTTGATGTCACCCAACCAATTTATGAAATTTTTCATGAAAAAATATACACATCCACAACAATAATTCATAATTTAGGTTGTTAAGAGAAGTAGGGTCATGAAAGTCTCAATTTGTGTAATTAAAGTCTCTGAGGTCCCATATCACTACTACTCTATGAAAAAACCATCCAGCAATCTCTATAACATGGTAATAAGATGGGGGGATGTTTTAACATAAGGGAACCCATAGATATCAAAATAATTATAATACACCCTCAGGTGGTTGATATTTTTAGAAATCAACAGTTGCTAGGATTATTCGAGCTCCTCAAGGGATTTTATGATGAAGTGGCATGGGAATTTGCAGTGGCCTTGCACTCACAAGTTGATGATTGAGCCACCACTGTGGTTAGAGGGCTAGCCATTACCATAAACCTTGAATTGATTAGAAGAGTTACAACCTTGCCTCTAGGAGTCAAGTGGAACAGAGAAGATAGAGTGTCCAGCACTTCCTCTAAAAAATCTTATCTTTCCTAATGAGAAGTACATTGAGGATAAAAATGGAGTGAGAAGGGAAATCCTCCCTTACCAATGGGATGAAGTAGCATATTACATCATGAAATAAATTTCTTGCAAGGGAAGACGCAGTGTGGTTTATGGATACCACTTTAGATTATTACATGAGCTTAGATTCAAAGGATATTTTCCACTAGATAAGAGAATAAACATTCCATAATTCCTCCTACATTCCATGAGAGACATGAACAAGAGAGTGAGGGGAAAGAAAGTATCAACACTTATCTCACCATGGCCTCATCAAGCTTATAATAGGAGATGATCTCAATAGACTAAACATCCATGTACCTTGGTCCACCTTCATAAATATGGATATAGAAGCATTCATAGGGACACAAGTTTTCACTCCTGGAAAAACCCCTGCCTATAGTCTTGGATAGAGGGGTATGAAAGAAGAAGAAGGAGAGACTGAAGGGACAAAGGAAGAAGAGGAGATGGAGATAGAAGCATAACACACAGAAAACCTAGAAACAGAGGAAGGAAAAGAGGAGGAGGAAGAGAAAGATGAAAAAGGAGATGGAGATGAAAAGAAGGGGGTAGAGCAAGAAAAAGAGAAGGAAGGGAATACAAGAGAGGTAGAGATACTAGACCCCATTTTGGGCGCTAATATCTCTCGTCAACAAACGATCCTATCACCAATAACCTCAGAAAAGGAAGTGGTTGCAACCTTAGCCACTCTAAGCACCCCAGTGAAGGAAAAGAGGAAAATACAAGCCCCCATGTACTTCAGGACCAGAAAGAGTGCCAGGGTGAAGCAAGGGAGACCCCAGACTCCAACTAAAATCCCAATAACAATTGAAGAGCCACACAAGAAGGAAGATGAAATAATCCTAGAAGAGGGACAAAATCAAGAGGTCACCTCACACGAGAAGACACATGTGACCTATATGAGGAGACATTCTTCAAGGCTAGCATCCCTCAAAAAAGTTCCAACCCCTTGTTAGGTCCCTATATTACTAGTATAGTCCCTTATTGTTGTTATTGTAACCACCTTATTGTTATTATTGTACCCTTGTAACACCCATATTGTTATTATTGTGCCCTTAAATTATTATTTTTAGGTCAGCTAGGATTACATTGTGGCCCACTAGGATTACATTGTAGCCCCATGGACTCCTATATATAGAAAGGAGGTTTTGTAACTTGTATCATCCAAGAATTGTTTGTTCATGTAATGTATTGGAGGTTGCCCCCTTGAAGTCACTTATTTCTAAGGCGTTGATATCTCTTTTCTTCTATTTTTGGAGCTGGTTTCACAACATTTGGTATCAGAGCTTTGGATTCTAGGGTTTTGCTACTCCAAACAGGTCATCGTGGAATATTCGCTATAACTTTTTTCTATGATGGTTCAGAACCTGAAATTTTTAGAGTGGGAAATCGAAATCCTGAGGAACAGCGTCGCAAAATTTCAGAGCTTGGTTCGCAATATTTTCGGAGATATGATCTTAGTCTTTTTGCAGGCTCATGGATTTCACTTAAAAAGGTCATCGCGAAATTTTCACTATAATTTTTTTTTCTACGAAGGTTCAGAAGCTGAAATTTTAGAGCACGAAGCTGAAATCCTAAGGAAAATCGTCGCAAAATTTCAAAGCTTGCTTCGCAATATTTGTGGAGATATGATCTGTGGAAGTTAGGTCTTTTTCAGACTCCCGAATTTCATCTCAAAGAGGTGATTGTTGGAAAATATTCATAACTCTCTCTCTCTGAGCATCGGATTGGAAGTCTATAAAAATTAAATGGAAGTACACGGACTGTAGTTTCTTGTCTATAAGTTTCAGAGACAAGGAGCAAACAGTGACACATGGCAAGCCGTACAAGTTTTCTCTACTGAACTAGTCGTAAATTAGGTCATTGTGGGAGATTGTACATAACTTTGACTTGAAGAATCCAAATCAAGTTAGACCTGTGGCATTTGAAAGAAGTTTTAGAGGAATACTATAGGGAAAAATTTTAGATATTGAGGATCTGCAAGTATATAGATAAGTCAATTTCAATATTGAGCTCCTCAAAAGCAAGTAAAAGGTGTGTATTTTTTTTTCCCAAATTGCATAAGTATTGTTCGAAGAATCAAGTTGAATTGATTCCAAGGGCATATTATAGAATAGATATTAGTATTGGATTATTAAATGGCACCTAAAAATAATTCAACACCCCTTAAGCCTTTAGAAGGTTCTACTATGACTCATGAAGACAAATAATGGCAACATGACATATCAAAATTACAAGAGCAAGTGCAACAAATTTCGCTCTCACAAAGAGCAACAAAAAATAACATGGAAGTTTTGAAGAAAGGTGTGGAAACTAAGATGCATGGTTTGAAGAAAGGCATGGATGGTTTGAAGAATGGCATGGAAGCTAATATGGATGGCATGGAAGCTGGCATGGAATCTAAGATGGATGACATGGAAGCTAAGATGGAAAACATGAAGAATGATCTAAAAATAGACATGGAAGGTTTGACAAAGTTGATACAAGAAATGTTTCCTAATGGTGAAAATATAGTAGAGGAAACTCATGATGAGAAAAAAATAAATGTTAGTCGTGATTTCATAAACTCTAATGTTGGAGGGAAGATCCACCATATTCCAAAAATGGATATGAGGAAGTTTGATGGAAAGGATCCTGTAACATGGATACTACAGATGGAGCAATATTTTGATCTCAATAATGTGAAAAACACACAAAAGGTATGCATTGCAACTTTGCATTTAGAACAAAATACATTTGTATGGTATCGATGGCTCTGCTCCCGTAAAAAAATTGTCACTTGGTCAATTTTTACGGAGGAAATGATAGCACATTATGAGGATACAAAGAGCAACACTTTTTTTAGCCAATTGATAAATCTCAAACAAAAGTGTTCAGTGGGGGAGCACATTGAGGACTTCCAAAAATTGAATATAAGGGTAACTGATATTTCAGAGGAACACAGGATTGATCTCTTCATAGTTACTTTAAAGGATAACATCCAACATGAAGTTCGCGTTTTGGAACTTGATTCATTAGAGAAGGCATTCAGGTTGGCAAGAAAAATTAAATGTAAAATTATGGCAACAAGGAAGCCTACCACTCACTTCTATAAAGATGGAAGTGTTGCTACTCCTAGATTTCCACAACCCACAAGGTTGACACCACAACAATTGGAAGAAAAAAGAGCAAAAGGGCTTTGCTACAGTTGTGATAGCAAATACACTAAAGGTCATAAGTGTGCTGAGAAGAAATTATTTACATAGATTGTGAAGAGGAAGAAGAAAATGAACAAGAAGAGGATATACACCAGGAACCAACCCTAGAAGAGGAAGAAATGAATCCGACCATATCGTGTAATGCACTGGCAGGAATTACCACTCCTCAAACTCTCAAGATACAAGGACAAATCAAGAAGAAAAGGTAATAGTGTTGATTGATTCAGGTAGCACCCATAATTTTATTCATTGTAAGGTAGCCAAGGAATTAAATTGTTTCCTATACCCAGCACCAGAATGTCAAGTGATGGTTCCAAATGGAGGAACTATAAATTGCTCTGGAAAATGCCATAATATCAAGCTAACCATGGGGGAATATGTATTGAATAGTCCAATTCTTTCCATTCCTATGGGAGGTGTTGATGTTTTACTAGGAGTACAATGGTTACAATCTTTGGGGATGGTAACTTTTAATTTTCCAGAAATTTTCTTGAAATTTTTTTCAAAAGGAAAGGAAGTCAAATTACGGGGTATTGCAAGGAATTCGGGAAAGATAATAAGCTCTAATGTCATGAAAAATCTTCTAAAGAAAGAACAACGAGGTGTAATTGCACAATTATGCTCACTAGAAGTTCCAATATCAAAATCATCTATTTATGTAGATCTCCCAAAAGTCTTGAACAATCATTCCAAGGTGTTTGAAACTCCCAAAGGGCTCCCACCTATTCATGATCATGATCATGCTATTCATTTGATTCCAAGAAGTGTTCCTCCAAACATAAAGCCTTATAGATATCCTTATGTCCAAAAGAGCGAAATTGAATGTATGATTGCAGAAATGTTAGAGGCGAGTATAATTCAACCTAGTCAAAGTTCTTTCTCTGCTCCTGTAGTATTGGTACACAAGAAGGATGGATCATGGCGCATGTGTCTGGATTACAGGGAGATATCATCAAATTATAATGAAGACTGAAGATATTCTGAAAACAGCATTTCGAACTCATGAGGGTCATTATGAATTTTTGGTCATGCCTTTTGTCCTTACCAATGCACCTTCTACATTTCAAGGGTTGATGAATTCCATTTTCAAACCCTTCCTTAGAAAATTTATGCTAGTATTTTTTGATGATATACTAATCTACAACAAGTTTTGGAAGGATCATGTTCAACATGTTGACAAAGTGCTCAAACTATTGCAAGAGAAACAGTTATATGAAAAAACATCCAAATGTTTCTTTGGAGTATAAGAGGTGGAATATCTGGGTCATGTTGTATCTCACGAGGGTGTTAAGGTAGACCCTAACAAAATTAAATCCATTAAGGAATGGAAACTCCCCACAACCATAAAGCAGTTGTGAGGATTTTTCTAGTTAACAGGGTATTATCGCAAGTTTGTTAAGAATTACAGGAGAATAGCAGCACCTCTAACAAAATTATTGAAGAAAGATGCATTTTCATGGACTCCTGAAGCAACTAAGGCCTTTGAACATCTTAAAGAGGAAATGTTCCTAGCACCGGTCTTAGCTACTCCAGAATTCACAAAAACCTTTATTATGGAATGTGATGTCTTGGAAAATGGAATTGGTGTTGTTTTAATGCAAGAAGGAAGACCCATTGCTTTTGAAAGTCGTCCAATCAAAGTAAAGTATTTACATAAACCTATTTATGAGAAGGAAATGTTAGCAATATTGCATGCACTAAAGAAATGGCGAACTTACCAAATGGGAAGACAATTCAAGGTAAAAATTGATCATGATGGTCTTAAACACTTTTTGGAACAAAGACTATCTTCAGAAGAGCAGCAAAAATGGGTCACAAAGATGTTGGGTTATGACTTTGAAATAATCTACAAAAAAGGGAAGCTAAATTTTTTTGCAGATGCACTCTCAAGAAATAATGAAGAGGTGGAAGCAGTGCTTTGTGCCATTTCTATTATCCAACCAAATTGTATAACCGAAGCAAGAGATGAATGGAAGAAGGACGAAGAAGTGTGGACACTCATTTAAAAGTTGCAGCAAGATCCTAGTAAATCTGATACATTTAGTTGGAAAAATGATTCCTTATGGTACAATGATTGCTTATACCTTTGTAAGAAT
This sequence comes from Pinus albicaulis, assembly GCA_034641835.2. Classification (NCBI taxonomy): domain Eukaryota; kingdom Viridiplantae; phylum Streptophyta; class Pinopsida; order Pinales; family Pinaceae; genus Pinus; species Pinus albicaulis. The sequence continues at coordinate 615,976,524 of CM076579.1, forward strand.
TCCCAACTAAAACAAAAGATTCTTTTGGAATTTCACACTTCTCCTTTAGGAGGACACTCAGGATTTTTAAAAACTTACCACAGGGTGAAGAAAAATTTTTTTTGGGATGGCCTTAAATCTTATATTCAAAATTTTTTGGTGAAATGTTTATTTTGCCAGCAGAATAAAGTTGAGAAAATTAAGGCCCTAAGTCTTCTACAACCTTTATCCATTCCAGGTCAACGTTGGGAGGATATTTCAATGGATTTTTTCATAGGTTTACCTAAGTCCGAAGGAAAGAGTGTCATCATGGTGGTAGGTTATAGACTTACCAAGTATGCACACTTTTGTGCATTATCTCATCCATTTAAAGCAAGTATAGTTTCTACTACATTTATGGACACAATTCAAAAGCTACATGGGAACCCAAGGGTTATTGTGAGCGACAGAGATCCCATTTTTACTGGAAATTTTTGGACGGAGTTATTTTCTTGTTTGGGTACTCAATTAGCTCATAGCTCATCTTATCATGCTCAATCTGATGGTCAAACTGAGATAGTAAATAAATTTTGGAAGGATATGTTCGTTGTTTTGTATCTGATAAACAAAACTAATGGGTCAAGTGGTTACCTCTCGCTGAATGGTGGTATAACACTTCCTTCCATACTGCAACAAAAATGACCCCATTTATGGCACTTTATGGATATCATCCACCATCCATCACATCATCTTTAAGAGAAAATTAGAAGGTTCAAGCAGTGGAAGATCACATCGAGCATCAGCAAGAAGTTCTCCAACTCTTAAAGGATAACCTGAATTTGGCACAAAATCGAATGAAACAACAGGCAGATCAACATCGCAGCGAGAGAAGTTTTGATTTAGGAGATTGGGTATTTTTACGGCTACAACCATACAAACAAATGTCCCTCAAGCAAGCTAAGAAGGATAATAAATTATCGCCAAAGTACTATGGTCCTTACAAGGTGTTGCAAAAGATTGGTACTATGGCATACAAATTGGAGCTTCCTACTTCTTTATGAGTGCATCCAGTTTTCCATGTTTCATGCTTAAAGAAGGTTATAGGTGAAAATCTTCCAGTTCAAACAATATTGCCAGAACTTGATGAGGAAGGAAAAATCATATTGGAACCTGAAGCGGTCATGAAAACAAGAACTCGACAACTACGGAATCGATCAATTTCAGAGTATCTCATCAAGTGGAAGAACTTACCCATTGAAGATTCTACATGGGAGGATGAGAATTTTATACAGAAGCACCCAGAGCTACTCAAGCATTGAGGACAACACTTTTTTGAAGGAGAGGGGCATGTTAGGTCCCTATATTACTATTATAGTCCCTTATTATTGTTATTGTAACCCCCTTATTGTTATTATTGTACCCCTGTAACCCCCATATTGTTATTATTGTGCCCTTAAATTATTATTGTTAGGTCAACTAAGATTACATTGTGGCCCCATGGACTCCTATATATAGAAAGGAGGTTTTGTAATTTGTATCATCCAAGAATTGTTCATTCATGTAATGCATTGGAGGTTGCCCCCTCGAAGTGGCTTATTTCTAAGGCGTTGATATCTCTTTTCTTCTATTTTTGGAGTTGGTTTCAAAACACCCCCACAGACCTTCAAGAAGAAAAAAATAAGGGGCGGCAAGCAAAGGAGGGTTTGCTACAGGAAAAATAGAGTTTGCTATAGGAAACTCTATCAGTGCTACAAGAAACTCATACATGCCACAAAAAGAGTAGAAGGTCATAGGGTAGGAATATAAGGCACCCTTAGAAGGGAAACAGACCCAAGATGTTGAAAAAGGGGCACAAATTGAGGGGTAGGATGTCAAAGGTAAGGAAGACGAGGAATAAAAGGAGGAGCCTGCCTCTCCAAAATTTGTTCCAAAAGACATATCAGCAGTTACACATACTAGCCCACATCCAAATCTATGATCCTACTACACATTCATTGAAGGAGGAAGGTTGATCCCTCAAATTCTCTCAGTTCCCCTATTTTAATAGCTAGAGCAAGAGAGAGCACACACACATCATTGGATGCAAATTTCCAAAACAAAGAGTGTACAAGATGTGGGGATCATGGAAGAAAAAGTCACTAATATGGGGAGGGATTTGGATGATGTCAGACTCAGGGAAGAAATGTTAAAGGAGAAACTACAAGTGACACAAGTAGAAAATGCAAGGTTACAAAGCCAACAATAGCAGAAGGACAAGCAGATTTCCACCATGAATATTTATGCATGGAGTCAATGCAACACACGCATCCTTTAAACTCTTATGTTATCTACCTGAAGGAACATTGGCTACAGTTTCATATCAACACAATAGAAACTTATGGGTCATTTCCTTTTCAAATTTTCAGGAAATTTATTGACTTTTGAAATCATTCCATCATAGTAGATAAGGCCAAGTTGGAATAATTTTATATGAATAATATTTTCTTGACTAATCTAAACATTTGGGATCCTAAACCTAGGTTGAGGGATATGCAGTTGATGACCCTAGCCTCTTGGATGACCAATGAGGAGGCCAGGGTAGAGGAGGTCAAAAGGGTGATGAGAAGAGAAGGAAAGGAGTCTATCCATATTAGGGTAAAAATATTCAGCCCCATAGGGGTCATTAACATTCACCTAATGATAGAAAATGTTTCCAGCCTTGCAGATAAATACCTCAGCACCCAAGCACAAGAAATTTCACACTTTGATGACATTTATAGACTATTGGGAGAGGAATTTGTAATGGAAAGTCAAATAAGATGGAATGGACTTCCTCTTTTCCTGATAAACATCGAGTATCATACTCGAGAGAGATTGATAAATGCCCTAGAAAAGGCACCTTTGTACAAAAGGGGTATGCAAACAATGAAGATTCAATGGCTTGTCTTAAAACCCATTCCACCTTTGTTGTTGGGACTAGGTGAAGGAAAAGACCAAGCTGAGGAAAATGAAGAATGAGAGGAGGAAAAAAATATGTTTTATTCTACCCTCCTGAGGGGACTCCTTCACTAATTCCTTGGGATGTTAGAGAGGCCACTAAGGCACTAAAAGAGATAAAGAAAGAGGACTAAGTTTCTTAGGGGATGAGAAACCATTTAGTAGGTGGCTGATGATGAGCACCATAATTAGGTACATTTTAAGGGGTTAATTGTCACCTTTTTAGCATTAGTAGTCTCTCTTTCTCACATTTAATTGTATTATGGCCATATGTTTCTTAGTGTAGATGGTGTATTAAGGGTGTCATACTTCAAAAGCGTAATGTGGTTTAAATGTAGGAAAATCAAGAGAGTATGCCATTTTTGTTGACGATTTCACAATCAAGGCTCGGAATAGACAACAAGGAGTGATTCTAGGGGGTTGAACACCTCCTTAACTCATAAAGGAAGCCAAGGGATCCTCGAGATTCTCCTTCAATAGCTCGAAATCAAAGGAAACCAAGAAAGTGGAAGATCAAATGGAGCCAAGCTCCACTTATCTCAAGTTCCAAGGAGACAAATCACCTAATTTTTAGGGAGTTTTTGGTAGCTACCCTTTAGGATAAATAGGGCATAGCAAGAGCTCATTAGGATTTGATTTTTGGAGATAGATAGAGGACTCTTAGCTCTTGTAATAAACATTTGTCACTTTCATATGCTATGTAACAAGATAGGTTATGAAATCAAATGAGTATTCAATTTCTTCTTCACTGAGTTAGTTTTAGGGAGTTGATCTTATGGGTTAGGGCCCAATCCATTGGCCTCAGTCTCTCTTATGTATTTGTGTTTACCTTTCATGTTGTTGTAGTTTTTTTCCTTATATTTTATCTCATTGTATTTACTTTTCTTCCATTTCATGTGTTGTAGTTAGTTTTCTTACATTTCATCTCACTCTATTTATTTTGCTTCCATTTCCTGTTGATTTCATTAGTTTCTTTACCTATCATGTTGCAGTAGTTATTCTCTTTCAATTCATGTTGCAGTAGAATATAAAACTCCAAAACTATGTGTTAAATCCTCCCTCTCTCACCTCTTCCATTGGAGCGTGAGGAGGGTAGATATTCACCACATACCCAAACTTGCTTTCAGTTTACAATTTCTTGGAAAAGGTATATAGGTTTCTTTGTTTAGCATGAATATGTTGTAGATGTAGAGTTATTTTTTTGTTTCAAGTGCATAGGTAGGTTTTCTTAAATTCAACGCATCTTTTCCACCACTTTCAAGATAGATTTGTCAATGATGAATGCATAAACATGTATTTTTCTTCCAGTTTTGAGTAGAGCAGCAGAGGGGGACTCCACCAACACCATTAGCTTCAATTTCCACCCATCATCAACCAAATTTCCTTCAGCCCTATTTTTGGACATCTCCATCAAAACACTGAGAGCCACCTTGGAGGTGAAAGAAAATATTTGAGATAAGTTATGAGCTTCTCTAAAGGGTTGGCTACCTTCCATATACCTATATCCACATTCATTTCACCTCTCCTACCCCTTTCCTCACCGGTTCTAGCCTCAAACTACCCTCGGCATGTTTCCTCTAGCATTTCAGGACATCTTATAACACTACAAGAAATATTGTAGCAGATCATGTAGCACTGCCAGTCAATCACTTCTTCAACCAAAAACCTCTCTTTCACCTCATCTAGACCTGGCACAACCTTCAAGACCCCTTTAGCTCTTAAACCATAAGTCCAAGGCCCTCTTAGGTCACCTTAGTGCCTCCTTCTTCTGCTGCAAAACAAAGTTATTTACAAGAATAGTTAGGTCATTGATAGATGCATTGTTAAGCATAATAGTTAAGCAGGAGATAAATAGAGTTAAATCAGTCATTTGGTTTAGCATGTGTGCCTAGATTATTTTCCCTTTCTGCAAGTGCAATTCAGTAATTTAAATCCTGAATGCTACTTAGTTTAACTTTATTTCTTTCATTAGCTTAAGTGTGGATTTCCTTTCTTACAAATAGCTAGATGATTATTTAAGATCTAGAATAGTTTCTTTTCTTGCTGATAGAGTAATGGCCATGAGTTATTTTGAGTCTTAGTTTTCATTCAAAAGTGTGACAGACTTCATACCCTAAAAGTAACCCTAGCAGTAGCACCTCACCGTAGAACTAAGAAGAGGATGGCATGATTAGAATGCATATGTTATGTATATAGCACTGTCACCTCCAATTTTTTATGAACCGTGGGTTGATATAGTAAAGTAGAGTAGCCTCTGGGACTTGCAGCACCCTTGATGCAATACCAGGGCTCACCACGGTTTGGAAATGTTTTCGGGGAGGTGTCTAAGTAGATGATTTGATTCTGTTTTATCATTATTTTCGCTTTTATTTTGTATTTAGTTCCAAAATATTGAAAAATACAAAAAAAAATTGACTTTCATGCCTTGTAGGAGTAGGGATAACCAAGGAAATGTTTTACCAAAAACCCCCACATCCCCACATAGTCACCCTTCACTCTTCGCCAGTGACTGTGAATTTGAACACACCATAGGTGAGCCACTTGAGAACTTTGAAGAACCTAGTGGAGAAGAAGAGTAAATTGCTTCACCTGAGGAACCTACTTCACCAATTCAAGTCATGACTAAGACTGGGACCCAAGGAGTCTTTCCCATTAGAGAAACATATAGGGAAACTAGAATGATTAACATCATTCCCTAATCCCTTCCACATTTCCATGGACTTACTTCTGAGGATCCTTACACCTTCATGTTCAAATTCATTGTTATCTATAGGACCTGTGACTATGCCTTAGATAACCAGAAGCTAAAACTATTCCTATCCACCCTCAAGGATGCAGCCTTGTGCTGGTTCATGGGTTTGCCTGGGAACAACATCACTACCTGGGCACAGATGAAAGATTCCTGTAACAACAAATATAGAGACTATTGTAGGTCCAATAAAACCAAAGAGAAAATATTTAGGATGACTCTGGGACTTGATGAATACCTAGATGATTATGAAGAAAGATTCTAACTAAGCTATAAAAGAGCCAACTGCACCCTTGATCCAAGATCACTTAAATTGGTACTTCTCCAAGGGATTAGGGAAGAGGTGATAGAAACCCTTAATATGTTGTCTCAAGGATACATATACCATTTTCCTTATGAGGACATCAAAATTGTATTTAGAAATCACTCTAGGGCATCTAGGAAGAATGGTAGAGCTAGCCAAAGCAGAGAGAGCCTTGGCTATCTTATGCCCTATATGTACTAGAAAACACCCTCGAAATGAATGTCCACTAAATATCATAGAGGTTTGCTTAGTCTACAAAGAGAATCATGCCACAAATAAGTGTCCCTCCTTACCTAGGCTAAAATTTTTATATGAAGGTGGGGAAGGAGGACCTGAGCAAATGTGTTTCATAAATCAGAGGAGGCCTCAAGGGCCTCGGTCATATCAATAGTGTATGCAAGGTGCACCTTATTCCTACTACCATACAAACTATAATGTGCATATGTAGTCTTGATACACATCCACTCCTCCATCATGTCCTACACCTCCTACTTGGACTTACAGCCCTCCATATCACCCTCAGCCTGTGAACCAACCATTCTAGAAATATGTTCCTCAACCACCTCAGTGGAGCAACCCATCACAAGGGTGGAGGCCCCAACACAATCAACCACTTGATTTACTGCCTCCACCCCAACCTCAACCTTAGCTCACCCATTATGCTCCACCTAAGTTGCCTCAAATTCCTTCCCATCCTAATCTGAACCTGAACAACAAGCAGGCACATTAGGTTTACAATAGCGAAACATCATATCCATCTTATTTTGTGGAGATACATAAGATCAACCTCAGGATGTGAAGAGTACTCCCAGAAAATCGTCCTCCATATCCACCTGCAGAGGTTGAGGAGGAAAAGAAAGAAAGAAACACTCATATCCAACAAGCTCCTTTTCGTGAGTGCTTGATCCACTCTAATCAACACACCCAATAAGAGACTGAAATTCTGGGAGAAATGAAAAATTTGTGTGTGAAAATACAACTTCTCTAGGCCATTAAGGATATTCCTATTTACAATAGGCCCATCAAAGAAAAGTGCTTTAACAAACCTGGAAGAAATAAGAAAGCCACCCTCACCATCAATGTTATGGGATAGTTGTCTGACCTAATGTTGGGAAGGGTGATCTTCCTGAAGTACCTGGACCCTGGAAGTCCAGTAATAAATGTACATATCGATGGTGCCATAGTGCCCAATACTCTAATTTATTTCGGGGCTTCCATAAATGTGATGACCAAGGAAACTATACTTAAAATAAACCTCCAAGGAGCTCTGAGAAATACCACCACTGTTATGCAACTTGCAGATAGGTCCATAGTAGCTCTGGAATGAATTGTTGAGGATCTTATGGTCTCAATAGACTCTTGGGATTACCCTACAAATTTCTTGTTCCTCCAGCCAATAACCAAGTTTAATGGATATTCTCTCATTTTAGAAAGACCTTGGTTAGCCACTGTCGATGCTTATATCAATTGTCTCGCTAGAAACATGACTATAAATAATGGTCCCTTGTCTAAGCAGCTAGTGTTATATCCTCCTTCCCAGCCTTCCATTGACGATGACCTACCTTTTTGGTTTAAGGATGAAGAAGAATAATATGAAGTATACAGTACCACACGCTACCCCATTTGTATTATAGATACTATTCTTGGAGGAGGGCAACTCGATGAGGATGATCGCATCGACCACATCATTTAAAAACATCCCCCCACTGCCATTCTACTCGATGACCTGGTCGAAGAATCTGAAAGCCACCCTTGGATAGAATTACACTCAGTTGAGTCAGCCTCTAAAACCACCAAGGCTGTGGAATTTGGCCCATCAAAATATCTGAAGATTAACTCCTCCCTCTCAGCCAAAGAAGAAGAGCAGTTATGCCAGCTCTTGAAAGAAAACCTTGATGCATTATCTTGGGACTACAAAGACATGAAAGGGGTGCATCCCTCGGTGTGCAAACATCATATTTATATTAAATAAGGATGAAATCCTGTGCACCAACCCCAAAGGAGGATGAACCCATCTCTAAAGGACATAGTGAAGGATGAGCTGCAAAAGTTGTTGGATGCAGGTTTCATCTATCCCATATTAGACAGTGAGTTTGTTTATCCTCTTGTTCTAGTACCAAAGAAGAATGGAAAGTGGTGAATCTTCGTTGACGATCGGGAACTAAACAAATCCACTAAGAAGTACAATTTCCCCTTGCCATTCATAGATCAAAAACTGGATGGCCTTGCAGGGAAGAATTTTTTCTCTTTCCTATATGGGTTCAATGGGTATAACCAAATCCAAATTAGCCCTAAGGACCAAGACAAGACCAATTTCACATGTCCCTGGGCACTTTCACTTATAGATTCCCTCCCTTTGGGTTGTGGAATTCCCCTACTACTTTCCAGAGAGAAGTCTTGAGCATTTTTTCTGAACTAGTCCATGACTCTGATGAAACCTACATGGATGATTTCACACCTTATGGGTATGATTTCCAAGAATCTCTCTCCAATCTGGGAAAAATATTGATAAATTGCATTGAAATTCATCTCTCCCTGAGTCCAGAAAAGTGTGAATTCTTAAAGAGAGCAGGGATAGTCCTAGGCCACTCAATATCACAAGAAGGAATACAGGTAGACCCAAACAAAATCACCATTATAAAAAGGGTGTATGTTCCTCAAAATAAGAGTGATCTCATAAGTTTCCTAGGTTTGGCTGGCTACTATAGGAGGATCATTAAGGACTTCAGCAAAGTGGCTTCACCATTATTTGGTTTGTTGGCAAAATATTCTGACTTTTTCTGGTCTATTCTCTATCAAGAAGCTTTTGAGCTCATTAAGGAAAATATAACTACTGCCCCCATTCTTCGAGGTCCAAACTAGGCTCTGAATTTCCACATCCACACCAATGCATCAGACAAAGATGTTGGGGAAGCTTTGGGAAGTTAGAAGACAAATTACCTTATGCCATCTACTTCATTAGCAAGAATATTTCCAAATATGAACCTAACTATACTGTCACAAAAAAGGAGATTTTAGACATTGTCCATTCCTTAAACAAATTTAGGCATTATATTACTGGTTATCAAAACTTTCTACATATTGACCATGCAACCATCAAGCACTTAATGAATAAACTTGATGTTAATGCTAGAATCATTAGATGGTTGTTGTTATAATAGTAGTTTGATTTAATAATTGTTGATAAACCAGGAAAGGAGAATGTTGTTGCATATTTCTTATCTAGACTAACTCTACATGTAGATGAGGAATGGATGGTGGATGATCAGCTTCTAGATGAACACCTATTTTCTAGAGTCAACACTCTCTCCTTGGTTTGATTACATAGCTAACTACTTGGTTGCTTAAAAGTTTCCTTTGAACCTTTCATCTAGGGAAAAGAGAAAAATTATAAGGAAAAGTGCCCCTTTCACCTGGATTGGTGGAAATCTCTTCAGGTTGGGTCCTAGCCAAATTCTCAGAAGATGTGTGATGGAAGAAGAATTTTTTTATATCCTCTTGGAATTTCATGATGGTCTCTATGGGGGCCACTTTGATGCTAAGAGGAAAACCTTCAAAGCTTTTCAAGCAGGTTACTATTGACCTACCCTCCACCAAGATGCCAGGATGTACACCAGTAGATGTGATCAGTGCCAAAGGATGGGGAGACCTACACTGAGGGATGAAATTCCCTTGCACCCTCAGGTGTCTTTAGAGCCATTTGACAAGTGGGGCATGGACTTCATTGGTCCCGTTGATCCGCCATCTGGGCAGAAGAGGTATATAATAGTCTGCACTAACTAATTGACCAAGTGGGCTGAAATAAGAGTTGTAAAAGTAGCAAAAAAAGATAAGGTAGTTGAGTTTCTGAGAGAGTTGTGACAAGTCATCCCTGATCTTGCTTTCACATCAAAGAAAATACATTTCGAGAAGGAGATTAGGTGTTTCTCTATGACTCCAGATTCAAGGACTTCAAAGGAAAACTAATGAAAATGTGGCTAGGGACTTATCAAGTGGAAAAAATCCATGACAATGGGGTTTTTTAGATCATAACCATAGATGAGGAGAGGATACCCCTGCATGTCAATGGTTACAGGCTCAAAATGTACCCCGGCCTAGGGCTGAGTTTATCAATTCAATATATAGGGAGGTGAATTTCATTGGAAGATCCATAGTTTCTAGCACCTCACCTTCCTTAAAAAAAATAAAAAATAAATAAATAAAGAGGCAAGGTTGAAAGCCTCTCTGAGGCATCCAAGGCCAACTCTTGGGACGAAAACCTCCATGAGGCGATCCTGGAGAAAACAACTGGAAAAACAAAAATAAAAATAACCTTGGGTGAAAGCATCTTTGAGGCACCCAAGGCAGGCTTGTGGGTTGAAAACCTCTGTGGAGGCAGCCTGTCTGTCTTTTAAAAAAAAAAAGAGATAAAAACAAATATAAAAATAAAAATAAAATAAAAAGGGATGAGACAACACCTATGCCCTCACCTATTTAAGTTTTTCATGTTGTTGATCAAGGAAAGTTGCGACAAATAGGAGCAACATAATTTCTCTCTTCTCCCTCTCCTAGGTCACTTCCTGTCGACTTCAGCTCATTATCTAGGAAGCTGATCTAGAGACTCCCTTCTGGTACCTTGGAGCCTGCATGCCTCAATGGCAGGTTCTTCGCATTCGACGTGAGTTTTTCATCATTGGCTTATGATCGAGTGATTCTGCAGGTGTTCGACATCAGCTCACTATTCACATGTCGTAGATTGTACCTGTAGTACCTTGCGGACCATTGGCATTAATGGTGGTACCTCTCACGTCTGTTAACAGCTTTCATCATTGGCTGGTAATCAGACGATGTTCTTGCATGTTCGATTTCAGCTCACTTATTCGCATGCTTGAACTTGTACTTTTTTTGGGTCGAGATGGAGCGCAAGACCCTGGATTCTGCCTGTTATAATCGAGACTGCGATTTTATGGATTATTATGATTAGTTACATGACTCACTTACTGGATGGCTGCGACCATACTTGAGTCTATTTATCGATCCTCACTGGATGGCTGCGCCCATGCCTTGGATCTGGATTATTGTATACTCTGTTATGGATGGCTGCGCCCATACCACATATATATCATGTATCTGAGATATCAGTTGTACTTCTCCACCCAGGTTTTCCAATGGCGGATTTTTTAGTTGGACACGTTCTCGTAAAGCATTTCACCCCTCTCTCTCTCTTGGGCCTCGTGCTTTAGGGGGCATCTGTTACACAGTAATTTGTCACCGTCCTTGCAATCCCCGTCCCGTACATTGGAGGGCTCATTCCTTGACCTGTGAGCAGTGACATGCCTTGAAATCACTTTCATGAAATCCCTCTGAACAAGAGCTTTCATTGCCCTAAAGACATCTCCTTGTGAAAAACCCTAAAAATGGCCCCTTTTGCATTAACACAGGTAGACAGTTCAGAACCCACGCCAATGGGGAAAATCCTTCAAAGAGGTCGCGCCAATTGGCGCTCTGTCCCAGAGTCGCACTCGCGCCAGCCAATTTAAGGATTGTTTTTTAAAAATAAATGGCGGAAGTTTCGTCCTAAAAAATTCCTGGGCTACTATCTATCTTGACTTGGGAGGTTTGGCTACGGATCTCCATAGAGAGGAAGTGGTTTGCCACCTCTCATGGAAGCTTCCTTGATGATAGGGCCAATCCCATGATTATAGGGATCCCAACTCCCCTTCCTCCATCTATAAAAGCTTAACCATCTCCATGGCAAGCTAGTCTTCAAGTTCCCAAATTCCGAAGAGCCTTATGCTGCAAGAGCCTTGATTATTCCCCTAAGGCCAAATTCAAGCAAGGAGACTATTGTCAAGATCCAAAGAGAGAGGTTTGTCCCATCCTTGACAGGCTTTTCGAGACGTGTTCTGCTGGCGACCCTCTGAAGGAGAATTCAGCGTCAGAACTATGGTTGTATTCTTCCTTTGATTGATTAATAATAAGCGACTATTGGTTATGGTTCCACCCTTGTTATGGTTTATGATGATGAGTTATGTCCTTTCTGACTGACATATAGTTGTATCTACTAGATTTTACGATTGTGTTTGTTTTGTTTCTCTCTTGTGCAAGTGTCCTATCACGGAGATCGTGGGGATTGTGATCTGCCAGGGCTAAGGAACGGGAGCGCTACCTCTTCTACAAGCAGCAGCATTGGATCCCAGGTAGGCCTTCATCATTAGTTGGTTTATTTGCAATTAGGAACCTGCGCTATAGCGTGGATGATTGTTGCTAGACCCGGTCTGGGCTAGTAGGGATCGCCTCTGTCCGTAGAGGGGATTTACCTCCACAACACCTAGTGACACATGTCACTTGTATGGAGATGTCACGTGGGGTTGATGACAATAGCATGATGTCATATCAGAACTTTGGGACTTTGTAAGTCCTCTATAATTGAATTTTGATAATATTATGATACTAGGGGCTTCCAATGTTCTTGGATTTTTTTCATGGAGCCCATAGCACCAAATGCGGAGAGAAAGCACACAAGGAGATAGGCCCCCGATAGGATCCTGAAGGGCGTAGCACCTAAGTACTATGTAGCCGGTCACAAAACTTGGTCCTATGGTGGAAAAAAATAAGAGACAAAGAAAAAGGGGCTAAATTTCAATATTGGAATCTCGCGATCTCGTAATGTCACCTCAATAAAGTTATAAAAAGGGGGGCTTCAAGATTGCAGCACAGAGGTTTAGGAAGGCTGAATGAGTTGGTATCTATGATTAAATGCGTGCAGAAGAGTTGGTCACTGGAATAAAGAGCCATAGTCAAGATCATTGATTCAAGGGCGACAAGGACCGTGAATTTTCAAAGAAGAATGTTTGGCATGTGTTGAATTGAAATAACCTACCTATCATCTCATGTGCACAATTCATTGAATTAAATGAAGAACAGAGCCTCGGGGACTGGAGGTATGATCATAGTTTATAGAAGTCATGTTGAAGTACCTTTCAAGCTTTGTGAGCCATTAATAAGCATGGAAGAACCTCTTGGGAGTACACACTGACTGAGATTTAATTCTCAGAATGGATAATCACACAGGACAAGATAATGGTGTCTGTCATGAGCTGAGACAATACATCCTAGATCTTGCTTACATGTTATGAGGAATTGAATGAAGATTAGACCCTCATGGAAAGGATATTTATTTATAGAAATAACAATAGCCTTGTTGGAGTGTGCAATGTGTTGACTGAGGATTTATGTCTCAACATGTGAACACTCAAGTGTCCATCCTCGTGTTTAATGCAGCGGCGATGGGTGAGAGAAGAGAGCCCATTCTGAGTAGTCAATGAGGTTGCAGTGCCTTTGTATCAAACACAACAGGAGGAAGGAGTGTTAAGTAAAGAAGTACACCCAGGCAACATGAATGGCGATTAATTACACTCAGGCAGCATGAAGCAACATCATTTCCAATGAGTTGTGTGGATTAATATGTGGATGTGTGCGCATTTTTTAGGAGAGACCAAACCACCAGTGCTAAAAAGAGTGGTTGAGAGTGCCTATTAAAATGAAAGAGGCCCCGAGAGATCCTGTGTTGTTGTGGGAGAGGCCAAGTGAACCAGTGTTATAAAGAAGAGGTTGAGAGTGCCCATGCAGAGGAAAGAGGTCGAATGTGCTTGAGCAGAATAAGAAGGTTGAGTGTTGAATGTATGTTGTTGACAGTAGAGGGAAAAGAATAATATGATGTTGTGGTGTGGAGAGAGGGCTAAGAGAGCTATGACGAGGGACTATTGTTGAGAAAAACAGTGGGTTGTTGTAGAGTGAGTAGAAGACAGAGAATGTTGCATAAGGAGAAAAAATATATGAAAATTGGAAGAGAGGATGCAAGTTTCAATGACTAGTAATTTATCTTTTGAGTGTGGGTTGGATCTTGCATACAGGAAGTTGGTGCTTCCATCTCTAGTGGGTCTCTTAGAAGGCTTGGGGGTTGGTGCCTCATGCAAGTTGGTTCTTTCATAAATCCAAGGAGTTTCAAGTTGGCGCTTGCAACAAATCCATGAATTTGGTGCTAAATATGGTGCTTCTAGTAGGTTGACCAGTGGTATACAAAAGGAGGGAGTTGGTGCTTCCTGCTAGTGGGTGCTAGCAAATAATCAAAGGGATTTGATGCTTCCTGTGACTGGTGACTCACAAAAAAATTGATGTAATAGAGTAGGTGATCTCATTTTTACATCAATAACAACAAGCTTTGGCAATTCCTTTTCTTGGAAGGGTTTCCACCTTAAACCTTCATTCTCATTTGTTTGTTTCTCATGATGTGTATGCTTGTATTGGTTGACATGGTTTTTTTTATGGTTTGTTAATGGTTTCTCTCATATAATGTATGCCAAGTTTGAATGAGTAAAGATAAATTTCCATAAAATTTTAATTTAGCCTTAATATTGATTCACCACCCCCCCCCTCATTATTAACATTATTTCCAACCAAATTATCTAGTTATAGCTACTCATCCAATTTTTCCCTTGCACCTTCCCAGTTTCACTTGCCCCCTTTCTCCAATCCAAGTGAATACTAGAGTGCTCCAAGCTTGCTCCAAGAATGCTCAAGTGTGCAAGAGTATGAGAGAATGAAACAAGAGCTCCAAAACTGAATTGAAAAAAAAAAAAACAAAACAAAACAAAAAAAAACTATGAACTTATCCTTATAAGCCTTTTTATCATTGAGACCTCTATTTTCGTCATTTTCCTTCATTTTTCCTCTAACTTCCCTTGCATGCAAATATGTGTCTCCTCATCTTCCTTTTCTCTTATTTTCCTTTATTTTCATAATTAAATTCCATTTCTTGCCAATTTTCCTTTTCCAATTTCCATATCCATTAATTAATAACAAGTGATACACATCACTATGTTTTTCCCCGCCTTCATCTTGGAATACTCGTCCTATGAACTTGGTTATATTTTATTTACATAGAAAATAAACCAGGGGCTATTACACATCCCATATTTTTTTAAATAAATAATTTCATCTAAATATACATAGCACAAAAACATCTAAGAATGGTCGAAACACTTCATACATTACCTACATGAATTTATTTAGGGAATTGCAAAGCCCAAATGGCATTACCAACCAATCAAACAATCCTTGATTGGTTTTGAAAACAGTTTCCCATACATCATTTTATGCAATCCTAATATAATGGAAACAATTACGCAAATCCAAATTAGTGAAATAAACAACATTCCTAAATTGATCAATAAAATCATCTATGTGAAGCAGATGATATCAGTTTTTCAGTGTGATCTTGTTGAGAGCCCGATAATCCACATGCATTATCCATGTGCCATCATTTTTCAGCACCAACACCATTGGTGAACCAAATGGGGATGATATAGGCCTGATGACTCCTCCATTTCCACAATTGACATCTTTTACATGCCCACATTTGGAATCTCATGTTGAATTTCCCTCTTGGGTGGGAACCCACCTAGTTCTTGAAAAATCTTATCATAGTTAGAGACAATATCGAACATTTTTTTCCTATGAGAAATATAACAACCTTTGAAAGCATCAAATGCTTCGGCATATTTTGTGCTCAAAACCATGAATGTACACTTATTTTTGGAGATTATGAGTGTCTTTATCGGTTCTGCACTAACAAGGGTTGAATTGAATTTCATGCAATGAGCTATGAAAACATATTCTACCCCATTTTTGGTGAGTTGGTACTTTTTCTCATGCATGAAAAATATTCCCTTCCTTTCATATAAGTATGGGCTTCCTAAGACTATGCCACAAAATTTCAAGTGGGACAACATCTAAATCAACCTCATCTATCAACTTTGAAGTAATGGAAAACCTAACCCTACATTAATTGGTAACATTGATTTTTTCATTGTCGTACACCAAACTAAAAGGATAGAGTTTTGGATAAGGTCTCATTTCAAAATTCAACTTCTTAACAATTGATTTTGGATAAAATTAACTTGATAACCTAGATCAAACAATGTATCTATTTTTGTATGCTTAGATATAACTCTGAAATGAAAAAATTCACTTATTTTTCTTTCATTGTTGTGAGATTTACTTTCAGAGCTTGAACTATCATGAAAGTAACCTTTATCTTATACCCCAATGGCTATGATTTACATCTCATCACTAGAATTAGCACCAAGGTATTGTTGCATTGTAGAAAATGTCTTCTACTTTCCATTTCCACCAGAATTTTTAGGCTTAAATTCTAGATGTAGCTTCCAACAATGCTTCTCATCATGCCCTTATTTCTTGCAAAGAGTGCAAGAGGGATTCCCTTATTCTTTATTTTTTTCCTTGTCTTCTTGCCATTTCATTTTCCTTTGAACTTGTTATTCTAAGGCATGGACGAAGTCTTATTTGGATGATCTTCTTATCTATATTTTCCCCTATTTTCAAGATGAATTTCTTTCACATTAGCTTCATCTAGATTAGTGGGATCAAAAAACAACAATGAATGACAAAGATAACTATGTAAAGTGCCAACATATTTCATCAAAGTTTCTAATGAGTCTAAAGGAATAGGCATTAGAGGAAATTTCAACCTAAAAGTGCCCATGAAATTTTCACGTACTTGCCATGTCATAATATGTAAACCAAACAAAATCTTTTAGATTTAAAAAGAGGTACATGTCCTAAATAATTTTAAATTGTTTAGTTTTGGTATCCGTGAAATATTTTATTATTAATTTAGGTATCGATCAAATATTTTATTATTAATTTAGGTATTTGTGAAATATTGTATCAATGTTATTTACCCACCTTACCCATATGAATTAGAATATTGAAAAAGTTATTAATGCAATGTAAATCTTGATATTGGTGAAAAAATATAAATTAAAATTTAGGCCCATTTGACATTAATAATCATGGCAAAAAAAACACCAAAAAAATTAGTTAAATATAAAATATATATAAAAATTAGTTAAATCTAAAATATAAATATAGAAAATTATACTTAAATTTAAAATAGTTAAATAATTAAAAATAAAATATAGTTAAAGAGTTAAAGAGTATTCGAGAAAGGAAAAATTACCCCACCAAAAATATAAAATATATAGTTAAATATCAAATAGTTAAATAGTTAAACATAATTAAATATAAAATAGTAAAAAAACATATTCCAAAAAGGACAAATTACCAGATTCCAGCCAAAAATATAAAATATATAGTTAACTAGCAATTGCAACATCAGCAAATGTCGCAAAGGAAACGCCGTAAGATTTTAAAGAGGTCCAATAGTTGCTAAGCAAGATATGTGTATTGAAATTGATGTCTATCTTATTCTATCTTATTCTGTGTGTAAATTTCCATACAACTTTACACCATATCAATCGCTATCAACTTTGTCAAATTCGCAATTCGATTTCTACAAATGGACCACTTCTACTTCCAAAATATTCTCAAAATTAACAACCAAATTAATAATTTTTTTCAATATCAACTTAACTCTCAATTCCATCTTTACAAAATATTTTCAAAATCAACTATCAAATTAACTTCAAATTAATAATTTTTTTCAACCTTATTTGTATTTTTCAAAATAGAATCCATGAGTTTATACATGCTGGCAGGCTTGAAGAAACATCGGATTTGTCTTTAATGAATTCCAACAAGCGCACAATAATACAGGAGCAAAATGCATAATATTGAATCTTGTGAGACTATTGTAATCTTCCACAGCTGAATGCAGTGTGAAGTGTGATTAGCTAACCACAAGCCCTTGGATGTTTTGGAAGACAAACTTACAAAATTTGAAGTAATGTTTCCAATAAGTTCTTTAATAGAACTAAATTCGTACCCCAAATATCCAGATTGTCCACATTTGTTTTGGCAGGATCACCAACATAACCATACTTCTGGTTGAGGAATTCTTTCATGTGCTTTTTCTTTATGGTTCTCCGATGTTTTTTCCCTTGTGGGATTGCCATATCTATCTTCAGCTCACCATGTCCAATATCTCTGCTAAATAAAGTGAAATTTTCATAACCAAATCTGTATCTATCTTCTTCACCAGCAACACTGATTTCAGCTGGGTTCTGATTCAGTCTGCATATTTTTAAATTGGAAACCTTTTCTCCATAGAAATAAGATTTCTCATTTTCTTTTTTCAGTTTTGGTCCCTTCGCTTTCTCTGCCTCCATTGTTACGTTTTGTTGGGTATTCTTGAGGAATATATCAAGAGCATATCTGTGGTTTCCTTTTCGATGTGTAGACATGGGTGCTGACCTATATGATCTTAAGCCTTTTGTAGAACTTAACCCTTCTACAACCTTCGTACTCTGACAAGCAGGAGGGGTGGTAGAAAAAATCTGTAGATTTCCATTGTTATAAGTATTTGCATGTTCCATTGCCTCCTTCCATTTTTGGCCAGTCAACAGTGTACCTCCCAAGGCAAATTTGGTCCCTTGCAGAGCAACTTCAGTATTGCCAATGATTGTTGAAGAAGGCATAGAAATTCCAGAGAGCCACTTTGAGGCATAATTCCCAGAAGGCCTGAACTTTGGAACAGAAGGTATAGGTTTTATTGAACTCGTGGTTTGTCCATTCATATAAATGCTATCTTGAATGGATTCTGAACCTGTATACACTCTTCCAGTACCAGAAAGTGTTTCCTTCTGAATCCTCTATGTTACCCCTGATGAGTGAAACCTACCAAAATGATTTTGTGAAGAAGCCTGAGATAGATGGGAGAAATGTTTGTTTTCTCTACTTTCTGTTACCATGATTTCTTCATTTCCACAATTTGTTGGAACTGATACACTTTGCCCCATTAGCCTCATCCCAGGTGTGGAGGGAAAACAGTAATTCTTCCCAAATGGTTGTCTTGCTTGGGCATTTACCTACTGCAATAAAGATGAGTTACTTTGTCCGTTGAAATAAATAATACCTAAACCCCCATCCTTTATAATTGAGAGATTTGGGATACCATTTCCTTTGTGATTCTTGGATGGAATATCAAATTTTTTGCCAGAATTTCCTAAATGTGAAATTTTTCCATTAAAGAATTGTTGATTGTCAGTGCCTATGAGGTTTATATTTGAGTTCCCATTATGATTATTGGAGGATTCGAATTTATTTTGAATAATTGGAAACACTAAACTTGTGAAGTCTGGTAACGCAGGGATTCCTTCCCTGCACAGGTTTTGCATTTGAATATTGCCACAATATGGAGATACTCCCCAGAACTGCATAAAATATAATGCCATGTTGTTTGTAGAGAAAGATCCACACTGATTACATTGAGCATTAAGAACATGCGATTTAGTGCCATCAATAGGAAATGGAAGATTACACGCAGAGACTGTTTCATCCAACATTGGTGTAACAAAATCTCCAGAGAATTTCTCCCATGGATTGAGCCACTGAGTTGATTGCATCCTGGTCAGATCACCTTCACATGAGTTGTATGGAATTCCCCCCTTCTCTGTTAGAACCCAAGAAACATCAATTTGGCACTGATTTCTTGATGAGGGCAGTAGCTTTACTTTGACAGTTTGTTTGGGCTGTGTCTTAATCTTTGCAGTGTTCTGATTGAGAACTGTTCCTCTCCCTACATGTTGATTGAACTGACTCATAGCTCCTTTTTTCATATTCAATCATGTTCTCTCTTTCTGGAGGTTATGGCTTCCGTGAAAATGTTTGAGGTTTGATAGACCTCGCTCATGTTGATTTTTAGCCATTAGCTCGACAATATCCATGGGTATCTCATCTTCTATTACAGAAACCTTCTGCTTATTTTTCTCATTTTCAAGGTTGAGGAAATCGTGTTGAGGTGCCTTGTCACTTGATGCTGACCAAAAAATAGAGGAGCCCTGAGGCATTTGAAGAGCATTGGTGCAATCATTTTCAGGATTGCAAAGAAACACGAAAAATAGCAGAACAATAATAAAATTAGACAAAATATGCTTTGGAGGCTGAAAAAAAAACGGATTGAACTTAAAATATTTGGAAGTTGAAAACAAACAGATTGAACTTCAAATATTTGGACGTTGAAAACAAATAGAATGAAATTCAATGTAATGAAAGGGCACATGAACTTTAATTTTGTTATGAAGGACTCTACCCACTAAAATACAACCTTGCTTATCAATTCAAGAATGAGAAGAGAGATAACAAATAAAAAATAAAAAATATAATGAGGTGACTAAAATGGTGGAGAGAGAAAAAAAAGGACAACTAAATGAGATATCACATATATGAACTAATCTTAGCTCCTGAAGAGGTGAAAGGGTTTTCACAATAGGTATCAATTATTATATCTTCAAATTGATCCCAAAAATTCTTATTAATTACCCTTGTGAAACGTAGTGCTAAAAGGCACTTCCATGCTTACTAACCAGCCACGTTCGCACTGTGGCTTGGGAGGTTCACACCAATCATCTTACAGATTTTCATTTTCAATATTCATCATCCACTTACTCGCAATTTCGCTTATAGCTAATATCAGTCCTAATGACCTAGTGCACTATTAAAAACACAGCCTTCCCCCTTGGATATGAATGTGTAATGTTCCCAATTTTAGCCTCAAGCTAAAATGGAACATTATAGTGGCATATTTTATTTTCACTTAATAAAATGGGTAAGGAGACCCCTTAACCCCTTTTGATGTAGAATAACACTCCTTGTTAGGAAGGAGAAATAATAAAGCAGCTGAAATAAACATCTAATGGTGTGAACATGATGAGGATCACCTTGAGTTGGCCATCTTTGACCAAGTCAACAACGCTGCCTTAGAAGGGTGGCTTGTCTTAGAAGACAACGCAGTTTTTGGAGGGAAAGCATTCAAAAGTGAATGGAAACCCTAATTGTGGGTCCTATGGTGAAAGAGAGTTCATTTGCTTTATAAGAAAGAAGGAGCGGCTCATTTGATTCATTCTTTGATTCAGAAATTTCATGGTGAGGCCAAGGACTTGCATGCCTGGGCTGTTTAGCAGGATTGCAGTGCTCTTGAGCACTGGGGGTGTTCCCGGTGGGGATCCCCCACCTATTCCTCATGGGAGGAGAGGATTTGAGTTTCATTTCCTCATTCTGGCATTTGGCCAAGCTCACTCCTTCAGTTGCAGCATTATTTCTGTAGCAGAATGGTGTTGCATTGCTGGGGTAGCAGCAGAGGAACTCATAGGGTCTTTCCTTGCTTGATTTTTCAGTTGAGGAGTGATCTCTTTATTGGAGGAGCTGTAGAGAGGGCTCTTGTACTTCATTTCAAATCTGTGGCATCAGGCCACTCATTCACCATCTCCCACTGCGCAATCATTTGGAGAAATTGCGTTATTCCATGAGGGCAGTGTTGAAGGAGATTCTTGTGCTCATCAGGAGGAGTGCTTTTGAGTAAAATGGGATCAACCCCTTTTCCTTTGAGGGCATTATCAGAGGAGGGCATCATCATTTCAGATCAGCCACAACCTCATATTCATTTGGTTTCAGTTGCAGTGACAATTTGTTTGTCACTATTGTATTTTATCCGGTATTTCTAGCAATCTCCCTAAGATTGGCTAGAAATCCCATATTGAGCCCATTTTCCTTTCTTGGGCCATTTTCCTTGTATATTTCAGCTACATTATAATTTTTTATGTATTTAGCAGCTGCATCTCTCATAGAGACTATGCAGTTATGGTTTCCCGACATTCTGTGTAGCTGCAACTACTCCGGCATTACATGGTATATTCATTGGAGTTGGTTCTAGAGGATTGAGAGGTTTATTCCCTCAATTATTTCATGATATTCATGATGAAATCATAATATAATGTTGGATGTACCATTTCCCTTCTTATGATGTATTTCAGATTTGCGGAGTTAATGTTCATGTCCATGTATTGTTGTAGCTCACTCTTTGAGCATTGTTTCAGAGATCTATATTGGGGAGATCTGAATAACCCGTCTAGATGCATTTATTTAAGCTTATTTTCTGCAAGGGAGTTTTATATGAGTTTTTATAGGGCATCACAGTGGTGTTTTGTCTTATTTATGCAGCAGCTTCCTTATACAGTGTCCTCAAGGACCCTGTGGCAGAAATTCCCGAGGTGGAATATTGCATATCCATAGGCAGAGTCTATGAAGGGCAAGATAGCCTTAGGATCTCTCCCTTCTTTGAAGGAAACATATCATATAAATGCCCCAACATTCAATCTCTGAAATTGACTTGCAGTGTCTCACTCAAAAAGGAAAAATGGAACATCTTAAGATGTTCCCGATGGAGCAGAAAATCCCTCATTTGGAACATTACAGAATGGTAAAAACACAGTTGTCAAAATTTGCATGCCTATTAAAAAAACATGGCTTACCTATACAAGTTTCATATCATTGGGCAACGAAATAATTTCCTAGATAATCTAAAGAATAGATATTTTTAAAGTGGAGGGAGAAGTTATGCTTTAGAAACTCGATAAGGAAAGGAAATCCTAGATGAGTATAACTCTGGTCAGTGGAATACCCACAGTCAAAAGCTAAGGTACTAAAGAGCTCTAAACATCAAACCTCATAATAAAATTAGTCACACAGACTAACCACATAGAAAAAAGCAGAGAAAAAATCACTTCACACATGAAAGTGGGACTACCCACATGGCAGTGAGAAAAAAAGGTTATATGATCAAATCTCAAGCAGTGAAAACCCCTCAAACAAAGAAAGAAACATAGCTTATTCGACTTCAAAATCTGAACTCTCTGAGAATTTCAGAAAGAGGTACCCAAAAATTAATGCAAGGTCAGATTTTGCAAAACCCCAAACCTGAAACCCCGGGCAGAGAAAAAAATTATTATATAGACCATGTAAGAAGAAACCCAAAAAAAAAACTTAAACCCCAAACCAAAACTCATTGGTCTTTGCCGCATCTGATCCATGACAGATCCTAAATCCACTTATTAAAACATATCCCCAAAAAACACCTAAATTAAAAGGGAGGCAGTCTGAACCATCCTATAGAAATCCAATTTTGAATTTTCTTGAGGCCTGTAAAATCCTCCTCTTTTCCGAACAAAACAGATCATGTATGTATACCAACAAATCACACAGCGAATATATGTCAACATATAATCAGTGAAAACACACAGAATGCAAGGCTCCCATGAAAAAAGGGATGTACCTTTGTATCACACCAATCAGCTTTCAAATTTTCATTTTCAATAGTCGTCATCCACATACTCACAATTTCGCTTATAGCTAATATCAATCCTAATGACCTGGTGCACTATTCAAAACACACCCTTCCCCCTTGGATATGAATGGTAAAAACACAATTTTCATACTGTGCATGCCTATTAAAAAACATGGCTTACCTATACAGGTTTCAGATCATTGGGCAACGAAATAATTTCCTAGATAATCTAAAGAATAGATATTTGTACAGTGGAGAGAGAAGTTATGCTTTAGAAACTCGATAAGGAAAGGAACTCCTAGATGAGTATAACTCTGGTCATCGGAATACCCAAAGCCAAAATCTAAGGTACTAAGGAGCTCTAAACATGAAACCTCATAATAAAATTAGTCACACAGACTAACCACATAGAAAAAAGAAGAGAAAAAAGCACTTTACACATGAAAGTGTGACTACCCACATGGCAGTGAGAAAAAAAGGTTATATGATCAAAGCTCAAGCAGTGAAAACCCCTCAAACAAAGAAAGAAACATAGCTTATTTGACTTCAAAATCTAAACTCTCTAAGAATTTCAGAAAGAGGTACCCAAAAATAAATGCAAGGTTAGATTTTGCAAAACCCCAAACCTGAAACCCCAGGCAAAGAAAAAAATTATTATATAGACCATGTAAGAAGAAACCCCAAAAAAACCCTTAAACCCCAAACCAAAACTCATTGGGCTTTGTCGCATCTCATCCATGACAAATCCTAAATCTTCTTATTAAAACATATCTCCAAAAAAAACACCTGAATTAAAAGGGAGGTAGTCTAAACCAACTTGTAGAAATCCAATTTCAAATTATCTTGAGGCCTGTAAAATCCTCCTCCTCTTTTCCGAATAAAACAGGTCGTGTATGTATACCAAAAAATCACACAGCGGATATATGTCAACATATAATAAGTGAAAACACGCAGAATGCAAGGCTCCCATGACAAAAGGGACGTACCTCTGTATACCAATAGAAATGGTAAATGTCTTGAACATATTCAACTACAGCAAGTTGATTTTCATTATCTGCTTCGTCAATGTTGGACAAGTCCCCTTCCTCTTATATGACATCTCGCTCAATGGCTCCAGATGCAAGTTTTTTAATTGAAACCATTGGATGGCAATTGGAGCTATGGATTAGATAAACCGTTCACTTGCTTTTTTAGTCAGTGTTGATGTAAAAGCTCGTTGAAGCCTTGTCTTCCTTTTTGATGCATCATTCATTGGCATTCTTCTTGAGACGCCCTTAGCTACAAGTGGGAAGACCCTAGACTTGGATGTATTTGAAGCATCTTTTCTTGAGATGTCAACATTTGAAGGCTTATGATACATCTTTTGCCTCCCCCATGAGCTTTACAATACATGGTACTCCCCTAGGCACCTTTTGTGCAATTATCATGTTGGCACTGTCTCCCACCTCCATGATAAATATAGAGTCCAGAGTAACCTTCCGCACTTTTAGTGCATCCTTCTTTTTGACTTTTTTTGCCACCACCATGCCGTATACACAGCCCAGATTTTCCTCTAGTAGCTCTATCACAACCTTCATGACTGCATCTTCTGCCACCTCCATGAGCAATGCAGAAGTCTGTTTTTCCTTCTGCGCTCTTTGTACAACCAAGCTCATGACACCTGCAACCTCCACCATGGGATTTACAATATACTGTCCGACCTTCAACCCCCTTATTGCATCCATATTTTTGACATCTGCGTCCCCCAACATGGGTTGTACATCGGCCTGATGCCCCTCTAGCACCCTTTGTAAAACCTTGAAATTGGCATGTTTTTGTACTGACATTGTTGCATTGTTGGTGTGGTTGTTTTTTTGTAACCCTACTGCTTACAGGTGATTTTCCAAGGCCACTTACTCTTCTTATGCTGAATGAAGGATTGGATTCATTTGGCCTTGAAGAGATTGTGGGAAACAGTATTGATTTTGAACTTATACCTTGACAATTATTCTCCAATCCAGGTGCCATTATGAGAGGGATGTATCCCCCAGATACCCACTTCGCCGAAGTGGAACCCTCATCAAAAACTGGTATATTATTCATATTGATTGTGATTCATGTTTCATTCTACATCTGTCCCAATCCTAAAGTAAAATCAGACTCTGTTGAAACACACGATTTACCAGACGCTGCAGTTGAAAGGCTTAAAAGAGGAAAGCCATGACCCCTTGATGGTGGTTGCCTTCACAAATACTACATTTGGCGAGCACCCAATGTTTGAGTAGTTACTCGGAAAATCCCACTCCATCTTCATCCCATATTTGGCATTTAAAGCAGGAGAAAAGGGACTGGAGAGAACCCAACTGCTAAATGCACTGCAGTGGAACTTCGCAAATATTGAAATGCTAGCACCTACCTGCCAGAGTGTGGTATTGGAAAGAGGGTAACAGTGAGTGGCATTGTATTTACACTCTGTGTTGTTTTTCTGAATAGGTAAATTTCAATCAACAGGACAGACCGAGGAGTTCCTACAGTCTGAGAGCTGAAGGAAGTTTTCAAGGGAGATTCCATAGTGCTTATTGCCCCTAAAACTAAACAAATTCACATTGAGCTCGCATGACGAGTTGAGAGGATCATTCTGCAAACTCTAAGAAACAAACCCATGTTATCAACAGACATCACAAAAACCCTGTAACACTTACGCCTCTCTGAAATCTGAGAATGTCTAGGTCACCCAATGCCCTACCTTCCACATTTTCTCTTTTCATAACTGCATTGTAAACTAACTTTTCCATCAAGGGTTGAAAATGTTTTAATCGTCTAACATATAATCTAAGGGTTTCACATTATGACACGATGCACATCGGGAAAGTTGTTTTCAAATAATAACGCCTTACGACGTAAATATAAAATAGTTAAATAGTTAAAAAAAAGTTAAATATAAAATAATTAAATATTTAAAAAACATATTCTAGATATGAAAGATTTCGACCAAAAAAAATATTTTGGGTGAAATTTTGGCTTCAATAGACAATATAGTTTAAAAAAACATCAAAAAAATTGTTAAATATAAATTATATATAAAAAATTAAATATAAAATATAAATATATATAGTTATATTTATATATATATAATATATAATATATAAAAACAGTTATTTTAATAAAAGTGTCATATATTAAAAAAAATTATTGAATCTTTTGCTATTAAATATTGTGGAACATAGATAAAAGGAAATTAAAATTAAAAAAATGTCTACATGGAATTTTTTATTAATTTCTTGATTTTTCCTTAGGAAGCCACTTTTAGACTAAAATTTCCTCTAATGCAATGTTAATGCTTGATTCATAAACTCTTCTATAAATCTTTGAAAATTTTTACCTTTTCCTTGTCTCAAGTTTTTCCATTCAATCATGGCTTTTTTCATGTAACCCAATGGGTAAAATTTCCCTCTTAATTCATAAGCAAACTCAGACCATGAAGAAAGGAGTTTACCATTATGTTGAATACATTTCTAAAGTTTTCTCTCCCACCATACAAGATCTATGCCTCCCAGTCGAATATATGCCAAATGAATCTTTGCTTCATCCTCTTTGATATGTTGTATCTGGTAGTACACAAACTGTCTAATCCAATTGTTTATCTTTTCTACATTAGCTTCTCCATCAAACATAGGAAAATCAAATTTCACATCTAACTTTAAAAATGTATTTTTAAAATCATTTTTCTGATGACTATTTGGATGATGAGAATGAGGGGAAGAGGAAGATATTGAAATCGAAGATGGGCATTCAGGAGGTTCTCCTCCACCTCCTTGGTGTACTAACGCGTTATCATCTACTGGAGCCCCCTCTTTCTTTCCTTAATTTTTCATTCTCCTTTCGTAATCTGAAAACAAGTTTTCCACCCAATTGACCATATGGTAAAAGGCCATGTGGAAATCTTGTTGATTATTTGTGTGTTTTTCATTGTCCTCCATTTTATTTATTCATGTTGCGTGTCCAATATTAGGGATAAAAGACTTGAGTTTTCCTTCACCCTCTTTTAGTTTGGCCCTAGTAAGCATCCGCACTCACAATTCACATCAAAGAAAACTGCTCTGATGCGAACATGATCCATGATCTTTTCTTAAGTTATGTTAAACAAACTGCCTAAATAGCTTGAAAATACCATACATGCAACATCCATTAAGAAGTAACACAAAATGAAGACAATATAGGCAATGCACCAATATTTTTTCACGAAGTTCACTCATAATGTGTGAGCTACATCTATGGGCCCAACTTCAAAGTGGAGAGGCCTCTATACTATCTCAAAAAAATGATGGAAACTACATGGAAAAATACATGGCAACGCATCACTTCTAGTAGTGACCAGAAATTCAATTGTTCATATCCCAATTCTGACTATACCAGTGGATTCTTTGCAAAATTTGGTGAAAACCGGGTATAAACTTGACTAGGTACTATAAATTTCACCTATGGGTCCCTTATGGAATCTTCAAGGTACCACAACAGTTAGAATATTCTAGGAATATTCCAATATAATATTCCCTAGAATATACCTAGGAATATACTTCAAAAAGCATGCATGCACAACACGGTCTCGCTATGCATTAGCATAGTTTAAATAGGTTTGGCTCGATGTGATTTACAAATTCTCGTTGGTGGTTCATTAGAAAGTGGTTGTATTGTGTCATGGGTAGCCCAGGGTCAAACCCCCCAGACTCCCACTTTGGTGTTTGGTTATAACAAGTTTATTTTGAAATTGAATATATTTTATATGATCCATATATTTACATATATCGTGCTAATATTTTAAACCTGCCACTGTGTTTAGTTGAACCGACGCTATGTTTGTCTCCATTTTCAACTTAACTATGTTGTTTGGACCTCCGCCAAGTTGTGGGTCATCTAGGCCTATGTGGCTCCTAGTTTGGTGCCACGTGGCACCATTTGATTAGGCCACATGGCACCTTCCTATTGGCCCATGTCTGTGCCCAGTCACCCATGAGTTTCCTCATCATATTCTTAGTAGGACACCATATCTTACCATGTGAAGCATCCGATGGGTGACACATGGAACCTCCTGAGGGTGTCATGTGGCACATCCTGGGTGTGCCACATCACAATGTCAATGCCAAATTTTTACATATTTACACCAAAATTCAGTTGAGCATAATTTTTCCATATGGACTTCAATTGAGGTGGCATTCACGTTGTTGGAATTGTCTCAACAACATCTATGACCCTGTGTTGATTTTGTTGAGATTTGAGGACTTTAAATTTTTAGCCTTTTTGGATCCTCCTATATCACCATTGGATTGTGAATCTAAGCATGTATGGCTAATGGGAGGGTTAGTGGAGGGTTGAACCACTTAGTTCTTGTTGAATAGTTTTTAAACCACTTGGTTGTTTTCTTTATGGTTGTTAAACCACTTGACAAGGTAAACTGAGCCATTTTGGTGCTTGTTGGAAGAGTTGTTAAACCACCTGAAACTACCTAAATAGGCGATGCAGTCCCTTGGAATTGAGAAATGCCCCATATAGGCCTCAAATGAAGCCTTATGATTGAACTTAGTGAGTAAGTGGCTCACTATGGTGTTTACAACTAGACATAAATTATTCAAGCACATTTATAATGGAATCCATCTCTTGAGTGTATAACCAAGCCCTAGTGTGAAATTTTCTTGAGCAAGCATCCCCTCAGACTCTAGGTCTGACTTGGGGATGGTTAGATGCAAGAGAGATTATAATGTAGTTTTCCTATGCTTAGGTGGAGAGTTGAACTCCATTATTTAGTTTCCAACCATTTCACTTTATTCAGATAAGTATAAATTTGTGCACATTTGGATCATAGGTTGTGATATTATTGTTCTATTAATGTTTGTTAATATAATCTACTATATTCATGTGTGAATGCCTGAATGTTGTTATTACACTCACTTCCATCTATCTTGGATATTGTGGTTTCATTTATTGGTAGAACCATGGAGATGCTAACATGTTCATGATTTGTAGGTTATTTGTATGTTTGGAGCTAAGTGTTTACATGACTATATTGTTAGGGTCTTGCATTGTGAAAATTGTATTAGTGAATCTCTGCAAGTTTTCTTTGTTGTTGTTATTTGGATTGTATTTCCAATAATTTACTCAAAAATTCACCTTGATAAGAAATGCAAGGTAAAACTCTTAAGAGTGGGTTGTAGAAAAATGTGAGTGGGTTGTAGGCATGTGTTATCAATTGAAGGTTAATGTTCAGGTCATGGTCACAAAGTATAACAACCATGTTTATCAACCAAATGAGATCCAAGGTATAGGAATAGTAGGTATTCATTCTTTTTATGGTGTCTCAAATCTCATTTGGGGTCATAATTCACATACAACAATATTTTTCATCCGGGATATGGGGATCTAGTGGGTAGTAAAGGAAAAAACAATGAAGAGGAAAAAATATCATCTAGGTTAATATACCCCTTTTATGTGCCATTCACATCTGGGAAATAGGGCATTCGGGGTGGTAAAAGCTAACACAACAATGAAATGGTTGAACTCCTCTGGGAAAAATTAACCTTATATATGTTTTTATCTGAGGATCTTATATCTGAAGGGACGTAAGAGTTGTCACCACATTGATAAGCCAGATATGTTGTGAAACAAATATAACATAAAAGTAATGCAAAAAACCAAGGGGCTGAGGGTTAGTGGGGTTTGCATTGTGTTGATGTGGAAATGCGATGATGGCTCAACAAGGACCAAGTGGTCACTACATGGTATGTGGTGGGCCTTGCACTAGATTACTTCGAGAAAAGTTGGAGATCTCAAGATCTGGGATCTGACAGTGGTAAGGGTCATTATATAGCTGAACACTTTGATAAGCGTTAACTATATATAATGGAAAAACAACAAAAAACATCAAGGCATGGGGACTCAGTGGACCCCACTTTATGTTGATGTGGAACTGCCATGAGGGCCACCACATGGATGGCACATGGTACATGGTAAACACTACACTAGATTAACCTTAATATATTCATGTGGATATGGGGATTCAACAATCTAGTGTGGTGAGATGTGTCACGCCCTTGGAAGGGTCGAATGAGAATTTTCCAAATATAATGACAAGATAACGAATTCTGCCATGGTGAAAATATTTAGTGGGACCCACTTTGAGTTGGCATGGTAGTGGCACGAGGGCCTTAAAAGGACCACATGGATGCAACATGGATATCCATTAATGACATGGCCTAATATAATTGGACAAACTTCTGATGGGCATAACATTCAATCCGAGTGTCAAATTGAGGTGAAATTTATAAAATCAAAAAGTTGTCGACGAGTTGAATGTGATGATGGTGTTTGTTTTGAGATATGAAAGTTTTGAGAAAAGAAAATAGGGTAACCCCATCTCCATAACAGACTTTGGGGTTCAGGTGAAAGCAAACAAGTAACACCTACCATGACCCAATATACTTAATGGGGTGAGAGGGAGTGTTAGAGAGTGGTATTGGAGCCAAGTTAATCACATGGATTGAAATGGCCTTAAACAATAAAATTTCAATATTTTTTAGAGAGTGATATTTAAAATGGAGGTTCAATATTAGACCTTTGGAAATGAAAGTGAGGTTAGGGACATGGATAAAAATTAAAATTGCCATTTTA
Source organism: Pinus albicaulis (assembly GCA_034641835.2). Lineage (NCBI taxonomy): Eukaryota > Viridiplantae > Streptophyta > Pinopsida > Pinales > Pinaceae > Pinus > Pinus albicaulis. The sequence continues at coordinate 616,007,235 of CM076579.1, forward strand.
ATTGCTAGATGTATGTTGAATTTTAGACTTGCAATTGATGTGGATACGAACCTTGATAAAATATTGATATGGTAATTTTTGTCTAACCTACATAATGACATGGAATTCGATTTTATAACCAACTTTAGAGCTACATGCTTAAGTGTAGATATGACAAGGTGATGAGTGAATGTGTTTATTTATTTATGCTTGACTTAGCTAACAATTGTTTGTGTAACAACACATAAGAAGACACAAATTTACAACAAGGAAATAAAGGAATGTGCAACAAAATGGTATAGTACAACATGTATAGATCCCAACATAATCAAGAAGAGGACTTGGTTGGGAAGAGAACAAGGGAAAATTTCCTTCATTGGATGGACACCCTCAAGAGCTTAAGGGTTGAATTGAGAAATTGTAAGGAAGATAATGAAAGGATTTTCAGAGCTCAAGAAAATCAAGCAGAGGTGAATACATATATTTTTGTGAAGCTTGTCAAATTTTCAAAGGAAAAAGAAACATGATTTTGATTCCAACTATCTAGGAAGGAAAAAATCCAAGAAAATTCCATCTGAAATATGGAAGCATGGATTGGAGACTAATAGGACAGAAGGAGGTAAGTAAAAAAAATACATAGACTAACAAGTGAAGAAACAGTGAGAGGAGAACTCCCCTCATCACTCCAAAAAGAAGGGAAAAAAGCCATGAGAAATTATCTAGCGTCGTAACCAGAACACACCACCAGCAAAGGAGGAATGAGAAAACTTACTGTCGGAGGAGTTCAAGAAACCAAATCCCCCTACCTTTGATGGAGATATAAAGAAGGATGAAGTAGCAGAAGGCTATTTTTGGGGAATGAAGCCTTCATGTCCATGACTGCTCTAAAAACATGAAGGCTAGAGTAGTCATTGTGTCCAGCAAGTTAGCAGTGTGTATGATAAGCAAGAGTAGGCATGGTGCTAAAAAGAATGTGCATAAGCCAAAAATTTCTTTTGTAAGATGCAACATCCATCCTCATACACACAAAAAAAGTTTTAATGGTGACAATCATCCATGACTATCAACAATTTTGTGATAGTATGAAGCATAAGCTAACAATGTCATTTTATTCAATAGTAACAACATCAAAAAAGGACAATTTGAAAGAGTAACAAAGGTCTCCTTTCTAGAAAGTCATGATGACTCTTGGCCTTCCTATTTTATTTATCTAACTTACTTTACAAATTTTTCCACATTCAAATAAAACAAAGTGGACATACATATGGTAAACTAATATTAAAATTACAAGTTCTCCACCCAAGTGTTCTTTCTCCGTAGTTTATCTTCTAATTCTTGCAAGCTTGATAATAATATGGGCACTAATTGTCTTCTATGGTAACAATCAAGGACTAGAAAATGTAGGCCTCTTTTCTCTAGTTTATTATAACTTTTACAATTCAAAAATAGTCTTTGGATGGAAATGACTTGCCCTATCTCCCCCACTTTAATTTTTTATCCATGTCCTTGATGTCTTCCTCACCATGTGCATATGATGTTCCATTACCTTACCTTGAAATCTACCTCTTTCCCTCTAAATTTAAGGACTTCAAACCATGGGTAAAAATATGCAATTTAAACTTTGAAGTGTGTGATTGCATGCGTTATCATTCATGCAATTTAAACTTTGAAGTGTGTGATTGCATGCGTTATCATTCATGTCACTTTTTTCTCTAGAGTAGCTCTTCATTCCACTTGTTTGAAATATGAAAAAAATAAATAAATAAATAAATAATATTTTTTTTAACTTACTCGAGGATTCTTTGTAAAAATGGTGAATTTTCTTATACAACTAGTAACCTAAATTTCTATAAAAGTGCAATGGAAATTATGAATGAGTTTTATTGTGAAGAAAAATTATATAAATGCTTGATAAATGTGTAGGCCTACGGAATTAGGAATCAACTCTTTATGAAAGACACTATAGTTATTTTTGGTTTCACGCATTCATAAAATCCACATACAATGCAATCATGCCATCAATCCTTTCAAGCAAAATTCACCCCAAAGTATAGCAGCCACGTTTATCATATTATATATTTAATTTAGGGTAATGGTGACGCATGAGCATTTATTTATGTAAGATTGTGATGCTTTAATCCCTTGTCATTCAAGCCTTCAACATAAAACCATTGATTGTTATTACATTGAATGTTCTTTGTATTGATATATTTACCTTGCAAATTCACAATATGAAAGGAATTTAAATAAGCAACTTCCTTATTTCTCTTCAAAGATTTTTCTCATAAGCATGAATTCATTTTTTTTTCTAGTGTGAGTAATGGAAAGTGGCTTTTAATGCTATTAAATGGAAAGTGGATTTTAATGCTATTAAATTTTTTTATTTTTAAAAGGATGTATTATTATTCCATTTTTAAAAGTATAAAGGCAAATATAAATCTCAAACCAAGCTTTGAAGCTTCTCATGCCCTCGCTTGTGGATTTTAAACCCTTTATTTCACATCCAATCATGGAAAATATTCAAAGTGCATTCCATCAATGTGTGTTTTATTAGTCCCTGCCTCGTGAGGGACTATAGCACTCGCTTTGTGGTCAAAGTCTATTTACTATCATTTGTTTTTTTGAGTTTTTGAAAATTCAATCAAAGTTCTAGGAAAATGTTGAATATTCTTATTTTTCTGTAAATTCAAAAATCGTTTTCTAATTTTTGGAAATATTATTTCTAATTTTCAATTGTTTGAGCGAGGTTTGATGTGACATAATTCCCCTAATTGAGTGTGATTTATTTTTGGTATTTGTTAGTTCCTAACAAATCATTTTAAGATGAAAATTAAAAAAACTAATTTTGTGAGTGGCCATTTCATAAGTGAGTGCTCTGACACTCCTATTGCTCTACACATCGATGTCAAAACTGACGAGGTTTCATATTCCTTATGTAAAGCGAGGATGGAGGGGGCTACTATTTTGTTTTGCGGAGAAATTATGTGCAGGGAAGTTTGTTAAAGAGTAGGAACTATATCGAATCAAGCATTCTTCTTATGCACTCTACATAAGCCTAATTTAATATGCAAAGTTGATGCATGGAAAAAAAAGGATAACTTTGTGATATGTGGAGGAAGGAGAAAGGTTGTGGGGAAAGTGCATCAAAAAGGGTGTCTGGATAAATTGGGTGTGGGGGAATCTGTCGAGTAAAGACAATATTGAGTCAAGTTTTCTTCCTCCAAAGTGTGCATAAAGCTACTTTCGTATGCGAAGTTGAGGCATGGACAAAAAAGGCTAATTTTGTGAGTGGTGATTTCGTAAGTGGGTGCTCTACCACCGTTATGCCTAATATTACTAATGCTCTACCTAATGATGCCAAAGCTGATGAGGATTCCAGGTGTCTTACGAGGGGGAGGGGCAGTTGAAGAAATATTGGGAAGTAGCTTTGAATATTAATTTAATATGAAACTACTACAATTTTGTTGTGCCAAGAAAGTATGTGCAAGGAGTGTGGGAGAGAGGGGTGTGCGAGGAAATTGTGTGCGAGGGATTTTTTTAAAGAGTGGGGACTATATAAAGTCAAGAGTTATTCCTCTACACTTTTCATAAGGATAATTTAATATGTGGAGTCAAGGCATCGACAAAATAGGCTAATTTTGTGATATGTGAAGGAAGGAGAGAGGTTGTGAGGGAAGTGTAGCAGAAATGGTGTACGGAGAAATTAAGTGTGGGGGAGTTTATTAAGGAGTAGGGACTATATCAAGTCAAGATTTCTTCCTCCCTAGTGCGCATAAAGCTAATTTAGTATGTGAAGTTGAGGCATGGACAAAAAATATAAATTTTTTAGAGGTCATTTCATTAATGAGTGTTATGACATTGTTACGCCTGATAATGCTCTTGCTTAATCCAATTCTACCAAATATGAGTGCGGAGGTGCGGAAGAAGCTTTCAGAGCACTAAAATTTACTCTAACGCTATCAAAACTACTGCTAGTGTGTTTTTCTATTATTTAATTTTTAAACTTTTTTTCCATCTTAAAATTTTACATATTTAGCTATGCGAGAGAACAGGTGCATAAAGTTGTGAATTTTTGCATAATGAATGATTGTGTGGAGGTAAGGAAGTGCAATGAAGCACCTCTGCACCTGGGCATTGATTGTATGAGAATAGGTGAGAAAATGTAGTTTGTTAACTTTAATCAGTTGCATGTTTTTTTTGGTATATGCAAAGCGGCTAGATATTGTTGAAGTTTGCAACAAGAAACAATGAAATTGGCATTCGGAAACAACATGAAAGCACCTACACTAAGTGTGGGACCAGGAGGTCCAAGCAGCACCTACACTAGTGTGGGACCATAGGTCTTAGCGGCAACTACACTGGTGTGGGCTAAATTTGGTGCATGTCTATTTTGGTTATCCCTTAATTAATATGGACAATAAAATGTAATATAATCTCAAAATAACTTGTAATAGTTAACTGAGTATGATAAACCCAGTTAGCTCATCAATTTTGAGTTAGAGGTAGTTGGTGAGGCATGCAGAGTAATTCTAGTTGTAACAGAGTTCGAAGTGCAGTGGTGCATTAGTTAATGCAAGTTGTAATTAGTTTAACTTAGTTAAGTGAGTTAAATTTAGTTATGTTGGCTGTAATTGTTTGATACACTAGTGAGAGATTAAGTGAATTAAATATTATTTAATTCACAATCAGTGATCTCACATGCAACTGAGGATTTACTATTATTATTTGCATGCATGCTAGTTCCAGTGGAGACCCAGTTGAGATCTAGGTGAAAGGGAAGTGTAACTACCAGTTGTGATATTAGTAGGCTACCCAGGTTTAGTTAAAACACCACAAGATGCCTATGATACTCAACGCAGTGTAGGAAGGCTGTAATTCCTTATGAATATGGATTGCATTCCTCATGAACTGTGCGAGCAAGGCAGGCTAAGAATTGGTTGAGTATTGGCCCGATTTTCTCTGGATCGGTGTGAGACAATTAGCTGAATAAAGGAGGGCTCTTGTGCGAAGAGTTGTATGTAATATTTTCATGATTCCTTCTGGAATATACAATATATGATAAAGGGGTTTTGAGCAGCAGTCTTTCCCCAGAAATTATTTGTGTTGTGGTTTGATTTGATTCTTCTTTGCTTCATGTGATTAGCGATTGTGTTTTTACTTCCACAAAATATTAGTAGAAGCGATTTAGTATTTAACTTTATTAAATTGTTAGATCGAGTGAATCCATGATATACATGCATGTTGTATAATTTCTACATGGTATCGGAGCATAGAAAATCACAATAGAGAAGGAGAAGCTAATTTTTAGACTGAATACAATTCGAATTTGCAGAAAGACTTTCTTGGTGCTACAGCAGATTCAGGATAAAAATGGCTTTCAATGGATTGAGATTGGAGTATGCACTCGAGGGCAGATCTAAATATATTTCTTGGAGAGACAGGATGGAGGAATTACTCAAAGACAATGGCTTGAAGGAATTCATTGATCATGATGTTCCTAAACCTGTTGTGGTAGATGTTGCAAATCTTGATGCATGGCAAAAGAAAGTGGCAAGGGCGAGGAGGATCTTATTGGAGGGAGTACGAGACCACATTGTCTCAAGCCTCCATGGAAAAGTGACACCATATGCTATGTGGAAAGCTTTGACAGATCTATTTCAGAGTAGCAGTGACCATAGAAAATTGGCACTAAAAGCTAAACTCACGAAGATCAAGCTAGAAAAGAATGACATTATTCCAGTATACTTAACAAAGTTTGTCCAATGTCAAGATGAGCTTGGGAGTGTAGGAATAACTGTCGTTGATGATGATTTGATGAGCCTAGATCTCTTAGGACTTCCCAAGAGTTTCCATAGTTATTAAGACTCTGCCAATGGAAGGGAAAATCTGCCAAATTGGGAATGATTGTGGTCATATTTGGTGCAAGAGGAGTTTAGATGGAATACCAGAGATGGATATTCATCTAAGAATGAAGATGAAGAATATTTTCCTTGCCTACTAAGACAAAGAAATGGAAGGGGAAGAAATTCCATTCCAAATCCAAGGCTGGTGAAGAAGGCAAGGAACAGGACATGTCCAGTGTGAAGTGTTTTCACAGTCACGAGCATGGACATTATGCCACAAATTATCCACAAAAGAAGAAGAACAAGAATTCTGGAGGATCTACAGCTGGTGAGGCTTTGGCCTCGCAATTTGAGCTTGACTTCAGCTAGTGGTGTCAAGTGCGTTGGGATCGGGGTGGTACTTGGATAGTGGTGCATCTTTCCACATGACGGCAAACAAAGACGGGAAACAAAGAACTTTTCAGTAACTTGGAGGAGAAGGATCTCTAGATGAAAATAGAAATGGGTGATGAAAGGAGGTATAGTGTTACCGGGATTGGTACCATTATCTTCCAGAGACAGTCAGGTAAACCCTTTTAATTAAAATATTTAATGCATGTACCAGGCTTAAAGAAAAATTTAGTTTTAGTTGCAATGTTGGAGGATAGAGGCTATGATGTTGTTTTCAATGAACTAAAAGTTTTCTTTTGACACAAAGCAATAAGACAAGCCAAGAATATTGGGATTCATGTGAAGAATCTCTATATAATTGATGTATATGCAATTTCTAAAGAGCTTCCAACCATTGGGAAGTGTAGAAAGCCATTAAATTTACCCTTGAGAGGGATTTGGATTTGCATGTAAGTGAGAATGAACCTCAAGATGTGGAGCAGCCACATGCATAGGATCATGAAGTGGAAGCAACCACTCAAGTAGAGAAATTTCGAGCCAGATGGGCAGAGGGAGTGCATGCAGCTATACCTCCAGGTGTGAGGTAGGGTGACATGCAATATTAATCCCAAGAAGAAATTTGGGTAGGGTCCTAGAGATGGTGCGTCTCATCAATCAAACCTGGCTATGAGGAGCCCACAGTACAGCAGTAGCAAGATCATTTATATTGATGCATTCAGATTTCAGGAGGACATAAATCATAGTGACAGGTGTCAAATACTCGAGTACAGATCAGAGTTGGCAGTAGTGCAAAGTGCATGGATGCAGATGTCAATAGTGCAGAGAGTCCAATAGACATGTGTAGTAGGTACTAGCAGTCAGAAGACTCTGATGATAGATGCATTATACTGATTCGATTTTTTTGAGGCTATTTAGTTTCAGAAGTGTTGCATGTAATGGTTACATGTGCAAGAAACACTAGAGAAGTGTGTTGGCTGGATAAATCGATCTTGCAGACAAGATCGATCTCCCCAGTTTCAGAAGACAATCTAGCAACAAACGAACAACTAAGTTTGTCTTTCTCTAAATATATTCATTTTACAAATAAATGCTATGAAGGTGTCGATCTTACCTTAGATCCAAATGCTTATTTGCGGTCGTAGTGCTTCCGTTGCATCAATAATCCTTCGTCGCAACAAGAGTTCTTTCGTCGCAACAATAATCCTTGTGTCACAACAAGAGTTCTTTCGTCATAAGAAAGTGTCGTCTTTTGTCGACCTGCAATCACAAACAAGCAAAATTAAATAGCACCTGTATAACAAATAATTATAAAACATACCTATCATAGTGATCAAGGAATCTATGAAATAAACGATCAAATGACAGCTTATTAAAATAAACAATCGAACGACAATTTATTGAGAAAAACAAAACTTGATTGTATTAATCTTAAAATAACAGAAGAACCTTACAACCTTAGCCTTGATGTTTGAAAGGCCTTCCCAGGGTCCGAAGCAGGAGTCTCCTTTACTTTGATAAGTCTTTCACTCTTCCTCTAAGAGCACATAGAGGTATGTGATCTTTCCTTTCAAAAGCTCAACGGAAAGAAGTCTAAATCTCAACAACACTTCAACTCAATCACACATAAAGCTTGAACTCAAATTCTCAATCTCCAAAATCTAACCCTTTAAGGCTACCCAATGCCTCCTTTTGTAGAGCAGATGAGGAGGTTAGGATTCCACCTTTGAAGGGATATAATCCTCCTTCAAAGGGATAGACTCCTCACATCAAGGGATTAGTTCCTTAAGGTGAGGGATACATGCACCTTATCAAAGCGTACTCATCCCCAAAAAATCTCATCTAGAACCTTCTAGAATTGACCTCAAACCAACTTTTTAACTTTACTTTCTCGCCTTTTTGAGTTTGGAGGGGGTACATAGGCATTCCAAAGGAAAACTGTGTTCTAGAATGTAGGTAAGCATACATTACCTGCGTACCCAAGCCAGGAACGCAGGTAGGCTTCATGTTACTTGCATACCCATTATTTCAAAGGTTTTTAGGGTTTTTCTTCTTGTTTTAGGGCTTGACATGAGGATTAAAGGTTGTAAGCCTTGCAAAGGAGGTATGTCTGAGTTTTAAAGAGCTCATATAGTCAACAGAATGTCAAGGTGACAGTTTTTAGTGTAACATATTTCCCCCTAAAGTGCGAAGTCTGAAATAGATGAAGATGAAGTCTATCATATATGAAGAGTGAAGTACTTTATCATTTCAAGGATCATCCTGTGGACACCCCAGTCAGAACCTGTAAAAACTTTCAATGCAAAATATATATATGTAATCATATCATCATTGAGGTAGGCATTCCCATACTCAGATAAAAAACTAACTAAACTTGTTCTAATACAGAAATGATTTTAATATTACATCAATAGTGTAGACACAGCATGGGCGCAGCCATATATAATGAATAGTCTACTATATAAATGAATAACAAAATTCCTCACACCCTGGATGGTAGAAACTAGATCCAGGGTCTTGATTTCTGCTTCTCGAACCAGTACGATTATATCCATGTGAATAAATGTGTCGAAGTTGAACATGGTAGAAACCACTTGAATACCAGTCAATAATGTGGACTATTAACAAGTGTGAGAGTAACCACCAGTAATTTCAATGGCTCTCAAAGTACTCAGTACAATCCATGAAATGTGAATGAATGAGCTGAAGTCGAACATGTTACGGAATCATTTCATCAAAGGTCAATGATGCAACCTGTCGTCGAAGGCGAGAAACTTGTCATTGATGCATGAATATTTCAAGGTACTGACCCTCATAATCATTTTTATTATTGAGGCCTCTATTTTCTTCAATTTCCATTATTTTCCTTCAATTTCATCCTCACATGCAACTAGTGACCTTTCACCTTCCTCTTCTCCTAATTTCCTTTATTTTCATAAATAAAATTCCAACAAATGCTTCTTTTACTTTTCCAATTTCCTTATCCATAATAAACCAAATAAACACCCCTCTAGGATGTTTTCCACAACATTCAACTTTGAATACGTGTCCCATGACCTTGGTCTTATTTTTCCATTATTAACTTCATTACATGAATTTTTAATAAGGGTTGTTACAGTTTCATTTTGCATATAAAGTGTGGGGCTTACAATAATCAATCAAAATCCATTTTTGAACTATTGTGACCCAAACTAAGTCAAATGACCCCTAAGAGTAGCATATAAAATTTATGGCTGAAATCATAATTTCATAGCTCAAACTAAAGAAAATTCAAGACAACCTAAATCAGGTAAAGGAACATCTTGATATCAAGGAGAGGCAGCTAAATACAACAAAATAAAGCAATGATCATGTTGGGGTCCTGTGATTTGGCAGATTGGCATGTTAAGTGACAAGGCAACATACAAACCAAGCTTTAGAGCTCTAGGATCTAGCCCTCCTAGTCTCAAAGAGGGATCTCTCAATATGTTTATAAGGATATGTCTTGAATGTTTTAGAAGTTGTTTTTAGGCTATTTATTAAGTGCAGGGTTGTTTGTTTTGTTTGGTTGGACAAATATGTTTCATGCAGTATAGATAGAGCATGGGAATCTACAAGCCATTGGGCAATAGAGTCATGTGAAATTCAAAATAGGTCTGATTGAGAAGGAAGGGAAACCAAAGGGAAAATCTAACTTGGTCAGGGATCTGTTGAATAATATAGGTGAAATGGGATGAACATTAAGGACTAAGGCTGAAATCAACCTAAACCTTTCACAATAGCTTAAAAGATTCGGGGAACGCCCTATTTCCTCCAGTAAGCTCACTGCTATGGACTTAATTAACATAACACTCAAAGAACAGGAGAGATGCAGACTAACACCTTCTGAATGAATTATAGGATTCGGGGAACACCCTATTTCCTCCTATAAATTCACTATTGAGAGCTTAATCAACAAAGACATACAATTGCATTCAAAGAAGAGGGAACGCCTTAGACATCTAGGACTGAAATTATAGGGACCTTTAACACAATAATTACAATAAGGAATAGAGGGTATGATTGAAACAGACCTCTCTGTCAAACTGCAAGCATTAATAATCAAAGGGAGATTTCAGATACAACATTCAATGGCAAAGAAAGAGGGAAAGCCTAAACAATCTTTGGCACAGCTGAATTAATCATTTCTGAAATAAAATAAACTGAATATTCAAGAGAGTTTTCAAACTACACTGTCACATTCAGTGAAGGATAAACAGGTCAGAGGTACTTCTAAGATACATTTCTCTGCCTAAACTTTTTATCCTATTGTAATTCAAAGCATAATAGAACAAAGTGATAAACAAGAAATAACATTAATAATAGAGATTACTTCACCAAAACCAGGCTCAGGGATCCAATGGTCCAGCCTCCTTCATTCAACAGAGAAAACAAAGACTTCCACACTCCTTCAGAACACCAATGCTTCTTCAAAGCAGCAATATGTATTACTTTTGAAATCACTAGATGCCAACCTTTTACAATGAGACTTCAAAGAGTCTTTATAGAGAAAATGCGAAAAGTAGGTGAAGGAGGTTTTAATGATCATCAGAGATAGGAGGAGTGCATTCGAATGCTCCATCCCGAGCCATAAATATTACATTAATTTCTGGACAGACTTAGTAACTTTGTTGCTTGCTGAGGTTCCTTTGACATGACATAAAACACCCTACAAAGTGTCATTTGGGAGGAAATACTATCTGCAGTGGTACTATTATCTTCTTAGGTGTGAGTTAAGTGAAGAATGCGCTACGAGGACTCCCATACTTCTAAATAACTTCTTCTGACAGTTTGTAGTATCTTCCTTGGTGAAATAATTGCTTGGCAGGCTTGTGTGCATGGATATGGGTAATGTCTGTGTCAGTTAGCTTCTGCACCAGTAAATGCTTTATTCCTTTGTACTTCAACCTGTTTTAACTCGATTTATACTTTCACTTTGCTGATTGCTCGAACTGCTTTTGTACTTATGCCTTCAAATGTTCTATTAATCTTCTATGCCTTGTCATATGACACTCGATATGTGACCCTCATATTTCTAAATTTTCTGTGCACAGATGGAGGTTTTCACTGAGCTGGAGGGTTTGCTAAGGGTTCATGGATCTGATCCATTGGTTGACACGACCTCGCCTTCTGTTTTGGTCCCTTTGATGTTGTTTCGTGGCCCTGAGATTGCCATTTGGGCTTTTGTGTCACCTCTGTGACTGTAAAACCTTTATCCTTCATCAGCCATGGAAAAACCTGCAAACACACGATAAACATTTATAAAAACCTACGGGCTTGGTTTATATTTCTTGCAGAGGTTTTGGGGGTGGAGGAGAAGTGAGGCGAAAAGTGATTGCACCGGAAAATCGAGAAAAAACCCTGGCAGAGAAGCTAACCAGGTCGATGGAGGTTTGAGTGCGAGGATGAACATGGACCATTAGATCAGGATGATCTACGGTGGATATCACTTGATGAAGTCATTTGGGAGCATATGGCAAACAACTGTGTTTGATATCGCGATATAACACAAGCCGTTCGATCTCAAAGATCGACGGCTGAGATTTAAAGCGAAATTACACTGCGGAGGGTAGGCGGTATGGCAGAAACCGGGAATGGTTTTCATGCACCAAAAAGGGGGGGAGGTGGTATTACCTTTTGGAATGCGATTCCACTCAGTGAGTGACGTGTGGATTTTGAAAACCACCTTTATCGCGTAAATGTTGCGCACTGTGGGAAGAGCTCCAAAATTACGCAATATGCAATGTGGACCGTCGGATGATGGGCGAAAAATCCGACGACTCGAAGTGAGCGCAATGGGATGCAAGATGCATGAGGTATGGATGTGGGACCGACATCTATTTTGTCGCGTAGCGGAGACAGTGTGAAGCGGGGTGGAAAATTGAATAAAAAGTTGGTTTCTTTGGGTTAAATCCCGATCGTAGGATCTTCAGATCAGACGGCCACGATCTAATATTGGGGCGGAGGTTTTGAAAGCGAGAAGAGATGTTAGATGGATGGGCAGATGGGAGAAAAAACGCGACAACCGTTGATCTTCTCAGATCAACGGTCACGATTTGCCCTGAGAGGAAAGGTTAGGAAATGGAAAACCAAAGGAAAATTGTGTTTAGCATGGAGAGGGTTCATTTCCTTAGCGCCCGATTGTAGGGCTAGGGCATGTGGAGGAAAATGCTAAAGGAAATAAGCCCTCAGGGGCTTAAGAACCTCATAGTGTAGAAAAGTGATTTTGGGCCCAAGAATGGTGTTTTTAAGCCAAAATGAAGGTTCTGATAGATGAAAGGAGGGGTTTTAAACCAAATCAGAGGGAGATATAAGGTTTAAAAAGAGGGTTTTGATGATTTGGAGGTTAAATGAAGGTTTATAGAAGGATTTTTGAAGGAAACAAGGGTGAAAATGAGGATTTTTTGGGGGTGAAATGAAGAGAATGGATGATGGGAAATGGAGCATTATAAGCAGTTTTCTCTTGGTAATGAGCAGGTTCTTGAGGGCTTATAGTGAAACAGCATTGAATATTATTTCAAAGGACATAGAATCATCATAAGACTTCAAAGATGATGAATTTTTTAAGGAAATATATCTCTTGAAGGCTTGAAAAAAAACTTAATCACCACTAGGTATATTAGAATTTATAGGTGGCTAACATATCAATTGACCACCAAGAACAACGCAACACTAGAATTTATAGGTGGCTAACAGATCAATTGACCACCAAGAACAACGCAACACAAGATGAGATTAAGGAGTTAAAAACAAAATTGAAGGGAAATATCTCTCTAATTGAATCTATGCATTTTTTTGGGGATGATATCGATCAGGCGGTTCGTTCTAAATGGGTGTCTATTCATATAAATGCTCAATGGAAGATTATGATGACTTGGTATCAATCAATCATTGATGCATGAAAGAAAATTGTACAGAAACAAGCAATGAAGGCTAAATGGATGATAAAATATTTATATGGGAAATATTCAATTGAACTAAGGGAATTATATATCAGTGACAGAGTTGGATTAATTATGGAAATCAGTAAAATTAATGAGAAATGCCTACTTCGCATTCAGGTTGAGAACATATTATAGGTTCACAAGTTATTATCTTTGTTTGATTCCAAATTTGACCAAACGACTAGATATGGTCTACCTAGTTGTTGGTACCAACAAGACAAAATTTTATTGGGAATTATATGAAAAGGAACTAATGGTTGTTAAAATTATAGCAAATACAACAAATGAAAAGACTGCAATTCTAAAGAGAAGTATTATATTTAATTATTTGCAGAGGGACTTCCAACTTCTTTGGATGATGAAGACACTTTTTGTTGTAAATACTTATTATACAAAGATTTCAAATTTTAATGTTGCATTCCAGAAAATGATCTTGTGTGAGCTCCCAGATGAAGAGCATTGGAAGAAGTGGGAAAAGTTGATTACTCCTAATGAAGGAGAAGTTCAAATGGTGGAAGTGGGCTCCAATCCTCGATGTCTATGTTCCACTGGTCATCAGACTTCTGAAAAATGAGACATTTTAATTTTATAATGTTTTAAAAGATTTTTTAGTAATGGATAGTTAAGTAGTTATAGATGTTTTAATAGCTACCTTTGGAACTAGTTTTAATGTAATATTTAAAATACATGAGAACCACTGGAAAAGGGTTCATAGTTTTTCCATTTTGAGTACTTGTGTAATCATTTTGGCTTCCTTGGAGATAATAATAAAAGTCATCGGGTTGATTCTAGTATCTATTGGTACATTGTGGTATGTTTTGTTTCTCTTATGTGTTTTCCATATTGATTTTCCTTCTTTGAAGAATGTATATGATCATAGCATATATTTGAGAAAGTTACATATTTATTTTATGTATCTTTAATAGCTACAGTAAATACTTGTAAGTTCTATTCAAAGACATCTTAATAGGATCTCCAATACTTCTACACTTTCATTCTTAATCTAAATCATTCAAAATTTCATCTTAGAGTTTTAAATTTGGATTCTATTAAAGGGCCCAACTTATAAACCCTAGCGTCTTATTAGTTCTACTTTCCAAGTTTTCATTGTGCAATTAGGTGCTTATGCATGTTTATCCTTGGGAACTTTGGGCGTGGATTTTTGGGTGACTTGGAAGACAGAAGTGTTTTGACTTTAGTCTTGTTCCCTCACCTTAAACGGGGATTTAATCTGCAATTCTAATCTTGTGGGATGTCCGCTAATGGCTTGTAGCTTCAAGAAGGGAACTACTTGGAAAACCCTTATTTTGGTAGTGTGGTCTTGGGAATCCTACCATTGGTGAAATTCCATAAAGGGAAGGGGACCTTTACTAAAATTATAGTGGGTCATTTTGCCATTTTTGTCACTTATTCTAGTAGTTGTCCCTTAGGTTTTCCATTCCTTAGGGCCCTGCTAGATTATGTGCTAACAAGAAACACTCCATCAATATTGTGGGAAACTTTCTGCCAATATATTTCCCTAGGAGGATGTCATTTATCCTATCATGTTCCAACCATCTTCCAATCAATTTTACAATTAGAATGTAAAAAAAAATTCCTTGGCTAAATCTAGAAAACAAGGGTATGTTGCCTCTACTCTATGTTGAAAAAATGCAAATTAACATATAAACAGAACAATATCAAAATAACTTATATAAATTGAATTTCTAATACCTTATTCACCATGCAAATAACAAAGTTGCTCCACTTTTTTTTTGTAATATGTCCTTTTCGAAGTTTTTTGGGTGATGGCCATATTTGTCTTCCTGTCAAAACATAGCACATGGACTAGTTAAAATAATTAATATGCAATCATTTACTCTTTTATTTATAAATAATATATATATATATATATATATATATATATATATATATATATATATCAATCCACATATTAAATGTACTTACAAAAGTACCAATCAAGGCCTATAGACCTTTCTGGAAACTGCGATGTGCGACCCTTTGTTTTGCAAGCCTATCCTTGGAGGCCTTGTCCTGAAACATATACTAATTAAATTTAACTATGCATAGATAAAATATAGAAATCATTTTAAAATTTTAGATAATATTATGAGAAAATTAAAATACCAAGATATTTTCCTCACCGAAATTCCTTCATTCATCCAACTTCTCATACATTTTTTAAAGTTATTGCCATAGTTTTATACTTATCAAATGGCCTTCATTTGAGCCTTTGATCAGGCAGGAATTTTTTAATATTATTTGTTCGATTGCACCTAAATCCCTTGTAGTTCTGAGACATTTGTAGTTTAATCTTTTTTACAAACCAACCAACACCAAATTTAGCCTGCATGTTGTGAATTACTACTTTATGTAGGTGCAACGATATCTTTAGGAATGGAAAATAGGGATGGTATTTGAACCATTGAAGGCATGAATCCTTCAACTTATTCAAAATAACTTTCCCAGCGTTTGAGCTATGGATTTCACCTGAAACCACATCATATTCTATCCTTGTATCGTGGCTACCAATACAAGATTCATAATGTGGTGCAAAAGAAGAGATTTGTGTCCCAGGAGTGGATTTGGAATTGGAAGTATCTATTTCATGTTCCAAATTCTTATTGATTATGCTTATTTATTTCCTCCTTTATCTTATGCTCGATACAAGAATGGTTGGAGAATCAATTGATTCCCTTTGATTCGGTTGATGTGCTTGCAATGTTTTAATGGTTTTAGTTGATCATTTTTCTATGTATCTAGCAAGCGTTTTAAAGTCCACATTGTCAAGTTTGTTAACTACCTCTATCCCCCATATTGAATGCAAGGCATATTTCTCTTTGTTAGTCTCATGTGCCGAGATATATAGAATAAAGTTTTCTTTCTAAATTTTGGAATTAAAAAAAATTGAAAAAATATAAAAATAAAAATAAAACTAAAATTCAAAGAAACAATTTAAACAATTACATCTCTATAAATTAACAATGACTTACCTTATTTTGTCCATTGTCTACTCCATTCCCTTTACTTGACATTCTGAGGTTCGTCTAGCAAATATTTTTCATGGATGCAAGCCGAGGGAAATAGTGTGAAAGGAATGCAAATAGTGTGTGTGAAGGGAATCAATTCGAGCAGAGGTAAGAAATTTGGCCATAACATACACACAGTTTGCCTAAATTTTGAGCAAAATTTTATGATAATAGAACCATTTTGCAACAATAATAGAACCATTTTGTAACAATACATAAATAAATATTCCATAATTTAATCCTAAATCCACCCTTTGTTCATGAAACCGACAATGCCTTACTTTGTAGCTCCAATTTTTTGACCAAAAAGGAACAAAAATAAAAATCTAGTGTTAGTCTCGTCTGAATCCTTAATTTTACTCTGCAACTCCAATTTCTAGACTAAAAAGGGAGAAAAATAAAAATCCGATGTAAGCTCCATCTAAATGCTTAGGATCCTTTAAAATCCACTAAAGATCATCAAAATTTGTCAAGTTTTTTTACAATATTTGAACTACCACCACGAATCCAAGTAAAAGAAGGCAATATCAATATTGTCCATCAACAATAGAACAGGTGGACTTTGAAGCTCCTGGATCGAGACCCATACGGTGGTAGAGGAGCCTATTATTTTCTTTCCCTGTTCGGCACCTATCAATATTGAAAAAAATTCTTAGAGCAGAGTCTTAATTTTTTTTTTAGTTCAATTGTTGGCAGGTAATTAATTTCAAAGTTTTGGTCCACGAGAATTTTAAAATTTTACTTTCTCATCACTAAATATTTCGATTCGCCAATTATCAACTTTACGTCGACTTCGGTAAAATAATGTGGTCATGTTGGGGCGTCAAATTCAATGAAAATGGTGCCTATTCTACCATCCTCTAGTTATTTTTTTCCATTAAAAATTAGACATAGAAATGTTACAAGAATATAATATTATTCTCAAATAAAATAAAACATTTAATAGAATACATTCAGTAGAATAACCATAATTTTAATAATCTATTACGTTCATTATAGATTAATTTAATTATCTCTAAAAGGATTACATAAACTAAGTTATAAATGAGGAATGAGACAAAATTGATATACAAACTAGTGGAAAAGTGTGTTACATGGGAAAAAAATGATAATGTCAATTAATATTTATGTTGTAAGGACAAATTATACTTTATTCGAAATATAGTTTACTAATGATTATGCCCCTACAATCATTGTTTTCATTTCTAATAACTAGATTTGATTGGTGTGTTAAAAATTATTGCCATTGTTGTGTATTACAAGTTCCAAAGGAGACCATGTACATATGAATTGGATGGTGTAGAACTACAAAATCATAGAAAGGAAAGTGGGTCGAAGAAGATATGATAATGGAATCTACAGATACAATAGAGGTAAGAAGAAAAAGCAACCTCAACCAAAGGAGGAAGGTCTTTATGATTTCAAAAATACTACAACATTGAGTAGAGAAAGTCGATTTTTTTTCCATGAGGCCTTTCAGGTAAAACTTATTGGTTGAAAATGCACAATAATGGTGATTAAATGTGATTCTATGATCAAGGGAAATGTTTGAAAATTAGGTTGGCCATGTGCGATAGGGATGTTGGGTAATTTTCATATCAAAATTTTGGCTCGATGTATATACCTAGGGTCATAAAATTGTTTTTTTTTTTCAACACCAAATTAACATGATATCAATATGTCAAATGTTGTGAAACCAGCTCCAAAAATATAAGAAAGGAGATATCAACGCCTTATAAATAAGCCACTTCGAGGGGGCAACCTCCAATACATTACATGAATGAAAAATTCTTGGATGATACAAATTACAAAACCTCCTTTCTATAAATAGGAGTCCATGGGGCCACAATGTAATCTTAGTGGGGCTACAATGTAATCCTATCCAACCTAACAATAATATTTAAGGGCATAATAATAACAATATGGTGGTTACAGGGGTACAATAATAACAATAAGGGGGTTACACTAACAACAATAAGGGACTATACTAGTAATATAGGGACCTAACATGCCCCTCTCCTTCAAAAAAGTGTTGTCCTCAACACTTGAGTAGCTCTGGGTGCTTCCGTATAAAATTCTCATCCTCCCATGTAGAATCTTCAGTGGGTAAGTTCTTCCACTTGATGAGATACTCTGAAATTGATCGATTTCGTAGCTGTCGAGTTCTTTTTTCCATGACCGCTTCAGGTTCCAATATGATTTTTCCTTCCTCATCAAGTTCTGGAAATATTTTTTGAACTGGAATATTTTCACCTATAAACTTCTTTAAGCATGAAACATGGAAAACTGGATGCACCCGTGAAGAAGCAGGAAGCTCCAATTTGTATGGCATAGTACTAATCTTTTGCAACACCCTGTAAGGACCATAGTACTTTGGCAATAATTTATTATCCTTCTTAGCTTGCTTGAGGGACATTTGTTTGCATGGTTGTAGCTGTAGAAATACCCAGTATCCTACATCAAAACTTCTCTCGCTGCGATGTTGATATGCCTATTGTTTCATTATATTTTTTTCCAAATTCAGGTTATCCTTTAAGAACTACAGAACTTCTTGTTGATGCTCGATGTGATCTTCCACTGCTTGAACATTCAAATTTTTTCTTAAATATGATGTGATAGATGGTGGATGATATCCATAAAGTGCCATAAATGGGGTCATTTTTGCTGCAGTATGGAAGGAAGTGTTATACCACCATTCAGCGAGAGGTAACCACTTCACCCATTGTGTTTGTTATCAGATACAAAACAAGATATCCTTCCAAAAATTTATTTACTATCTCAATTTGACCATCGGATTGAGGATGATAAGATGAGCTATGAGCTAATTGAGTACCCAAACAAGAAAATAACTCCGTCCAAAAATTTCCAGTAAAAATGGGATCTTTGTCGCTCACAATAACCCTTAGGTTTCCATGTAGCTTTTGAATTGTGTCCATAAATGTAGTAGCAACTGTACTTTCTTTAAATGGATGAGATAATGCACAAAAGTGTGCATACTTGGTAAGTCTATCAACTACCACCATGATGACACTCTTTCCTTTGGACTTAGGTAAATGTGTGATAAAATCCATTGAAATCTCCTCCCAACGTTGACTTGGAATGGATAAAGTTTGTAGAAGACCCGGGGTCCTAATTGTCTCAACTTTATTCTACTGGCAAATCAAGCATTCTGCCACAAACTTTTGAATATCAGATTTAAGGCCATCCAAAAAAAATTATTTCTTCACTCTCTGGTAAGTTTTTAAAAATCTTGAGTATCCTCCTAAAGGATAAGTGTGCAATTCCAAAAGAATATTTTGTTTTAGTTGGGAATTCCTACAAAGATATAAGCGATCTTTGTACCATAAGGAGTCATTTTTCCAACTAAATGTATCAAATGTACTAGGATCTTGCTGCAACTTTTGAATGAGTGTCCACACTTGTTCGTCCTTCTTAAATTCATCCCTTGCTTTGGTTATCCAAGCTGGTTGGATAATAGAAATGGAACAAAGCAATGCTTCCACCTCTTCATTCTTTCTTGAGAGTGCATCTGCAACAACATTTAGCTTCCCTTTTTTGTATATTATTTCAAAGTCATAACCCAACATATTTGTGAGCCATTTTTTCTGCTCTTCTGAAGATATTATTTGTTCCAAAAAGTGTTTAAGACTATCATGATCATTTTTTACCTTGAAGTGTCTTCCCATTAGGTAAGTTCGCCATTTCTTTAGTGCATGCAATATTGCTAAAATTTCCTTCTCGTAAATAGCTTTCTGTAAATATTTTTCTTTTATTGGATGACTTTCAAAAGAAATGGGTCTTCCTTATTGCATTAAAACAACACCAATTCCATTTCCTGAGGCATCACATTCCACAATAAAGGTTTTTGTGAAGTCTAGCGTAGCTAAGACCGGTTCTAGGCACATTAACTCTTTAAGATATTCAAACGCCTTAGTTGCTTCAGGAATCCATGAAAATGCATCTTTCTTCAATAATGTTGTTAGAGGTGCTGCTATTCTCCCATAATTCTTAACAAACTTGCGATAATACCCTGTTAACCCGAGAAATCCTCGCAACTACTTTATGGTTGTGGGGACTTTCCATTCCTTAATAGCTTTAATTTTGTTAGGGTCTACCTTAACACCCTCGTGAGATACAATATGACCCAGATATTCCACCTCTTGTACTCCAAAGAAACATTTGGATGTTTTTGCATATAATTTTTTCTCCTGCAATAGTTTGAGCACCCTGTCAACATGCTGAACATGGTCCTTCCAAGACCTATTGTAGATTAGTATATCATCAAAAAATACTAGTATAAATTTTCTATGGAAGGGTTTGAAAATGGAATTCATCAACCCTTGAAATGTAGAAGGTGCATCGGTAAGGCCAAAAGGCATGACCAAAAATTCATAATGACCCTCATGAGTTTGAAATGTTGTTTCCGGAATATCTTCAGTCTTCGTTCTAATTTGATGATATCCTGAACGAAGCTCCAACTTGGTAAAATAAATTGAACCATGTAATTCATCCAATAATTCATCAATCATAGGAATGGGAAATTTATCTTTAATGGTGAGCTTATTGAGCTCCCTATATTCCAGACACATGCGCCATGATCCATCCTTCTTGTGTACCAATACTACATGAGCAGAGAAAGAACTTTGACTAGGTTGAATTATACCAGCCTCTAACATTTATGCAATCATACGTTCAATTTCACTCTTTTGGACATAAGGATATCTATAAGGCCTGATGTTTGGAGGAACACTTCCTGGAATCAAATGAATAGCATGATCATGATCACGAATAGGTGGGAGTCCTTTGGGAGTTTCCAACACCTTGGAATGATTGTCCAAGACTTGTTGGAGATCTGCAGAAATAGATGATTTTGATGTTGGAACTTCTAGTGAGCATAATTGTGCAATTACGCCTCGTTGTTCTTTCTTTGGAAGCTTTGTCATGACATTAGAGCTTATTATCCTTCTTGGCTTCCCTGCAATACCCTGTAATTCAACTTCCTTTCCTTCTGAAAAAAATTTCAAGAAAAGTTCTTGAAAATTAAAAGCTACCGTCCCCAAAGATTGTAACCATTGTACTCCTAGTACAACATCAGCACCTCCCATAGGAATGGAAAGCATTGGACTATTTAATACATATTCCCCCATGGTTAGCTTGATATTATGGCATTTTCTAGAGAAATTTATAGTTCCTCCATTTGCAACCATCACTTGACATTTTGGTGTTGGGTATAGGAAACAATTCAATTCCTTGGCTACCTTACAATGAATAGAATTATGGGTACTACCTGAAGCAATCAACACTATTACCTTTTTCTTCTTGATATGTCCTTCTATCTTGAGAGTTTGAGGAGTGGTAATTCCTGCCAATGCATTACACGATATGGTCGGACTCATTTCTTCCTCTTCTAGGGTTGGTTCCTGGTGTATATCCTCTTCTTGTTCATTTTCTTCTTCCTCTTCACAATCTATCTAAAATAATTTCTTCTCAGCACACTTATGACCTTTAGTGTATTTTCTATCACAACTGTAGCAAAGCCCTTTTTCTCTTTTTTCTTCTAATTTTTGTGGTGTCAACCTTGTAAGTTGTGGAAATATAGGAGTAGCAACACTTCCCTCTTTATAGAAGTGAGTGGTAGGCTTCCATGTCGCCATAATTTTACATTCAATTTTCTTGCCAACCTGAATGCCTTCTCCAATGAATCAAGTTCCAAAGCGTGAAATTCATGTTGGATGTTATCCTTTAAAATACCTATGAAGAGATCAAACCTATGTTCCTCTGGAATATCAGTTACCCTTATATTCAATTTTTGGATGTCCTCAATGTGCTCCCCCGCTAAACCCTTTTGTTTCATATTTATCAATTGGCTAAAGAAGGTGTTGCTCTTTGTATCCTCATAATGTGCCATCATTTCCTCCGTAAAATTGACCAAGTGACAATTTTTTTACAGGAGCAAAGCCATCGATACCATACAAATGTATTTTGTTCTAAATGTAAAGTTTCAATGCGTACCTTTTGTGTGTTTTGCACATTATTGAGATCAAAATATTGCTCCATCTGTAATATCCATGTCATAGGGTCCTTTCCATTAAACTTCCTCATATCCATTTTTGGAATATGGTGGTTCTTCCCGCCAACATTAGAGTTTATGAAATCACGATTGACATTTATTTTGTTCTCATCATGAGTTTCCTCTACTATCTTTTCACCATTGGGAAACATTTCTTGTATCAACTTTGTCAAACCTTCCATGTCTGCTTTTAGATCATTCTTCATGTTTTCCATTTTTTCATCGATCTTATCTTCCACGTCATCCATCTTAGATTCCATGCCAGCTTCCATGCCATCTATCTTAGATTCCACACCTTTCTTCAAACCATCCATCTTAGTTTCCACACCTTTCTTCAAAACTTCCATGTCATTTTTTGTTGCTCTTTGCGAGAGCGAAATTTGTTGCACTTGCTCTTATAATTTTGATATGTCATGTTGCCATTCTTCATCTTCATGAGTCATAGTAGAGCCTTATAAAGGCTTAATAGGTGTTGAATTATTTTTAGGGGCAATTTTAGAAACCAATACTAATATATATTCTACCATATGCCCTTGGAATCAATTTAACTTGATTCTTCAAACAAGACTTATGTAATTCGGGAAAAACAATACACACCTTTTACTTTCTTTTGCGGAGCTCTATATTGAAATTGAATTATCTCTATAATTATGGATCCTAAATATCTGAAATTCAGCCTTGTAGTAGCCCTCTAAAGCTTCTTTCAAATTTCATAGGTTTGACCTGATTTGGATTCTTCAAGGAAAAGTTATGTCCAATCTCCCACAATGACCCAATTATGAACTAGTTCAGTAGAGAGAACTTGTACGACTTGCCACATGTCACTGTTTCCTCCCTTGGCTTTGAAATTGATAGAAAAGAAACTATAGTCCATGTAAATGTGGCCACTTTTTACAGCATTCCAATCTGATGCTTAGAGAGAGAGTTATGAATATTTTCCCACGATAACCTCTTTGAGATGAAATTCGGGAGCCTGAAAACGACCTACCTTCCACAGATCATATCTCCGAATATATTGCGAACCAACAATAATAATTTAAGGGCACAATAATAAAAATATGGGGGTTACAGGGGTACAATAATAACAATAAGGGGGTTACAGTAGCAACAATAAGGGACTATACTAGTAATATAGGGACCTAACATCAAATATATGACTAAAGTGAAGGTTTGTGTTGCATAGAATATTCATTGAATTTATATAATTGGTATACTAAACATTATTGAATATGTTGTGTATTACATGATCCATATGAGACCATGGAAACAGATTGTTTCGTATCAAATGAGGACAGAATGGATGACGCGGGACATCAAGTACTCAAATTTTCATTTAACCTAGGAAAATTTTATGTAATGGAATTTTGATCCAAACTTATGCAGGAATGCAAAAAAACATAGATATAAACATAAATATGGAGATTCAGCAGAAATAAATCTGTATTTCATTGATCAATGAACTGAAATATTCTTACAAGCATAATGCAAATAAACTAGCACGAGCGACGGTAGCTTATATTTGAGAAGATATGTGGTGGCTACATGCCTATGAACTGTCTTACAATGAGGCTCGGTGGCATTTTTATCATTGAGAAACATTGGGAAACCCTAAGCATCCAAAACCTAACCCTAGGAGATGAAGTGTCAAAAGCTTGTGGGCCCCATTGGGGTTAGTTAGAACGTTAACTTCTCAAGGTCGTAACTTTGGCATACTACCTCTGTTTAACTATCATAATGCTTGTTTAACTATCATAATACCTTTGGGAGAGATTTTTGGGTCTCTATGTTTTCCCATAAAACGTCTTTTAGGCCCTATAAATAGCTCCAGAATTTTAGGACCCGAAAAACTGCTAAAAAAATAAAGTTGTATTGCAATCAAGGAAACTGAAAAGTACAATTAAGGAAACTGAAAATAAATGGTAGGGGTCTAAGTGGAATAGGTGGGTGGCCACCAATATCCACTTGGATCTATCCTCCCCCCTTAGGGAGCAATGGTCCCCATTGCATTGATTGCCTCCATTAGATGGTAAAACTTCTGCTGAACTTGGTCCTTGGTGAGCCACTTGCCTTGGTGAAGGAGTGGGTCTACTTTTAAAACTTGATATAGTTGGATCCTCTACTACCGAATGTTCTTGATCTATGTATCCCTGATCCTATCAGTTGTGGCCTCCCCAATGCAGCTTGGGTTGAGCTATGTTGGTGTCAATTTCTCAACAATGTTGCATGTCTTCAATAATAGGGTAAAGCATAATCACATCCGGTCCACATTGAATACTAGGTTCAGGCCAAGGAAAGGTGGAATGCTGAGATCGAAGGCATTGTCCCCTATAGCCTTGGTGATGGTGTAAAGCCCATATCAGAGTGGGTGAAGCTTGCGGTGGGGCCTAGCGAGGCAATCCTTTTATAAATGTAACCAAACTTTATCACCCACCTAGAACTTGTGTGGCACTAAATGTTGATGATGACGTTGCTTGTACTTAGAATTGGATTTGTCCAATATGTCATGGAACTGCCGACGTACGTGTTGAATGCACTAAATGAAGTTGTTAGCCCGGTGAGCTTCGGACTGAACATGAGCCAAATCTGCCTAAGTATCTGCAAATGGTATGGCCACATCAATGGGACATAGTTGTTGGAATCCCAACCCCACTTGAAACAGACTATGACCAGTTGAGCTATGGAGAGATTTGTTGTAGTTGTGTTGGAAATAGGGGAGGATTTCATCCCATGTGCATGGATGCTTCAATTTTTACAAGCACAAAATGTGCACAATCATCATGTTGATGACCTCTATTTGGCCATCAGTTTTGGGGTGGAAGGTCATGGACTTAGTGAGCTTGGTATCCAACATCGACCCAAAGGCTTGACTAAAATGTACTTAGGAAGTTGTTGTCCCGATCTGAGATAATGGACTGTGATATCCCAAAATGTACCCACACTCGTTCAAAGAAGACCTTAGCAGTGGCTTCTGCTATGATACTCATCTTGCAAGCCGCCATAATGGTCGTCTTAGAGAATTTTTCGATGACCATGAACACGCAGTCATTGCCATTCGTAGTAGAATGAAGGCCCGATGTGTAATCCATGGAGATGGATTCCAAAGGTTGACTAGGAGTAGGAAGAGGAGTATATAGGCCTTGCTTCTTGATTGTCGATTTATAAATAACATAGACAATGCAAGATCTGATGTACTTCACAACATCCTATGGAAGGTTCGGCCAATAAAAATACTTTTGAAGCACTACCACTATTTTTTCTGCTATGAAATTTCCAACGCCTCGACTGTAATGTGCCTCCCAAATCATCTTGGCGTGCTCACTTGCAGGAACACAAAGGTATTTCAGGTGGCATAATAGTGTGCCCTGGAGGTGAAAATATGGATCTTGCTTTCCTTCCAGGAGAATCTAGTGTAATTTTGAATCACTCTTGTAAATATGTAGCTACCCCAAACTCTTTTTTCCACAAGATTTGAGCAAAGTGGTCAGCGCCATAACTGGTGGTAGGCTAAGATAGTTTGTAAAATTATTGGTGCTTCCCTTCTTGTGCTTGATGTTCAAAAGGAATTGTTATGGATATAACATAGTTACCAATCAAACAGGAAAATTACCTGGTACCCATTTTTTTGAGGTAGCAAAAAAAGCACCCGATTTTGAAAAGTGGTGATGCAGAATCATCCTTTTTTTTTTTAGCATAGTTTTCGCACTTTACATCTTCTTATGGATTTTTTTTCTTTTTTTTTAAATGTCATTATTTTCATGTCGATTTTGAAAAGCGGTTATGTAGAATAACCTGTTTTTTTTTTAGCATATTTTTGGAACTTCATATTTTCTTTGATTTTTTTTAAATGTCATGTCGATTTAGAAATATGGTGATTTTTTTGCACTTAATTTTTTTTTATTTATCAAGTATGAACACTTGTTTTAAAATGTTAGTGATTTTCATGCTAATTTTGAAAAGTGTTCATGCAACATTAATCACTCTTGTTCAAAGTGGTGATTTGCATCTTGGTAATAAAACATAAAAATAAAATAAAAAAATGTGACAAAAAAATCAAATATATATATATATATATATATATATATATATATATATGAAAAAAACTAATAAAAGTGTAAAAAAATAAAAAATAACATGTAAAAATAAAAACTTAAAAAATAAAATCAAAAAAACTAAATAAATAAAAAATCAAAAAAAAATATATAAAAAATAATAAAAAAACACCAAAGAAAAAAAATTAACATAAAAAATTAAGAAAAAAATAGCATAATTAAATTAAATAATTAAATTAAAAAATAATTAAAACAATAAAAAAAATTAAAATATCAAAATACTAAAATACTAAATAATTAAAATTCAGAAATTGAAATTAAAAAAAAAAAAAAAAAATTAAAATAAAAAGAATTTTAAAATAAAAATTTTAAAGCAACAAAAATTTAAATTTAATTTTTAAAAAAAGTAAGTAACATTAACCCATTTTTTAATTTAAAAATAAAACTTAAAATTTAAAAAAAATAATAATAATAATAATAATAATTTTAAAATATAAATTAAATTATATATATATATATATATATATATATATATATATATATATATATATATATAATTTAAAAAATAAACCAAATAAAAAAATAATAATTAAAAAACAAATTCGCTTGACCATCGCCCTAGGGGCCGTGGGGCTCAGCAGACGGGCGGCGAGAGAGCTGCCAGCTCTCGCGTCACCTGCAGGTCGAGCCCCATGGCCCCGAGGATGGCAGGGATCAATTCCCATGGCTCGGCGGTGGGAGGAGAGCTCGCAGCTCTCCCTCGACCCGTAGGCGGAGCTCTGCGGTCCTCTACAACGGCGGTCAAAAAAATATATATATTTATAGAATTAATATTTTTATAATTTATTTATTTATTTTATTATTTTATTTTATTTTACTTTTAATTTATTTTATATTAAAATCAATATTTCGGGAAATCACATGAGAAATTTTAGAACCCGACGCGTTTCGAACTACATACTGTAGTTCATCATCAAGATACTGAAGACTGGTTGATCCGACTATCATATTTATATCATGCAGAGAAAAGCAACGGTCAAAACCTCAGGAAAAATTATTAATGTTAAAAACGGTCAAAAATAAAGTATAAATAAAAATAAAAATCCCATAAAATAATACCCTATCAAATAAAATAAATAAAATAATCAAACTTACAACTAAAGAAATAGTCAAAATCCTACAAATAAAGACCAAGTTAAAAATAAAATAAATAAGTAAATAATTAAAAGAAAACTCGCATCATAACGTAATAAAATAAAAACCATGTCAAATAAAAATAAATAAAATAATTAAACTTAACTAACAAAATAGCCAAAATCATAAAATAAAGACTAAGTCAAAAAATAAAATGAATAAAAATAAAAATATAAAATAAAATAAATAAACTAAAAAAAAAAAAAATGAAAGCAAGAATATAAATATGAATATAAAATAAGATAAAATAAAATAAATAAGCAAATAAATAAAATAAAATAAAAATATAACAAGATAAATAAATAAAATATATATCCAAATATAAAGAAATACATATATAATAAAATCAAAATTAAAAATAAATAAAGAATTAAATAAAAATAAAACAATAATATTATCTAAAAAGAAATTATAACAGAAATATGTTAGCAATAGAATTAATAAATCAAGAAAAAAATATAGGAAAACAAAAAGAGAGTAAAACACAAGAGGAAGGACTTTTACTGGGAACAAAGAGAAGGAATCCAACAACTGCTAACTTTCCACTCGTCATCTCTATTCAACGTACGTGGCCTCTTCTTAATCTCAATAGTTCCCTAAATTTACAGCGATGGAAATGCTCAACCCTAGCGATGACTCTGGATTCTTCCATACAAATGTGATGCTTCATCTTTTCTGCATGCTTAGCTAGAGTTGAGGACTTCGTTCTACCATGCCTAATATCTGCAGAATGCTCTTGAATCCTTTTATTAAACGACCGACCTGTTTCTCCAATGTAGGGAATCCCACGAGAGCACGGGATCAAATAAAAACCTTTCACACTTTTGGGGTTCAATGGGTCTTTAACTGATTTAAGGGAACCACAAATGGTGTTCAAGGGTTTAAAAAAGGAAAAGATCTTATGCTTCCTTAAAATCCGAGCGATCTTGTTAGTGGTACCTTATTTTTTTTTTTTAATATTTAAAAATGTTTTTTTTTTTTTTTTTTTTTTTTTTAATATTTATTTCCAAGTTTTTTTTAAATTAAAAAAAAAAAAAAAACTATTTTTGTTTTTTAATATAATAAGGTATTTTTCATTCCCGAATGCGGGTGATTTATGAGGGGTATACGGCGATGGGCTTGTGGGTCGGCGCGTGGCAGGGCCACATGGCCACCCACAAGCTACACCAGCGAGCATTTAAGTGCTATGGCCGTCACCCCGAGCAGCATTCAATTCATTGTAAACATCGAGGCTGCTACCCCCGCCTCAAAATGACGTTCCTCTCTCGCCCACTGGTTATGCTCTTCGACCTCCTGGTTATGCTCTTCGGCCTCCTGGTTATATGCCTCCCCGGTCTTCTCCTCAGCGAAGCTGCTGTCCCCCTGAAGTCGCAAAGCCAAGCTCCCACACGCCAACAGCGAGACGTTGTAGCCTTTAGTGCTGTATAGAATTTCTCTCAGGCCATAATTACTCGCAGAGTATCCTCTGTCACTGGAACCTCTCTGTTGCCTCTGGTCTCACCACCACCTCTGAGCTTTCGTCTATGTGGCACCACCGCCCTGCTTCGTCTTCAGCCCAGAGCGCCCTCCACCCTTACTGCACCACTATGCCTCGACTCAGGCATCGCAGGCGATATAGGCGTGGAAGTAGCAGAGGTGGTGTTGCTCGTCCGTCGCCTTCCTCCTAGTCTGATTCTTCGTCTTCTTCACTGGAACATTCCTTGGGCAGGTATCCTGCCACCCGAAGTGGGCGCGGACGCTTGGTTGGTCAGCCCCGTCACTCGGCTCAGCCTTCTGCTTTAGAGCCCTTTCCATAGCCTCTGCCTCATCTGGTCCCCTCTGTCACCCCGCAGACCTCTAGCTCTGCACAATTCCATTTCCAATGCTCCTTAGACCGTCCCCTTGTTGTTGCCACCATTTCAGTCTCCTTCAGGGAGGAGCCTGCTGAGGTTCCCAGCCACGGTCCTCCCATTTTGTAGAAGCTCCCGTGCAGTGATTTCAATTCCTCTGTGGATGACAAGGGGTATCATGACTCTGGCAAGCACAATTCACACTCAAACAGCAGCAGTAGCTCGGGAAACAGCAAGGATGACAAGGAGCAGAGAAAATAGGCCATGGGCAAATATGGTGAGGCCAAGGAGCCTCAACATGCAGCACCTTCCACCCAGGACGCTAATGCCGACGAATACAGATGTCTCATCATCGAAGAGACTCCTCCTATGCCTCATGAAACCTAGGCTCCCATGTTTTTTCCGGTTTATTGCTTTCAATAGCATGGTCCTGTTAAATGTGATTGTCTATGTTTGGCACATTAAATTTTGTCTGTATAACGTTGGTTTCCTTGTGCAAGGCAGCGAATCAAACCATCTATGGACTAGTTTCCCCTGCGTGGGCAGCCCCTTTTTTGTTCTTTTTTTGCGAATTATGCCGTTGATACAGGCTTGAACTGCAAAGGCCTGAGCCTCCATGTAAATTATGTTTCATTAATAGAATTTAATCTTACTTAGAAAAAAAAAAGTATTTTCATATATATATATATATATATATATATATATATATATATATATTATTTAAATTTTCCTTTTAAATTTAATTTTTTTTTAATTTAAATTTGTAAATTTAAATTATTTTTTATTTTTTATTTTAATTTTAGCTAATTTAAATTTTTTATTTTAATTATTTTATTTTATCATTTTTTAAAATTATGTGGTTTATTATTATTATTATTATTATTATTATGATTATTTAACTTAAATAAAAATTTAAAAAAATTTAAAATTTGTTTTTGTTTTTTTCTTTTGGGTTAATTTTTTTTTTTCTTTAAATTGTGTTTTTTTTTTAATTTTCCCTTTTTTATTTTATTTTTGAAATTGTTTGTTTGTTTTTTTTTTTTTTTTTTTTTACATGTGATATTTTATCTTTAATACCATGCCTAAAAATCATTGGAATTTTATTTTCATAAACATGATATTTTATCTTTAATGTTATCCTTGGATTTTTAAGACTTTTAAGAGATACAATAAATGGATTATCTTTAATACCATGCCTAAAAATCGTTGGAATTTTAAGAATTTATATTTGATCTTTAATGCTATGTTTATCGTTGAAATTTTAAGGTTTTTCAGAGTCATGAAATTTTATCTTTAATGTCATTATTAAAAATTGTTGACAATTTGCCCCAAAAACAAAATGACGTTATTCCAACATTAACACTTTTCGTTTTCAAGGTGTTTTTTGCACACAAAAAACTGGCGATGTTATTCCAACATCAACACTTTTCATTTTCAGGTTGTTTTTTGCACACACAAAATTGGCGATGGTATTCCACCATCAACACTTTTTGTTTGAGAGTTTTTTTTCAATCATTTTTTCAAGAAAAAAAAAATTGGGTTTTAGCATAATTTAAAAAAATGTTGAAATTTGACCCTAAAAAAAACAGTGCGTTCTTGAAGACACACTTTTAGTTTTTGGGTTGTTTTTTCATGTTTATTTGAGTTTTTTTGGGCTAGAGTTCTCGTTTTGAGGTAATATTTCCCATTTGATCACTATGTTATATGTGGACCATTTCGTCTGGCGATCGTTTTGTACCTTCCCTTATGTATGTATGAACTGCAGGGGTCGGTAGTCTGTGTGGATAATCGTTTCCTTCCCCATAATGTAATTATTCCATTTCCAGCACACATGCAAAATAGAATACATCTCTTTTTCATAAGTGGGATACTTTGAGACTGTATCTCAAAGTGTCTCACTGTGATATGTCATTGAATGCCCCTGTTGGGTAAGAACTACACCAATATCATAGTTGAAGGCGTATGTCTCAATTTAAAATGGTTGCTATAGGTATGGTAATGTGAGCACTAGTGCAGAGAAGAGCTGATGCTTTAACTCTACAAATTCCTTCTGTTGGGATTCAGACCAAGATAACTTTTCTTTCACTCTGCCCTGGTGACTTGGCTCAAAGGCCAAGTGATATGACAGAATCCCAACACGAACCTATGATAGAAATTGGCAAGAACCAAAAAGTTGTGGAGCTCTGTTAGAGTGATTTGGTCTTACCAATCCTGAATAACTTGTATCTTGGTTAGGTCCACATGCACACTCTGTTCATCAATTATGTACCCAATATATTGAACCTAGGTCATACCAAAATTTCATTTCTCCAAATTGGCACATAATTTATGTTGACGCAGGCTTTGGAGGACCTATTGGATATGGTGTATGTGCTCTTCCCAACTACGGCTAAAGACCGGGATGTCATCCATGTACGCCACCATGAACGAGTTGGTGAAGGGCTACAATATGTCTTCCAGTAGTCGCATGAAGGTTTCGGGACATTCATCAACCCGAAAGGCATGACCAGCCATTCGAAAAGGCCCTCCTTGGATTTGAAGGTGGTCTTCCACACATCAGAGGGTTAAATTGGTACCTGGTGATAACCAAAATTCAAGTCAATCTTGCAGGAATATTTGGACCCATTGAGCTAGTCCAGAAGGTCATCAATCTGTGGGATTGGATACCTATTCTAGATAGTGATCTTATTCAGCGCCCGATAGTGAATACAAAGTCTCCAAGTGTCGTATTTCTTTTGTACCAACATGATCATGCTCCCACTGGATGATGAACTTGGCTTGATGTTCCCTTTCTACAACAAGTCCTGAATTTTGCTCTTAATTTCATTGTTCTCCAAAACATAGCATCGGTATATCGTACCATTGGGTAGAGGCGCACCTGAGGTCATATTGATGGAGTGCTTGACCTGACAGTGCAGGGGTACACCTGTGGGTGAGATGAAGATGTCCCTAAACTCTTCCATGATCTTATCCATCTACTATTGTTGTGCAGAAGAGCCCTATCTGGAGGCTGTGGATGTGACCACAGTATTTTTCTTGCCCTGAGGGTGAATCATAAGGAAGCTAAATTTCCTGGTCGAGGAAATAATCTTACTACATTACTTTGTAGAGATCAAATAGATGGTGGTAAGCGGTGCTACCTCTGGTATCTTGTATAAATTGTTTCCCAAATAAATAATAATAGTGTGAGGCCTAGACTCATACACAGCAATAACACTTCCATAAGTATATTTGGCCTAATAATACATTACAAAATTCAAGAGGAGAAACATCACACATTACCTCTTCTAAGATGGGCTTGATGTTGTAGGAAGGAAACATTGTTGGCTGACGTGGAGATCTTGTCCTTGGTGAAGCCACCCGATGGTGTACAGTTATGGGTGTGGTGTGGTTGGTAGTCCCAATTGCTTCACGACCTTTGCTTAAATGAGGTTCTTTTGGCTTCTGATGTCGACAGTGAACTACAACAGAGAACCTTTCACCCACATATGTGAGTGGAAAATTCATTCCCCCTCCTCTAGATCTTCTGGCTCAATCTTCTTGATATTGGTGGTGGCAATCATGGCACTGGGCTCTGCATCAATAATATTTTTCCATTTTCAATCACCTTGTCGTTTTCTAACTCAGAGTTGTAACATGCATATTATTTGAAAGCCTTCAACTTAGCCACCAATGACTACTTGACTCGACACTCACTTGTGTTGTGAGTTGGGATCTTATGGAACTCACATCGTCCATGTGTCCCTCTTGTCCTTCATGGTGTTGTTTTTTTCTTGCAGCTTCGATGGGTTGTCTTGAATCACCCCCCCTTGGCTTTGTCCTTTGTTCTGTGGTTTGGGGGTGCATTTCCCTTGCTTCGGATTCATAGATCCAAAATATAGCTTCTTTAGTTTAAATTTATCCTCGATCTTGACTAAGCATCGATAGGCAGCACCAAGCAAAGAGATTGTTGAAAATGTAACAAGATGATGGAGCTTAGTGAAATGAAGTCGCCTTCACTAAGTGGGCCCGCAGGCTATTTTTGGCGCAAAGTCTATTTTTAGACATATGGAGCATGGTCTAGGAGTTGCAGTATGCTATTCTTGGATGATTGTTCGAGTTGGTAAAAATAGATGGACCTCTATTTTTAGACATACAGGTCGAAGTCTATTTTTATACTGCCTGTCTAAAAATAGGTCAGTCAAATATTATTAGCCCTTAATAATATTTGGACTCTAAACTTCAGTTTATTCTCTTACAGCACTTCAGTTGGAGCTACGGATGTGGCCCATGCATCTGACAGAATGAATTACGCTATTCCTTGGGGTTTGGTGAGCTCATGCATGGTTGACTTCAGTTAGGACTTCAAAGGCGTAGCTTGGGTGAGCTGATGGTGAATGGGCCAGGAGTAAGGTTCTATTAACCTAGTTAATTTTAACTAGTTGTGATTAGTTTAACTAGCTAATCAACTAGTGATGAGTGGAGTGAATTAAATATTATTTAATTCACTAATTATTAACTCATTATTCAACTCAAGAACACCTCAGTTCATTACAGTGCATGGACATTTCAGTGGAGACCAGTGGAAGAGGTAGATGAAATGGTGAGTTTGCTATTAGTTGCGACAGCAGTTGTGCATGAGTTTTTGCACAAGCATTGGAGGAGATTGCCAATGATGATTGCGCAGTTGGAGCCAGTGAGATTCGAACTTGGATCTCTCATTAGACCAGCCTTGATTGCGCAATAGAGGCAGGCAATTAGTGGATGAGTTTTGAACCTGTGACTTGTTCAAAACCAAGCTAGTTTTGTGTGTAACTTTTGGAGACAGTACTGAGTACTTGTGAGGAGTATTGTACTGAGATTGTTACATGTTTCTCTTCTATTATAATATACAAATAGCTGGGGGTTTTCAGCTATAAGCTTTCCCCATTACATATTGTGTTTATGTGTGCTTGCGACTGTTTCTATTTCCGCAAATTGATGATTGATTGTAGAAGAGATTATGTGTGCTTGCGACTGTTTCTATTTCCGCAAATTGATGATTGATTGTAGAAGAGATTATGTGTTGCATATGAATTCGAATTAGTATGTGATAAGGATAATCTCGGTGGATAAATATTCATCATTCAGAAAATTTCTACATGGTATCAGAGTGAATTAATCATCGGGATCTATTGCAGTGATTACAATATTATTTCGGTAGACAGAGTCTGTAACAGGCCAGGTAGCCTCTGGATCCATCCTTTCTCTGAAAGGTGATATATCCAGTAAATGCCCTTACAGTCGATATCTGTGCTAGAAATAATTTGTTCTCACAAGATCCGGTGCTGAGTTTTGAGTTTGGAATTCGAATTTTATGTGCTAGCTTGTTTTTCTGAAATGAGTTGAAAACATTCTTTCAATCTGCTATAATTGATACATGCTCTCGGGCGCTCGAACATGTTGCATGGAAAGATCACATGGAGGTAGTATTAGAAGATAATGGACTGAAGGAGTTCATAGATACGGATGTCCAAAATCCCACTGATCCTGCTGAAGTCAAGGCTTGGAAAAATAAGATGGCGAAATGTCGAAGTATTCTGTTGGAGGGCGTGAAGGATCACATTGTATCCAGCCTGCATGGAAAAGCTTCTCCATATTTTATGTGGAAAGCGTTGACATATCTATTCCAGAGTAAGAGCGACCAAAGGAAGCTGGCGCTCAAGGATAAGCTCAGAAACATTAAGATGGAAAAAGGCGACAGTATCGCCAAGTACCTCACGAAGTTCATTCAATGTAGAGATGAGCTGGGAAGTGTGGGGGTGACTGTCGAAGAAGAGGATATGGTAGACCTGGCTCTCCTTGGTCTTCCGAAGGCTTGGAATTCCTATCAGGATTCTATCAATGGTCGGGAGAAATTGCCGGGATGGGAGCGACTTTGGGCGGATCTCATGCAGGAGGAGATAAGGAGGACTACCAGGGACCGATCTTCATCAAAGGTATCTGATGAAGAAAATTGTGCTTTGGCTGCCAAAGCAAAGAAGGGGAAGAGCAAGAAGGCTTCTCAGTCTGGTGCGAAAGGCAAGAAGCAAGACATGTCCAAGGTGAAGTGTTTTCACTGTCACCAGCACAGACACTATGCCACAAATTGTCCGCAGAAGAAGAAAAATAAGAAGGTTGTTGGATCTGCAGCGGGAGAGGCATTGGCTTCTCAATTCAAACTGGATTTTTCACTGATCGCATGTTTGGTTTCAAGTGTGATGGGATCAGTATGGTTCTTGGACAGTGGTGCGTTATTTTACATGACCGTAGATCGAGATCTGTTTTCAGATCTGGAGGAAAACGATGTTGGAGTGCACATCGAGATGGGCGATGATGGTAGATACAGTGCGACCGGTATAGGTACCATTTCCTTTGAGAGGGATTCTGGTAAACCCTTCATATTGAAGGAAGTTTTGCATGTTCCAGGATTGATGAAGAACCTGATCTCTGTGGCGATGTTGGAAGACAAGGGGTATGATGTGGTCTTCAGCGAAGGAAAATCCTTCCTGCGCAGTAAGACTACTGGTGAGACCCGGAAGATAGGGGTTCGAGTCAAGAACCTTTATCAGTTGCAAGTAGATGGCTGCGCAGCAATGGCATGCAAGGCGAGAGAAGTGGTGAGCCGGGATGATGAGGGCGAACTGTGGCACAGGAGATTGGGCCACCTTCACCATGGAGCTTTGAAGATACCGGCAAGCAGATTTCTCATCGGGCTTCCAGGCACTCTTGCAGCCGCTAGATTCAAGGTAAGGGTGTACTTTTAGGGAAGTATGTGAAAGCCACCACGAGAAGGATAGTCGCGCCACGACGATCCTTGAGAGAGTTCACACAGACGTGTGTGGTCCTTTCTCTGTAGATTCGACAGCAAAGCACAAGTACTATGTGATCTTTGTTGATGATTTCTCTCGGAAGTGATGGATCTTCTTCATGCAGAAGAAGAGCGAGACATTCTCTAAGTTCTATGAATTCAAGGCACTGGTTGAGAAGGAATCGGGGAAGCATGTGAAGGCTCTTAGGAGCGACAATGGTAGTGAATTCATCTCTACTGAATTCAAATAATTTTGCAGCATAGAAGGGATTCGGAGAGAGCTCATCGCACCCCATAACCCACAGCAGAACAGGGTGGCTGAGTGGAAGAACAGAACGATCGTGGGTGCTGCACAGGCAATGCTGCATGATCAGGGCCTACCCCTTCACTTGTGGGCTGAGGCATGCAATATAGCAGTGTATGTGCAGAACCGTTGTCCTCACAAGATTCTTGGCATGAGTACACGGAGGAGGCGTTTCTGGCAAGAGGCCTGATATTTCTCATCCGAGAATTTTTGCTCACCCGTCTACATGCATGTGGACGAAGGACGCCGAAAGATGCCGATCCGACCCCAGAGGTTGGAATATTTCAGGAAGACTGACACCTCAACCATCGGGTGTATTTTTCTTCCATGGGGCCGCAAGACTCATTCAGCGACGGGATATCAAATTTCAGGAGGAGAAAGCCATGCGTTGTTCGCTTGGTAGGAGCTTACACTTAAAAGTTGCAGGAGAGGAGTTGTTACTTCCTAAGGAGGAAGCCTGGATGTGGATCAGCCACAAGAGGAAGTTCAGGAGGTGGAAGAAACCACCCATGCAGCGCCAACCATCAGAGGGTGCATGCGCACTACAGAAGTTGAGCGACTGGCTCGAGATGCAGAGAAGGTTGTAGGACCACCTACATCACAGCGTAGACAGAGGAAGTCACCGGATCGGTACACTGGATACATGGCTCTTGTGAGTCAATGTGTCGTGATGGAGCCATCCTCTTTTGAGGAAGCTGTGGAGGAACCCGCATGGGTAGATGCCATGATCGAAGAATATGATTCGATTGTCAGCAACAGTGCATGGGAGATTGTCCCAAGACCGGAGGGGAAATCAATGGTGGGTTCGCGATGGATCTACAAAGTGAAGCAGGCAGCTGACGGGAGTGTGGAGAAGTACAAGGCGATATTTGTCGCCCGTGGCTTCTCACAGATCGAGGGGATTCATTATGATGAACCCTTGCACCTGTCGCAAGGTACTCTTCCATACAGACGATCCTTGCTCTCTCAGCGCAGATGGGATGGCACATCCATCAGATGGATGTGAAGACTGCGTTCCTCAACGGAGTCATTGAGGAGGAGGTGTACATAGAGCAGCCTGAAGGTTTCGAGATCTTCAGCAGTGAGTCGCATGTTTGCCGACTCAAGAGAGCACTGTACGGGCTGAAGCAAGCACCTTGTGCTTGGTACACACGGATAGACATTTATTTCACCGGACTTGGATTCTCCAAGAGTGAGGCGGATCCTAACCTGTACCAGATTGTGGTGGAGGGGAAGTTGTTGATCATTGTACTGTATGTAGATGATCTGATTTTGACGGGTGATGAGTTGTTGATACTTTCATGCAAGGAGGATCTTGCTAGAGAGTTTGAGATGAAGGACTTGGGCCTCCTTCATTATTTCCTAGGATTGGAGATTTGGCAGCGCAGTGGAGGACTGTTTGTTTCTCAGGGTAAGTATGCCCGAGAGATTCTGGAGAGGTTCAACATGCATGGCTACAAGCTTGTTGATACTCCTCTTCCTGGTGGTTGGAGGAAGGAGGATGCTACTTCAGCGGAGGTAGTGGAGGCCACCGTCTATCGACAGTTGGTGGGGTCGCTTATGTATCTGGTCAATACATGACCCGATATATGCTATTCTGTTAACCATCTTTCGCAAGCTATGGTTAAGCCTACCAAGCTCTTCTGGAAGGTAGGAAAGCATGTATTTCGTTATCTTAGTGGCACATCGAGATATGGTCTATGGTATAGACAGGAGGATGGAGCGAAGCTTTCCCGCTTCACTGATGCAGATTGGGCAGGGAGCCCAACGTATCGAAAGAGCACATCTGGAGGAGTTTTCAGCATTGGATCGACAACAGTTTCGTGGTACAGCAGGAAGCAGAGATCCGTGGCACTCAGTTCAGCAGAGGCCGAGTACATGGCAACAAGCTTGGCTGCATGCGAGGCTATTTGGATGAGGAAGATCCTCGTTGGATTGTTCGGGTTGCACTTGGAGCCTACTTTGATTTATTGTGATAACCAGAGTTGCATTAAACTCTCAGCTAATCTAGTATTTCATGATAGATCCAAACACATCGACATCAGGTACCATCATAACATATATTGTGTTCAGCGGAGAATCATGTTACTTTCATATGTTCCCACAGAGGATCAGGATGCTGACATCTTGACGAAGGCACTCACCAGGAGCAAGTTCGAATTCCACAGAGGCAGGATAGGGGTTGTAGATAATCCATATCTTGTTGAGAGGGAGTGTTGAAAATGCAACAAGATGATGGAGCTTATTGAAATGAAGTCGCCTTCACTAAGTGGGCCCGCAGGCTATTTTTGGCGCAAAGTCTATTTTTAGACTATGTCTATTTTTAGACATATGGAGCATGGTCCAGGGGTTGCAGTATGTTATTCTTGGAGTATTGGTCATGTTGGTAAAAATAGATGGACCTCTATTTTTTAGACATATAGGTCGAAGTCTATTTTTAGACTGCCTATCCTAAAAATAGGGAAGTCAAATATTATTTACCCTTAATAATATTTGGACTCTAAACTTCAGTTTACTCTCTTGGAGCACTTCAGTTCGAGCTACAGAAGTGGCTCATGCATCTGACAGAGGAATTACGCTATTCCTAAGGGTTTTGTGAGCTCATGCATGGTTGACTTCAGTTAGGACTTCAGTGGCAGAAGTTTGGTGGAGTTGATGAGACAGTTGGTGGAGTTGTGTTCGGTTTAACTTAGTTGAACTAGTTGTGATTAGTTTAACTAGCTAATCAACTAGTAATGAGTGGAGTGAATTAAATATTATTTTATTCACTAATTATTAACTCATTATTCAACTCAAGAACACATCAGTTCACTACAGTGCATGGACAGTTCAGTGGAGACCAGTGGAAGAGGTAGATGAAAGGGTGAGTTTGCTATTAGTTGCGACAGCAGTTGTGCATGAGATTAGCACAAGCATTGGAGGAGATTGCCAATGATGATTGCGCAGTTGAAGCCAAGGAGATTCGAACTTGGATCTCTCATTGAACCAACTTGGATTGCGCAATAGAGGCAGGCAATTAGTGGATGAGTTTTGAACCTGTGACTTGTTCAAAACCAAGCTAGTTTGTGTGTAACTTTTGGAGACAGTACTGAGTACTTGCGAGGAGTATTGTACTGAGATTGTTACATGTTTCTCTTCTATTATAATATACAAATAGCTGGGGGTTTTCAGCTATAAGCTTTCCCCATTACATATTGTCTTTATGTGCGCATGCGACTGTTTCTATTTCCGCAAATTGATGATTGATTGTAGAAGAGATTATGTGTTGCATATGAATTCGAATTAGTATGTGATCAGGATAATCTCGGTGGATAAATCTTCATTATTCAGCAAATTTCTACAGAGATGTCCAGGAAATCCATCTCGTCCTGGATGTACTTTTGTAGACAACCGTAATACTTGAGTACCAAATTCTGCTCAGAATCCTTAATACCCAACTTCGTACGAAGGGTATGAAAAATATTTGTGAACTCTAACACTTCTTGGTCCCTTCCCTGCCACAGCATGGTCCACTTTATATATTTATCTTCGTAGCTCCCGACAGGCTAATATTGTTCCTTCATGGC
The DNA here is from genome assembly GCA_034641835.2 of Pinus albicaulis. Lineage (NCBI taxonomy): Eukaryota > Viridiplantae > Streptophyta > Pinopsida > Pinales > Pinaceae > Pinus > Pinus albicaulis. The sequence goes on from CM076579.1 coordinate 616,047,255, forward strand.
ATCTCGAAAATAATTCCAAGTGGGTGCAGCTGAAAACAGTGAGGGTTCCCTCTCATCCTTTCATTCACAATAGGTTTCCCACCAATCCTTAACATGGGGGGTAGCTTTGAGGACTGCAAAAGTAATATTTTCCCAATTGAAAAAGTCATGAACTAGAAAATATCCTTCCAACAAACTTAACCATCTATCTATAACATCTTCATCTATCTGGCTTTCAAATATGGGAATGTCAAAGTTAAATTGTACCTTAAAAGGAGTGGTGCCTCCAGAGTAGTTGTTGGATGTAGATGTGTCACTTATGGGTAGTCGTCGAAGGATTTGGGCAAAGTTATCCATCATCGTGTTCCTATGTTGCTCGAGGGCTTCCTCAAAAAATATTTTGAAAGGAACTCATGCTCCTTCATCATTCTTTTCTTTCGCCATGGGAGGTCGTCAGGGTTTTCGAGGCTAGTCTTGCAAAGGTTCGACCAGTTCGAGCCCTAAATCCTTATACCCTGACCTTGTTGGGGATAGGAAAAGAAAAAAATAGAGAAAGAGCATACCAATATGATACCTCTGATCCAAATTATACACGAATGCAACAAAATACAAATATAAACATAAACATGGAGATGCAGCAAAAATAAATCGTTATTTCATTAATATCAAAGAACTAAAATATGCTTACAAGTAGAATGGAAATAAAACAACATGGATGATGGTAGCTTATCTCTGAAAAGAGATGTGGTGACTACATGCCTCTAAATTTTCTTACAATGAACCTCGGTGGCCTTTTTATCATTGGTAAATAATGGGAAACCCTAAACATCGAAAAACCTAACCCTAGGAGATGAAGCACCAAAATCTTGTGGGCCCCGTTGGGGTTAGTTGGAATGTCAACTTCTAAGGGTCGTAACTTTGGCATACAATATTCCTTTGACTATCATAATACCTCATCTCGAATATCTCAAAAATGAGACCGAAAACAACCCAACGAATTGGTTTGGTGAATTTTCAGTCTCTCTGTTTTCCAAAAAACAATGCCTTTTAGGCCCTCAAAACAGCTCTAGAAGTTTACGACCTGAAAAACTACTAAAAATGGTAATTTCTGTTAAAATCAAGGAAATTCAAAAGAAACTGTGGGGGTCCAAGTGGAATAAGAAGGTGGCCACCAATATCCACATGGATCACATTTTGTGATACATGGCATCATTTTTCACGATATTATTAAAATGTATAGTGTAGTATCCAATCTTGATAGAAATATTGGGGTACACAAACCCTTCCTTTTACCCTATGAAATCCATGCAATTTGGAGTATTCTTGAACAAAATAAATATATATGTGAAAAATTGAAAAATATTTAATTTTATTAATGTTACCTTTGAGTAAAAAAAATACTCTCCAAGTTGAATCATTCAATTTCGCCTTCAAATGAAGTTTGGGCGTGTTTTTTTGTGAACCATGCCAAAATTGCCTTGCTTCACTAAAATTCACGCCAAGGCTTCATTTCCTAGCCAACCTAATTGATTCAAATTGTACATTGTTTAATTTATTATTTTAAACACTTTTACATTGTTATACCTTTGTTAACTAGTAGAGTAGTAACAGTGTTAATTTTCTTAGGAATATAAGTATTTGTTGTAGATAATTTCATTTTATAACATTTTCACATTGCATTCACCCCATATCATCATAAGAAATTATGTACAAAGAACATTAAAAATAACAATGTAGCGGAATAGTCATAGTTTTGTCATGATATATTTATCATATGTCCTTCATGATATATATATCATAGGGCTCAAAATATATCGTTTGTATCTTTGTTATAATATTTTCTCATATCAAAGATAATAAGGCCCAAATAGATCATTGTCATACCCAAAACCTAAGGCCCATTAGGGTGTTGTTACACCATGAGACTAAGACCCATTACAGTGTTGTTACACCACAAGATTGAAGCACATTAGGGCATTTTTGCACCACAAGACTAAGCCCCATTATTGCATTATTACACCATAAGACTGAGGTACAATTTCGCATACCCATAGGATGGAATGATTATTATATCACTTCCAATTAATTGCAGGTCCTAGTGTGCATTTATTTGAGGTACACAAATCTTACCTTTTACCATATGAAATCTTTTCCATTTGGAGTATTCTTAAACAACACAAATATATATATATATATATATATATATATATATATATATATATGTGAAAAAATAAAAATATTTAATTTAATTAATGTTATTTATGAGTATAAAAAAATACTCTCCAAGTTGAATCATTCAATTTCACCTTGAAATGAAGGTTGGGCATACATTTTTGTGAAGCAGGCCAAAATTTCCTTGCTTCACTAAAATGCATGCCCAAGATTCATTTATTGGCAAATATGATTGATTCAAATTGTAGATTGTTTAGTTTATTATTTTAAACACTTTTACATTTTTATATCTTTACTAACTAGTAGAGTAGTATCAATGTTAATTTTCTTAGGGCTAGAAGCCCCAGTCGTAGATAATTACATTTTAAAACATTTTCAACATTTTCACATTGAATTCACCCCATATCATCATATGAAATTATGTACAGAGAACATTAGAAATAAAAATAAAACGGAAAAATCATAGGTCTGTCATGATATCTATGTCATATGTCTATCATGGTATCTCTGTCATAGGGATCATCATATCTCCTTCATATATTTTTCATAATCTTTTCTCATATCACAGATAAAAAGGCCCAAAGATTTTGTTTTCATACCCAATAATTGAGGCCCATTAGGGAATTGTTACACCATGAGACTGAGACCCATTAGGGCGTTGTTACACCATGAGACTGAGGCCCGTAACGATGTCGTTACACCACAATACTAAGGCCCAATAGGGTGATGTTACACCACAATACTAAGGCCCATTAGGGCGTTGTTACACCACAAGACTGAGGTACAATTTCATATACCCATAGGATGGAATGATCGTTATATCACTTCCATTAATTAGAGGTCCTGGTGTGCATTTATTTGAGTCAGACAAACCCTGCCTTTTATCCTATGACATCCATGCCATTTGAAGTATTCTTGAACAACATAAATATATATGTGAAAAATAAAAATAAAAATTAATTGTATTGATGTTACTGAGTAAAAAAATACTCTCCAACATAAATCATTCAATGTATCCTTGAAACAAGGGTTGGGCGTGCATTTTTTTGAAGTGGGCCAAAATTGCCTTGCTTGACTAAAATGCACACCCAAACGTCATTTATTCGCAAATTTTATTGATTAAAATTATATATTATTTATTTAATTATTTTAAACACTTTCATAGTTACAACATTCTAATTTTTACTTCGACTTGGCTTATATGAAATTTTTGTATAAGTGGGAAGCATATTTTTGTAGGAAGCATGTCCCATTTCGACTTGGATTATATGAAAGTTTTGTATAAGTGGGAAGCGTAGTTTTGTGGGAAGCATGTCCCATTTCAAATTTCATTACCAAGAACGTAATTGGTTTGGCTTGGGAGTGCATATTGGTTCCAACTTGAACATTGGCAGATATTATGAATTTCTACATTGACAGACTTGGATAGAGGCATTTCCATGAGGCCTTTCAGGTCAAACTTATTAGTTGAAAATAAATAGGAATGGTGATTAAATGTGATTATTTTATCATGGGAAATGTTTTAAAATTAGGATGGCCATGTGGGATAAGGATGTTGGATACTCTTCTTGTTGAAATTTTTTCTCGATATATATACCTAGTGTCCTGAAAGAAAATTTTCAACTCCAAATTAACATGATATAAATATGTCAAATATATGACTAAAGTGAATTTTTTTTTGGGATAGCATATTCATTGAAATTGTATAATTTGCGTACTAAAAATTATTGAATATGTTTTGTATTACAAGAGCCAGATGAGGCCATGGAAATAGATCGTGCCATATCAAATGACGACATAATGGATGATGCAGGACTTTAGATCATCAATTTTTCACTTAACTTGGGAAAAATTGATATAATGACATTTGGTGATACATCTTGCATCTTTTTTCATGATATTATTAAAATTTATATTGTATTCTCCAACCTTGACAGAAATTAATGCATGTTGTTTATTATTTTAGATGGAGGTTAGAGCAAATGTATATCCTTATCCTTTAACTTGCAAAAGAAAAATATGTGTACATGGACGTGGTTCTAAAACTGTTAAAACACATAGCAGACCATTGATGTAAGAGGATATGGCAATGGATATTGAAGACAAAACAAATGGTTTCACTGAATAAGAGGTTGGTTAGGACCATAGTACATGGGATGAAAACTTTGAGAAAATTTTTGTTTGTGGATGTTTTATATGGTGTGGAAAGAAACAATTCAAACAAGTGATTGTACAAATACATTACAGAGAGGATGAGATTCTGGTGGGTAGTATGCCTCCTACAATCGATTTGAATCCAACAAGAATTGTGGTAAGGAATTTTCCAATTTGATTTAAATCATATGTATTCTTCTTTTAAACATTTGTTGGTCAAAATAGACATCATCCCCAAGAGCAATGAAATAGGGCCTATCATCCCCTTACATTTCAGTTTCTATATGCCCTAAGAGAAGAACAATCCATTCATGGCTTCTATTGTGAGATTTCCAAGGTCTAAAGTATATGTTATATCACTTATAAACTCACCAACGTTGCCTCTAAAGTGACTAACTGCGTTTCATATGCAGCATCCTCCATTCAAGGGTGAACTGCAATGCACTTCCCGACATTCAAGAGTGCATTGGACACCTCGGAGTGGAATTCTCATTGTTCCAAGAATGTCCATATAGACAGTACCTTCTAGAAGAGTCCATATGTGTCAAATTTTGAATCCAAGTGTCCATATAACACCTCTAAACTTGGAAACATGTCTTATTTATTATTAGAAAGTCATTCATTAAGAAAATACCATCAGTTTCCCTATAAATTGAGCACAGATACTAGTGCTAGGGAAGGGAGAATTTTGGTAAATAAATGTTGTCGGATTCTCATTTAAGAGAGTGAAATTAATGATATGTTGTTGGTGTGATGTTGGATGTGATAAGGATGGGATGAAGCTGGAGCTGGTGGCATCAAATCAACCATTGGTTGTAACCTCCCCCTTTGAATTTTTAATAAATATTGTTGTTAAATTTCCCATATATGTATCTCTTTATGTTTCTATTTCACATGCAATGGATCCTTGAATGATATATATGTTTCAAATATAATCGATTTGAGTGATTAAGATAGGTAGATATATGTATATGCATGTTGTTTGATGTTTTTTTTTTGTATTTCCAGGAATTGATCCGGCGATCGAAGTTGGATTGAGAGCGATAGCAACAATGACAGAAGGAGAAGGAGAAGTTCTTGGATTACAAGTAGGTTCTTCTATAATTCTGTCTATCTACTTATTTTAGAGAAATTGATAGTAAAGTATTTCATCTATTGTTCTAAGTTTCTAGCACCACACTTAGGGAATTTGATTTATCCATAGATCACAATTCTACATAAAAATTTGGCGACTCCGTTGGGGAGTATCCTCTCATTCCTGGTGTTTTTGGCTCTGTTAATGCTCATCAATAGCATCTAATTTAAGTTATTAAACTTTTGAATGAAACAATTGCATTAGAAGTGTGTTATGTAGCTTGCATTTTCAATCACTGTTGCGCCCAACGCACTGTTGGTCAAGACACAGTGCACTAAAATGCACTATCTCCCACTCAGTGATGCACTACAATGCATTGTCTCCCCTTAGACACTGTGTTTCCCCCTTAGCCAACCAAATTCATTCAAATTTTTCATTTCTATAATTCTCAGCCATTTTTTTGTTGTATTCTCAACTGTCTGATACCTCTTAGAGACCAGTGAACTTACCTAATTCTTCCTCCTTTGAAAAGTAAATGTGTTCAATGTCTCTTTAGTGTTTTTCTTTATCATTGGAAAATCAAATTCAAAGTATTTTATTTATGCATTAGATCCATTTGTTTTTGTAAAGGAAATTTTTATTTCATTCTTCGTTTCCTATAGGAAAAATTGTAGTTCCATTCTTCATTTTTCCTAAAAGAGAAATTGTTGTTAAATTCCTCATTTCTCAAAGAAGAAAACACTTGTTTTTGTTGATATGATGCATATAGTTTCCTTTCTTTCATTCACATTAAGGGAACTAAAAATAAAAACATGCATATGCATATAGTGAATTGTGTGTGTTGCATAGGAAAAATTTAGGAAAGCTGCATTTTAGTTTGTGCTCTTTGTTGTTTGCTCTAAAACTTGTTGCTCTTTCCCTAGTAGCTAGGATTTTCATTGAAAAAGCTAAAATTGAAAAAATTGCTTATAATTTTAGTTTGCATTTTTAGGAATTTCTATCACATCACGTAGTGAACCTTAAAGACAAACTTTCTAAACAAGATCAACTTAAAATCTACATCAATTTACCTAAGAAAGCATTGGAACATTAACGATAACATTTAAAAGATCTATGCTAGAGATGTGTTACGGCTTCGTTAAACATAGAAGTTGTCATTATCTTGTCTGCGATACAATCCGAGTGTGATACCTCACCCCACATACGTAAGTATATTGTAGCTCATCCACGTACCTTTGGGTATATATGGTGGTGTTCTAGTACGAAAAGTATAAGGGGGTGCTCTCACTGTGCGGTTTCGTATTAGACAACGCTAATACAGACTTGGGCCTCCACGTACCTTCGGGTATATTTGGGAGGAAAAATTTAGGTTTCTATCCATCCATAGTGATCCGAGTCAAGCACCTTGTAACTTTTTATACACCAAACACAACATTTGGGGAGATTGCTTGCCTGTATTTCTTGGTTCGCCAGGAGTTATTCTACAGTTCACAATTACTTGGTAAATCTTTTTCCTAGAATTACCCATTTATTTTGTTTATTTGTTTTGTTTATAAAATAAATCATTAATCATGGAAGAATAACATCCCTTTCCCCGTCATTCTTGTAGAATAGCATTGAAACCACCTTTACCATTGGAAACCATTTCTGGTCGGCGAAGGCAACATCGTTCTACCGAAACTAGTAATATTAGTACCTCTGTTATGACATCATCTTCACATATACGAGAGTCGTCTCGATTTATTTATACAAATCCTGGTTGAACCAGGAAAAATTTTAAGAATGGAAGTTTATCTTAAAGCTTAGAAACCTTGGCAAATCTTATTAGTCACTAATATCCAAATTTTAAAATGATTGATGATAATTTTGTAAAAGTGTTTAGATTCCAATTATTTTATATTAGAAAATATATAATATTGGCTATTTTTAAGGTAAAATAATTTTATACTATAAAATTTGGGTGAATTTGTTTGTAGAAAAATGGAAATTGGAAAATCATTTTTTGGAAAAAGCATGGAATATTAGCCAACCTGTGAATATTAGCCCCTAAAATTTTCCCTGGGTTCATTTACTGTTGTCGAGATCGAGTCCTCACATATACCTGTGGTCATGATCCATCCAATCAGTGAAAACATACCTCCCAAACCCGACGTTGTTCAACTGGAAGTTGATCCGGATCCTGCCACTTTTTTGCCAGAACATCTAAATCCCGAAGTCAAACCACCGAAATTTGTTCCTGTATTAGTCGCCCCACAATATATTGTAGCCATTGAGTCTCCCATATTGCGCAGTCAACCTCCTAAAATATACTTTGGGCATGACGTTGAAATACTTCCACCTGGTTTAATTGGGATTGAAGAAATACCACAAGACGAAAAACCTTTAAATCCAACTCATTTTGGGGTGGAGATTTACCTGTACGAGTCTTTTCCTCAATCACCTTCATCTTCTTTTGCTGATCATGTGTCTATTCAAGTTCCCATAGATCCAATAGGGTATACATTTGGTCGAATAACTATGCCTAAGACAACATCTTCAGCTGGTCCATCTATTCCAGTTGCAACAACACCTGCTCTTTCTACCTCGTTGTTGTTCACAACTTCACCCAAGTCAGATTTACACGGTGGCCCTTCCGTCCCTTCTGGTTACCAATGTTTATCTGGAACCTTCTCTAGTGCATCCTCAAACCCATGGACTTCACCAATGTCATCGTCTGGTATTCCCACTGGTAAATCTATAATGAGTATTGAACGGATTGATCCTTTATATACATCATCAGGGCAATATCAAGCTGTTCCATCTGAGTATATTCCATCCAGTACAATTTCAACTAGACTCCCTAATTTGGAGAACAATACATTCCATCTTATTAAACTCCCCATGTTGGGGGGAAACCTATGGTCACCCATTTTGACAGTACTCCGTCATTATTTGGTAATCCTAATGTCGGAATGAATGTTTGTCGGTGGCAGCCCACTCTAACCATCCAACCACAAACGATTGTACACTCGTATCAACCGGTTCAACTTGTTGCACTCACATCTACTCCACTTGTTAATACATCCTTACCCCTGTTATAGACTCAAACTGTTGTACATAAATCATCTCAGGCGGGTCTTTCAACCCAATACACTCAATTATTGGGCCCTCAGACTCCAACTCCTCCGATTGGTATATAAAAACCACCTATATCCAGAATTATTTATTCACAAGCTATATTACCATATTATGGGATGTCGTAGCCATAAACAGGTTATACCTATCGCAACTGAATCCAGACTATCCTATTTTGGGTTATAATCTTGTTGGGTAGACCCCTTAGAAGCCACAAGTGCAAATGCGACAACCATCATTTCAACAAGTAGCATACCTAAATTTTGGTCAACATAATCCTCAAGCATTTTCTTATCAAAACAACCCCTATCTGGGTTACCAGCAATAGATTCCTTATGCTGGTGCTCAAAGTCTTGTTTCCCAAGCAGTTCCATCATACCCTAGCTATGCTCAACCCGACATAAATCGATAGTTTCCCTTTGTTGCAACTTTAGATTTACCATATTTAAACTAACTTACCAATGATCCAATCAATTACACTCCTTTGTGGCCGGTGATACCTCATAAATTACCCTCAGATATTCCTAAATTCAATGGAAACCTAGGGAAGACCTTTCGACGCATGTTATGACTTATCATTTGTGGTGTTCATCTAACTCCCTAAATGATGACTCCGTTCGACTATGTCTTTTCCAGCGTACGCTCATTGGTCCGTCCACGAAATGGTACATTGAGTTACCAAGAGCTTCTTTTGATAGTTTCACTTCCCTAGATACTTTCTTTTTGACCCACTTCCAGTTACCCATATGATATGAAACTGGAACATAACTCTTGACTAATTTTAAACAGACTAACGCTACTCACATTTCTAATCATATGCATGAGTGGCGTCATCGTCGTAGAATGGTTAAGACATTTTTTCCTGATCAGCTCCTTCCTGAGTGGTTCATTAAGTCCCTATTACCATCTATAACTGAGGATGTGGCTAGGGGTGGCGTCGTCACTGAATATTAGGTCATTTATCATGCCCAATATTTAGATTTGATTTGCACTCAGTCTAGCATGCTCTATGAGAAAATTCCTAACACGCCGTGATCTAATTTTATTGTTCCTCCTCCATCTAAGGACTCTCATGCAGGAGACGGTATGATCAGTACTGCAAGCACACATCACTCTACTGCATCTAATCTTGCACCTTCTTCTGAAATTCATGCCATGTCATCTGAAAAGGGAAAAAGTGACAAGCAACCCGGAATTAAGAAAAAGGGGAAATCAAATAAAAATCAAACTTCTACCCCACTGGAAATCAGAAACTTCGTTACCCTTGCATAATCTGTAATAAGGAACACCTTGTTAGAGATTGTCCCCACCTCTTCGAAGTCTCAAAATTTGTTAAGACCTCGCATGTATCTATTGTGTTGATGGATTCATTTCTGAATCAGAACACAAATTTGGTTGCTACAGATCCAGTTCCTAGTTCCCAAGTGCTTATGTTGTCTTTCACGAAGCCATCAATTGATGTTTTGGTGTCAACGCGTAATAAATATTATGGTAGTCAGGATATTGATCAACCTACTACCTCGACCATGAATCCGTCTACATAATCAATACCGCCAACTTCTACTCTTGAATTGACAATAAAGCCACCAAAGGGAGTCATTCATAAATTGACATTCAATCCTCGATCCCAAGCTCCTCAAAATTATAATATAGTTGAAGATTTGGCTCATTCCCCTTCAGCTATGTCAGCACTTGAGGTACTTCAAAATCGTCCCTCCCAAAAGCAGGCTTTGTTGTCCGCAATTGGTGGAATTGATCTGAAAAATTCCAATCTCGTAGTCTTTAATCATATGGGCTATGTGCCGCAATTACCAACAAAATTGGCATTCTCCATCCAAGTAAATTTTCTCAATCACCTTGTTCATTGTACTATTATTGATGAGGGAGCATCTACGTGCATTATGTCTCTAAACTGTTGGAAGTCACTTGGCTCACCGCGCCTATCTCAATCACCTACGAAATTGAAAGCTTTCGACAGACGTACATATAAGCCTTGCAGTATCATCAATAACCTACATGTTGAACTAGGGGGGGAAATAGTAAATGTTGAATTTGAGGTCGTTGAAGGACCCCTTGATTACAAAATTTTACACGAAATACCATGGGTATATGCTATGAATATGATCGCTTATACATATTTTAGAATGATCTCCTTTCCACATAAAGGTGTCATCACAGTCATTAATCAACTATATGTATTTGCCTCCAGTTCCCAGGTAACTGGAAGCGTTCCATTAGTTTACGCACCCCAACTTTCACTTCAAAACATTGGCGTAGGACTTGTAAGGGATTCCACCCTCATGGGAACCTTTGCATTATCACCACCTCCGACGTCAGCAAAAATTGCAAACATAGAGACCTGCTACATGATATCTTCCACTCCATCTGGCTTAAGGAAGATTACGGGTGATTATGAAATTGTTACGTTGGATGAATTTCTACCGCCCAACCCAATTGAGTTGGCATAGCAATAAATCTACATCGCTTGGGCAGCGAATCTGAAATCATCACCATCGGTCATTTGGGTTGATCGTTTATTAGATTTTGGTACTCCGTCTGATCCTTTTTTCTCAACTTTATTGACATATGAGAATATTGTGGAATCCATGATGCTAGAAGGAGAACCATGGAAAAATCATCATCATCACTCCCATATTCAGGATTACAAAGAATATAATACTATTGAACTATATCACCCATCTATCAAAACATTATTTTTGAATTATTTTCCCATTAATGCAATAGAATCCGAGTGAAATTTATCAAATACTGAAGAAACCATTTCTATCGATATTTCGACCAAACCTGACGTTGTAGAAAACATTCATGTCAGCATGTCTTGTTATCCATCAGAGCTCGAAACTTATCGCTCTCTCTTTCATGAATTTCATGATGTATTTTCTTGGTCTTACGAGGAAATTCTAGGCATATATACTAGTATTGTTGAACATACTATGAATATGTACCCTGATGCCAAACCGGTATGTCAACGCCTTCGTCCTATTCATCCGAAGAAGGTCGCTTCCATTAAAGTAGAAGTTGAAAAATGTTTAAGTGCTGATTTCATTTACCCTGTTCCGCTAACTAATTGGGTTTCCAACATTGTTCCTGTTATGAAAAAAAAAGGAACCATCATATTGTGCGTCGATTATCGGGATGTAAATCTTGCGTGTCCAAAAGACAACTATCCTACTCCCTTTATCGACCAGATTATTGACAATTGTGCTGGATGAGAAATATTTTCTTTCATGGATAGATTTTCTGGATACAATCAAATCAATATCTGCCCAGAGGACCAATATAAGATATCATTTATCTGTCCCTGGGGCACATTCTCTTATCGGAAACTTTCGTTTGGTTTAAAGAACGTTGGGGCAAATTTTCAGAGAGAAATGGATTATGCTTTCAACGACATCAAGCACATTGTTCAACCTTATCTAGATGATTAACCCGCGCATTCATGAAACCGGACCGATCACCCGATGCATGTGAGAGATATATTTTTACGCTACCGACACTACAAAATACTCCTCAATCAACATAAATGTGTGTTTTTTGCTGGTTCTGGTTGTTTTTTAGGACTCATCGTCTCAAAATAAGGAATTCGAATTGACCCACTGAACATGCAGGCCATTCTTGATTTTCCTACGCCATCAAATTTTCTTCAGTTATAGAAACTTCAGGGAAAGGCTAAATTCCTAATGAGTTTCATACCCAACTACGCCTAAATGGCTAAAGTATTTACTTAGCTCTTGAAAAACAGGTTTCCCTTCCATTGGGATAATGTTGCACAAGATTCTTTTGATGTTTTCAAGGATAAACTTGTCCGGGCGTCATTAATTTGTCCCCCCAATTATCAGAGTGATTATTTTTTATATATCATCGTGGTTGATACGACCATTGCTATGGTATTCCAAGAAGAAAATGGGATAGAACATCCGATCTATTATTTGAGTTGTAATCTCAATGATACGAAAGTGAATTATTCATACGTAGAAAAGCTTGCTTTAGCAGTCGTTCAAGTTGTCCAAAGATTTTGCCACTATATCATATTCTGAAATACCATTTTCATTTTGTATTGCAACCCCATGACTTACATCTTATCACATCAATTGTAGGGGGTGAATTATTCAAAACGGATTGTCATTTTGTAGGAGTTTGATTTGGAATTCATCAAATCTAAGTCAAAGAAGTCCTTAGTTTTGGTTGATATTCTCTGCGACCTTCCCTCTGACAGTATTGCTACTACATAGAAACCATCTATTCCTGATGAGACTATGTTTCTGATTGGATCGTATGATCCTTGGTATGGTGATTTTATCATTTATCTCTAGACACAGACTATTTGGCCTGATACCTCTTGCTCTGACCAGCGATGTATTCGATACCAGGCCAAAGATTGTCTGATCGTCGACGATACACTTTATCATCATGGTGTCGATACAATTTTAAGAAGGTGCCTCACTCATGAGGAGGCTAAAAATGTTTTAAATTGTTTTCATGTTGGGGCTTGTGGTGAACACTTGTCTAGATACGCCACCGTGCATAAGATATTTCGTGCCAGTTACTTTTGGCCTGCCATATTTCGCAACTGCATCCTCACGGTCAGAAGTTGTCATGCTTGCCAGATATTTGATCTTAAAATCCACAAACCGCCAGCGCCAATGCATCTTGTTGTCTTTGTGGGACCATTTGCAAAATAGGGCATTGACTTCATGACCTATAACCCTCGTTCGTCCGGGGGAATGGTTATATTATTGTTGCAGTAGACTATTTTACCAAGTGGGTTGAAGTGATGCCTACATTTAATAACATTGGACAAACAACTGCATTATTTTTCTTTAATCATGTCATTTAATGGTTTGGTGTTCCACAGGCTATAGTCACAGATCATGGTTCGCATTTTCGCAATCATATGATGAATGATTTGATTGCCAAATTAGGACTGTACCATGATATTTATACTCCTTATTATCCACAATTAAATGGACAAGTTGAGGCTATTAACAATATTCTTAAATGAATGCTTCAACAAATGATAGGAGTTAATAAATTAAATTGGAATTTAATCCTATACTCGACTTTGTGGGCGTATCGAACTTTGGTGAGAAATGCAACCGGATTTACCCCCTTTCAATTGGTGTATGGTCTGGAAGCTATCTTACCAATCCAATGGAAAATATCATCATTAAAACTCGCAATTGACTTGTTATCTGACACCTCTGCTAAAAAAGCGCGTCTTTTTAACCTCATCCATCTTGATGAAATGCATCGTGAAGCCCAATTGGACAACGAAGTGCATAAGAGATGTATAAAGGCACAATACAACAAGAATGTCCATCCTCGCATCTTCTCAGAGGGTGACCTGGTCCTTATTTATGATCAGGAAGCTGATGTAATAGGTACAGGGAAATTTGAGCCGTCATGGCATGGCCCCTATACTGTCAAAAGAGTTCTTGCTAAGGCTGCCCATGATTTGGTAGATTACAATGGAATTCTGTTGGCACAGCCCTGAAATGGGTTGTATCTGAAACGTTACTATGCTTAAACATGAGCATAGTAAACTTTTGTATTATATTGTATATATGTTGTTTATTTGCATTTACTATCTTAGTTTGTTTTCCTAGAGTCTTTTTGAAGTTAGTAATCTTCTTTACATTTCATCGCAGATGTCTGAATCTTTGGAACCATTCATTGGGTATGCTGATGGTGTTAGTTGTAGTACGCAGAATATATCCTCTACAGCATGGGCCATTTTCACTCCAAACGGCAAGTTAGTGAGTTTTAAAGGGATTTGTATCGGTCGATCTACAAAAAATATCGTTGAGTATAGCACGTTGATCGAACTTCTCTCTAATACCATTTCATTTGGTATTAACCGCATCATCATTAGGTTAGACTCACAACTTGTGGTACTGAAACTTACTAGTTTTTATACTATCAGAAATCCAACACTTCATCGCATGTTTCTAAGAGTTCGACTTTTGGAAAGACATTTTGATTTCATTAAATATCAACACATTTCCATAAAATTGAACACATTAATTGATTCTTTAGAGAATTATGATATAAATAGACATTTGCAACACATGCAAAGATACATTCACATAATTGAATAGGATTGCACAATAAACATAGGAATACACTGAAAACAAATAGATATATAGTTATATGTTTTTAAAAAAATTGTGCCCAAGACACATTCGTCATCTGACCTCAAAATGCATGCAACATTTCAAAAGTAAACGAGTGGTGCTCATGATAACATGCTACTAATCTAGCTATTCTACACAGTAACCGCATCCAATTATTAGGAACACCAATAGTATGACGGTGAAGTCACATGGGTAACTCTTCAATCTCAAAATCTGGAATCTCGAAGTTCAACCTGTTAGCCACCTAAAAAATTTGTTATACCAAAAGGTGGCTAAACCATTTTTGGAGCCTTCAAGAAACAAGTTTTATTGCTAAAAATTGTTATCTTTTGAAGAATTTTGAAGGCCTCATGCCTGTATCCAAAATCTTCCCTACTGTGCCCATTTTACACCCTGGAATTCCGCTGATTTCATGAGAAAATACTGCTGCAAAATCCTTTTTTCCCCCTCCTCCATTAAGAAAACTAACCTCCATTTTTCCCCCCTTTTCCTCCATAAAACTCCTCTATTTTCATGATTCCCCGTCTTCCATTCATAAAAATCATTTTTACATAGTTTAAAACTCATTTTTAAACTATACCAAAGCCCTTTGAAAACCATAAAAAATCATAAAAAATACATATTTTTGTATAAAGGCTTAAGCCCCTTTGGGCTTGGTTTTAAACCACTTACCCATTATATGCCCTGGTGCTGGAACCAGGCGCTAGACCCATTGAGTGCTTATCACATCAGAGTTTTCCTTTGGGAGCATTTTTAATTTTTTTCCCCCACCTCCGATTGCGATGGCCCGATCGCGCAATCCAACGGCCACGCTCCTCCCCACACCCTCTGAAGCAGTAAAACCAAATAGCGCAGGATTTTGTAATATAGTTTTTCATTATGCAGGTGTTTGAAGGAATTTTTTTTTGTATGAGTTAGATTCTATACTTCATGATCGGTGATCGATCACTGGAAGGATCGATAGTGCTCCAGTATTGTGTTGTAATGTTGTTGCCCGTAGAAGCCGCGAACCTTGTCGAAAGGAAGAAACCCGCTTATAGAAGAAATAAATCAGGTTTATAGTTAATGGAGCCACAGATCCGAGGATTGAACCTGGAGTTTAACGGATCGAAGTGAATAGGAAGTAGGGTGTTAACCCCGGTTTAACCTACGGTCAATCGCTGTACAAAACCAGAGCAGTTTTGATCCCATTGCCTTTGTGGGGTAAGCTGTATTTCCGATTCGAGTGCGACACATGCTAGGAGCTGAGACGTGGCCTTAAGTGGTTTGGAGATACCGCTCTCCCCGTGCGTTAAATATCGACTGTGGGCTCAGCGCGATATTGACGTACGCCATCCGATCTGAGGCTAGCTCATCGAACGGTGATCGCACTCAAAGGAGCTCGGGGGATAAACTAAGGTATAGCGTGACCCATGGCCCACAATCAATCACCCTGGTCCCTAAGGCCACGACAGCAGTCAGCAATCCCACAGAACCGGTGGTCCCCAACGCCTAGTCAGCATACACGTTAGCACACACGTGGCAGCAACTGATTGGAGCGGGTCTGGTTGCTCACATAGTCGAGAAATCCAGACCTGGGGAGCTTTATAAGGAAGATTTAATAAAAATTTCGGGTCACACTTGGGCTGACATCAGCAGGCCCCAATCCGGACCCGGGGAGCTTTATAGGGTGGATTTCATAAAAAAATTGGGTCACAAAAACCCTGATGTCAGCGGGCTCCTTTTGTGACCCGAAATGGTTTATGTAGCTTGGCTTATCGGGAATTTTGAATTCTGGGGTATGTTATGTGTTAAAGGGTGATTAAAATGGTTTTTCCATTATACTGAAGAAAAAGTCGAAGGCTGGGAAATGACGATTCTCACACCTTCGATTCATTAAAAGGAAGCCATCCAAGGGTCCAAATTCCACGTCTTGTCAATGCTTTATGGGCATTGATGCCTCATGATCCCTGCGCAGCACTGCACACCAACAAAACACAGTGAATAAATCACAAACGAAGAGTATCAGTGTCGAAGACAGAACGCACCAGAATGGAAGATTGAAGACAAATTTATGAAGATTACGGCTAAGATTGATTATCAAAAGCCTAATCCTCCAAATTAAAACACAGTTTAAAGAAAATCATAAGTGTTTATCAGACCAAAGGCCTCGACCGCCACATCTGAGGCAAATTGATTCCTCCCAGCTACCATAGTGCCACATGTGCCTCAAGACATTCAAACACAGGTCGAAGTTATTGATCAAGATCAGATATTTTCCTCAGCGCAGCCAAAGAGTTAATTCTACAAATAAACTTAATGACAAAATATCAACAGAGTTACTTTAACATAACACAGAGCCTCAAAAGTCAATAAGAGCTCCCACCGAGCTTAATCTTAAATGAAAAACATTAATACAGATAGAAACATCTATGAACTTCTTCATCGAGCCCCACAAAGGTCGAGAAGTCATAGACTGTATTAATTATCTTTGGAGATATTTTATCAGATCTCACCTCCTCATTCTTCTATAAATACTACTAGAGAAGATGAGAAAAGGGTTGCTTGCATAGTTGTTTGATCACTAGTTGTAATATTGAAACTCTTTGAAATAATACATAGTTTTTTGAAGTTGAAGAAGAAATTGAAGTCTTGGAAGCCTTGAGGATGTTGTTGCATGCTTATTCTTGAGAAGGCTCTATCATTGGATCCATGAGCTTGGATGTTGGTGAAGTATTCTGAACTGTTCATGTTTTCTCCTGTTTTCATTTTGTTCCATAATTTCTTACTACAGTAGGTTGAAAGTTTTAGGCTAAGAAATGACTCCTGGAAGCACCTTAGACCTGTTCATCCTTCATTGTTTCATGTTTTCTTCTGCTGAAGTATTTTAGAGTCTTTAATCTCTCTCTTTAGTCTTCAAGATTGTTTATTTCCTTAATAGCTCAAGTAGTTGGTTTCAGCATGATTTATGGTTTTCCCTGCTTTTCTGCTGCACTTAAAGGTTGTTATTGAAGTCTCCCTTTGAATTTTCCTTGTTTATAGTGAGCCAAGGACGTTTGTTCTGATCTTGCCCCTTGTCCTCGCTTGAATAGTTGGCTTAAAGGTCTTTATAGTTGTGATCATAGATGTATTTAGGTGTTCCCTCTTCTATGACCGTAATTATCAGTGAAACTTTTATGTTTTCTAAGTCATTTGAAATAAAATCTTTGAGAAAATAGGGTGTTCCCCGAATCTTAGATTTCATTTTTAAAAAAAAATTGAAGTGATTATTTGCTTAAAAGTGTGATTTGTACAATTCATGGTTAGCCCTGTCTATCAAATAGTTCTTTATTGTTCAAATTTTTTTTTCAAATTCCCTTTGTTGAGAATTAAATTTCTCTTTCCAAATCATTGATGTCCATCTCATTCCAAAACCAAAGGATCCTGCATCCTAGTTAGATTTTCCCTCTGATATCCCATATCCATTGATAAGTCTGACATGACCTCTTTTTTACTCCATTGCCCAATGAAGCTAATACTTCCTCTTTCTACCCACCTTTCCTAGACCTTTCATATTCGGTTGTATCAATTCAACCAAACAAACAAACAAACACCTGCACTTAATAACTAGTCTAAAAACCAATATCCAAAGCACACAAGATAAACCTTTTCTAAAACAAATAATTTGAGAGATCCCTCTCTAAGAACAGGAGGACTAGATCTTGGAACTCTTAAGATTGGTTCTGATGTTGCCTTGTCTTTTGATTTTCCAAATTATCAAAACATGGGACACCAACATAATGGCGATCACGGTTCGACCCTTAGTAAAATCTTTAAAATTAAATACTCCCTGTCTATTATAACATAAGTAACCTTCTTCAAGCACTACCAAGCATAATGGTAATCATAATAGGACTTATTTGAATCAATTACAAACTAAGTAACCCTTAGGATTCCTTGAGTCCTTAACAAACCTTGAAGGAAACAGATACCAAGCCATAAGAGTGAAACTCTGTATGATTAAACACCTTAGCCAAGTGCAAAATCAGACTTAGAACACTCTCTTAACCTATAAGACCGAAATAACTCAGAGAAACCCAAAAACATTTCAATTTGGCTTCATAAATAAACGTGGTGGTGGAACCATTTCATATTTTACCTTGATACAAGCTAAATAGTTTCCACATGGCGACTCCACTAGCCCTAGTAGGCCTATTACTCATCTACGTTCCTATTTTTCTTTAAGACTATGTTAACCAGCCTTGTAGAGATTTACAAACCTAGTCCCATACTAAATAAGACATCTTGAAAGGAAAAACTCCCAAAAAACAGTCCTTAAAACTTTGACCTCTCTCTTTTTGAAAAAAAAGTCTAGCTTCACATAGGATCAACACTAGATCCCATCCAAACCCAAATCCTCCTTCAATCGTTGACAATCCAGAGAGAATTGTGTGGCAGAATTCTAACTCTGGAAAATCAGTTACTAATAGGAGCCTCTTAAGAACAAATTTTGTCCCTGAAAACCTTGTTCTCTTAGAGGGTTCACACTTTTATTTACATCATACAAAGAACATCTTTAGAACTAGATCTCAAGGTGATTTAAACCAAACTGATCTTGACATTGCAAATTTGCAACAAAGCTTCAGTAGAGAAGCCTCACCATCCACTCCTCCTAATTCCCAACTTCTTCATCACTTTATCCTTTTCCATAACAAGTCTACTCATAATCAGTTTGTTGGCCCCAATGTTTCTTCCACTCCTATCCATGCTACCATTGTGCAAAACATACATGTTCAACCCACTCACACTCTTTCAAATCCACCTCTTGTAAATCCACCCTTATTTCCATCCATGGCAACCTGGTATGCCCCATTAGTGTTACCACAACCTCTTCTCCCCTTACCAAATGATTACCAATCCAAAATCCCTCACTTCACTGGAAAAGAGTCTACAACAGCTCAACATCATGTAGATAGGATGGAGGATGCATTCGATTACATGGAGATAGAAGAATAAACTGTGAAGATGAGGATCTTTGCCCAAAGTTTAGGAGGAGATGTAAATAAATGGTTTAAAAACCTACCTCCCAACAGCATAAATGATCTCCCTACCTTGCATCAAACATTCATCAACAAATGGGAACTCAAAAAGAACCCTCTCCAAATACTAGCAGAATATAGCAGTCTCAAGAGAAATCAAGGAGAGAGTGTTCATGACTACTCCACTAGGTTCAATAGCATTTACAATGCTCTCCCACCTCACATGAAGCCTCCTCAAGGCATGGCCTTGGGAAGGTATCCCGAAGGCCTTGATGCTGAAATGACTTATCAGTTAAGGGAGAGGGACTACTTAACCTTAGAAGACATGCAGAAAGGATCTGTGATCGTAGAAGAAAACATAATTGAGAAAAGAAATAGGTTGAGATTAGAGAAGAGGGTAAATTATAAAGATGACCTACTACCCTCAGCCTCAACTCCTGACACAAAAATTGACAAGCTAGTGAAGGTGATGGAGAGGATGCTTGAAAATATCAATTTGAATGAGAGAGTGCCGCCAAGAGAACCTCAAAATAACCAAAACACAAATAGAAATCAAAATTATAGAAGAGAAAACAACCAAGATAATCAAAAAGAAAGTGACCAACAGATTAGACCTCCCTTCCAACAGAACTATGTAGATCAATATGAGGAAGATAGGGAGTTCGAAAGGTTGGGAGAATCGCATGTAAACTTGATTGGATCAGACAGTGGAGATGATGTTTTCCTCACTGAATAAGAACAAGGTTTTTCCTCTTATGTTCAAAATACAAACCCATATGAAGATTCTGATGACTATGGATTGGGGTTTGAAAATGCAATCATGGAGGTGCACAAAAAATACGATCTTAGGAGCAAGGGGAACATAGATAATTCAAAGGATAAGAACACTAATACTACTATCAATAAAAACACAGAAAGTCAGCCTAAGAAGATAGCAGACAAACCCATCATTTTGGCTAAAAAACTAGATTTAAACAAAGATAAAAATAGCCAGCCAAATGTTGAACAGAGTACTCCTAGCACTTCAGCTAGTGGTCCTAACAACACTATCCCAATTACCAGTCCAAACAAGGTTCAGCAAATCAAAACTGCTGAAAAGAATTCAATTGAAAAGACAGATGTAAATATCAACAAACCAATTGTTCCTTTCAGCCTTGAGGGAGATATCGCCAAGATAAAAATTACCATTCCCCTAGCTGAACTAGTAACCCAAGAAGTGTACAAAATTCAAGTTTTAAAAGCTTTGAATTTAGGAATTGATACTGAAACCTTAAACTTGAAAAATGACAAACCTGTGCTGTTGTTTGGTCCAGAGGTCGAAGGAAAATACCAGGAAGGGGTTGTCCCTCCCTTCTATGTTAGTTTGAACATACATGAGAAGATCTTACATAATGCCATGTTAGATTCTGGAGCTTCACACAATCTAATGCCCAAGGTAGTGATGGAAATCTTAGGCTTAGAAATTACTAAACCATACAAAGATTTGTATTCCTTTGACTCAAGCAGAGTCAAATGTTTGGGTTTAGTCAAAGATTTATGTCTTAATTTAGCTCAAATTCCTGCTAAGAGTCTAGTGATGGACATAGTTGTAGCTGACATTCCCCCTAAGTATGGCATGCTCTTATCAAGATCATGGGGAGCCAAACTTCAGGGAAGCCTTCAAATGGACATGTCTTATGCCACCATTCTTGTTTTTAACCAAAACAGAAGACTGTGCAGGGAATCTCACATGAAGTACATGGTGAGAAACATAGACAAACCAAACAACTCTCCAATATATTCTATTCAATCAAGTTTAGATTCCTTTATCTTATGTAACTAAGATGAAATCACTCAACAAGAAAAGGAAAACATAGACCCAATCAGTTCACTAGGACAATCAAAACTTCCCTCGAATCAAATTTAAAGCATTGAAAACCAACAGCAACAAGAAAATGGAAATAAAGAAAATGTACTTTGGACAATAAACTTCGATGGATCCTATAATAAAACAAGTGCAGGGGCAGGTGTTTGGATTCAAAACACGAATCAAATTTTTTCATATAAATTAGATTTCCCATGCACTAACAATATTGCTGAGTATGAAGCACTTCTCTTAGGCTTTCAATTTCTTAAACAGTTAGAAGCCCAAAGGATATCGATCTTAGGAGATTCTGAACTTATCATAAGACAAATCAAAGGAGAATACTCAGCTAGAAATCCAAGGCTTAGGGAATATCGGAACGCTGCCCTTGATCTATTGAAAACCTTTGAAAAGTATGAACTTATTTTCATTCCAAGAGCACTAAATCATCTAGCAAATGAACTTGCTTTCAGTGCCAGCAATTGCCAAATACCTGAGTAAATGAACAGCTCAGCATAAAGGTAAAACGCAGGCCTGCTGTACCTGATAACGAAGATCACTGGCAAGTGTTTGACTCTGACAAACACATAGATGATTTCTTAAAATCAGAAAACGATTTTGGCATACCAATATCAGAAACCAGCCATAAAGAAAATTGTTTGTATATTGAACAAATCCCAGAAGTTGAAATGACATATACTGTTGATATAAATCATTATGAGAATCCTTTTGAAGCAGAGATAATTGACAATGCAAACCAAGAAGACTTGGAAGTTTTACAATGAAAAAATGATAAAATTCCAAGAGGTCTCACACCTTTATAACACCTTTTTTATTTTAACGATGTAGCCAAAGAACCGAGAATGGAGCCTGTAGAAACGAATGTAGAAGAGCATAACATAGGCGGTCTAGCAGAACCCAAGATGATTAAACTGTCCAGCACTCTCCCGGCTCACATAAAATTTCAATACATAGAGTTGTTCAAAGAGTTTAAAGATGTTTTTTCTTGGGGATACAAAGATCTAAAATTGTATGATACCAGCATCATCCAGCATAAAATCCCTTTGAAGGAAAATCAAAAGCCTTTTAAACAAAAACTAAGGAGAATAAACCCTATTTTATTACCTTTAGTTAAGGCAAAAATTGAAAAGATGCATGATGCTGGCATCATTGTGCCAATTAGATATTCAGAATGGGTATTAAACTTAGTTTCTGTTAGAAAGAAAACAGGGGAAATCAGGCTCTGTATTGACTTCAGAAATTTAAACAGAGCCTCTTTAAAAGAAAACTACCCCTTACCCAAGATGGACCATATACCTCAAAGGGTAATTGGGTCAAAAAGGATATCCCTCTTAGATGGGTTCTCGGGTTACAACCAGGTGTTAGTGCTCCCAAGTGATCAAATTAAAACTGCTTTTACCACACCTTGGGGCACCTTTATGTATGTCAAAATGCCTTTCGGGTTAATGAATGCAGGGGCCACCTTCAAAAGGGCCATGAACATAGCCTTTTCCGAAGGTATTGGATATTTTATAATCATTTACCTTGATGACATAACCATATTCTCAAAAAATAATGAAGAACATTTGATTCACATGAGGAAATTTTTTAAGAAGTGTAGGAAATCTGGCTTGTCGTTGAATCCCAAGAAAACACTCTTTGGTCTCCAAGAAGGTAAACTTCTTGGCCATATAATTTCAGAAGAGGGAATCAAGATAGACCCCACAAGGATAGATGGCATATTACAAATTAGCCATCCAAGAAGCCTCAAAGAATTACAATCTTTCATTGGAAAGATTAATTTTCTGAGGAGGTTCATCCCCAACCTTGCTGAGCCATTAAAAAACATTACCAACATGCTAAAAAAGGATGTAGGTGTAAAATGGACTTTACCGGCTAAACAATCATTCGAACTGGTAAAACAAGCTCTTACTCAAACACCAGTCCTGATTAGTCCAGATTTCGCCAAAGACTTTTATATCTTTTCTTTTGCCTCTGAACATACAATAGTTGCAGTGTTACTTCAAAAGAATGATTTGGTGCAAGAACAACCAATATCCTTCTTTATTAGGGCCTTACGAGATGCTCCTCTCAAATATAACATAATGGAGAAGCAAGCCTTAGCATTAGTGAAAGCTTTAAAGGACTTTAGAGTCTATATTTTACACTCTCACATAAATTTTTTTTTTCCACATACTGTTGTCAAGGACATTCTAAGTCGAGACCCTGATGGTAAAAGGGGAAAATGGATTGCAACGATTCTTGATTATGACTTAGAAATTAGGCCCACCAAACTAGTTAAAGGGTGGGGATTAGCAAAAATTATGGCTGAGACTAACTTCCAAGCACTAGACATGAATATGGTAGATGTGTTGGAAGAAATAGAAGAATCCACTGCTCCTTCTATCGAAGATACATTTCTTAATTCTCCTTGGTATACTGACATTATTTATGTGCTTTTATATTTGAATGCCCCTCCTTCTTTTTCCAAGACTAAAGCTATATTTTTGAAACAAAAAGCTTTGATTTTTTGCATCTTAGATGGGGTATTATATTGGAAAAGCGGTGTTGGAATTTTTCTTAAATGTTTACTTGAATATGATGCATGATTTGCATGATGGAGAATGTGGAGGACACCTCTACTGGAAGGCCATAGCGAACAAAATTCTTAGATCTGGTTACTATTGGCCTACCCTTTTCCCAGACACTCAGAAGTTGGTCATGTCTTGCCATAAGTGTCAAATTTTTTATGGCAAAAGAAAACTTCTTCCCTTACCTTTACATCCTATCAGAGTTGAGGCACCTTTTCAACAATAAGGTTTAGACTTCATTGGGGAAATTCACCCATCCTCCTCGGCTCAACATAAGTGGATCCTCACGGCCACTGACTTCTTTACCAAGTGGATAGAGGCTATACCCTCCAGGAATGCTAATGACTCTATCATTATCGAATTCCTTGAAACAAATATCCTATCCAGATTTGGTTGTCCCAGAAAAATCATAACAGACAATGTTTTTGCTTTTAAATCCAAGAAGATGGTTGATTTCTGTTACAAATACCACATAAACTTGGGCCATTCCACTTCTTACTATCCCCAAGGAAATGGATTAGTTGAATCCTCCAACAAGAGCCTCATCAATATCATCAAAAAACTGTTTGAACAGAATCAAAAATCATGGCACAGTAAGTTGGTTCATGGCTTAGGGGTTGATAGGTTAACTACAAAGAAGTCAATAAATATGTCCCCCTATCAACTAGTCTATGGCATGGATGCAGTCTTTCCCACCTCATTAGGAGTGCCAATCATGAAGCTCCTTCAAGAAGTACAGGCTGAAGAGAATGATATGCAGAGGAGAATCAATCAAACTATCCATTTACAGGATACCAGAGAAGAAGTCTATGAAAGAACACAGTTAGTTCAAGAAAATATGAAGAAGCTATTTGATAAGAGGACTACAACAAACAATTTCTAGGTTGTAAATGTTGTTCTTAAATGGGATTCAAGGAGAGAAGAGAAAGGAAAACATGGCAAGTTTGAGAACTTGTGGAAAGGTCCCTATATTGTTCATGTTGAGAGGGGTCACAATGCATTTTTCTTGAAAGAATTAAATGGAGAAGATCTGTATGGAGGTCCTGTCAACGGTAGAATGCTAAAGCATTACTTCTGCCAAGAATCATGAGTTTCAAAGCATTTTATTTTCATTGTAAATATCATATTCTGAATGTTGCATTCAAAGTTATAAAATAAAAATACAAAAAACAATAGAAAGGAGAAAAGAGGGCAGATTGTAAAAACAATAAAGGTATAGCCCCATACCAAAAAGAGAAACAAAAATCTAAAAGTGTGCAAGCTTAAATGCCACTCCTGAAAAACACACTTCTAATTATTCAAACGGTCTAATCTTGAATAATTAAGTTTTAAATTTACTGCTGAGAGGATTAGTGAATTCGATTTGCCAAACTGTTTAATCTTGGCTTATCAGTAGGTAGATTAGGATAGAAATTAAAGGTTCCAACATGCTCAAAATCTGAACCCAAGTTCCCAAAGAGAATGACTCAAATCTGTTTCAAACTATGAGTCAAAAAAGATGTAAATCTGGTTCCAATTAGCTCAAAAGCTCAACCACTTGACAAGGAAAGACAGCTCAAACAAAAGTCAAAATAGAGTTGTAAGAAAGATGAAGGAAATTCTTTGAAGTTTCAGATCCTAAGCCTTCCATTTTGTTTTAATTTTCTGCAAAATAAGATCTATGTGCAGATTGTTTTTTATGCCATAGATCAGCGACAAGTTAGACTGTTCAATCCTGACTTGTATGCTTTTAAATTTCTGTTGTAGAATTTAGTGAATAAAATTTGTTGGACAGTTTAATCCCAACAGATAGTAGATTAGGTAGAGAATCATATGGGCTCAACTGTTTAATCTAAGTCCATGGAGAAATAAGGAGTAGAAATAGATTAGATTCATGTTTTCAAAAGAATAAAATGTTGTAAAAAGAGTTTGCCAATCCAAGTGCACTCTAATGAAGAAAAAATGCTAGATCTGTAGGATTGGGTAGGTAGAAAGCTTGTTGATGAAAGATCCATTGTTTGTATGGCTGCTAATATGTTTTTTCAGCAAAAGAAGATCATTCAAGGAAAGAAAGGCAGCCCAATGGATAAGGCAATGATCAGCCTCCTAGAGAATGCAAGTTTGAAGTTCTTGATGCCTTCAAGAAGGCACCATCCCCAAGTGGAGCCACTGTTAGCCACCTATAAAATTTATTATACCAAAAGGTGGCTAAACCATTTTTGGAGCCTTCAAGAAATAATTTTTATTGCTAAAATTTTTTATCTCTTGAATACTTTTGAAGGCCTCATGCCTCTGTCCAAAATCTTCCCAACTGTGCCCATTTTACACCCTGGAATTCTACTGATTTCATGAGAAAAGACTACTGCAAAATCCCTTTCTCCCCCTCCTCTATTAATAAAACTAACCTCCATTTTCCCCCCCTTTTCGTCCATAAAACTCCTCTATTTTCATGATTCCCTGTTTTCTATTCATAAAAATCATTTTTACATAGTTTAAAACTCATTTTTAAACTATACTGAAACCCCCAAAACCCTTTGAAAACCATAAAAAATCATAAAAAATACATACTTTTGTATAAAGGCTTAAGCCCCTTTGGGCTTGGTTTTAAACCACTTACCCATTATATGCCCTGGTGCTGGAACTAGGCACTAGACCCATCGAGTGCTTATCGCATCGGAGTTTCCTTGTGGGAGCATTTTTAATGTTTTTCCCCCACCTCCGATTGCGATGGCCCGATTGCGCAATCCAATGGCCACACTCCTCCCCACACCCTCTGAAGCAGTAAAACAAAATAACGCAGGATTTTGTAATATAGTTTTGTATTGTGCGGGTGTTTGAAGGAAAATTTTGTTTTATGAGTTAGATTCTATACTTCATGATCGGCTATCGATCACTAGAAGGATCGATAGTGCTCCAGTATGGTGTTGTAATGTTGTTGCCCGTAGAAGCTGCGAACATTGTCCAAAGGAAGAAACCCACTTATAGAAGAAATAAATCGGGTTTATAGTTAATGGAGCCACAGATCCGAGGTTTGAACCTAGAGTTTAATGGATCGAAGTGAATAGGAAGTAGGGTGTTAACCCCGGTTTAACTCAATCACTGTACAAAACCAGAGCATTTTTTATCGCACCGCCTTTGTGGGGTAAGCTATATTTCCGATTCGAGCACGACACATGTTAAGAGCTGACATGTGGCCTTAAACAGTTTGGAGATACCGCCCTCCCCGCGCATTAAATATCGACTGTGGGCTTAGCGTGATATTGACGTACATCGTCCGATATGAGGCTAGCTCATCGAACGGTGATCGCACTCAAAGGAGATCGGGGGATAAAATAAGGTATGGCATGACCCATGGCCCACAATCGATCACCTTGGTCCCCACGGCAATGACAGCAGTCGGCAGTCCCACAGAATTGGTGGTCCCCAATGCCTAGTTAGCATAAACGTCAGCACACACGCGGTAGAAGCTGATTGTAGCGGGTATTGTTTGGTTGCTCGCATAGTCGAGAAATCCAGACACGGGGAGCTTTATAAGGCGGATTTAATAAAAAATTTGGGTCACACTTGGGCTGACATCAGCAGGCCCCAATCCGGACCCGGGGAGCTTTATAGGGTGTATTTCATAAAAATTTCGAGTCACAAACACCCTGACGTCAGCGAGCTCCTTTTGTGACCCAAAATGGTTTATGTAGCTTGGTTTATAGGGAATTTTGAAGTCTGGGGTATTTTATGTGTTAAAGGGTGATTAAAATGGTTTTTCCATTATACTGAAGAAAAATCCGAAGGCTAGGAAATGAGGATTCTCACACCTTTGATTCATTAAAAGGAAGCCATCCATGGGTCCAAATTCCACGTCTCGTCAATGCTTTATGGGCATTGATGCCTCACGATCCCTGCGCAACACTGCACACCAACAAAACACAGTGAATAAATCACAAACGAAGAGTATCAGTGTCGAAGACATAACGCACCAGAATGGAAGATTGAAGACAAATTTATGAAGATTACGGCTAAGATTGATTATCAAAAGCCTAATCCTCCAAATTAAAACACAGTTTAAAGAAAATCATAAGTGTTTATCAGACCAAAGGCCTCCACCACCACATCTGAGGCAAATTGCTTCCTCCCAGCTACCACAGTGCCACTTGTGCCTCAAGGCATTCAAACACAGGCCGAAGTTATTGATCAAGATAAGATATTTTCCTCAGTGCAGCCAAAGATTTAATTCTACAAATAAACTTAATGACAAAATATCAACAGACTTACTTTAACATAACACAGAGCCTCAAAAGTCAATAAGAGCTCCCACCGAGCTTAATCTTAAATGAAAAACATTAATATAGAAAGAAACATCTGTGAACTTCTTCATCGAGCCCCACAAAGACCAAGAAGTCATAGACTGTATTAATTATCTTTGGAGATATTTTATCAGATCTCACCTCCTCATTCTTCTATAAATACTACTGGAGAAGATGAGAAAAGGGTTGCTTGCTTAGTTGGTTGATCAATAGTTGTAATACTGAAACTCTCTGAAATAATACATAGTTTGTTGAAGTTGAAGAAGAAATTGAAGTCTTGGAAGCCTTGAGGATGTTTTTTCATGCTTATTCTTGAGAAGGCTCTATCATTGGATCCATGAGCTTGGCTGTTGGTGAAGTATTCTGAACTGTTCATGTTTTCTCCTATTTTCATTTTGTTCCATAATTTTTTACTATAGTAGGTTGAAAGTATTAGGCTAAGAAATGACTCCTAGAAGCACCTTAGACCTGTTCATCCTTCACTGTTTCATGTTTTCTTCTGCTCAAGTATTTTAGAGTCTTTAATCTCTCTCTTTAGTCTTCAAGATTGTTTATTTCCTTAATAGCTCGAGTAGTTGGTTTCAGCATGATTTATGGTTTTCCTTGCTTGTCTGTTGCCACTTAAAGGTTGTTATTGAAGTCTCCCTTTGAAGTTTCCTTGTTTATAGTGAGCCAAGGAGGTATGTTCTGATTTTGCCCCTTGTCCTCGCTTTAATAGTTGGCTTAAAGGTCTTTATAGTTGTGATCATAGATGTATTTAGGTGTTCCCTCTTCTATGACCGTAATTATCAGTGAAACTTTTATGTTTACTAAGTCATTTGAAATAAAATCTTTGAGAAAATAGGGTGTTCCCCGAATCTTAGATTTCATTTTAAAATTTGTTTTGAAGTGATTATTTGCTTAAAAGTGTGATTTTTAGAGTTCATGGTTAGCCCTGTCTATCAAATAGCTCTTTATTATTCAAATTGTGTTTTCAAATTCCCTTTGTTGAGAATTAAATTTCTCTTTCCAAATCATTGATGTCCATCTCATTCCAAAACCAAAGGATCTTGTGGCCTAGTTAGATTTTCCCTCTGATATCCCATATCCATTGATAAGTCTGACATGACCTCTTTTTGACTCCATTTCCCAATGAAGCTAATACTTCCACTTTCTACCCACCTTTCCTAGACCTTTGATATTCAGCTGTATAAATTCAACCAAACAAAAAAACAAACACTTGCACTTAATAACTAGTCTAAAAACCAATATCCAAAGTACATAAGATAAACCTTTGTTAAAACAAATAATTTGAGAGATCCCTCTCTGAGAACAGGAGGACTAGATCCTAGAACTCTAAATATTGGTTCTGATGTTGCCTTGTCTTTTGATTTTCCAAATTATAAAAACATGGGACACCAACATAACCCATGTATGTGCTATTGAAGCTTATCAAGAGTCTCATCCATATCCAAATCCTGAAGGACTGCTCTCCTGACAACCCTCTTTGCTAGCTCATTCGCTTCCTGCTCTAGCTGTCCCACTGGTCGAACTTGATCTACATCTGCATTACATCAAAACTTTAGTTTAGTCTTGGAAAAAATAAAAATAAAAAAAACATGTATAAAACTTATAAAAATCAAAAAATATGGTCAAAACATTCTTACCAATTGCACCCCATTGAGCTCCTTCTGGTAAAAGTAAATCTGGATCTCCTCGGAAGTCGATGCCTGCATATGCATAATCATCGATTGTTGTGAAACCAGCTCCAAAAATAGAAGAAAAGAGATATGAGCACCTTAGAAATAAGCCACTTCGGGGGGAAACCTCCAATACATTACATGAATGAAAAATTGTTGGATGATACAAATTACAAAACATCCTTTCTGTATATAGGAGTCCATGGGGCCACAATGTAATCCTAGCCGACCTAACAATTATAATTTAAGGACACAATAATAACAATATGGGGGTTACAGGGGTACAATAATAACAATAAGGGGGTTACACTAACAACAATAAGGGACTATACTAGTAATATAGGGACCTAACATGCCCCTCTCCTTCAAAAAAGTGTCGCCCTCAACGCTTGAGTAGTTGTGGGTGCTTCTATATAAAATTCTCATCCTCCCATGTAGAATATTTAGTGGGTAAGTTATTTCACTTGATGAGATACTCTGAAATTATTCGATTTCGTAGCTGCCGAGTTCTTGTTTCCATGACCGCTTCAGGTTCCAGTATGATTTTTCCTTCCTCATCAAGTTCAGGCAATATTGTTTGAACTAGAAGATTTTCACCTATAACCTTCTTTAAGCATGAAACATGGAAAATTGGATGCACTCGTGAAGAATTAGGAAGCTCCAACTTGTATGCCATAGTACCAATCTTTTGCAACACCTTGTAAGGACCATAGTACTTTGGCGATAATTTATTATCCTTCTTAGATTGCTTGAGCGATATTTGTTTGTATGGTTGTAACCGTAAAAACACCCAGTCTCCTACATCAAAACTTCTCTCGCTGTGATGTTGATCTTCCTCTTATTTCATTCGATTTTGTTGAAAATGCAACAAGATGATGGACCTTAGTGAAATGAAGTCGCCTTCACTAAGTGGGCCCACAGGCTATTTTTGGCCCAAAGTCTATTTTTAGACTATGTCTATTTTTAGACATATGGAGCATGGTCTAGGAGTTGCAGTATGCTATTATTGGATGATTGGTCGAGTTGGTAAAAATATATGGGCCTCTATTTTTAGACATACAGGTCGAAGTCTATTTTTAGACTGCCTGTCTAAAAATAGGTCAGTCAAATATTATTAACCCTTAATAATATTTGGACTCTAAACTTCAGTTTATTCTCTTACAGCACTTCAGTTGGAGCTACGGATGTGGCCCATGCATATGACAGAAGGAATTATGCTATTCCTTGGGGTTTGGTGAGCTCATGCATGGTTGACTTCAGTTAGGACTTCAGTGGCAGAAGTTTGGTGGAGTTGATGAGACAGTTGGTGGAGTTGTGTTAGGTTTAACTTAGTTGAACTAGTTGTGATTAGTTTAACTAGCTAATCAACTAGTAATTAGTGGAGTGAATTAAATATTATTTAATTCACTAATTATTAACTCATTATTTAACTCAAGAACACATCAGTTCACTACAGTGCATGGACAGTTCAGTGGAGACTAGTGGAAGAGGTAGATGAAAGGGTGAATTTGCTATTAGTTGCGACAACAGTTGTGCATGAGATTTGCACAAGCATTGGGGGAGATTTCCAATGATGATTGCGCAGTTGGAGCCAGTGAGATTCGAACTTGGATCTCTCATTAGACTAGCCTTGATTGCGCAATAGAGGCAGGCAATTAGTGGATGAGTTTTGAACCTGTGACTTGTTCAAAACCAAGCTAGTTTGTGTGTAACTTTTGGAGACAGTACTGAGTACTTGTGAGGAGTATTGTATTGAGATTGTTACATGTTTCTCTTCTATTATAATATACAAATAGCTGGGGGTTTTCAGCTATAATCTTTCCCCATTACATATTGTGTTTATGTGCGCATGCGACTATTTCTATTTCCGCAAATTGATGATTGATTGTAGAAGAGGTTATGTGTTATACATGAATTCGAATTAATGTATGATCAGGATAATCTCAGTGGATAAATATTCATTATTCAGAAAATTTCTACATGGTATCGGAGCGAATTAATCATCGGGATCTATTGCAGTGATTACAATATTATTTCGGTAGACAGAGTCTGTAACAGGCCAGGTAGCCTTTGGATCCATCCTTTCTCTGAAAGGTGATATATCCAGTAAATGCCCTTACAGTCGATCTCTGTGCTAGAAATAATTTTTTCTCACAGATCCAGAAGCAGTTGAGTTTTTGAGTTTGGAATTCGAATTTTGTAGCTGTTTGTTTTCTTGGTGCCGGAGTTTAAAATGTCTTTCAAGGGTTTGCGACTCGAATATGCTCTTGAAGGCAGTTCGAATTATGTTGCATGGAAAGATCGCATGGAGGCAGTTTTAGAAGATAATGGACTGAAGGAGTTCGTAGATACGGATGCCCAAAGCCCACTGATCCTGCTGAAGTTAAGGCTTGGCAAAATAAGATGGTGAAATGTCGAAGGATTCTGTTGGAGGGCGTGAAGGATCACATTATATCCATCCTGCATGGAAAAGCTTCTCCATATTTGATGTGGAAAGCGTTGACAGATCTATTCCAGAGTAAGAGCGACCAAAGGAAGCTAGCACTCAAGGATAAGCTCAGAAACATTAAGATGGAGAAAGGCGACAGTATCGCCAAATACCTCACGAAGTTCACTCAATGCAGAGATGAGCTGGGAAGTGTGGGGGTGACTGTCGAAGAAGAGGATATGGTAGACCTGGCTCTCCTTGGTCTTCTGAAGGCTTGGCATTCCTATCAGGACTCTGTCAATGGTCGGGAGAATTTTCCAAGATGGGAGCGTCTTTGGGCGGATCTCATGCAGGAGGAGATAAGGAGGACTACCAGGGACGGATCTTCATCAAAGGTATCTGATGAAGAAAATTGCGTTTTGGCTACCAAAGCAAAGAAGGGGAGGAGTAAGAAGGCTTCTATGTCTGGTGCGAAAGGCAAGAAGCAAGACATGTCCAAGGTGAAGTGTTTTCACTGTCACCAGCACAGACACTATGCCACAAATTGTCCGCAGAAGAAGAAAAATAAGAAGGTTGTTGGATCTGCAACGGGAGAGGCATTGGCTTCTTAATTCGAACTGGATTTTTCACTGATCGCATGCTTGGTTTCAAGTGTGATGGGATCAGTATGGTTCTTGGACAGTGGTGCGTCATTTCACATGACCGGAGATCGAGATCTGTTTTCAGATCTGGAGGAAAAAGGTCTTAGAGTGCACATCGAGATGGGCGATGATGGTAGATACAGTGCGACTGGTATCGGTACCATTTCCTTTGAGAGGGAGTCTGGTAAACCTTTCATATTGAAGGAAGTTTTGCATGTTCCAGGATTGATGAAGAACTTGATCTCTGTAGCGATGTTGGAAGACAAGGGGTATGATGTGGTCTTCAGCGAAGGAAAAGCTTTCCTGCGCAGTAAGACTACTGGTGAGACCCGAAAGATAGGGGTTCGAGTCAAGAACCTTTATCAGTTGCAAGTAGATGGCTGCACAGCAATGGCATGCAAGGCGGGAGAAGTGGTGAGCCGGGATGATGAGGGCGAACTGTGGCACAGGAGATTGGGCCACCTTCACCATGGAGCTTTGAAGATACTGCAGCAGATTTCTACTGGACTTCCTAAGGGCACTCTTGCGTAGTCAGATCAGTGCAAGGGGTGTACTTTAGGGAAGTATGTGAAAGCCACCTTTCACGAGAAGGATAGTCGCGCCACAACGATCCTTGAGAGAGTTCACACAGACGTGTGTGGTCCTTTCTCAGTTGCTTCGACAGCAAATCACAAGTATTATGTGATCTTTGTTGATGATTTCTCTCGAAAGTGCTGGATCTTCTTCATGCAGAAGAAGAGCGATACATTCGCGAAGTTCTGTGAGTTTAAAGCACTGGTCGAGAAGGAGTCGGGGAAGAAGGTGATTGCTCTAAGGAGTGATGATGGTGGTGAATTCATCTCGGCTGAATTCAAGGAGTTCTCCAGCACAGAAGGGATTCGGAGAGAGCTCATCGCACCCCATAACCCACAGCAGAACGGGGTGGCTGAGCGGAAGAACCGAACGATCGTGGGTGCTGCACGGGCGATGTTGCATGATCAGGGCCTACCCCTTCACTTGTGGGCTGAGGCATGCAATACAGCAGTGTATGTGCAGAACCGTTGTCCTCACAAGGTTCTTGGCATGAGTACACCAGAGGAGGCTTATTCTGGCAAGAGGCCTGATATTTCCCATTTGCGGATTTTTGGTTCTCCTGTCTACATGCATGTGAGGAAGGATGCGAGAAGGAAGCTGGATCCAACTGCTGAGGTTGGAATATTTGTGGGGTACACTGATACACCTCACAACTATCGAGTGTATTTTTCAGACAGTCGAAAGACTGTTGTGCGACGGGATATAAAATTTCAGGAGGAGAAAGCCATGCAGTGTTCGCTTGAGAGGGAGCTACACTTGCATGCAGATGAGGAGCTGTTATTTCCTAAGGAGG
Organism: Pinus albicaulis; assembly: GCA_034641835.2. Lineage (NCBI taxonomy): Eukaryota > Viridiplantae > Streptophyta > Pinopsida > Pinales > Pinaceae > Pinus > Pinus albicaulis. Next base: position 616,081,726 of record CM076579.1, read on the forward strand.
AGCTTCCGGATGTGGATCAGCCACAAGAGGAAGTTCAGGAGGTGGAAGAAACCACCCATGCAGCGCCAACCATCAGAGGGCGCAAGCGCACTACAGAAGCTGAGCGACTGGCTCGAGATGCAAAGAAGGTTGTAGGACCACCTACAACACAGTGCAGACAGAGGCAGTCACCGGATCGGTACACTGGATACATGGCTCTTATGAGTCAATGTGTCATGACGGAGCCATCCTCTTTTGAGGAAGCTGTGGAGGAACCCGCATGGGTAGATTCCATGATCGAAGAATATGATTCGATCGTCAGAAACAGTGCATGGGAGATTGTCCCAAGACCGGAGGAGAAATCAGTGGTGGGTTCGCGATGGATCTACAAAGTGAAGCAGGCGACTGACGGGAGTGTGGAGAAGTACAAGGCGAGATTTTTCGCCCGTGGCTTCTCACAGATCGAGGGGATCGATTATGAGGAGACCTTTGCACCTGTCGCAAGGTACTCTTCCATACGGACGATCCTAGCTCTCTCGGCGCAGATGGGATGGCACATCCATCGGATGGATGTGAAGACTGCGTTCCTCAACGGAGTCATTGAGGAGGAGGTGTACATAGAGCAGCCTGAAGGTTTCGAGATCTTCAGCAGTGAGTCGCATGTTTTCCGACTCAAGAGAGCACTGTACGGGTTGAAGCAAGCACCTCGTGCTTGGTACACACGGATAGACAGTTATTTCACCGGACTTGGATTCTCCAAGAGTGAGGCAGATCCTAACTTGTACCAGATTGTGGTGGAGGGGAAGTTGCTGATCATTGTACTGTATGTAGATGATCTGATTTTGACGGGTGATGAGCTGTTGATACTTTCATGCAAGGAGGACCTTGCTAGAGAGTTTGAGATGAAGGACTTGGGCCTCCTTCATTATTTCCTGGGATTGGAGATTTGGCAACGCAGTGGAGGACTGTTTGTTTCTCAGGGTATGTATGCCCAAGAGATTCTAGAGAGGTTCAACATGCATGGATGCAAGCATGTTGATACTCCTCTTCCTGGTGGTTGGAGGAAGGAGGATGCTACTTCAGCGGAGGTAGTGGATGCCACTGTCTATCGACAGTTGGTGGGGTCGCTTATGTATCTGGTCAATACACGACCCGATATATGCTATGCTGTTAACCAGCTTTCGCAACCTATGGTTAAGCCTACCAAGCTCTTCTGGAAGGCAGGAAAGCATGTATTTTGTTATCTTAGTGGCACATCCGGATATGGTCTATGGTACAGACAAGAGGATGGAGCGAAGCTTTCCGGCTTCACTGATGCAGATTGGGCAGGGAGCCCAACGAACCGAAAGAGCACATCTGGAGGATTTTTCATCATTGGGTCGACAGCAGTTTCCTGGTACAGCAGGAAGCATAGATCCGTGGAACTCAGTTCAGCAGAGGCCGAGTACATGGCAGCAAGCTTGGATGCATGCGAGGCTATTTGGATGAGGAAGATCCTTGTCGGATTGTTCGGGTTGCTTTTGGTGCCTACTGTTATTTATTGTGATAACCAAAGTTGCATTAAACTCTCGGCTAATCTAGTATTTCATGATAGATCCAAACACATCAACATCAGGTACCATCATATCAGAGATTGTGTTCAGCGGAGAATCATGTTACTTTCATATGTTCCCACGGAGGATCAGGATGCTGACATCTTGACGAAGGCGCCCACCAGGAGCAAGTTCGAATTCCACAGAGGCAGGATAGGGGTTGCAGATAATCCATATCTTTTTGAGAGGGAGTGTTGAAAATGAAACAATATGATGGAGCTTAGTGAAATGAAGTCGCCTTCACTAAGTGGGCCCGCAGGCTATTTTTGGCACAAAGTCTATTTTTAGACTATGTCTATTTTTAGACATATGGAGCATGGTCTAGGAGTTGCAGTATGCTATTATTGGATGATTGGTCAAGTTGGTAAAAATATATGGACCTCTATTTTTGGACCTATAGGTCGAAGTCTATTTTTGGACTGCCTATCCTAAAAATAGGGAAGTCAAATATTATTTACCCTTAATAATATTTGGACTCTAAACTTCAGTTTACTCTCTTGGAGCACTTCAGTTCGAGCTACAGAAGTGGCTCATGCATCTGACAGAGGAATTACGCTATTCCTAGGGGTTTGGTGAGCTCATGCATTGTTGACTTCAGTTAGGACTTCAGTGGCAGAAGTTTGGTGGAGTTGATGAGACAGTTGGTGGAGTTGTGTTCGGTTTAACTTAGTTGAACTAGTTGTGATTAGTTTAGCTAGCTAATCAACTAGTAATGAGTGGAGTGAATTAAATATTATTTAATTCACTAATTATTAACTCATTATTCAACTCAAGAACACATCAGTTCACTACGGTGCATGGACAGTTCAGTGGAGACCAGTGGAAGAGGTAGATGAAAGGGTGAGTTTGCTATTAGTTGCGACAACAGTTGTGCATGAGATTTGCACAAGCATTGGAGGAGATTGCCAATGATGATTGCGCAGTTGAAGCCAAGGAGATTCGAACTTGGATCTCTCATTGAACCAACTTGGATTGCGCAATAGAGGTAGGCAATTAGTGGATGAGTTTTGAACCTGTGACTTGTTCAAAACTGAGCTAGTTTGTGTGTAAATTTTGGAGACAATACTGAGTACTTGTGAGGAGTATTGTACTGAGATTGTTACATGTTTCTCTTCTATTATAATATACAAATAGCTGGGGGTTTTCAGCTATAAGCTTTCCCCATTACATATTGTGTTTATGTGCGCATGCGACTGTTTCTATTTCCGCAAATCGATGATTGATTGTAGAAGAGATTATGTGTTGCATATGAATTCGAATTAGTATGTGATCAGGATCATCTCGGTGGATAAATCTTCATTATTCAGCAAATTTCTACAGATTTTGTGCCAAATTCAAGTTATCCTTTAAGAGTTGGAGAAATTCTTGTTGATGCTCGATGTTATCTTCCACTGCTTAAACCTTCGAATTTTCTCTTAAAGATGATGTGATGGATGGTTGATGATATCCATCAAGTGCCATAAATGGGGTCATTTTTGTGGCTGTATGGAAGGAAGTGTTATACCACCATTCAGCAAGAGGTAACCACTTGACCCATTGTGTTTGTTTATCAGATACAAAACAACGAAGATATCATTCCAAACATTTATTTACTATCTCAATTTAACCACCGGATTGAGGATGATAAGATAAGCTATGAGCTAATTGAGTACCCAAACAAGAAAATAACTCCGTCCAAAAATTTCCAGTAAAAATGGGATCTCTGTTGCTCACAATAACCTTTGAGTTTCCATATAGCTTTTGAATTGTTTCCATAAATGTAGTAGCAATTGTACTAGCTTTAAATGGATGAGATAATGCACAAAAAGTGTGCATACTTGGTAAGTATATCAACTACCACCACGGTGACACTCTTTCCTTTAGACTTAGGTAAACCTGTGATAAAATCCATTGAAATCTCCTCCCAACGTTGGCTTGGAATGGATAAATGTTGTAGAAGACCTGGGGTCTTAATTGTCTCAACTTTATTCTTCTGGAAAACCAACCATTCCGCCACAAAATTTTGAATATTAGAGTTAAGGCCATCCTAAAAAAATTATTTCTTCACCCTGTGGTAATTTTTTAAAAATCTTGAGTGTCCTCCTAAAGGAGAAGTGTGCAATTCCAAAAGAATATTTTGTTTTAGTTGGGAATTCTTACAAATATATAAGTGATCTTTGTACCATAAGGAATCATTTTTCCAACTAAATGTATCGGATGTACTAGGATCTTGTTGCAAATTTTGAATGAGTGTCCACACTTCTTCATCCTTCTTCCATTCATCCTTGCTTCGGTTATCAATCTAGTTGGATAATAGAAATGTACCGAGCAATGCTTCCACCTCTTCATTCTTTCTTGAAATTCATCTACAACAACATTTAGCTTCCCTTTTTTGTAGATTATTTCAAATTCATAATGACATCTTTGTGACCCATTTTTGTTTGCTCTTAGAAGATAATATTTGTTCCAAAAGTGTTTAAGACTATCATGATCATTTTTTACCTTGAAGTGTCTTCCCATTAGGTAAGGTCTCCATTTCTTTAGTGCATGTAGAATTGCTAACATTTCCTTCTCATAAATAGTTTTCTGTAAGTACTTTCCTTTGATTAGATGAATTTCAAAAGCAATGGGTCTTCTTTCTTCCATTAAGATGACACCAATTCCATTTCTTGAGGCATCAAATTCCATAATAAAGCTTTTCCTGAATTCTGGCATACCTAAGACCGGTGCTAGGCACATTGCCTCTTTAAGATGTTCAAAGGCCTTAATTGCTTAAAGAGTCCATGAAAATGCATCTTTATTCAATAATGTTGTTAGAGGTGCTGCTATTCTCCCATAATTTTTAAAAAACTTGCGATAATACCTTGTTAACCCGAGAAATCCTCACAACTACTTAATGGTTGTGGGGACTTTCCATTCCTTAATGGATTTAATTTTGTTAGGGTCTACCTTAACACCCTCGTGAGATAAGATATGACCTAGATATTCCACCTCTTGTACTCCAAATAAACATTTGGATGTTTTTGCATACAATTGTTTCTCCTGCCAACAGTCCCAGACACCACAATCAACATGTTGAATATGATCCTTCCAAGACCTGTTGTAGATTAGTATATCATAAAAAAATAGTAACACAAATTTTCTAAGGAAGGGTTTAAAAATGGAATTCATCAACCCTTGAAATGTAGAAGGCGCATTGGTAAGGCCAAAATGCAATACCAAAGATTCATAATGACCCTCATGACTTGAATGTTGTTTTCGAATATCTTCGATCTTCATTCTAATTTTATGATATCCTGAATGAAAGATCCAACTTAGTAAAATAAATTGCTCCATGTAATTCATCGAATAATTCATTAATAACAGGAATGGGAAATTTATCTTTAATAGTGATATTATAAATCTCCTTATAATTCAGACACATGTGCCATGATCCATCCTTCTCATTCACAAATACTAATGGAGGAGAGAAAGAACTTTGACTAGGTTTAATTATACCAACCTCTAACATTTCTGCAATCATAAGTTAAATTTCACTCTTTTGGATATAAGGATATCTATAAGGCACGATGTTTGGAGGAACACTTCTTGGAATCAAATGAATAGAATGATCATGATCACGAATAGATGGGAGTCCTTTGGGAGTTTCAAACACATTATAATGATTGTCCAAGACTTTTTCGAGATCTAGAGAGGTAGATGATTTTGATGTTGGAACTTATAGTGAGCATAATTATGAAATTACACCAAGTTGTTCTTTATTCAGAATATTTTTCATGACATTAGATCTTATTATCTTTCTCGACTTCCCTGAGATACCCCGTAATTCGACTTCCTTTCCATCTGAAAAAAAAATTTCAAGAAAAGTTCTTGAAAATTAAAACCTTTCATCCCCAAGGATTGTAACCGTTGTACTCCTGGTACAACATCAGCAACTCCAGCAACAGCACCTCCCATAGAAATCGAAAATGGAAACCTTTGGACTATTCAATACATATTCCCGCATTGTTAGCTTGATATTGTGGCATTCTCTAGAGCAAGGCATTCTCTAGAGCAGTTTATAGTCCCTCCATTTGCAACCATCCCTTTACAGTGGTCTTTGGGTATGAGTATAATTCAATTCCTTGGCTACCTTACAATGAACAAAATTATGGGTACTACCTGAATCAATCAACACTATTACCTTTTTCTTCTTGATATGTCCTTCTATCTTAAGAGTTTGAGGAGTGGTAATTCCTACCAATGCATTACATGATATGGCCGGACTCATTTCTTCCTCTTCTAGGGTTGGTTCTCGGTGTATACCCTCTTCTTTTGAAAATTCTTATTCACTTTCTTCTTCCTCTTCACAATTTATGTAAAATAATTTCTTCTCAGCACACTTATGACCTTCAGTGTATTTTCTATCACAACTATAGCAAAGCCCTTTTGCTCTTTTTTTCTTCCAATTGTTGTGGTGTCAACCATTTAGGTTGTGGAAATCTAGGAGTAGCAACACTTCCCTCTTTATAGAAGTGAGCGGTAGGCTTCCTTGTCGCCATAATTTTACATTCAATTTTTCTTGCCAACCTGAATGCCTTCTCCAATGAATCAGGTTCCAAAACATGAACTTCATGTTGGATGTTATCCTCTAAAGTGCCTATCAAGAGATCAATCCCGTGTTCCTCTGGAATATCAGTTACCCTTATATTCAATTTTTGGAAGTCCTCAATTGCTGCCCCACTAGTCCCTTTTGTTTGAGATTTATCAATTGGCTAAAGAAGGTGTTGCTCTTTGTATCCTCATAATGTGCTATCATTTCCTCCGTAAAAATTGACCAAGTGACGATTTTTTTACGGGAGAAAATCCATCGATACCATACAAATGTATTTTGCCCTAAATGTAAAGTTGCGATGTGTAACTTTTGTGTCTTTTGCACATTATTGAGATCAAAATATTGCTCCAATATCTGTAGTATCCATGTTACAGGATCCTTTCCATCAAATTTCCTCATATCCGTTTTTGGAATATGGTGGTTATTCCTTCCAACATTAGAGTTTATGAAATCACGATTAACTTTTATTTTGTTCTCATCATGAGTTTCCTCTACTATATTTTCACCATTAGGAAACATTTATTGTATCAACTTTGTCAAATATTCCATGTTTGCTTTTAGATCATTATTCATGTTTTCCATTTTTTCATTGATCTTAGCTTCCATGTCATCCATCTTAGATTCCATTTCATCCATCTTAGCTTCCATGCCATCCATGCCATTCTTCAAACCATCCATCTTAGATTCCATGCCTTTCTTCAAACCATCCATATTAGTTTCCACGCCTTTCTTCAAAACTTCCATCTCATTTTTGTTGCTCTTTGCGACAGCAAAATTTGTTGCACTTGCTCTTGTAGTTTTGATATGTCATGTTGCCATTCTTCGTCTTCATGAGTCATAGTAGAGCCTTCTAAAGGCTTAATGGGTGTTGAATTATTTTTAGGGTCCATTTTAGAATCCAATACTAATATATATTCTACAATATGCCCTTGGAATCAATTCAACTTGATTCTTAAAACAAGACTTATGCAATTCAGAAAAAAATAAAAATAAAAATAAAATAAAAAATAAAATACACACCTTTTACTTTCTTTTGAGGAGCTCGATATTGAAATTGAATTATCTCTATAATTGCATATCTGCAATATCTTAAATTCAGCCCTGTAGTATCCCTTTGAAGCTTCTTTCAAATGCCACAGGTCTGATCTAATTTGGATTCTTCAAGGCAAATTTATGTCCAATATCCCACAATGACCCAATTATGGACTAGTTTAGTAGAGCGAACTTGTACGACTTGCCACGTGTCACTGTTTCCTCCTTTGGCTCTGAAATTGATAGACATAAAACTAAAGTATGTGCACTTGCGGTCACTTTTTATAGCATTCCAATCCGATGCTCAGAGAGAGAGTTATGAATATTTTCCCGTGCTCGCCTCTTTGAGATGAAATTCAGAAGCCTGAAAAAGCCCTACCTTCGACATATCATATCTCCGCCAATATTGACAACCAAGATCTGAAATTTTGTGACAATGTTCCTCAGGATTTCGGCTTCACACTCTAAATATCTCATCTTTTGAACCTTCATAGAAACAAATTTATAGCGAAAATTCCATGATGACCTGTTTAGGTTAAATTCAGGAGCCTGCAAAATGACCTACCTTCCACAGATCATATCTCCGAAAATATTGCGAACCAAGCCCTAAAATTTTGTTATGATGTTCCTCAAGATTTTTTCTTCGCACTCTAAAAGTTTCAAATTTTGAACCTTCGTAGAAATAAAGTTATAGTGAAAATTCCACAATGACCTATTTGGAGCAGCGAAACCCTAGAATCCCAAAGCTTTGATACCAAATGTTGTGAAACCAACTCCAAAAATAGAAGAAAAGAGATATCAATGCCTTAGAAATAAGCCACTTCGAAGGGTCAACCTCCAATACATTACATGAATGAACAATTCTTGGATGATAAAAATTACAAAACATCCTTTCTATATATAGGAGCCCATGGGGCCACAATGTAATCCTAGTTGACCTAACAATAATAATTTAATGGCACAATAATATCAATATGGGGGTTACAGGGGTACAATAATAAAAATAAGGGGGTTACACATATAATAATAAGGGACTATACTAGTAATATAGGGACCTAACATCGATGGTGATAATATGTCGCCTGAACCAAGCAAAGAATGCAGTCAAGAACACAATGGTCGATTCACCAGCATGTCTAGTCATCAGTTCTACCCATCTTTGGATCCTTCACTAGTAAAAAATGGCTAATTAGTTACTAAAAAAATGACTAAAATTTGCATATAAACGACTATTTTCGGTTGGTGACCAACAGTAGCTAATTTACAGTATCTTATAACGCGACCAACTTTTAGTCGTTTTTAGATTAGTCATTAATTGGTTGTCTCAATTTTGCTGTCTAGTAGTATATTTGGACATTAATTTAGTCATTGATTAGGTTATTTTAGTCATTGATTTGGTCATTAATTTAGTCATTTATTTGGTCATTTAGTCATTAATTTGATTATTGATATAGTCATTAATTTTATTGTCTAGTAGTATATTTGGTTATTAATTTAGCCATTGATTTGGTCATTGATTTAGTCATCGATTTGGTCATTGATCTAGTCATTGATCTGGTCATTTATTGCCATAATTAATGACCAATTATACAACAAAATATATTACTAAATGATCACCAGATAAAACTAATTAATGACCAAAGAAATATGACCAAAGTGTTGGTCGTGTTATAAGATACTGTAAATTAGCTACTAATAGTCATATATATGCAAATTTTAGTCTTCATTTGAAACCAATTAATGAACAAAGAAATATGAGTAAATTTTGGTTGTGTTATAAGCTACTCTAAATTAGCTACTAATAGTCGTATATATGCACAATTTAGTCGTCATTTGTAATAAAAAAATTATCATTGCAGTAGTCATTTATTTTTTTGGTAGTTTCATATTCATTATATAAATGACTACTTTAGTAGTTTATATTCATTTCATTTTTACTTTCATTAACAATCGTTATAAGAAACTAATTTAGTAGTATATTCATTTTATTTGTGTTCATCATTAATAAACATAAGCTACTAATTTAGATAGATTTTATGTGTTCATTATTAATCAACATAAATTAATTGGTATGGTTTTGCAACTAAATTTAATAAAAATTTCATACACTGTACATGTTCATCTAATATGAAAATAGAAAGTTACATATGTTAATTACAATACTATGTACTGATGCGATAACATAAATCGCAAAAGGATAAAGGAAGTCGGAGCGATGGCGGTTCAGGGTATTAGGGTCTGCCGAGATGTCCTTTGCTCTCGCGCCGTTCTAGCTTGTCTCCAGATTAGATGCTCCCAGATTCTGAAGAAGGCGATGGCTTGCGGCTTACTGAACAGGTATGAATGGAAACGAGAGTACGCCGCAGTCTGGGCGGTTTCTCATCCTGCCATCGACCCTGCCGGTCTTGCAGAGGCAGCCTCCACAGCTTTTCGCCTTGTAAACAGGTTTCTTCCAGAAGTTTTCTCCGAGCTCGCCTTGGTAGCATTTCAGATATGGATCTGGCCCTTGAACCCGACATCTTGGCGTACAGGGCTTCCTGCGAAGGTAAGCCATTTCGTTTGGGCTGCTAATCACCAGATCTGTGTGTCGACTCACAGGCCGACTCTTGGCCTAAAGGATGCGGCCGTTTGGAGGACGGCATGCATGGAAAAAGCCCCAATCGGGCCTGAAGTTGCCGGATTTGCAGTGGATCACTGCTCAAGCAGAAGAAATAAAGAAAACCCCATCACTATTTTCTTGGGCGCACGTAAACAGCGGATCTGCCCATTGCATCAGCCGGGTCGACATGCAAAGGTTTCAACGCTTGGCTTACACTCTAATGGCATCCATGGTCCTCGATCTACCCTAACCACGAGCCGGGCGAATCAGAATATGGATCCGTCCTCCTCTTCCCTTCAGGTAACCTCAAATTCCTTCCAGATTTTTGTCAAATCTCCAATGGGAAAATCCTTTTTAATCTGGATCCGAGAAGAAAACTCTGTTCTGTACCTGAAACAACAGATCTGGGTTTTGATGGGATATCCGGTCCCGATCCAACACCTAGTGAGCGGTAGACACTCCCTACAAGATAATAGATCAATGACGGAATATGGAATTAAAGCTCACTCGACCATCTCACTGAACTTTCGGCTGAGAGGGGGCGCTGTACAGCAAGGGAGATCAAGCTCTGCAGGAGGAGAAAAGGGGAAAAAAGCCATTCCTCAGCAGCAACCACCTGGTGGCCTCTCCTATAAAAACATTCTACAGGGTACCAAGTCTGCAGGGCCATCGCCAGTTCAAGAAGCAGTTGTTCCAAGGCCTTACATTGTGGAACAGTTAGGACAAACACCTACTTACAAAATCGATTCTTCAGGAACAGAGGACTATGTTAAGACATATGAAACCCAGGCACTCATCTGTCGTTTTAATTGTTTTTGGCCCAAGCCCATGGATCTGTTCCATTGGATTTTCACTCGATGGACCATGGAATGTGACATTCACCTCTGCTCCAAAGGTTTCTTCATTGTTAAGTTTAAATCTACGGAGATCAGAGTTCTTGTCCTCACTTCAGGACCTTGGTTTTGGGGCTCCACAGGCCTCTTCCTGACCCCTTGGTTTCCTGATTTCGACCCAAATACCATGACAGTGGCCAGAATGCCGGTATGGGTGCGTTTACACAATCTCCCTCTCCATTTTTGGAGTGACCAGGTCCTGGAGGGAATTGGCAACAGTATAGGGAAATACATCAAAACTGATACAGAAAGACTTGAGGACAGAATCTATACTTTTGCTCGAATCTGCGTCGAAGTGGACCTGAGCAAAGGACTGCCGGAGAACATTATGTTGTCTTACAAGCAACAGAATTGGTTGCAGGGACTTGATTATGAAAATACGGCTTTCAGATGCAGAATTTGTCGGCAGCCAGGACACCTTCAAAGTTCATGCCCAGACGCAAAGAAAGGAAACAATAAAAATAAACAGAAAGAGAAACAGAGAAAAGGCTGGCACTTCCCTCCATCGGTCTCAGAGGATGAGGAATCTGAAGCAGAGGAGGATCCCATTCCCACTGGAAATAATGAGACTACCCAAGGACAAGAAGATCAAAGGAAAGAAGCATCAGATCAGAAGGTCCCCCAGCATCATCAGAACCATACAGAAAGGACAAACGAGGATACAAGTGCTGAAGGAGTCAAACGTCACCACTCCTCGGACACTTCAGATTCAGACAAGGACACAGGACCTCAAATCTCGGAAAATCAGTTAGTCCTTGTAACTACTGCGCCATCTGAGAGCGGGTGGCGCAAGGTCGAGAAGAAGAAGGGGAGGAAAACCTGAGCTGTGGGACAGCTTTCCATGCTCTAGTTGTTGAGGTTCTTTTTTGAGCCAACCGTTTTTCTCTATTTCTCTCTCTCGACTCTTCTTTGGTAGCTTTGCTACGTTGCTTTGTGTGCTAAAGAACATGTGCCCTTTGGGCAGATGACTGAAATGCTCTGCATATGCTCTATGTAACTTTTCATTTTTCTAATAAAAAGTTACTGATTTTTTTCTGTGGAAAAAAAAAAATTACAATACTATGTAATATCCAATGCAACTATAAATAATTCCAACCACATAAATTATTCTATATAAAATTTTAAGTATTACAATATCAGTTTCCAACTTAATATTAGTTGGAGTACAATTTACACATGAAATAATGTTTCATTACTTCAAACATTATCATTGTTTTGCCAAGGCATTGCAAGTGAATTCACCAACTCTGACTGTTTTGCCAAGGTATTGCAACTTAATTCACCAACTCTGACTATTTTAATCATCAATCTCTATGTGTGTTTCTTATGCAAGATATTGGATCTACAAGTACCACTAGACCAATTCACTTCTCTCTCTTTAATTTTCATTTTGTCGCTCTAGTGTTATTTGTTCTCCTTTTTCTTCAATCCTTGTTTCTTACCATCAATACTAAGTTCCTTTTCTGACAAAAAAAAGAGAGAGGATACAATGCAATGTATAAGACATGAAAGTCGATGAACACTAGAATATAAACTAAATTATACTATAAAATATTTATACGATATATACCTCAACGTTAGCAATATTGTTAATGCCATTTTTCCCCATAAAATAAAGAAACTTGAACAAGTTTTCTTCAGTTGGGAAATAGTGGCAGCTATGTGGCCTGATGACCTATATAAACAAAGCAAATAAAATGTCACAAATAAACACAACAGAGCTAGAAATTTCTGCTAAGAATGTCTCATGCTCCACTTTTGTAGTTATATCGTTTCCTCTAGTTATCTCTAAGAAGCAGCAACACTTCAACAATAAAACTGGTCAGTAGAAATCTAATGAGTGGAGAAAAGTATTGCTGACACAAGATTACAAAAAGAAACTAAAAAAGAATAAGACAAGACTTTGTAAATTGTGATACTAACCGGGAATATAGCTTCAATATTCAATTATCAACGTATTATTCCAGGGGGGAAAGGAATCCAATTGTCATAAGCCAACAAATTATGTATGCCGCTTGTTTTCCCTATAATTAATTGAGTGAGATTAGCACATGCAATTTCCATTTAGAATCTATGAAATAATTCTATAAATATTCAAAGAAAACTTAATGTTACTCATACATTTTTATCTGATGCAAAAAAAACTGAATATGATAACCTATTTTTAAGCTGGAGAGTTTTGTAATTCATCGTGTCCAAAATCATTTCTTATTGTCAAGATTATTTTTTTTAATGATTAAGAAACGGGCCTATATTTGATCAGAAAACATATGTTTCAGAATATATTCCATTTTTCTAATTCAAATCTAAATTTCCTTCCAGTTTATGACGTTCAAACAAATTGGAATCATAAATTCCTTTAACAAGTCATTGTTGTAATATACTACTAAACGAACAGCTACGTAATGAATTTATTAGTGGTGGAATATTAATAAATCACAAATACAGGAAAGAAATAACACCATTATGTCCTAGGCATGCCAAGTCTTTATCCGCTTAGTTGGAAATATTTCTTCATGAACATAACATATTTGACAAAGAGAACTTTTCTAAACTTAACCAACGCCGGTGTATCCAACAACATTGACATTTCTATTGGCATCCCCTTAAAATGTCTGGAAGTATCAAACAAGTGTAGTGCACTTCCTTGTAAGGTCAAAGTTTGGCAGTGGAATATGTTGTCCCTTATTCTAATCAAGTTTTTAACTTGCCTTTTATAACTTAGATAGAATGGGAATCCAATGTAAAAAAATGAAAAAAAAAAACTTTGATTCATTCACACTTACCTAGTTCCTAAACAAGCATTGAAGCACTATACAAATCCAAGCATGTTTCACATTCCACCAAGAAACATAATTTCCAGATTTTGATTGCAACCCTTGAGGCTTTCTCAAATCTGTAAACAAATAACATCATAAATATTTTTCCTTAGTTCTAAAACCTTATACTATGTGGAGCTTGAGAAAATATTTTCATAAACATATCACATTATAGCATGTTGTGGAGTAAATTTACAAGAAACCAATCATTCAAAATTTTATATTCTGTCAAGATTGAGGCATGTGTTAAACACGTGTTAAATGCCCATTATCTGCACCTTTGCACAATGGTGTCATAAATAATTTGAAGGTTCTTGTCTTGCTTGTATGATCTAATTATTTCTTTTTGCAAGATGTTTTTTTACTCCCATTATTAAAATTTGATGTTATGAACAATATAAAGATACAATGGATGCTTTGAATAATAAAAGAGGCAATTATTTTTCCATCAATAGTGTTTAGTATTTGCATATGGTGAAAATTCAGTAATTATACTGGTGATTTTTGAAATGACCTATCCTGAAGGCTTACACCATACCTACTTTCCCATGCTAAACCATAGTTTTACGTCATCAGCAAGCCCTCTTTATAGATTCCATTAGCCTTTGCCTTAAATTCTTTGTAAATATGATGGAATGATATCTTCAAGAATTGTGCCTTGACTATCTTCAACTACTCCAAAATGGGTTGTCAAAACAATTCTCCATCCTAAATATACCATTGAACCAATTGATAACCAAGGAATCCCCAAAGACCTGGAATTAAATCACCTCTCCTCTACTACTATTGTTAACAAAAAATTTAGTGCCTTTATTTCATCATAGTTGTTAGAGCCTATACCAATAAATGCTTCAAATTTTGAAGATATGAGTATAATAGAATCACTAAGGTATAGCATACCTCCTGCAACATATTCTTCTTATTGACCTTGATTGGCACTGTTGAAAATTTAAATAACACCATTCCCACTCTTAACAATAGAAGGATGGATCAATGTCCTTTATTTACCAGTGTTAGGGGATTTTTTATTTTGAAAGCTCAGTCGTGATTGCGAGACACACTAAAACGATGGCTAAAACTTACCTTGAAATATCTCAAAGTTTTTGGCAAGCCATATAAATCAAAACACCATAAGACGTGGTGCCTTACAACCCTTTAAGTCTTTATTCAAAACACAATTTTGAAAAAATTGAATGTGATATCCCTCATAGGTATATATGCATCTGGTCACTTAGCTTTTTGAAGACTTTTGAACTTCTAGAGCTTCTTCAACTATGAGGGTGATCCTCATGAATTATCTACAAATATATATGTATATACTAGCCTCAGGGTATATACCCCTATAGAAAGATTCTTTACCTAGACAAAAGAATCCTCCTTTCTAAGCCTGATGTAATTCTTCTCAAAATTCTTATGTGTTGTGCTACTTAAATATTTGCCAGCTTTTTTCTAGCCAGCAAAACCATGAATTTATTTGCAGGTTTCATGTGTTCTCTCAAAGTAGTACAAAAAACCCTTGTGAGATAAGAAGGGTAAATCAAACAATTGCAGCATAGCCTCTATACCCTTTTTCTCAACAAACACCCATGTATCTATATTATGCAGAATATTCTCTAAGAGATGTGTAGAATTTCCTATACAATTTGGGAGAATGGATTTCATGTTTGAAGACAAATTTTCAATAGAAGTATCAACCCCTAACTTAGATTTATCCCTCGATGATTCATCTCCATCCACTGAATTGATTGTTTTCTATTCTAAATCAGTATCCATGGGAACAGGCACAAAAGAGCTAGAAAATTATTGTAATAGGGAAGATACTTTGAGGCGAAATCCAAGTTTTGAAATAGTATTTAATATTTCAATAAATGCATCCACACCATGCCCCCTCAAAGAAGCAGCAAGTCATATCACCTCATCCAATTCAAATGATAAGGACCTTAGACTTTCACCTGCCAAAGCCTATAAGTAGGCTTTCGATGTAAAAAAGTTCACAAAATATCACAGAGAACCACAATGATTAATAGCTTGAAGTGTGAGGTTATTAAGTCACAAATCATCTAAGAATTGTGGTATACAAGCTACTACATCTGCAGAAGGGAGGACACCAACGATGATGACATCCAAAAAATCATTAGGCAGACCAGCAGCAGTATTAAATGTGGTTGTTGTTAGTTTCATATTTGGGAGATATGAAATGTAATCCTCTTATCCTACTATGTAATGACTCAATGAGACATTGTATCATCTAATGGATTAATGAATCCACTCTTTCTCATTCTACTGTGTATTCATGTCCACATCATGAGTGCAAAAAAATACATTTTAGAAATGCAAGTGTGGGTTTGTGCATATTGTTTCTAGAGAAACGATGGATACTCATTTATATTGAGTGAAATGATTCTTATAATATTTTAATATTTTCACTCCCATCAGAAGACTTCATTGCTTTAACTAGTGATGGAGATGTTCATCAATGGACTCATGATCTACAAAATCTTGTGGCTGGAGTATCTAATGTGCCAGCTACCCCATTGTCTGGGCATGGTCCTTTCATTCCACATGGTGATAATTTGAGTCAGGTATCCATTGGGGCTAGTATGTGTGCTAGAATTACAGATGGTGGTCGAGTGCATACTTGGGGGAATGTGATGAAGGGTGGGCTTATATGAAGGGTGGGATTATAGGCATCATAGTTCCAGAGAAGGAAGCTTTGACACCACTTGGCCATGAGGAAAGCCACAAGGATACTGTGATTGTTAATCTAAGTTTGTACCTTGGTTTCTGCAAATCAAAATCTTTGTCTTATATTTATTGGTTTTGTATTTTTATTGTTTTATATTTTTAATTTATATATACTTGATGTTATACTATCTGAAGGAAGTGTAGATACTAAGAGGTTTTTTCTTACCATTTTCTTTGTGGGGTAGTAGATATGAAATATGTTGGCTTCCCTGCAACTATGTTTTCTATGTACTAGGGTTTAGATAAAAAGAATATTCATTATTTTGCAGGTCTCAAGACTGCCACGAAATTAATATGTGTAGGAGGATCCTTGATAGTAGTTTTCAAGAAGAAAAACAGAGGTCAAATGGGACCAAGGAAGAAACCTATGAAATCTAGCATAAAATGAGGAATAAAAGAGCATTATTGAATATTCAACTACATTTCCATTTGGTTACAACTCTATTAAGACTTCTATATGTGGATTCTCCTTTTTGTAAACCACTGTTATCAACTTATGGCTAATGTACAAATTTGTAAATGATATTCATCTATATATTGTATCGATGAATTTTGAAGTGATCCACTCCTATAATGAAGCAATGGTAACAGGCTTCCATGCAAGAATTTGTAGGAAAAACACAGGTCCTTTTATCTTTTGTGAGATACTTGCAAAGAACAGTTCTGGTTACAGTCTCTAAAGGGTGTAAGAATCATTTTATATTTCCTTTTGCACATTCTTGGATGAATTTTGAAGGAATTTCTCATTTTGACATTAGCTACATGTAGAATGTGGAGCCCGTACCCTGTTTAACTAATAAATCACTAACCCGATTTCTGAAAGGAGGATGTTATTAAAATTATAATGATGAATTGCAGTGGGTAAGACACACCTCTATGCTCCATAATTTAAAGATAATATCGTAGCTTCAAATGCAGGATGCAACCATTTAGATCTCGTATAGCAGCGTTGAAATATGGTCAAAATCTTGACAAACAATCATCTGTCATAATCCTATGCATCTTGGAATTGTTTGTTGGTTTGTCTACAATATAGATTAGGTTTCTTTTGAATGTATTGGTTGACATCCTTTTCGAGACTCGAGGCTCTGTTGCAATTCATATTGCTTCTCTATGTGATCTAACCAAATCATGTCTTTTGATTTGTGGCATGCAATTTTTAGTGCCAAGGGAATGCTATGGCTAGTGAAGGCACTAAGGGGCATAGAAATAACCTTTAATTCTGACCTCCTACACAAACTACCAAATATTATCTCTTGAATCATGAAGAAAAGAAATAATTATAACTGAACACTTGACATATTCTTTTGCAAATGCTTAGAATTTTGTAACATATATTGGAAATCAATATTCCAGGCAACAATTGTCTTACGCTTACGCTTATCTACCTTAGGCTTTGGGATATATGTAACAATAGCTACACAATTCAGCAAAGAAAACATAGAGCATGCTTATTCTTTTCAATTCATTCCACGGAAACATCCTTCAAAGGGTGAAATTGTAGCCCAAAAATACACAAATTCTCAAGTGTAATCTGCATGCACATTCAAACTTACGGTGGCTTTTCCTAAAAGTAAAAAATTGATAATGCTTAGGATCACTAGGATCTGGAGCATATCTTGAACGAGCAAAGAAGACATGAGCATACACACTCCCATTATTCTTTACAGCCTGGAAATAAATACAAAAATTACACCATTATACTTCAATATACTAAAACCTGTTCTAGCCTCCACCAAGTATGTCAACCAATCCAAGTGTTTTATATTAACAGCTTATATGCCAACCGATATTCAAATCAAATAGATCACATTACAAGTATTAACAGAAAAATAGTTGTATATACCAAAACCAGAATCTACATTGAATCATCTCAAATACCTTTGAAGCATGGTAAACTATTCTGTGTTTTCAAACATTGTTTGGGCCCCAGACTGCAAAAGGTACATTGGTTTCTTTCCAGACAACAGTTGCTTCATTTCTAAAATCATAGAACCTCTCATTCTCAGATAGATAGAGCCACATATCCTGAATCATTTACAAAGTACAGAAAAATTAGGCTAGAGTTACAAATTCATGACAACCACAATGTGAACCACATGATAGTACATAAAATAAGCCCGAATTAATGGTAGTTAGGTTTTAACATTGTTACCAGGAAAATATAACAAGATGATGTAGAGGCTACCCACGCAACAATCGCATCTCTTTAATGCTTTTCTTCTGATTTATTTTTGGCCGAAAATTTGGGACACGCCAAAGAGGGGAGTTTTTGTTCTAATGAGGGGCATCCTTATAATTTAATTATCATATTTCGTGTAGTGGTTGGTTTCTCCATAATCTGGCAGAGATGAGTGTCAAGGGCCATCTAGGCATGGATCGACATTACTTGGACAGGACCAGTAGGATGTACAGCAGAAATCCCCAATTCCAAAATGATTTCAGACCCGAAAACACTTATCAAATGCCTAAGCATAGAAAAAGAAACTAGAATTTCTCGATTAATTCCTGAAAGTGAGATCTAAGATTGGAGAAAATCAGTAGCAAATAATAGTGTTAGAAATTTTGAATCTTTTAAACATGGAAACACTGAACACGACAATTAGGTTTCAAACTTTAAAGAAAATGTGAAGGGTGAAAAAGATTTTGAACATATTCATGAAAACTATGTTCCTAATGACAAATATCATGTGCTTTCTACATATATGACTGAAGAGAATGAATTTAGGGCAGTATCAAACACTTTTTTGCATCAGAATTCCATTCTGAAGAAAAAATGAAATTTCTTGAAGAAACATAATTCAGGATTATCAATACTACCGCAGAGATATGAGGATCAAACAATGATAAATACTTTCACAGAATAAGATAATTTTCTTGAATTATTACCAGGGGTAGATCATCGAAAGAAACAAACACAGATTAAGGGAAGGAAACATAAACTCAACTTTGATGAACATCCACATTTGGTAAAAAAGGAAAGAGTTGATGTTGAAGATGAAACCAAAAAAATTGTAGAAGGTTCCAGTAAAGGAGGCATGATAAGTGCCTTTGACAATACAGGAAAAAATACTACAGCAAATAATGCATTTATGTTAAAGGAATTCCATTTGAGAACTTGTAATGTCACAAGTTCAAACAGTCTTGAAAATGAAGAAGATTTGCCACATGGGCAGGTGCCTTCAATTTTAATGGAAAGGCTTACATTTTTTCCACCAAAGTCTGATAAATATCATCTGTGAAGTAGCTTACCAAGTGATGAAGTAGCCCTACCCCCCTCTAAACGATGTCACTGGGCTCAGGAAGCTATGTCTGCATGTGTTGCAGAAGCTGCTACTGCTTCAGTGGAGCCAATGACAACTGGTGTTGCTAGACAGGATGGCGCATGTTGGAGTTCTACAGATGAAAGGCCTTACACTAAATGCTTCGATAATTACAAGAATTCAGTTAAGGGAAATGAGGAATGTTTCAAAGTAGACATGTTGATTCCAAAATCAAAAAATGAAATAGGATGCAACAAGAAACCTCTAGCATCTTCAGATTCATATCAATCCTTTATGAGGTTTCCTTCAGAACCGGTCATTTGGGTACAAGAGAAGTAGGTGGATCCATTTTTTGAAGATTCAAAGACCTATAAGCATATAGATAAACAAAAAAATGGAGATAAGGATGAGAGGAATGCAAACACAAAAATTCCTAGTGAATCATCATTGTTTGATTATAAAATGGAAGAAAAAAAGAAACACAGCATGACTGCACCAGTTTTGTTTTCTCCAAAGAAGCATGATGGTGAAAATTTAGGTTCAAGAAAAGCCAATTCAATCAGCACACCTCTGAAAAAGGCTCATGTTGCACTAAAGGGTGAGGCTGAACAATGTCAATACAAGTCAAAGAGCATAAGGGTGAAGAAATCTTGCATGACCCCAGCAAAGAAAAATAGCAGAGGCCTTAAGAAAGATCGTGGGAATTATGGGTCAGAGAAGCTTAACCAAGGGCAGTTACCTAAGAAATTGGTTGTTCGCAAGCATGAGCAACTTTCCCCTATAAAATCTGGTATTGAACCTCCGGCAGAAAAATTCACAACTCCTTCAAAATTTAAAGTGAAGTTAAATGGTACTACAACAATGAAATTGGATGGTGTGTCACATCCTACAGAGTTTCATTTAGAAAAAGAAACCAAGCTTAGAGAAGTGTATGATGTTACAAAATAATTAAAACTCAGAAATGTGCCAAATGATTCTGATATGGCAACTCCATCTACATCTCTGAAGCATCTTATAGCAGATGCACAAGCTAAGCGAGAACAATCTCGTTCAGCACCTCTGCCACATCCCTTTTTAATTGAAGAAACTGAGAATTATATTCCTTTTATTTACAGTCCTTCACCAATCCAAGGGAGTAGTTCAGAACACATTTCACCTATTCAACTTCACTTTGATGGTGAGGCAACTGAGGATACAAAGGATGCCATTGCCCATGTGGAACCAAGAAGTCCCAGAGTTAATGCACGGCAGTGGGGCCTAGCAAATATGATGGATCTGGAATCAAGTGAAGAAGGCAAATAGGCTTAGAGAGAAAATCAATTGGAGGGACACTTATTGGGGATATAGAAGCAGCAATTTCCAGGGACACCCTTGAAGGAATGCTTGAGACATCGTCAAGGACAAAGGAAAGTATTGGCAAAGCATCACGCCATGCTATTGACTATACAAAATATGGCATTGCTGGGGAGGTTGTAGAGCTTATTGTTCTTAGGCTGGAAAATGAAGTGATTTTCCATCGGAGGATAGACTTTCTCTTTCTGGTGGATTCAATAACTCAATTTTCACACACACAGAAAGGTATTGTTGGAGCTACATATCTTCCTGTTGTACAAAGCTCTCTTCAATGCTTGTTGGGTGCAGCTGCTCCACAAGGTAGCATTTCATGTGAGAATCGTCATCAGTGTCATCAGGTTTTGAGGCTTTGGCTTGAACGGAGAATTATTCTAGAACCTATTCTCCATCGTTACATGAATGAGATTAGATCTTCAAATGATGATAGATCTGGTGTTATCTCATCAAGGCGTCCCTCTAGAGTACAGTGTGTTGTTGATGAACCATTGAGGGAAATTGAAGGGATGCTTGATGAATATGGTAGTAATCCAACCCTTCAATTACCAGTATTCTTGATGCCACATATATTTTAAGATGACGAGGAACCAAGTGCAAATGACTTGAAGAAATATGAGGACAATTCACCTGTTGAAGCTAATAAAGTGCAATAAGAGCCAGAGAGCTCTATTGATCCTATGGAAAGACATCGACACATCTTGGAGGATGTTGATGGTGAGCTTGAAATGCAGGTCAAAAATAAATCAAAAGCAAAGCATTAAATAGATGTGATCATTGCGTGGGAATCCTCTACATCATTATACTCTGGTTGGAAACAACGCAGCTCCTGCAAGTTGCTGTGCTCAAAAAGTTTCCATTGAACTGGGTCCAAGGTCTTCAATTCCCGCTCTGTGATCCATGTACTCTCTTCTGGTGCGAAGTCTTCCCACTGTACCAAGTACCGGTTATATTATCCTTGGTGAGTCTGAGAAATATTCTTATCTAGGATGTGTGCGATATGTTCCTTTTTTCTGCGTGGAATGGTTTGTTGTGAATCCACCTCTTGTAGAAACGGTGGGAAAAATAAAACAAAAATAAAAATTTCTGCAAGCAACCACACCAACCCCCATTAATTCACAGTGTTTTTTGTACATTAGAACTTCATTAGAACAGAACCTCCCCTCTTCGGAGTGTCCCAAATTGCAGGTCAAAAATAAATCAGAAGAAAAGTATTAAAGAGATGTGATCGTTGCGTGGGCAGCCTATGCATCACAAGACACTCTCTAATGACAATGACACTTTAATATAATAATAATAAAATGAGACTCGAATAGTTTTCCATTCCAGATAAATAATCTAGCTATGCA
The DNA here is from genome assembly GCA_034641835.2 of Pinus albicaulis. Lineage (NCBI taxonomy): Eukaryota > Viridiplantae > Streptophyta > Pinopsida > Pinales > Pinaceae > Pinus > Pinus albicaulis. The sequence goes on from CM076579.1 coordinate 616,103,917, forward strand.
TATATAAATTGAATTAATGTCCATTAAGTGTATCATCGTAAATTCTCTTAATTTGCATAATAATAAATGCAGTTAGAATAAAAAGGCTTAGTTGTGTGCACAATAAACATTTTAAAAGGTTTAGTTGCATCTAATAAATGTTTCAAAAGGCTTAGTTAAATGTTCAGTGGATTGTAAGGAAGTTAGATTTTATCAATTTCATTTATATCTAAACCTTAAGGATATTCATTTCCTCGCACGAGACTTGGGCATATTCCCTCTGGTAGATATATTATGCTAAGTTAACTTAGCAACTAATCCATCAGCTTTTAATTTTGCAAGGCAATCTCTTAGGAAATTCTGTTAAATTTGATTCATAGAAGTCAAACCAGAATGGAACTGAAATTGGCCAAATCATTAAAAAAGGTCATAACATGTTTTAAGGAAGTTTCTGGAGTTAAGTTACTTCATTCTGACCAAAAATACAGAGTTGAAACATCTGGAAAAATCAGCAAAGCAAAGACCCTCACCCTATAAAATTTCTCGGTTGCGGCATTTCTCTATCTAGAGGGATGAAATTAGTTAACAAGCCTGAAGAGATCTAGATCTCCTTAACTTACAACTAGTCTCTTTGGATTTGTGTGCAACTTTCATGTGTGCTAGACTATAGCATGCAACATAATAGCCCAATCCTCCAGTGGTATATTCCATATTAGAATGTTGGCAAATTTATTACATTAATAACTATGCTATTATAATACTTGTAAAAAGAAAAGTAAATATCATTCTACATATTTTTCCAGGTCATAGATAATGCATACAATTCTAATCTAAAGTTTTCAAAAGTTGTAAGTGTTTCCTTGAAAAATTTGTATGAATAGGAGACTCCAACTGATTCTCTTCCTCCTTTAACCAGATCATAGCAATTTCATCCCAGTGGTGAACGACCCCAAACACAAAGCAGACCAATCATTTAGGGCACACCATGAACACCATCACAACTAACCTCACAGCCAACCCAATCAGCCCCTGAATGGAAAGTTTCCAATGATGTCTATGGGAATCTTAGATGCCAAACAACCACAACGGCAGAAAATGATGGACGGGAATTTAATACTCCAAAACCCTACTGAGACCAAAGGCTGGGAAGGTATGTGACACAATAACAAAAACAATTCTCCAACTACTAGAAGATATCGGTTGGTACATGATATTCAACTCTATAATATTTTTTGGTAAATTCTATCATGTTTACAACTTTCCATTTCCATGATGGAATTATTGAATTTCGAATACCTGAGTTCCTTTATTGATGCCAGCTGGCACTACAATCTTTTTTCCTTAGAATTAATTTGGCAATTAGTCTAATTGGACAAAACATAACAAAGGCAAGCCATCCTGGAGTGAATCAAAGGGATTTTTTATATGTATTCAATCAAACTGTGAGAACCATGGGAATTCATAGCACAAGGAAAAACCCACAAAAATATTGCAGAAGGAAGGCCAAAGAATCATAGAATTGATGTTATCAAATCAATTTCTCGACTCATGGAGTGACACTAAGTGTAATAAATTTATAGGTTTTCTTTTTGTGAATCTTGTCATCACATGGGTAGATATTATCTGTTGAATAACCAAATAATCAAGATAGAGATGTCGTGATTGAGTGGGTAGCTTCCAAGAGAGATGAAAAAATGTATAGCTTTTCTTCATGGTAGAGCCATTGAATCAAAGTGATTAAGCCACCAAAAGAGAAGCCAAGATGTATCAGAGGATAAAAAAGAACATTGATAGCTATCATACCAATTTTAACTAGTCACCACCTAGAAAATTTGTTAAATTGAGCTGCCAAAGCTGCCAAATAGAAGATGTAGTTATGAGGCATTTAATATAGTATTAAATGTGGTTTTTGTTAGTTAGGTATTTGGTAGATATGAAATGTACTCCTCTTCTCCTAATATGTAATGACTTAATCATACATTACATCATCTAATGAATTGATGAATCCACTCTTTCTCATTCTACTGTGTATTCATGTCCACGTACATGTGTGCAAAAAAAATACATTTTAGAAATGCAAGTGTGGATTTTTGCAGACTATTTCTAGAGAAAGGATGGGTACTCATTTATGTCGAGTGCAGTGATTCTTATAATATTTTAATATTTTCACTCTCACCAAAAGACTTAAATACTTTAATTAGTGATGGAGATGTCCATTAGTGGACTCATGTTGTACCAAATCCTGTGGCTGGAGTATATAATGTGCCAGCTACCCCCATTGTATGGACATGGTCCTTTCATTCCACATGGTGATAAGTTGAGCCAGGTATCCATTGGGCCTGGTATGTGTGCTGGAATTACTGATGGTGGTCGAGTCCATACTTGGAGGATTGCGATGAAGGGTGGGCTTATAGGCATCGTATTTCCAGAGAAGGAAGCTTTGACACCACTTGTCCATGGGGAATGCCACAAGGATACTGTGATTGTTAATCTAGGTTTGTAACTTGGTTTCTACAAATCACAATCTCTGTATTAGATTTATTGGTTTTATTCTCATTGGTTTATATTTTAATGTTTGTATACTTGATTTTATACTCTCTGAAGGAAGCGTAAATAATAAGAGGTTTTTTCTTACCATTATCTTTGTGGGGTAGTAGACATGAAATATGTTGGCTTCCCTACAACTATTTTTTCTATGTACTAGGGTTTTATATGGTAGAGTCCGAGCTTTTTCATTGCAGATGGGCAATGCTAGGGGCAGCTAGAATCTTCATTCAAGAGATGTTAACTAAGTTGGGGATCCTCAACACCCCTTCCTGGTACACTACAGGAGAGCTCGAGTATTTCACAGATAAAACAACTCTCTTTGTGGTGGAGAAGATATTCCTTGGATGGGCCAAGGGCCACAGATGGGCAGATATACTTAAGCCCAGCTCAGTCAACACCGATCCAATATTCCCCAACAACAAGCTGACTGGAACTGATTTTGGGTAACCTAGTGGGTTGTGGTTTGACCCTCTTGGCCGAGGCTTTGGATCTCATCAGAAAATCAAGGAGTTGAGGACCAAGGAAATAAAGAATGGACGATTGGCCATGCTGGCTGTCATGGGAGCTTGGTTGCAAGCATAGTACACTGGCACTGGTCCCATTGACAATTTATTGGCTCACCTTTCAAACCCTAGACATGCCACTGTATTTGCGGTATTAATGAGCACTCATCTCTGAAATTATAGTTGTAGAATGTCCTTTGAGCATTACAACTTGCTTGTGAAAGCTAACAATAATTTTCCTATGTTGTATTCACTGTGCAGGACTTCTCATCAAAATGAACTGACTTGGCTTCTGGAATTCCATCTGTAACATGATTTCATCTGAAAATCCTTAGGAAAATTTGTCTGTATATTTTCCCAAATACTAATGCTAAAAGAGCTTCATTTTTATTTGGCTGTTATTTTAAATCTTTTTGTGTGGAGAATAATTTTTCTTTGTGTGTTAGTATGATGTAAAAGTATTTTTCTAATTGGATTTTGTCTTATAAGATTCTGACTACAAATTTCAGTTATGGAATAGAATGGGGAACATGATGGAGAATGGAAAACAAGATGAATACAATGTTTGGACTTTTACCTAAGAAAGCATCCATATTCTCTTGCAGTTTATGAAACCATCAACTGACCTGAGGTTGGAAACCTCAGTTTTCTTCAGAAATCCTGCAATGGTGTTCACTAGCATGGTAAAATATTAACAGGCAACTTCAAATCCAACAATCTTATACAAAATATTAACAGCCAAATTTATCTCTAACACTTGTATAGTTGAATAATTGTGCATATTTTATTTTTTCCCAAGCGTGTGATTTTTGTGATAGTCACTCCCCAAAAATATAGGTGATTGATAATCAATTTTGGAAAATATTCATTCTGTTGCAGGTCTCAGGACTTCCATGAAAGTAATATGTGTAGAAGGATCCATGATAGTAGTTTTCAAGAATAAAACCAGAGGTCGAATGAGACCAAGGAAGAAACCAGTGAAATCTAGCAGCGAATCAGGAATAGAAGGGAATTCTTGAATATTCAACTATAGTTCCATTTGGTTACAACTCTATTAAGACTTCTATATGTGGATTCTCCTTTTTGTAAACCACCCTTATCAACTTATGGCTAATGTACAACTTTGTAAATGACATTCATATATATATATATTGTATCGATGAATTTTGAACTGATCAACTCCTATTATAAATCAATGGTAATAGGCTTCCTTGTAAGCATTTGTAGGAAACATGCAAGTCCTTTTATCTTTTGTGAGATACTTGAAAAGAACAGTTCTTCTTACAGTCTCTAAAGGGTGTAAGTATTGTTTTATACTGGCTTTTGCACATTCTTGGTTGAATTTTGAAGGCATTTCTGATTTTCACATTAGCTACATGTAGAATTTCATTTATGCTTATAGTCTCTAAAGGGTGTGAGGATCGTTTTATACTGCCTTTTGCACATTCTTGGTTGAATTTTGAAGGAATTTCTGATTTTAACATTAGCTACATGTATAATTTGGAGCATGTACCCAGTTTATCTAATAGCTCACTACCTCGATTTCCAAAAGGAGGATGCTATTGAAATTGTAATGATGAATTACAATGGGTAAGACACACTTCTATGCTCCATAATTTAAAGAAAATATTGTAGCTTCAAATACGGGATGGAGCCATTTAGATCTGGTATAGCAACATTGAAATATGGTCAGAATATTGACAAACAATCATTTGTTAGAATCCTATGCCTCTTGGAATTGTTTGTTGGTTTGTCTACAATATAGAGTAGGTTTCTTTTGAATGGATTGGTTGAAATATTTTTAGAGATTTGAGGTTATGTTGCAATTCATATTTCTTCTCTAAGTGATCTAACCAAATATGGCTTATGATTCGTCGCATGAAATTTTTAGTGAAAGCTAGCAAAGATGAATTACACACACATATAGTTAGTACTCCCTCATTAGACATCTCATCAGAAAATTGGCCTGCCAGTTCTATTTTTCCACATTTGGGATACATATCTTTGAGAGAAATCCCCACTAAAATATCAGACACAAATCCTATTCTAATATTATAAGCATGAATCCACTTACCCCATTTCACAGTTGCTAACTAGGCACAAGCTGGGAGCACATTCACCATGGAGACAGAGTGAGGTTTAATGCATACCAGTTGCATTCATCTAAGAAACATAAAATCTTCATTTTCAATCTGATTGACCAAATTTCCAATAATCAAATCATGGCATTCCAAGAGACCACATCCCTTTCAATCATTTTATTAAACACAACACACACAATATATATACTCCTACACTTTTCCTACATCTATATGAGTGAAGTTCCAACAAAAACATCTAATTCAAACCCACTTCTAGTTATGTAATAATCGATCCACATGCCTTTTTGTAGAGCTCTTAAACGGATGCAAGCATGGTTGACACTCACCGTCGTAAACCAATCGGGCACAACATATTATTTTCGCATTTCATCAAACAATGTTTTTTGAAGCCCTCTGCGAGAAGCCGGGCCAAACCCTTCAAACCCTTTTGCACATTAACTTCATGAAGCCGTAGGGATAGATCCGCGAATTCATCATTCTGCTCAAAACTAACTGGACAAAAAACTCCCAAAACCTCAGCAAATTCAATCTCATTTCTCACTGGACAAAAATCCCCAAAACCTCAGTAAATTCAATCTCATTTTAGTTTAAAAACCAAAGACAAAGAGAAAATGGCTCCAAAGACCACAGAACGCGTGGAATTTTGATGCCATAAATTTACATTGACAGGTTTCCAACGAAGATACGATCATGTCTGAATCATCATAGAAAATACACTAGATAATTCACTTTGACCAAACACTACAATTCAGATCAAACTATGGATGCCAAGTCTCAGAATATGACCTTGATGCCATTTACCCTAATAAATCTATCTATCGTTTCATCCTTCAAGCCATCTTTAGTGACAGAATCATTTCCAGAATTTCATTTGGGAAGTTACTAATAGACTGAAACTTGCCATATTTACAAAGTCCCTTAACCAATGCACTGTGAGTACAAACATCTGGGAGAATACCTTTATCCACCATCTCATTGTATAGTCTTAGAGCCTCCTGCAAATTATCTTTGTTGCAATTTTTATCGATTAAATAAGTGTATGTATATTTATTGGGAGACACTCCTTTATCTTGCATCTCATTAAATAGTCTATATGCCCATTCAATTCCCCCCTCCTTATAGATACCATGTATTAAAGCATTATAAGATACTACATTAGGTTGCAAACCTTTTTCAATCATTTCATTGAAGAGCTTAAAAGTTGTGTTTATTCTACCTTCCTTACCCTGTCCATGAATGAGAATGTTGTAAGTAACACAGGATGGGTCTAAAGTTTAAACCCCTCCTTTGCATTTCACTAAAGCGCTCCCTGGCTTCACGAATGTTGCCCTTTTTACATTATGCATCAATTAATGAGGTGAAAGTCACTTTATCTAGAACTAGTCCATCATCCACCATATTATGCAAGAGACCGTATGCCTATTTTATCTTCCCTGCTTTGCAAAGGCCATTAATTAAATCAATGTAAGTAACCACATTTGGTGCAATTCCTCTTCTTACCATTTCAGTATGCAGCTTAAAAGCCTCCTCGACGTTGCTTGACTTACACTCTCCATCAATGACAGTAGTGTAGGTAAAACAATTTGGAAACAAACCTTTGTCAACCAGAAACAAACCCTTATCAATCATTTCAACCATGAGCTTATGAGCCTCTTCCATGTTTCCCCTCCCACAATACCCATCAATGAGCATATTGTAAGTTACCGCAGTGGGCACAAGACTTCCAGCAACCATGTCATTGTGCAACTTCAAAGCCTCGATCATATTGCCATCCTTGCAATATCCATAACATTATATTGTACGAAATAACATCTGGGACTAGACCCCTCTTCCACATTTTATCAAATTGTTCCTTTGCTTCCTTCACCTTGCCCATTTTGCACAACCCATGAATCAATGTATTATATGTCGAAACAGTAGGCAAAAGACCCTTCTCTGCCATCTCATCCCTCAAGCGAAAAGCTTCAACCATGTTGCATTTCTTGCTATGTCCATCGATCAAAGGATTGTAAGTGAAATATGAAACACTCAAGCCTGTATTATGCATTTCTTTCATCAGCTGCTTGGCTTTATCCAATTTCATATCCTTGTAGGGACCACTTATAAGCACATTGTAAGTCATGTCATTAGGCGAATATCCCTTCATCTCCATCTTGACCAAAAAATTCAGAGCCTCTTGCACATTCCCCTCTTTACAGAAAATATCCAACATCGTATTAAACGTTACAATACTTGGAAAAATGTCGTTGTCGAGCATCTGTCGGTATATTTCCCCTCTCTCTCTGTTTGGTTTCTTTCTGACTTGATGTTGGTTTACAATAATCGAATTGTGTGGCGGTGACAGCAAAAGGAATTTGGAAATGTTGTATGGAAATATATATTGATATTTCAATTTTTTAAGCTTTTATTTTATTTTTCCCTCCACCACTTTGATTTCCCTTTTGCTTTGAGTTTAGTTGTTGAATAGCCTTTTATTTTTTAAATATTTATGAAATTGTCAATTTGAAGAGAATTTTTTATTTTTATGGAATATATATATATATATATATATATATTGTAAAATAAGAAAATGGAAAAATAGATTAATTCATATTTTAATCTATTTTTAAGATTTATAATATTTGTATAAATTTTGCTAGAAGTTTTTCACCTTGTTAGGCCTCTGTAATTTTAGCAGATTGGTAAGACTAAAGTTGTAGAGACAACATTATGAACCACTTTGGGATTCTAGGATCTAGCCCTCCTAAATCCAGAGAGGGATCTCTCTTATAAGTGAAAATATTGATTTATCTTTAAGGCTTTTAGTATGATATTAGGCTAGTTATTAAGAACAAGGGTTTTTGTTTGTTTGGATGGTTGAGCATGATTTTTAATTGAGTGGAAAGTCCTAAAAATGAAATAGTTTCAAAGGGGTGAAGGTGTGAACAATCAGAACAAGATTCAGCTGATAGGATAGATATGAAACAACACTTAATCCATTGGGCTATGGAGTCATAAAAGGGTTTAATTGTGGAACAATTTCAAGAGTGATCCAAGGGGCAAGTCATCTATATCAAAAGATCCTTTAGATTAAATGATGAATGGAACATTAAAAGTGTTGATAAGATGGAAAAATTCAATAATTTCAACAAGGATTTATCAACTTTCCAAACAAGAAAAGCCTTTTAAGCAACTGTTTGAAACCAACCAAAGGACAGGGCTAACCATAAACTTCTTTGGACAAGCTTTTATTAAAGCTAACTTATCAGACAAACAATCCAGTAATCCACTTGACTACTTTCAGAAGGGATGAAAACAGATAAGAAAACAAAGTGCAGCTTAAGATCAAGCAAGATACATTAAAATCTAAACCTGCTTTCAGCATACTCTTAGAGAAACCTTCAAAACAACCTTTGGAGAAAAAACTAGAAGACAGGGCAAACCATAAACTTTCCTAGTCCAAATATATTTAGCATATAATGAAAATATCATTCAAGAACTTCCTTTCAAGTTTTGCACATCAAGACAGGGACAAACCAACATTCCTTAATAATTTTTACACTTAAATTAAGTCATTCTTAAACACACAATTGGAGGAAAACATAAAGATAAATCTTATTAGTGAGAGAAGGGTAATTTTAACAGTAAATCCTAGCTCTATATTTGTTGTTATTTATCAAAGAAAAGTGAACAAAATGGCATACATGAAAGGAAAACAATAACAGTAAGAGGTACTTCACCAATGATATAGACCAGGATCCCAAAAACCAACTTGTATACTGATGTCAATCCAGTTACATACTTCAAGTCCAATGTTTCAATATAGCAATCATCTTCTCTTCTCAGCCTAACTTTTTTGATCACAAACAGAGCTTCAAGAGCCTCTGAAAACTATTTACATGTAGAAACTTTCAAGCACAAGTATTACATCAAAGTCCAGCAACCAACCCTTACAATGTACTCTTAAATGGGATTTTATAAGAAAAATGAGGAGGTGGAAGAGTTTCTAGGGTTAAAGTATCATTAATTCCATAATTAATGCAATCCCTAGCCTTGAAAACTATGCAAGGCATAAGGCAGGAATGCATTCTATCTATATCCCTATTTCATAACTCTGTTCTGCTTTATTAGGCTTAATGGATGAGAAAATTGACTTCAGGGTTGTTTCTTATCTTTATAATAACTCTGCTGACAATTCTAATAAGTTCCTTTGATTTGTAATAACTGTTCAGCTGTCTTTAGGAAAATATCTTTGAAATAGCCATTAACTATGCCTTCTTTGATTGCTTTTACGTTGTAGGTGTCTTTCGGTAGCTAGGGAGGATTCAATTAGCCTCTGATGTGGCAGTGGAGGCTTCTCGGATTAATAGATCTAATTGTTTTTCCCTAAAACATTGTTAATTTGCTTTTGATCTGTGTTTTTAGGTCTGATTAGGCTTAATTTCTTTCTGGTCTTCATGTTGTCTTTAACTATGTGGATTAGGCCTTTGATAGTTGAATTTATGCCTTAATCCCTCAAAACTGTGTTAAAACCTTTAATCCTTCATTCCTGCGTTAATTCTCCTTTGACACTGATACTCTTTGTTTGATTTAGGTTCACTATGTTGTTGTTGTTTTTGCAGATGCACAGAGGTTTTGTGACTTCACAAATGCTCATGAGGCACAGGTGGAATTATAGTTTAAACCATGCGGATTCATTTTCTTCATGAATAGTGGCCTGGGGAATCGTCATTCCCGACCTTTTTTTTACTTTAAAACTATGGTTGAAATATTAATAACTTGCAAAAAACGAAAAAAATTAAGAAAATACTGGTGAAAATATGTTAGTGGCTGCTCTGGGCACGAGATTAAATCGTGGTCGTTGGATGAAATCATCCAACGGTTCAGATCATTTGATGGGCCAATGGGAGGGGTGGTCGAATGAATGGCGATCAGATTAAGTATGGACCATCGGATGAAAAAGACGAACGGTGGAGATTAGGCGAGGAGATCTTCAGAGGCTAAATGGAGGGAATGACTTGGGGGTTTAAAATGTAATCTGGGCCGTTAGATTGAAACAATGGATGACTACGATAAAAAGGAGGAAAATAAATGTAATGGGGATAGGTGGTTTGGGCTGAAAAACCGTTGGTTTCGCGTTGCTCTAAGGTGGTTTCAGAATTTCTCCAAAAAAACGCGATATGCTTCGTTGCTTGACAAGTGTCTTCAGAAAACTTCTTTTATCGCGCAATTTTTTGGTGCTAAACCTCGGATGTAGAAAAAACGCAAAATTGATTTTGGGACGTTGGATTGGAGGATCCAGATCCAACGGAGCGGGTAGAGTGCGATGGATAAAAAACTGCGGGGTAAAGAGTATGTGGGACCCATGGTGGAGAAAAGCGCAAAACCATAAAAAACCAAGGTTAAAACTTGAATATGCGCAAAAATATGGCTTTAATGTTAAAATGAAAAACTTTACGAATGGATAAATACATAGGAAAATAGGTGAAAATGATAGAAAGAGGGGGCGTTGGTGGTGGGACCAGCTTATTTTGTCGTGTAGTGAAAGGGGTGAATGAGCGTCGTGGTTGTATAGTGTTACAGGGCTATAACCAGTCGGAAAATATTTTACAAAGGAAAGAGGCAGAAATGGGAGAATCAGAGATCTATCGACGAAGGAGAAAAAGGAGATGTGGAGTTCGGAAAGCAGGGGAAACGTGGGCCGTTGGATTAAAGAGAAATGGACGGTGGAGATTTAATCGCGTAATCGCAATCGACGGACGTCAAAGGGTGAAGCAGAAATGTGATGTGATGAAGCGATTGAGCGCGGACCATCGGATTGGTATGGGAGATCAACGGTGGAGATTTAATCACAGGGCGTGATGTCGGAGGGCGAAAGGCGGAGCATGATTAAATCTGGACTGTTGGTTCTTATGTTTTTAGCGGCTGCGATTTAATCACAGGATCATAATCGGAGGTGGAAAAGGGGAATAACAATAGGAAATTTTCGATGCAATGAGTATAGACCATCGGATCAAAGGGATGATCGACAGCTGAGGTTTGATCGCATCGGAATATTTTGAAAGACATAAAGAAAAGGAGGACTCATGCGGATTGCGATGCAATGAGCCGATGACCATTGATCTGCAGAGATCAACGGCCTAGATTTGTTTAAAACATATCGTCGGGTTTTATTAAAAAACAAAGGAAAGGTCGGTTTTTTATGAAATACAAAGGAAAAAAAAGGTTCGGGAAAGGTTTTTTTAGTGTTTTTAGAGCTCGGTTGCGGGGCTATGGTTTTGTGAAGAAGGCGAAGGGATCAGGGTTTTAAAAGAAAATGGCCTATCGCAATCGAAGTTTTCAAAAGTAAAAGGTAATAAGGAAAATAGAAAACCCCGATTGCGATTGCACGATAGGGGCTTAACTGCGGGTTACAGCTCCGGTTTTATTGCAGAAAAAAGGAGCTGGAGCTAAGGCCAAAGGGGCTTAAGGCCTTAGTGCCAAAAGACTGTTTTTTAGGATTTTTGAAGGATTTTTTGAGGATTTTTAGAGTTCCGATAAGGTTTAAAAAGGAGTTTTAAACCTTATCAAAGGGAATTCATGAAGGGAATGAAGGAAATTGAGGGAAATCGAGGAATTTTATGAAGAAAAAGGGGATGAAAATGGTGTTATTAACGAATGGAAGGAGGGGTAAAATGAAGGGGAAAATTGGTTTCTGAGCAGTCTTTCTCCTTGCAAACAGCAGATTTTTCAGGACTATGAGGGAAACAACAGTGAAGATTAACTAAAATATTAGTTAACTTCATAAGACTTTGAGAACTAAAAATTTGGCATGAAATTGTTTCTTAAAGGCTTCAAAAAGATCTAGCCACCATTTGATATGACAAATTTTTATAGGTGGCTAACACACCTTTTTTTTAAATGAATAATATTATGATTACATTTTTAAACATTCATTTCATTGAAGAGTTTTTTAAACATTCACTTTTATATCAAAGCATAAGAACATATAGCAATATATTTATAATTAATTTATAATTACATGGGTTATAATTATTTTTAACATGTATTCACAAATGTGGAAAAGTATCTCTTGAGTATTTTCGCATGGAAAATAATGGTTAGCTAAGAAATTTGTTATGAATGTTGATGGGTATTTGCCTAGTTTTACACCATCAAATACCTAGATCAAATCTCTTGAGTAAAGTGCGTCAGTCCACACTAACAATTTTATTGTGGATGTCATCCATGAATGTGGGGAAGAAACCCCTTTACCTCTAAATTTTAACACTGGAGATGGATTCATAGACCCCCTTTCTCTCTGAATCCATCTACAGTGTCAAATTTTAGTGAAATGTAACAGTTTAATATCAAAATTTCAATGTTCCATTTCCAGAGTGACAAAATTAAAAATGACTAGCATAAATGACTAAATCATATACTTCGTTTACTTGCTAGTTGGTCATATTTTTATTCTTAGACTATAGTGTTCATTTACATTAATCATTTTTAATTTTGTCACTTATTATCTAGTCATAAATTTTAGTCATGGACTAAATTAGTCATTTAAGTTAGTTGATTTTAGTTGGGTCACTTATTATCTAGTCGTTTATTTTATCCCTAGACTAAATTAGTCGTTTAAGTTAGTTGTTTTTAGTTGGTTCACTTATTATCTAGTCATTTATTTTATCCCTAGACTAAAGTAGTCGTTTAAGTTAGTTGTTTTTAGTTGGTTCACTTATTATATAGTCGTTTATTTTATCCCTAGACTAAATTAGTTGTTTAAGTTAGTCATTTTTAGTTGGGTCACCTAAAATTGTTCAAATTTAGTAGTAATTCACTTGAAATAACTGTGGTGACTAACTTTTTTAGTCACCTAGTCACTAATTTCATCATTTTCTACTAGTGCTTGGATCTATAGGGTTAGATATACCTAGCGTCACATGTTGAGGTTGCATCAAAGGAATCCGCTCTAAGGAAAAGGAAATGAGGATCGAACCATAGTTGAATTTTTTCTTCCTTCCTCCCTTTGCCTTGCTCATTTGTTCTTTCATTTGAGAGAGTACAGCTTCAGCCCAGTTGAAAATCATTGATTCCAAGCACTCTAGTGCATACTAAATGTAAGATATGTTTTCTATGTGTAGTGTAGCGGTACCAGCAAGCTTTGTGATCATGAATAAGATGGCTCTCAATGGAAAATCACGAACATCACGAATGTTTATTTTCCCGTCCTTCCTAGGTTCTGCCCCTGGATTGAAATACTGCAATATATAATCCCTCACCATCTCTCCTCCGCGAGCAAACCCTGAGAGAGAAATGGGCAAGCCTCTCCTCGATAATCCTGTGAGAAAATAGATATCCTCCACTAAAGTTGGGACCACTTTGTCTCCAATATGAAATGCCTAAATTGTTGGATCCCATGAACGAACAAGGAACTCCAATATTTCCATGTGTTGCCTCCTAACTGATAGTCTGAAGTACTTCAGCAACCCACAGTCTCTAAGGGTTCTTACAGTACCTGGATCATTTAGGGCAATCATGATTTTTTCTTCATGTTCTCTTTCCCTCCAAGTGTTACACAGCATTTTGTCACCGTCCCTGCAATCCCTCGCCCCCCATATTGGAGGGTCTTTCCTGTGACCTATGAACAGTGTCATACTCTGCAAACACCTTCTTTGCATCCTTCTGCATAAGGACATCATTTCTCCTGTTGAACATTTCCTCAGAAAGCCCATAAAAACCTATGTTTTGGCATTGGCGCGAGTAGCCAGTTCACCCCTCGCACCAGTATGGAGGATGTACACTAGAGGCCATGCCAGCTGGCACTCTATCTCTTTGTTGTACCTGCGCCAGCCTTTTTGGGAATGTTTTTTAACAAATTAGAGGCGGAAGTTTCCTTTAACCACCTCAAGGATGAGTCACAGCAAGTGGTTAAACTTGATAAGCCACGGATCTCTTCCTTTGGGTAGTGATTTTAGAACATTCTTGAAGATAGGACTCCCCTCCATGATTATAGGGATCCTAATCTCTCCTCCTTCCTCTATATAAACAGGCCTTCTCCCTTTACAAAAGCTATCTGAACATATAGCCAAGAAGCTGAACTTGGAGAAGAGATGCTATATCTTAGTAATCGTTATCGAGAAGGTAGAACCAGGGAGAATCTCGTAGAGAGAGCCCCGTCCGAATTCCCGATGAGCTTTGTGAGACGTGCTCCGCTAGAACCCTGTTGGAGGAGACCGCAACGTTGAAGCTTGGTTGTACTCTTCCTTCCTTTTAATAATATAATCGACTATGGTATTAGTTCCATATTTGTGTTATGTTTCTTGATGCATTTATTTAGTATTCTTCGACTGCCTGATAGTTACAAATGTAGAATAGTATGTTGTATGTCGTCTTTGTTTCTTGTGTATGTGCAGGTATCTAAGCGTGAGAACGAGCGGATCATGATCTGTCGAACCAGGAGTGAGAGGTAGCCACTCTTTCGACGACAATAATAGCGCAGGATATACAGTAAGTTATCTATAAAATCTCCGTTCATATGTTAACTAGGAACTGATGTCATAGTGTGTCTTGTTTGTGGCAAGACCCACTCTAGGGCTAGTGGGATCGCCTTTGTCTACAGAGGGGATTTACCTCACCAACAAATTGGCGACTCCACTAGGGATCAATGTGAGTTTGTCTTTCATCCATTAGTTCTTCTTCTTGGTCTTTGCTTGCTTAGCTTTCCTTTTTTGGTTATTTTTGCTAAGTATTAGACCCCTTTTCAGCCCCAGAGGATCAGATCTGACCTCTGTTTTTCCAAAATTTTCATTTTTCCAAGGTTGGCTTGATTGGCGCGGTTTCCAGTCTGACAGTCACGCCCACTAGTTCTTGCTTCTAGTTCATCACCCGCGCCATCCCCTGTCTAGCGCGAATTACATCCAGACAGTCACGCCATTTCCTGTGGGTGCTAGGGTTTTCCCTATTTTGGAGTTTTTGGTCCATAATGGTGCCTCTAGGTGTTTTCTTGACTTCATTTCAGTGCTTTAAGATTTTTTTTTACTATGAACGAACTCCTTCCTTCGGTTGTCTGTCCATTTCTTTCAGTATCATGGCCTTAGGTTTTTCTAGTGCTAGGGTATGTTGAGCCTCCTATAGGAGTTTGAGTCTTTTGTTTCACAGCCACCTTCGTTATTTGTTTGATTGCATTCAACTCCCTGGATCCGTTTGGAGTGATTGCATTTGGTGGAATGAGTCTTGAGTGAGTCTTGCCTCTTTCATTCATTTTTGCTTCTTGTCACTCCAAACATAGCTCACATTGCTTGTATGGGTCCGTTTCGACATCTTTCTTCGATTTGAGAGATTGTAACATTGGTTTGGGTTTTTGTCTTGTTTGATTTTGAGTTGTTTGGATTGTTTCACTTCGACTCCTGCATTCACATTCTCGAACTAGTGTGAAGGTTTATTTTTCATGTCATTTAGTGCATTGTTTGCTCTATTACATTGAAAGAACGAAAAACATGTTTCATGCTTGCATTCTTGTTTGCATTATGGAATTGAAAAATCTTTCTCATAACTAGCATTGGGCATTCTAGGAAATATTTCTCATTTTCATTAGCTTGCATCAAATTTTGTCGTGGATGCTTTTGTGTGTTCTCATTATTTGCTATCATTTGAAAACTCCTAAACTTTCTCGTAGATAGCTTTTCATTGAACGAAATTGTATTTTATGGCATGTAGCTTGCATTTAGGGATTTGTGAGATCCAACATACGGTAGGACCTTCGAATTGAAATATAAATACAAGATCAACTTAAAATTTATTCAATTAACCTAAGGAAACATTGAAACTTAATGAAACATTTAGTGGTCTAAGTAAGAGACATGTTCTGGCATCTTTAAACCTAGCAGTTGTCGCTCGCCATCTGGCTTCAGATAGCACTAGTACGGACTTGTGCTCCCCGTACCATCAAGTATATAAAGGGAGACCCCTCTGGGTTGCAATTATTTTATCTGTAGGAAGCCGAGTATGTCACCTTCTAACTGTGATACACCAAACACAGCATTTGGGAAGACTACCTGTACGTACGTCAAGTCCTTGGTTGATTTTTCTTTCATTTTATAACCAAGGTGTATATGGCAGTTCACGAGAACCTGGTACACCCTTTTACCTAGACTACATGAGCAGTCATTTTCAATCTTTACTGACTCCACAAATTTGAAAAGATAATCGAGCACTTGTCCTTTCACGCTCACTTAAAACTGAAAGAGACTAGAGTCGTCGTTGACTGTTTCTTGACTCTTAAAACATGAAACAACAAATTTTTGGTTTCAATGTGGTAAAATAAACTAACCTATGATTACACGCTCATTAAAGTTTGATTACTTGGCCTATCTTTTTTTTCCATGGTTTTGATCCAAGAGTCTTCATTTTCAATCTTTTTCCCTTTTCTAGTGTGCTACAGTCATAGTAGCGGAACCATATGTTTCGTCTACTGGCAATCCTTTCTCAGATGATTCATCTGAGACTTCTCAAACCTCTAGGTCTTCCAAGCTTCAACAGCCTGTCATCCCATCAGAGCACCCCTTTGGAGAACCAGTTGAATTCCATTGGCCTCTTTCAAACGCTTGGTTTGGGTTTGGGATCAGGGAACATTTTTCCCCTCTTACAGCGGGATCACCATTTTTGGCTGTTATCATACCTCTTAGCCCCCATAGTATTTTACAAGATCTCACGGTAGATTCAGACATGGACTTGTCTGGTCCTAATGGTAGTGAAGGTATTCCAGTTTCTGATGAAGGATACCAACTTTTCTCGGAAGACATCCATCAAGAGCCTGCTCAATCTTCACCATTGGTGTCGCTTCCAGCTGGATATAGGTCTTTGGGTCATATTATATCTGGTATTGCCTCAATGGCAACATCAACTCCATCAAGGGGGGTGGTTCTCCCATCATTAGGGATGTTGCCAATGATACATGTCTCGTCGATGCCTTTTGTTATGTCTGTTCCCAATAGACCCACTGTCTGTGTGGCTACATCACCACCGACCATCACTGCTCAGCCGTCAAGAGTTTCGACTTCGGTAGAGACTTTGATTGCCATGGCCATCCCTAACGGCCTTTCTTTTGAGGAGTATCGGCCAGTTGTTCAGCAGCAGAGCTCCAAGAATTATTAGTCCCCTCAGGATCCTTATCGGTCTTATTTCTCTCATTATGGAGCGGATGGTACCCCGATTTATTCACTTTCGTTTCAATATGACAAGTAAGGAAACCCCATCTATTTGCCTACTCCTGAGGCTTATCAGTTAATTAACGGTTTTATACCTATCTTGCCTGTGCAACCTTCTAACCAAAAAGGACATCCCTTACAAGGACAACCTTTGGTTCAGCAAGGATATGCTTTCGGCCCACAAGGACAACCCTTTCAGGGACAACCTTCAGCCTAGCAAGGGTATGCATACGACCCATAGGGGTAATCCTTATAGGGACAACCTTCGGTGCAGCAGGGATTTTTTTACAGCCTGCAAGGGCAGCCTTACAATCCTCAAGGTCAACCTTTACAAGCTTAACTTGTGGTCCAACCAGGGCAACCTCAAGGACCAGCGAGGCAACTGGTATATCAACCTAGACCTTCGTACAGTCCTGGGGGGCAAATCCATCTGTCTCAACCTTTGGTGCAACCTCAATAGCCATATTTTCCAATTGATCCAAATGTTGCACAGCCAGGGCCATCTTATGGTCCTGCTCCAGGCCAACCTAGTTATCAGGCACAACTTGTCCCACCCCAACCATCAGGCCAACCTGCTCAACAGGGACAACCTAATGGCCCTCATCAGTCAGGTCAACCTGTTCAACCAGGGCAACCTGCACAGCCTACTAACCCTGCTCAGCCACCGCTCTATTTTATGCCGCAACAAAATCAACCTGTGCGCCTGACCTATTCAACTCAGTAGGGCCCCACTTATCAATATCCTATTCGACCCTAAGGCAGTTATTTTCCTCAAGGTCAATATCGACCGGTTTAAAACCCGCCTCAAGTTTCTTCTTACTACCCTCAACTTCCTAGCTATACTTATACTCTGCAGCAAAATCCTTATGTTGCTCAATCGGGACCCTCATATACTCATAATCAGTATCCTGGTTTTCAACCCCCGTATCCTGGTCCTCAGCCACCATATCAACCAAATTATCCGACTTATACCCCTTATGGTCCAAATCCTCTAGGACAGAACCAATGGGGGCAGATTTATACTCAACCAGGATGGAGTATGGGTACAGTTCCTTACTGGGGACCTGTTATGCCTTTTAACCCTCAATTACCTTTTCTCGCCACGTTGGAGTTACCGGATGTGTCCAAATTGACAAATGATCCCATTCTTCATAATCCTTTTTGGCCTCCGGTTCCAACGAAGGTTCCGGGTGATTGTCCCAAGTTCGAGGGCAAGTCTGGAGAAGACCCCCAAGCACACATCATGACATACCATTTATGGTGTTCTTCCAATTCTTGGGTGGATGACTCTGTCCGACTCCATCTTTTCCAGCGCACTCTTACCGAAGCTGTTGCTAAGTGGTATATTGAATTTCCTCGTGGCATCTTTCAATATTTCAACACTCTCGCTATGGAATTCCTTACCCATTTCCAGTTTCTGGTTTGTTCTGAAGCCGGGATGCATCTCCTATTATCCTTGAAACAGGACCGGGCTACCCATATCTCGGACCACATTCACGAATGGAGATGGCGTCGTTGCCTAATCAAGTTTGAAATTCCTAATCAGCTTCTTACTCATTGGTTCACCACCTATTTTTTCAATCAGATTATGAAAGACATTTCCATGAGGGCATGTGTAACCAAGGAACAATTCATCGCTCGTGCCCAATACCTTGATTTATTGTACTCTCAATCGAGCATTTTGTATGACATCTTAACTGAGGCTCCATGACCTGGGACCTCTAAAGCATCGGCCACCCCATCAGTCAACGACATTATTGGTTCTGTGTCTCAGACTTCACGCAAGTCTTCCAATGGGAAGCAGAAATCAAATTCTTCCAATAATTCTGCTCCTCAGGCTACCCCGGATTCTGGTAAAACCTCAGAGGTCAACGTCGTCCAGGCCAATCCTGCGGACAAGACTTCCAAGGGGAAAAAGAAGGGCAAAGGCAAGGCCAAAGCCGATGCCCCAAAACCAGAATCGTCTAAACCTCATGCTGATGATGGTTCAAAGAGAAAGCCGAAGTATCCCTGTCTGATTTGTGATGAGGACCACTACACTAAAGATTGTCCTAGACAATTCGAGGTTATTCTACTACTCAAAGGCGCTAAGGGAACTCCGATGGTCCTTAAAGAACCTTTCCCATCTCAGTAGACCTAGATGGTCGAGAAACCTCCGCCATCTGCGTCGTTTGGCACTCAAGTATTCATGATGAATGGTTCTACACCCGTTTCCATCGCTACTCGGTCGAAGGATTATGCTGGATCACGGCAAGTAGCCGGGAAGGAGGTCATTGATGGTCCTCCTCCCCCACCTACCTCTGGTCCTCTTGAGATTGAAAGGCCCAGTGCTGAACCCGTTGTACGGCCACCTTCTAAAGGTGTTCTCCAGAAATATTCTTATAATCCTAACACCCATGCTGCCTAGCATTACAGTATTGTTGAGGACTTAGCACAGGCGCCTTCTGCGATGTCCGCGTTAGATGTGCTTCAAAGTTTCCCATCTCAACGGAAAGTGTTATTATCTGTGATCAGCGGGATTGATCTTGATGATTCTAGCCTTCTCTCTTTCGACTTAGAGAATTTCGTCCCCTGACTTTCGCACCAGATTGCGCTTGTCATACAAGTTGGTATTAACGGTCTCAACATCCATAAAGCCGTAATGGACAAAGGTGCATCTACCTGTGTCATGTCATCTCCTTGTTGGAAGGCTATTGGCTCTCCAGCCCTGACTTCGTCGCCCAATTCCCTTAAGGCATTTGATGGACAGGAATCGAAACCCTTGGGTGTTCTCACTAGCTTGCCGACCACGTTGCAAGGAAAGACATTCAACGTTGAAGTAGAAATCGTTGATGCCAAACTTAATTACAATCTTCTACTTAGTCGTAGTTGGACTCACGCTATGCTGTGTGTTTCGTCCACCCTCTCCCGACTTCTAAAGTTTCCACACGAGGGAAAAATCATTACTGTCGATCAGTTGTCGTTCTTTACCTCGTCTTCCAAGAACAACGTGCCATATATGGATTAGATTCCTTCTCCCCTTAAAAGTGTAGGGCCGGGTCTTTTCAAAGATCCTACTCTCATGGGTATCTTTCCCTTTCCACCACCAAATACCGTTCAAGTTAATATGGTCTCTCGATCAGATGACCCATGGATCGTCCCTTTACCTGAACAGGTTGATTCATTTTTAGATTCAATGCCACTTAGTTTAATCAAAATCAATTATTGTGAGCTTACCGATGCATCTGATTCTCCCCCTCCTGAAGCTGCTCCTTTGAGCATGTCTCCCAATGTTTATTCTCAATCCCCCTGGCTTGGAGATGCGGATTTTCCTAATCCTTTGAAAGAAGTGTTTCCATCCGACAAGGCTATCATGGAAACCATGTCTCTCAAAGATCTACTGTGGAGCGATGGGCAACATCGTTCCTCGTTTATGCCTGTCCTCGGGGAAATGTCTAACTGTCTTGAGCATTTTGCGTCTCAATTTCTTTCTCCACCACTTCAAATGCCTATTTTTACTAATGAATTTTTCGCTGAAGGTAACTACAGTAACATTACTCAAATGATCCCTATCGACATTTCCGTGAAACTAGGAATTATCTAGCACATCCATGTTGGAGTCACTTGCTCTTCCAAGGAAGTCCAAGTGTACACTAGCCTCTTTTGAAAATTCCGTGATGTTTTCTCCTGGTCTTATGAAGAGATGCCTGGAATTGACCCCAGTATTGTGGTGCACGAGATTCCCACCTATCCAGGTGCGAAGCCTGTTCGCCAACGTCTTCGTCCCGTGCATCCTCGGAAAGTCACTGCTGTAAAAGCTGAAGTTTAAAAAATTCTCAAAGCGGGTTTCATTTATTTGATTCCTCTGACAGAGTGGGTTTCTAACATTGTCCCTATGGATAAGAAGCAAGGGGAAATTCATGTTTGTGTTGATTATCGCGATATCAATCGAACCTGTCGTAAGGATAACTATCCCACCCCTTTCATCGATCATATCATTAACGATTGTGCGGGGAGTGAGATTTTTTCCCTTATGGACGGTTTTTCTGGCTATAATCATATCAAAATTCTCCTATCCAATCAACACAACACCTCTTTTATCTGTTCTTGGGGAACGTTCGCGTATAATAAACTCCCTTTCGGCTTAAATAATGTTGGGGCCATGTTCCAACATGCGATGTCTTATGCCTTTTACGATATTCGGCATATTTTTCAACCATACTTGGATGACCTTCCTTCTCATTCAGCTACATGAAAAGACCACCCAGGCCATCTCTGCTAGATCTTTCTTCGTTGTAGGCGCTACAACATCCGGCTCAATCCGCATAAATGTCTCTTCTACATCGACTCCGGTATACTTTTATGGTTTATCGTATCTAAAGATGGAATTCACCTTGACCCACTTAAGGTTGAGGGCATTGTTAATCTCCCCTCCCCATCCTTGTTACACCGGCTCCAGAGTCTCCAAGGGAAAGCGAAATTCTTATGTCGTTTTATCCCGAACTACGCCAAAGTAGCCAAAGGGTTCACTCGACTTTTAAAGCAGGACGTCCCTTTCTGTTGGGATGAGATTGCTCAGCAGTATTTTGATAGGCTTAAGACGTTCCTTGCCAGTGCTCCCCTATTACGTCCTCCGAATTACCATCGTGATTTCACCCTCTATCTATTTGTTGCCTTCAGTACGATCGCCATGGTTTTGGTTCAAGATGATGATGACGGTACCAAGCATGTCGTTTACTACTTGTCTCGGAACCTTCTCGACCCTGAAACACGTTACGCACATGTCGAGAAGTTAGCGTTGGTTGCGGTCCAAGATGTCTAGCGTTTTTGTTATTATATCCTTTTATGCACGGTGACCGTGATTTCTGATTGTAATCCCATGACCTATATTCTGTCTCGGTAGTTGCTAGGGGGGGAAATACTCGAAGTGGATCGTTATCCTCCAAGAGTTTTATTTGGAGTTTACTACTGCCAAATTGAATAAATCACTTGTTTTCGCTGATTTGATTTGTTCTCTCCCCACCGACTCTGCTCCTTCTCATTCCGAGGATCATATTCTGGTCGAAACTCTTTTCTTGATTAGCACCCTCGATCGGTGGTATGGTGATATCATCGTGTATCTACAAACGTCTACTTTCAAGTCTGAGTTAACGAAGGATGCCCGACGTGACATTCGGCATTAGTCACAACCTTATCGTATTTTTGGAGATACCCTTTATCGTGTAGGAGTCAATTTTGTACTCCGTTGATGCCTGACCCTCGAGGAAGATGAGAAAGTTTTAAATGGCTACCACAGTGGCGCCTGTTGTGGTCACATGTTTGGTTATGCCACCACACAGAAGATCCTTCATGATGGCTATTTCTGGTTGTCCATTTTCAAAGACTACATTGTCGTAGTACGCAAATGCTATGCATGCTAGATATATCAATGCAATATGCGTGTGCCACATGTTCCTTTACACCCTGTCATTACCATTGGTCCTTTTGCCAAATGGGACATCGATTTTATGACGTGTAACCCTCGTTTGGCCGGGGGGTCATGCCTATATTATCGTTGCCATCGATTATTTTACGAAATGGACCGAAGCAATGCCTACACTGGCTGTGGATGGTAAGACAGTGGCACAATTCATATTCAATCACATTATTGCTTGGTTTGGTGTCCCTCAAGCCATCCTATCGATCATGGTTCTCATTTTCGGGATTATATGATGGCGGATCTGATGTCTAAGTTGGTTCTGCGTCATGACAGCTAAATGCCTTATTATCCTCAAGCTAATGGCCAAGTTGAAGCCGTAAACAAAGTCCTTGTTACAATGCTTCAACGAAAAATTTGGATGCATAAATAAAACTAGCATCTCATGTTGTTTTCAGCTCTTTGGGCTTATCGAACATCGATTAAGAATGCAACTGGATTTACCCCATTCCAGTTGGTATATGGTTTGGAAGCCACTCTACCGATTGAATGTGAAATCCCTTCACTCAAACTAGTTGTGGAATTACTACCTAATACTTCGCCTGAGGAAGAATGTCTCCTCTACTTAGAGGGATTGGATGAAACTTGTCTCTTAGCTGCCTTGGTCATTGAAGCACAGAAGAAGCAAGTCAAAGCTCATTTTGACCAAACAGTTTCCCCTCGTTCTTTCATCGAAGGCAATCTCGTTCTCCTATACGACCAAGCTCATGACAAGCTGGGGGCAGGAAAATTCCAACCCATGTGGCATGGGCCCTACATCGTCAAACGTGTGTTACAGAATGGGACTTATGAGCTTATTAATTATGAAGGTTACCCCTTAGCACAGCCCAGGAATGGGTTGTACCTCAAAAAGTATTTTGCTTGAGTCATTCATGCATAATATGTGTACATAGGTGTTTTTTTCATTTTTGTGCATGCTTTGGTTTTATGTGCTTTGTGATATTTTTTCTGCTTATTTGGGTCTTGTTTGTTATACAGATGTCTATTTCCCTTTATGTTGGTTTCGCGGATGGTGCTTCCCGCAGTACCAGGACCTTGTCTTCGGAAACCTGGGTAATTTATGATCTTGTTGGTGAGATGATTAACTTACAAGGTATTTTTCTAGGACCAACTACAAACAATGTCGCTGAATATAGTGTTGTTTTGGAAATATTAACCAAGGCAGTTAACCTCGTCATACGCGCATTGCTAGTGAATTTGGATTCACAGCTTGTTTTTCTTCAACTTAACAGTCATTATTTGGTTCGAAACCCATGCATTTTGAGATTGTATTTGTGTATTCGTTTACTTGAAAGATATTTTGATTTCATTACATATCAACATATACCAAGATGAATGAATACATTAACAGATGCAATAGCTAACATGGTGCTAGATAGACATTTGTGCAATTTATAAAAACATCATCATATGTAAATAGACCCATGTTGAAAATAGATGTACATATATATATCGTTTGTTTGCAACGTGTGCATCATATACTATCAAAAAAAATATTTTTCTATTTCAGTTACATCGTGAGACAACATGTCTCTCAAAAATGTGCGGAAATAAAGCCTAAGTGCCTAATCGGTGTGGTGCTCATGATAGCACAACACCGCCCGTACCAACCGCCTCAACAAGCAGTGGATACAACTCGACACCCCTACAATGTGCCTCTGATAGGCCCGAGGAGCATCATCAAAATGAGCATATTCTGAAATCCCACTGGTGATCCCCTCTAGGTTCTGTACTATCTCCTTGTCAATCCCCTCACCCTGAGGATCGAAATCACGAGGAGTTCGCCTCATTATCGGCGACATACCTGCAGGAAATTCTGGGCCAACATCTGCATACATATAGAGTAACTGTTAGAACATACATATATACAAAAAAATTATAAACTCATGAAAATAAAAAATGAGTCTCACCTAGCTCTTCGTCCCAATCCTATCCCTCCGGGAGCAGGAGGTCTGGGTCTCCGATGAAATCTGTGCCGGCGTAGGGCCAATCCTCCACAACAATCAATTGTTGTCGAAGCCAATCAAAAAATTCTGGCCTCAGGGAGATCTGTTGGCCACCCCCTGCTCTAGGCATCATTGCGGCCCATCGAGCCATCCATGGCTTTGTGGGTGGTGGCATCGGGTCAATAACCTCCTGACACTAGAATATGGGTAATTGTTCCAAGAAGAATGATACAAGAATCGATCCATACCAAAACTACTTTAGTTTGGTCTTCTTGCACTTAGTGAGCTGTCGTTTGATGTTGACAGTCACGGCCTCGGCCCAGTTGAAGATAGTTGGGTTCATGCACTCTAAGGCAAGAAGTAGCTGTGTCTTCG
This sequence comes from Pinus albicaulis, assembly GCA_034641835.2. Lineage (NCBI taxonomy): Eukaryota > Viridiplantae > Streptophyta > Pinopsida > Pinales > Pinaceae > Pinus > Pinus albicaulis. The sequence goes on from CM076579.1 coordinate 616,128,991, forward strand.
AGGTCTCATGCGGTGCCTGCGATCTCGTAGCCTACGTGATACTGTGTAGCAGCTATCTTAGTGTAGATCAGGGACGGTTTGCATGTCCACTTTGCCACTCCTTGTTCCTTTTCATGCCCCTCGGTACACCTTGTCAATTACCATTCCCATGCTTTCCCCGGAAGGACGGGTACTGGTCAAGATAGGTATTGCACCTCCGCGTGATAATCCAATGATGAAATACACATTCAAGACTTCGAATTCAAGCTCTTGATCTTTGGGCTGAGCCTAGAGACATGGTGTTAGGAAGAACTTCTTGAACCCACAATTTCTAAGGGCATTCATGCATTGTTCATTTTCCATGGATTTTTGTGTTCTCTCTCTTTCCACTCAATTACCATCTTTTCTTCTTGGTACCTACATGCATTGTCCATATGAACATTGTAAGTCCCCTTGGGCATTAAAATTTGCAATTAAATGGTTGGATTTTCTTGAAATTAAAGCGGATTTTGAGTTGCGTGACTGTTTTGCTAACAGTCGCGCCACCTGGCACAACCCCTGTGTAAAAAAGGGTCGATTGGCACGGGTCCGTGCCAGAAACCCGCACCAATCGCAATGCCCTAATTTTTACAAATCCTCCCCTAAGGGATCCAAAATGACAATCAAATGAAATAAAATTTAGTTCAAAATATGGCAAATGGTCTCGACTCTTACCTAAAATAGACGAAATCCGGATTGGTTCACTGGATTGTTCACAATCGTCACCAGAAGATCGCAAGGAAAATGGGTCACTGTTCCTCTGCAAAGAGGTAAAAGTGAAAAGTAAATATTATTTACCACTTGTGGTCATTTATAACTTTTCAAAATCTTGAAATAGGTTTTAAAACATATTTGTCGCTATATTTTCATATTATTTTTGAGAAATACGTTTTACACGCGTCTTTTTATGCAGCGACAGGTTTTCACAAGGTTATGATGAAGAAACGAGTTGTGTTTTATACTTTTTTGGAATTGGTAAAAACACGAAAAAGTCGTCACCTTTCAACTCTTTTCTGACTCTCTAAAACTGAAAAGATCGTCGAGTTGCTTGTCGTTCTGAACTCGTTAAATTGGCTGCAAAACAATATATACCCAGTATATGTTTACCCCTTTTTTGGGATGGGATAGATTATTTAAGAAAAAGGAATACCTTAGTCGATTGTGACTAAGAGGTTCTCTCGAACACAGTTTTCTACCTTTTCAGATCTGAGAGACTATTTACGAAAATGGAATGCTGGAGTTTTCTTTTTTGCCTTCTTTTCAAACTCTCTAAACATGAAAAGATGTCGAGTTCTCCCTTTGTCAGACTCGTTAAAACCTGATGACATCGGACTCTGTCATCATGACGTTACTCGAGTTCCTCCTTCCTAGGGCTTGTAAAATGTACTAGGTTGGATTTTTCCAAAGGACAAACTTACATTGCAAGCATATGCTATCCTCTTCAAGCTTTTTTTCAAAAATAATCGGGGTATTTGCCAGAAGTGGTGGGGGAAAATGGAACCACATTATAGTCGTGTTGGCAGTATGTCACTCTTGAACATGGCACTTGTCTGCATTCATGTCGGGTTGGGGACATCTCATCTCATTATTTGTTTTCCTCCATGGGTTTGGGTATTTTCTTTTGACTGCTCATCTGCTCTTTTCCACGTCACCATGACCTCAGTCAAATACTGCCAAATCCAGTGTTGTGTCACCGATATGTTCAAGAGAAGTTTGCTTCTGAAGTTTTCAACCTCACTCTAATTCTCTGTTGGTCTTGATTCACAAACATCATATTCCTCTGTCTCGTGTCAATGATGTGGGAAACATTATGGCCCACTTTTGATCAAGATCCCTTCCTGTCGACTCCAGCTCATTATCCAGGAAGTTGATCGAGAGACTCCCTTCTGGTACCTTGGAGCCTGCATGGCTCAATGGCAGGTTCTTCACATTCGACGTAAAGTCCACATCATTAGCCTTTGATCGATTGACTTTGCGGGTGTTCGACGTCAGATCATTGTTCACATTTCGTGGATTGTAATTTTTGTACCTTGAGATCCATTGTCATTATTGGTGTTTTCTCTCACATCTGTTAACAGCTTTCATCATTAGCTGGTAATCAGACAATTTTCTTGCACGTTCTACTTTAGCTCACATATTCGCATGCTCGAATTTGTACTTTTTTCGGGTCGAGATGGAGCGTAAGACCCTGGGTTTTCTCTGATGAAATCCAGGCTACGGGTTCTTTGTGGATTACTATGACTTATTATGTGACTCTTCTGATTGGAAGGCTGCAACCATACTTGAGTCTATTTATTGCTCCCTATTGTTGGATGGTTGTGTCCATACCTCGGATCTCATTGTTTATGTACTCTATTATGGATGGTTGCGCCCATGCCACATGTCATATATCAGATGTATCAGTTGCACTTGTACTTGCAGGTTTTCTGACAGTAGTGTTTGGGTTGAACGCGTTCTCATAAAGCATTTCACCCCTTCCTCTCTCTCGGACCTCATGCTTTAGGGGGCATCTGTTACACAGCATTTTGTCACCATCCCTACAATCCCTCGCCCCACATATTGGAGGGTATTTCCCTTGACCTGTGAATAGTTTCATACTCTGCAAACACCTTCTTTGCACCCTTTTTCATAAGGACTTCATTTCTCCTGTTGAACATTTCCTCATAAATCCCATAAAAAGCTATGTTTTGGCATTGGCGCGGGTAGCCAGTTCACCCCTCGCGCCAGCTGGTGCTCTGTCTCTTTGTTGTACCCGCGCCAGCCTTTTTGGGAATGTTTTTTAAAAAATTAGAGGCAGAAAATTCCTTTAACCACCTCAGGGATGAGTCACAGCAAGTGGTTAAACTTGATAAGCCACGGATCTCTTCCTTTAGGTAGTGGTTTTAGAACATTCTTGAAGATAGGACACCCCTCCATGATTATAGGGATCCTAACCTCTCCTCCTTCCTCTATATAAACAAGCCTTTTCCTTTTACAAAAGCTAGTTGAACATATAGCCAAGAAGATGAACTTGGAGAAGAGATACTATAGCTGAGTAATCGCTATCGAGAAGGTAGAACTAAGAAGAATCCCATAGAGAGAGCCCCGTCTGAATTCCCGACGAGCTTTGTGAGATGTGCTCCACTGGAACCTTGTCGGAGGAGACTGCAACATCGAAGCTTGGTTGTACTCTTCCTTCCTTTTAATAATATACTCGACTATGGTATTGGTTCCATCTTTGTGTTGTGTTTATTGATGCATTGATTTAGTCTTCTTCGACTGACTGATAGTTATAGATGCAGAATAGTATTTTGTATGTCCTCTTTGTTTCTTGTGTATGTGCAGGTATTTGAGCATGAGAACGAGCGGATCGTGATCTGTCAAACCAAAAGCGAGAGGCAGCCACTCTTTCGATGACAACAACAGCACAGGATATATGGTAAGTTATCTATCGAATCTCCATTCATCTATTAACTCAGAATTAATGTCAGAGCGTGTCTTGTTTGTGGCTAGACCAACTCTAGGGCTAGTGGGATCGCCTCTATCCGCAGAGGGGATTTAACTCACCAACACCAAGTAATTGTCATTTTGGTCCATCGAATCCCTAAAACACAACCATAAGACTCATAAGGACCCATTTCATGCAAAAAACCAGACAAAATTTGGGCACATTGCAAAGAAAAAAAATGTAAATTGCACCCAACACACCCCTGGGAAAGGGACAGTGCATTGCAAGTGCACTTGGCCTTCAATTACAATGCACTGCAATGCACCTTTCGACATTCAAGGGTGTGTTGCCCTATGTGTAAAATAAATTTACCCTAAGGGGACCAAATCCCTAAAAAAATGTAGTGAAATGAAACAAAAATACAATTGAAGGAAAGAGGAGGTATATAGGTCCAACCTGGATCGAACAGCGAGGAAAACCGTCCATAGAATTGATCGCAATCAATAGCTGAAGTTCAGGGGCAAAAACAGGTTCAAGGCTCCAAAATGAAAATGGTAAAAATGAAAAGTAAACCTCTTTTAATTAACCATTTGATTATTTGCAAATCATATTTATTGTTGTGACTATGGTTTTCATTCACTTTTTATCATGAAATAGGTATTTTTAATCCATTTGATTTTTTTCTGAATAGGTTTACAGTTGACATAGCAAATTAGTCGTGCACACTTATTTCAAGAATGATTTGACCACAAAGCATACTTTTATCCTTATTTTTTGAGCTTTGATAAAAACGAAAAAGGACTTGAAGCGCACTTTTATATCTTTTTTTAGCTTCGATAACAGAAAAAATAAATAAATTAAATTAATTAAAAAGATTAAAATTAAAATTTAAAAAAAAATTAAAAAACCCCTTGGAGTCTTCTTTTATCTCTTTTCAAACTCCGATAATGTGAAAATATTGTCGAGCACTAGTCTTTTCATGCTGGTAAAAGTAAATGAAACGACATCTACTCAGTATAAATTAACCCTTTTCCGGACTAAGATAGATTATTTATGAAAAAGGAAAAACTTAGTCGAACGTGGTTAGGAGGTTCTCTCAGATATTACTTTACACTTTTTCGAATCTGAGTAAAAAATTTACGAAAAAGGACTCATGGAGTTTTCTTTTTTCCTCTTCTTCAAACTCTATAAATATGAAAAAGGATTGGGATCTCACTATCGTTAAGATCGTTAAAACATAAAATAGCGATGAGCTTGTCGATCATAGCAAGAATCGAGTTTCATTTATCGCTAGACTTGTTAAATTATTAAATAGTGATTCATATTCGCCCAAAGGCTTGAATAATAGATCAAGAAAATATTATCCTCCTCAAGCTTGTTAAAAAATAAAGAGGTACTGGTCGAAAAATGATCGGGGAAAATTTGGGAAAGTGAACAGAAATTTTTATGGTAGCAGGTCGCTCTTGAACATGACACTTCACTCCATCATTGTGAATTTTTGGGTTGGGTAATATTCTTGACGGTTCATTCATACCTATGGTTCATCATACTTCACTTCGGTTTTGGGTCAATGCTGCCAACTCATCTCAGTGTCGTTGATATGTTCAAGAGAAGTCATTCAGTGAATACTCATCCTTCTGCACTACTCATAAACCTTCATTTTCATGACATTCATCCCTGAACATTGCTATATCAAGTCACATTTTTTCTCTGAAATCAATAACTTCTGTTTCACGAAAAAGTGGCTTCCTGTCGACATCAAATCATCATCCAGGAAGTTTACTTAGAAACATCATCTTCCAGTACCATGATGCTTGTTACAACATCGACAAGATCCTCGCTTCCGAACCTTTGACCAAAATATTTTGTTTAGCGTTCAACATCAAATCATCTATTCACGCCTTACAAACTGTACTGTATTACCTTGAGATCCATTGACATCAATGGTGGTTCTCTTGCATTTGTTAACAGCTCTTATCATTGGCTAAAAATAAAATGATGTTTTACCATGTTCGACTACAAATCATATATCCGCATAGCTAGACTTGTACCCGAATGATCGAGTGAACGAGATAAGAAGACCTCGGATATAGTTTCATCCATATGGGCTGCGATTTCAGGATTGTTGTACACATCATATGTATGGTGACCTTACATATAGATCGTCATCCAAACATGGGCCTATATCTGTAGGCATGTCTATATTGGAAAACATTCCAATGTAGATGAATTTCTACACTATGTATATGTTATTAGATATTTTATGTGCTGAGCATGGGAATGCCCCCCTCAGAAATTCGTGATTGAGATGAAAATTTCATGATGTAATGTATTGTAAGATTGATTTAGGTCACCACTCCACTTCAATTGCAACTCATCACATCGTAAAGCATCTCATTCAAATATATTATTATTATTTTGACTTCATGCTTTAGGGGTCAGCTGTTATAGGTCAATTTGGGCATCATCCCCCAATGACCTGTTCAAACTAGACATCATCCCCATTGTTGGGGTTCCTATGTTTTGGCCATTGACAAAAACCAGAAGATAAGACAACATCAAACCACTTTTGGATTCAAGTATCTAGCCCTCCTGAATCCAGAGAGGGGTCTCTCTATGAATGAGTTTAAAGATATGATCTTTAAAGCCTGAAATGTGATATTAGGCTAGTTATGAAGAGCATGTGTTTTTTCTGTTTGTTTTTTGGATGGAAAAAGACATGATGAAGGTAAGGGCAGTTCAAAATAAAGGGTGAAGATGTCTGCAAGTGAAGGAATGATTCGGCTGATAGAAAAGGCAAAGATAGTTTTAACCCATTGGGCCATGGAGTCATAGGAGGATTTTAATTGAACAGCAAGTTTCAAGAAGGATCAATGGGGCAAGTCACTTATGTCAAAGGGTCTCTTAGGTTGATTTTATGGAATTAAACAGATAGGAAATAGAGAGAAAATCAAATGAATAACAGTGAACAGCCTAAGATCAAGTAAGTATTTTCAAACTATCTTGCTTCGGCATGTGCTTAAGGAAAAACCTAAAAGTATTCTGAGATCAGGTAAGTGCTTTTAAACCAACCTGCTTTAATATACTCTAAAGGAAAACAAAAAAAATACTCATTTTGAAGAGAAATTTAGATTAGGCAAGTGCTTTTAAACTAATCTTCCTTAATATACTCTTCAAAGGGAACGTTCAAATGAAGAAAACATAGAAAATAAAGCTTTCAGTAAGAGTAGGGTATTGTTGAGAGTAAATCCTAGCTCTATGTTTGATGCTCTTTACCAGAGAAAGTGGACAGAGTGAAAACATTAAATAAAATAACAATTGACAGTGAGGAACACATCACCATTGACATAAATCAGGATCCCATAAATCAACAGCTTGTATTTGATGTTCAAACCAGTTACAATAAGCAAGCTTGGTGGGTCTCTACAACTTCAAACTTCTCATATCAGCTTATGTATCTTCAAGTTGCACACAGGGCATCGATAGCTTCAGAAACAATTGCATGCATTCAGATGTCCAGAGACCAACATTTTCTCATCTTCTACAGAAGTATTTATAGAAGAATGAGGGGTCAAGTATCATTAATTATGTAACCAGTGCAATTCCAGGCCTTCGGGAACCAGGCAAGGCATGATGCGGGAATGTGATCATTTCTAATTCTCCTTCATGACTCTGTTTCTGCCTTTCGAGGCCTAATGATCAAAAAATATCTGCTTCTGGACTATTCTTAATCTTTTAAAATAGTTTTGCCGACAATTAGCTATAAGATCTTTGATTTGCATTAATTTTTCAGTTGTCTTTAGGCAAACACCTCTTGTTCTGGTAGTGAATAAAACTTCTTTGATTCCTGTGAGGCTACAGGTGTCTTTAGGAGTTGGAGAGGGTTCAATTGGCCTCTTCTTATGGCGGTGGAGGCTTTCTCGACTCGACAAATGTCTTTTTTTTTCCCTAAAACACCTTTAATTTACTTGAGATTTGTGTTTTAGGTCTTCAATCTCCTGTTTCTGGTGTGTTCTGTCTTCAACACTGATACTCTTTGATTGGTGCTTGATTTACTGTGTTTTTTGGTGCGCAGGGCTGTACAGGGATCGAATGGCATCAATTCCTCATGAATCATTGATAAAACATGAATTTTAAACCCTGCGAATGATTTCTCTGGTGAATCAAAGGCGGGAGGATTGTCACCCTCAGCCTGTGAATTTTCTTCACCATGGTGGAAAAACCATTAAATCCTGCAAAAATACAAACAAATGTTATAAAATCCTGCATGTGTAGGTTGACTGCTTCAGAAGGCACGTGGAGGGAGCATGGCCGTTGGATGGCCTCATCCAATGGTCGAGATTTATTGGAAGGGGTCAAAGGGAAACGGAGGAGGAATTAAATCGGAACCGTCGATTGTGCAGAGATCGACAGTCGGGAGCGGAGGTGAAAAGTCAAAGCGGATAAGTATTTTTTGGAAAAAATGGATAAAATGGATTAAAAAACCTTTGTTTTGGTGAAAATGGTTAAAAACGGTGTGTGGATTTCGGGATGATCATGGGTCGTCGGATGAGACCGGCTCACAAGATCAACGGCGGAGATCATATGTCAAAAACCTTATAAAACACACCCGGACTTCAAACCTTTTAAATAAAACCATGCTGAATAATTTTCCAGGGTCCGCATTTGCTGACTGTGCGAGGAAACAACAGAAACCCATTCCAATCTGATGATGTCGTGTGGATGTTGATGTGGCACTGGAGACCGAGGTGATGGAGTATGGGTCGTCGATCTACGGATCAGATCGACGGCAGAGATTCTTTTATGACTGCACCGTACCTGTGGTTAACTGTCGGGCTTCTTCCAAGCGCGATCACCGTCCAATGAGCGGCCTCAGATCGGACGGCGCACATCAATATCGCACTGGGTCCACAGTCGAAATTTAACGTGCGATGAGCAGCGATTTTCCAATAGTGCTCGAGGCCACGTGTCGGTCCCTGAATGGAATCGCTTCCAAACAAAAAAAATCGATGCCCTCGCAAAAGTGGTGCGATGAATCCTGCCTGGTTTTTATTTTTAATAAAACGAAAAAACACATTAAAAACACGAAAAATCATTTATAACAAAGTTTTAAACTTTGGGGCGGAAAAATATTTGCAATACGGTTCGGCACCTGTCTGCGGGGCCGTGGGTTTATGGAAGATAATATGTCCAGGGGCTTATGCACAGGGCTAATCGGCGTTGAGCAATGCGATAAGCGCTTGGATGGCTAGTGCTTGGTTCCAGCACCAAGGCGTATGTAGTGGAAATGGTTAAGGACCTAGCCCAAGGGGGCTTGAATCCATAATATAAAAAATGTGATTTTTATGAAGTTTTCAATGCTTTTCAAGGATTTTGAGAGTTTTGATATAGTTTTAAAAAGGAGTTTTAAACTATGCAAGGTGGTTTTTTATGAAGGAGGAAATGAAACAAAGGAAAGATAAAGGAATTTTATGAAAAAAGAGGAAGCAAAATGAAGGTTAGTTCTAATATGGAGGGAAAAGGAAAATGGATTTTTTGCAGCAATCTTTCTCTTTGAAATCAGCAAAATTTTCTGAGCTTTGAAATGGGAACAGTAATGAACAATTTGAAACAGAGGAGATGATGTCTTCAAGAGGCTTCAAGAGATAACATTGTGCATAACAATTGTTTCTTGAAGGCTCCAACAATGTTTTGGCCACCTTTTGATAGAACAAATTTTATAGGTGGCCAACAATGGCTCCACTTGGGGATGGTGCCTTCCTGAAGGCATCAAGAATTTTAGACTTGCATCCTCTGGGAGGCTGATCAATGCTTTATCCATTGGGTTGCATTCTTTGCTTGGATGATTTGATTTTTCTCTGAAAACATGTTATCAGCTTTTGAAAAAACAATGGATCTTTATCAACAAAATTTCTACCTACCCAATCCTACTGATCTAACATTTTTTCTTCATTTAGAGTGCACTTGGATTGGAAAACTCTGTTACACCATTTATTCTTTTGAAAACGGGAAATATAATCTATTTCTACTCCTTATTTCTCCATGGACTCAGATTAAGTAGTTGAGCCCATATAATTCTCTACCTAATGTACCATCTGTTGGGATTAGACTGTCCAACAGATTTTATTCTCTAAATTCTACAACATAAATTTAAAAACAGTCAAGTCAGGATTAAACAGTCTAACTTGATGCTGGTCTATGGCATAAGAACAAGCTGCACATAGACATTTATTTTGCATAAAATTTAAAACAAAAATGGAAGGCTTCAGATCTAACAGTTCAAGTACTTCCTTCATATTTTTACAGCTCTGCTTTTTCCTTTTATTTGAGCTATCTTTCCTTTGTCAACTGGTTCAGATTTTGAGCTAATTAGAACCAGTTATTCACCTCCTTTATTGACTCAAGGAATAAAAATATTTGAGTCATTTCTCATGAAAACTTAGGTTCAAATTTTGAGCATGTTTTAACCTTTCATTTCTAACCTAATCTATCTACTGATAAGCCAAGATTAAACAGTTTGGAAAATCAAATTCACTATCCTATCAACAATAAATTTAAAACTAATTAGTCAAGATTAGGCTGTTTGACTAATTAGAAGTGTGTTTTTCAGGAGTGGCATTTGAGCTTGCACACTTTCAGATTTGTTTCTCTTTTTTGGTATGGGGCTATACCTTTATTGTTTTTTACAATCTGCCCTCTTTTCTATCTTTTATTGTTTTTGTATTTTTTCTTTATAAAAGTGAACAAAGCAATGTTATTTACCATGGAAATGAAAGATTTTAAAATTGAACTCAGCAGTAGTAATGCTTGAGCATCCTGCCATTGACAGGACCCCCAAACATATATGTGCCATCTAACTCTTGCAGAAAAAAGGCGTTTGGACCAATGGTGGACTGAATCATGTAAGGACCTTGCCACAAATTGTCAAATTTACCATGTTTACCCTGATCTTCTCTTTTGGAGTCCCACTTGAGTACCTTGTCTCCAATGTTGAAGTCAAAAACTTTTGTTCTCTTGTCAAACAACTTCTTTATATTCTCTTGCACCTTTTGAGCTCTATTGTAGACTTCTTCCCTTGTCTGCTGGAGATGTATAGTCTGATTGATCTTCCTTACCATATTGTCTTCTTCTGACTGTATTTCTTGGATCAATTTTATCACTGGTACACCCAGGCTGGTAGGAAACACTGCATCTAATCCATAAAAAAGATGGTAAGGGGACATTCCAATGGACTTCTTTGTGGTCAATCTGTTTGCCCACAAAGCATGCACCAACTTGTTATTCCATGATTTTTTATTTTCTTCAAGTAACTTCTTGATGATGGTCACCAAACTTTTATTTGATGATTCTGCTAGCCCATTACCTTGAGGGTAGTAAGCAGTAGAATGACCAAGTGTAATCTGATACCTGTGACAAAAATCAATCATATTTTTGGAACCAAAAGCAACAACATCATCAGTAATAATCTTCCAAGGACAACCAAATCTAGACAGGGTATGATCTTCAAGAAATTTTATAATGACAGAATCTATGGCATTCCTAGAAGGTATGGCCTCTATCCATTTGGTGAAGTAGTCAGTGGCTGTGAGAATCCATTTGTGTTGGGAAGATGAAGCAGGATGGATTTCTCCTATGAAATCTAGGCCCCATTGTTGAAAAGGAGCTTCAACAGTGATAGGTTGTAATGGTAAAGGGAGGAGTTTTCTTTTGCCTTCAAAAATTTGGCATTTGTGACAGGCAACTATCATTTTATGGACATCTTGAAAGAGGGTGGGCCAGTAATAGCCAGCTCTAAGGATTTTATTGGTTGTGGTTTTCCAGTAGAGATGACCTCCACATTCTCCTTCATGGAATTCATGCTTGATCCTCTCTGCATCAACTTCAGGAAAACATTTAAGCAATAAACCATTAGTATTTTTCCAATATAAACCTTCATTTAAAATACAATAGTTCCTAGCTTTCAACTTTAAAAACCTTGCCTTTGTTTTTGATAAATCAGGAGGAGCATTAAGATTTGTAAGCACATACAAGATGTTAGTGTACCAAGGTGAACTTTGAAACTGCTCTTCGATAGTGGGAGCAGGTAATTCTTCTTGTTCATCCAAGGCATCTACCATGTTAATGTCAAGGGCTTGTAGATTAGATTCAGCCATTAATTGAGCTAAGCCTTGACCTTTAATGAGTTTTGTGGGTTTGATTTCCAAATCATACTCTAATATTGTAGCAATCCATTTGCCCCTCTTTCCATCTGGGTCTTGTGACAAGATGTCTTTTACCACTATATTAGGCACATAGGCAATGATGTGGGAATGCAGAATATACACCCTGAAGTCCTTTAAGGCCTTTACCAAAGCATAGGCCTGTTTTTCCATTATGTTATATTTCAAGGGTGCATCCCTTAAAGCCTTGCTGAAAAAAGAAATAGGTTGTTCCTGTCCCTCTGGATTTTTCTGAAACAGGACTGCAGCCACAGTATGCTCTAAGGCAAAGGAAAAAATAAGGAAATCCTTTGAAAAGTCAGGGCTGATAAGGACAGGTGCCCAGGTGAGTGCATTTTTTACCAATTCAAAGGATCTTTTGGCTTCTACAGTCCACTTCACTCCTACTTCTTTCTTGAGCATATTAGTCATGTTTCTAAGGAGCTCTGCTAAGTTGGGAATAAACCTCCTCAAGAAGTTAATCTTTCCAATAAAGGACTGTAATTCTTTTATGTTCCTTGTTTGGCTAATCTATAGTATTCCCTCAACTCTTTTTGGATCTATTTTAATCCCCTTTTCTGATATAATATGGCCGAGGAGTTTACCTTCTTTAAGGCCAAACATTGTCTTTTTGGGATTTAAAGATAATCCAAACCTTCTGCACTTTTCCAAGACCTTTCTTAGATGTTTAAGGTGCTCTTCATCCGTTTTGGAATAAACTATTATGTCATCAAGGTAAATTACAATGAAGTGCCCTATCTCCTCTGAAAATGCAATGTCCATGGCCCTTTGGAAAGTGGCCCCAGCATTCATTAATCCAAAAGGAATTTTCACATACATGAAAGTGCCCCAGGGAGTGGTGAAAGATGTCTTGATTTGGTCTTCTAGGAGTACTAAAACTTGGTTATACCCTGAAAAACTATCTAACAGAGAAATCCTCTTTGAACCAACTACCCTTTGTAGGATGTGTTCCATTTTGGGTAAAGGGTAATTGTCCTTTAGGGAGGCTCTGTTAAGGTTTCTGAAATCAATACACAATCTGATTTCTCCAGTATTTTTCGTCACAGTTACAACGTTAGAAACCCAATCTGAAAACCTCACAGGC